>OY728127.1:1210446986-1211071986 GCA_963277665.1 Viscum album
TGAAACATAAATATGCAGTATACATACACCATACACAAGTAATAGTAGTGAATATGGAATATCTCACAAAAATGGGAGTGAGATGAAAAACCCTTACCTTAAGTCCGAAGGTGTTCCCCACTTGATTCTAATGACATGAATAATAAAATTTAGGTTCATTAATTAATAATTAAATAAACTCATATACATTTAATTTATTTAT
This sequence comes from Viscum album, assembly GCA_963277665.1. Classification (NCBI taxonomy): domain Eukaryota; kingdom Viridiplantae; phylum Streptophyta; class Magnoliopsida; order Santalales; family Viscaceae; genus Viscum; species Viscum album. The sequence goes on from OY728127.1 coordinate 1,210,447,189, forward strand.
TATAAACTTATTAGGTTCATTCTTGGCCTTTTTTATGGGTTTAGAGATTCAATTTCATCATTTGGGAGCGTTTTCTTCCTTGGTTTTCATGATCTGTTTACTTATATTTATGTATGGATAAACATGTAAGATGAGAATGGTTGTACAGAATTGAAGTTGTATGTTATTATTGAACAAACATAATATTACATGGTTATGAAATTCATTTGGTTATTTTGAGCGAAGATGAATCAGTATATAAAACATCAATGATAGCCGTTTTTGCTAATTGGCGGTTTTTGATCACAATGAATGCATTTTTCTTTATAAATTAATATCATGTGTAAAAAAGGATTATATAACCTTAAATAAGTTATAATACATATATTATAGTATATTTAAACCATAAAAATGGTTTCATGACCATAATTGAATATGATAATATAATTTGAAAACCCGTCGTTGTTGAATGTGACAAATTAACACATCTCGGATGGTGTTTTCATTTCTAGTATAAAAGAAGGGTAAAGGAGATATGATGAAGAATTATTACATTATCACAAAAATATTCCAGTAAATGTAAGTTAATTGGGTTATCACAACATTTTTATGAAATGTGGTGTGGAAAGAAAAAGAAAAGAAAGGAACTTGAAATAAAAGAAATGAAAAGAGGAATTTACCTCTTGAAGTAATCTTCCTTGAGAGCCTCTTTAGAGGAGAGGTTTTGGTATTTTTATGATAACAGGGGATTCTGGACACGTGGTAGGATATTGGTATGGTATTTGGTCAGAATTTATACAAGGAATAAGGCTTGAGAGGAGTGAAGAGAATAGGGAGTAAGAGGAATTTTTATAGTGAGGAGAGGAGTGAGTTTTGAATATTCTATTCATTATTTTATTATTTTTCTCAAGACAAGAAATAATGATGATTATTGTGGCCAAAAATAGAAATAAGTGCATGTGAGTTCGAACCAATGTCCATTTAAATAATTCATGACTCAATCATGATGCATAAATTCACTTAATTAGCATTTTTCATAAATTATAAAATTTCACTATTCCCCAAAAATTCAAGTATTTTAGAAAAATCCCAAAAATTTACCCTTACTATTTTTCGATGTGTAGAATTAAAAAATAAACTCCATTTTATCAAAATAATTTTCTAAATAAGAGAAATTTAATTTTTAAATAAAATCATTATTTACTTGAAAAATATAGATTTAAATTTAAAACTGATTTTATAATACTTTCAAAAATTAACTAAGGTCTTATTAAATTATATTAAAATTATAGGACAACACAATATTTATTTAGGAATAAATTTTATGAAAATTAATTTTCTTTTAAATCAATTTATTAATTTTAAATTGTAATTAAATATTTATTACTCACAAAAATACGAACACTTAATTATTAATTTCTAAAATACTCTATTTCATTTATAAGGTATCTAAATTTTATTTATACCTTCATGGGTGTGGTTACTATTCATAAGGGTCATATTAATATTCATAAGGGTATGTTACTATTCATAAGGGTCAAGTTACTATTCACCAAAAATGTATATTTATCTTATCAGACTCTAAATATCTTACTGAACGCTACCATGTATGTTAGTTTTTTGAAATTCAAAACACAGACGTGGAAAAGTTATGTTCACTGGCTAGGTTTTAAAAAAGAATTGTTTTGTAGAGACTTAGTATTTTATGCATTCAATATTAAATTTATTTTCAAATCCTTAGAGTGTTACATTATCCCCTCCTTACAAAAATTTCATCCTTGAAATTTTAAATTATACTTTGAAAGTTAATGGTTGACACTTGAACATTACCTTGTGGGAAACCCACATCAGGAATACGGTTAAAATATCCTCTTAATAAGAGGGAATGAGAAATGCATTGGTTACTACCAAACTATGCATTCTAATTGGACAACATGGTCATTGAAGAATAATCAAACAATAATGTTCTGATGGAAACTGATAGAGAACTTGCTCAGATGAAAGATCATTACCACAAAACCATAAACTACAATTATGAAAAATTTCATTGATATCATGAAGAAAAAAAATTATAATAGGAATTTTTTTTATTTAAGACTCTTTTCCTAGAGTTGAGGAATTATTACACTCTATAAGAGTAAAAATACATGAATTTATTTCATAAACACAATCTTATCCTTTGTTTGTGCCTTGAACTATCTATACTTCATCTCTTAGCAGAGGTTGCATCATGTGGTGACATTAAACTCTAAAACCTCATACAATGATCAAATTAAACCATTTCATAAATGGTTTAATTTTACAAAAGATCATGATCTAATACATTAAAATCATTCTCATATCCATCCTTGTTAAATCCATGTACACGGGGTCCTTGGAAAAACTCATTTTCTTTAGAACTCCATGATATATCCTTATCAATGCATCTGTTACTTTATTTTCCTTTAATCAACATGAATCAGCCCTAAATTTTCATATTCTATACATGTTAATATCATAATCAGGTGTCCTTTTGAAATATGGTAATATCTCAAATTACTATAAAACCTTATTGGAAAATATGAATTCATCCTTACACATTTTATTGGATATATTCCTTATATACAAAAATGTTGTAAACTCCATAAAGCATAGACCACTCGTCGACAAGTCAATAATCAGTTTTGAGGTAGTCAATACTTATCCAAATCAATAATTTCTTCATCACTATCTTAATCATCAAGAATATATTTAGGATCATATTTCCCTCAACGATATACTTTTACAAGATATTAACTTTCTACTAATTCACTTATACTTAGTACAATTCATCATAAGACATCAAATTATTAATGAAATAGTACTACAGTACAATCCCCATATATTCCATAATTCTTATAACGAGTACATTGCTGATAAAATAATCAAATTACATGATTCTTGGTGAGGTATATTAATTATTAAACTTCATCTGTGGTAGTATCATGACTTGATCATTATCTAGTAACATCATTTGGGGCATATTCCTTTAACGTTTGGGACATTGATTCGCATAGTGTCCCATCTTCTTAAAGTTGAATCATTGTACATTGAAAACCTTTTTCTTTCCATTGTAATCATGAAATTAGTATCTTTTTTCTCTACACTTATAGAAAAATCCCATTCCCTTCAAGAATTTACTAGGGTGATTCTTTCCACAATTATCACATGCGGGGAGACTCTTATTTCTCTTCTTCCTTTTATCCATGTTTTTCTCTACTACCCCCTTCTTCTTTTGCATCCCTTAAAATCCATATGACTCAGATAATTATTTACATACCTTGTTAACACATGATACTATTTCCTCAAATGATAAGGATATATGGGAGACTATCTTCCTTCAAAATGATGGATTAATACCATTAGAGATATGATCCTTCTTACTCTTTACATCATGTGCATTGGTGAAGTTCTAATTCCTTTTTCTAGGCACCATTTTTAATCAATTCCATATACTATATTAGCTCATAAAATTATGAACTCAATATAACTCTAAACATGGTATAACACATAACATAAATTTATGCATCACAAATCCTAGAACCATATACTCTGGTTACTTTAGGGGTATAAATCCTTCATAATGGCTTGTAACAAAAATTTGAATTATCCTAAGAATATCCCCCAGGAGTGTCAAACCAGGTGCGTAGTTAGAACCATTGTCTTGTACCAGGATATACCGGCTCAGGCCCGAAAGTCCTTGTCAGAGTTTTCACTCCTAGGAACATTTGTGCTAAAACCATGTCCACTTGTAGTATCTAGACATGGATGTATTTTCTAGAAGGATCCACATAATATATTCCTTAAAAAATTATAGGATATTATTGTATACTTATCCTCAAATAATATCTTAGAGTTTTTTTCCTCTAATCTACATTTTCTAAATCAAGTTTCCAAGTTTTCTACTAAACTTCCTATGATACCAACTGTAAGGACCCGACCCCAGTTTCTTGATTATGATGCCTTATTTCATTACATTCTCATATAAACAAGGAATATGAATCTTTAAAGACCAAGTAGTTTATTATATTTGGAAACAAGATACATAAATAAGTTCATCATTACAACTTGAAAATAAATACAACATAGAAATTACTTTGAAAATATTCATATCTCCTAGGTTATACCTACAATTCATTCATAATATACTTCTTCAAATCCTGGAAAAAATAAAACATAAGAAAAGGGTGAGCTCAAATGCTCAGTAAGGGTAATAAATACAACAAAATATATCATAAACATAAATATTAGGCATGGTGAATAACTAAAAACACATGCCTTTAAAAATATACTTGAGCATAATATGATAGGAATAAAAAATGATATAAATAATTCCATAATAAAACATAATAATGGGTACTATAATAGTTGAATAACCACATGAATGATCAATTACTAGTTTCGTAATGAGGGAATGCATAATACAGGACATCATAACCATACCATCAAGGACTTATGCCAAGATCAATTACTATTTATGTATGGATAAACATGTAAGATGAGAATGGTTGCACAAAATTAAAGTTTTATGTTATTATTGAACAACCATAGGATTAAATGGTTATGAAATTCATTTAGTTATTCGGAGGGAAGATGAATCATTATATAAGACATTAATGATAGCCGTTTTGGTTAATTGGCGGGTTTTGATAACAACATATGCATTTTGATTTATACATTAATATCATGTGTATAAAAGGATTAAATAACCTTAAATAAGTTATAATATATATATTATAGTCTGTTTCAACCATAAAAATGGTTTCATGACTAGAACTGAAGACGATAATAGAAATTTAAAACCCATCGTCCTTGAATGTGATAAATTAACACATCTCGGATGGTGTTTTCATTTCTAGTATAAAAGAAGAGATGATGAAGAATTATTACTTTATCACATAAAAATTCCAGTACATGTAAGTTACTAGGTTAATCATAATATTTTTATGAAAGGAGGTGAGTAAAGAAAAATAAAAAAAGGAACTTGAAATAAAAGAAATGAAAAGCGGAATTTATCTCATGAAGTAATCTTCTCTGAGAACCTCTTTAGGGGAGAGGTTTTTGTATTTTTATGATACCAAGGTCTATTGGACGTGGGGGAAGATATTGGTAGGAAATTTGGGTATAATTTATACAAGGAACAAGGCTTTATAGGAGTGAAGAAAATATGGAGTGAGAGGGGTTTTTATAGTGGAGGAGAGGAGTGTTTTTTAAATATTTTATTCATTATTTTATTATTTTGCTCAAGACAAGAAATAATGTTGATTATTATAGCCAAAAACAGTAATAAGTGCATGTGAGTTGAAACCAATGGCCATTTACATCAGCCATGACTCAAGCATGATGTTGAAATTCACTTAATTAGAATTTTTCATAAATTATCAAATTTCACTATTCACAAAAAATTCGAGTATTTTAGAAAAATCCAAAAAAAATTACACTAAATATTTTTCAATGTGTATAATTAAAAAATTAACTCAATTTTATCTAAATAATTTTCTAAATAAGAGAAATTTAATTTTTAAATAAAATCATTATTTACTTGAAAAATACAGATTTAAATTTAAAACTGATTTTATAATACTTTCAAAAATTAACTAAGGTATTATTAAATTATCCTAACATTATAGAACCAAAAAATATTTATTTAGGACTACATTTTATGAAAATTAATTTTCTTTTAAATCAATTTATTAATTTAAAATTGTAATTAAATATTTATTACTCATAAAAATACGAACACTTAATTATTAATTTCTAAAATACTCTATTTCATTTATAAGGTGTCTAAATTTTATTTATACCTTCATGGGTGTGGTTACTATTCATAAGGATAATATTACTATTTATAAGGGTATGTTACTATTCATAAGGGTCAAGTTACTATTCACAAAAATGCATGTTGATCTTATCAGACTCTAAATATCATACTGAATGCAACCGTATATGTCAGTTTTTTGAAATTCAAAACACAGAAGTGGAAAAATTATGTTCATTGGCTAGGTTATAACAAAGCGTTGTTCTGTAGAGGCTTAGTATTTTACGCATTCAATATTAAATTTATTTGAAAATCCTTAGGGTGTTACATTCTCCCCAACTTACAAAAAATTCATCCTCGAAATTTTAAATTGAACTTCGAAAGTTAATGGTCTATACTTGAAAATTCTCTTATGGGAAACCCACATCAGGAATATGGTTAAAATATACTCTTAATAAGAGGGAACATGAAATGCATTGGTTACTACCAAACTACGCATTCTAATTGGACAACATGGTCATGGAAGAATAATCAAACCATCATGTTCTGATGGAAACTGATAAAGAACATGCTCAGATGAAATATCATTACCACAAAACCATAAACTACAGTTATGAAAAATTTCATTGATATCATGAAGAAAAAAAATTATAATAGGAATTTTTTTTATTTAAGACTCTTTTCCTAGAGTTGAGGAATTATTCCACTCTATAAGAGTACAAATATATGTTTCTATTTCATAAACACAATCTTATCCTTTGTTTGTGCCTTGAACTATCTATACTTCATCTCTTAGTATAGGTTGCATCATGTGGTGACATTAAACTCTAAAACCTCATATAATTATAAAATTTTACCATTTCATAAATGGTTTAATTTTTAAAAAGATCATGATCCAATACATTAGAATCATTGTCATATCCATCGTTGTTAGATCCATGTACACAAGGTCATTGGAAAACCTCATTTTGTTTAGAACTCCATGATATATCCTTCTCAATGTATCTGTTACTTTATTTTACTTTAATCAACATGAAGTAGCCCTAAATTTTCACATTCCAAACATGTGAATATCATCATCACGTGTCCTCTTCAAATATGGTAATAACTCAAATTACCATAAATATTTATTAAAAAACATGCATTCATCCTTACACATGCTATTGGATATATTATTTATATCAAAAAAATTTGTAAACTCCATCAAGCATAGACCACTTGTCAACAAGTCAATAATCAGTTTTGAGATAGTCAGTACTTATCCAAATCAATCATTTCTTCATTATTATCTTAATCATCAGGAATATATTTAGGGTTGCATTTCCCTCAACCATATAATTTCCCAAGATATTAACTTTATACTAATTCACTAATCCTTGATACAATTCATCATACGACCTAAAATTATTAATGAAATAGTACTACAATACAATCCGCAAATATTCCATAATTCTTATGACAAGTAAATTGCTGATAAAATAATCAAATGACATGATTCTTGGTGAGGAATATTAATCATTATACTTCATATGTGGTAGTATCATTACTTGATTTTTATCCAATAACATCATTTGGGGCATATTCCTTTGACATATGGGACATTGATTCGCATAGTGTTCCATCTCCTTGCAGTTGAAGCATTGTACATTGAAAACCATTTTCTTTCCATTGCAATCACGAAATTGGTATCCTTTTTTATCCAAACTTATAACAAACTCCCATTCCCTTCAAGTATTTACTAGGGTGATTCTTTACATAGTTATCACATGTGGGAAAACTCTTCTTTCCCTTGTTCCCTTTATCAAGGTTTTTCTCTACCACCCTCTTCTTCTTTTGCTTCCCTAAAAAGACACATGACTTAGAGAATTGTTTACATACCTTGTTAACACATGATACTATTTTCTCAAATTATGAGGATACATGGGAGACTATCTTCCTTCGAAATAATGGCTTAAGACCATTAGAGATATGATCCTTCTTACTCTTTGCATCATATGCATTGGTGAAGTTCTCATTCCTTCTTCAAGGCACCATTTCTAATCAATACCATATACTATATTAGCTCATAAAATTATGAACTCTATATAACTCTAAACATGGTATAACACATAATATAGATTTATGCATCACAAATCCTTGAACCATATACTCTATTTACTTTAGGGACATAAATCCTTCATAATGGCTTGTAACAAAAATGTGAATTATCTTAAGCATATCACCCAAGAGTGTCAAACTAGGTGCATAGTTAGGCCTATTTTCATGTACTAGGATACCCCGGGTCAAGCCCGAAACTCCTTGTCAGAGTTTTCACTCCTAGGAACATCTATGCCAGAACCATGCCCACTTGTATTATCCAAACATGGATGTATTTGCTAAAAAGACCCACATAATCCATTCCTTACAAAAATTATAGAATATTCTTGTATACTTATCTTCAAATAATATATTAGAGTTTTGTTCTCTAATATACGTTTTCTAAATTTAGATTCCATGTTTTCTACTAAACTTCCTCTGATACCAACTATAAGGACCTAAACTCAGTTTCCCGAAGCCGGTGCCTTATTTCATTACATTGGCATATGAACAAGGAATATGCATCCTAAAGGACTGAGTAGTTTAGTAGCTTTGGAAACAAGATACATACATAAGTTTATCATTAAAAATTGAAAATAAATACAACATTGAAATTCCTTTGAAAACATTCATATCTCCTAGGTTATCCCTGCAATTCATTCAAAATATTCTTCTTCACATCTTGGGAAAAATAAAACATAAGAAATGGGAGTGATCAAATTCTCAGTAAGGGTAAGAAATACAGAAAAAGATATCATAAACATAAACATTAGACATGGTGAATAACTAAAAACACATTCCTTTAAAAATATACTTGAGCATAATATGGTAGGAATAAAAACTAATATAAATATTTCCATAATAAAACATAATCATGGGTACTATACTAGTCAAATAACCACATGAAATATCAATTACTAGTTTCATGATGGGGGAATGCATAATGCGGAACATCATAACCATGCCTTAAGGCCTCGTGCCAAGACCATAAATATCCATTTTGTTAAGGCCTCGTGTCAAGACCATAGTTTGTCTCATGAGACCTACCAATGCACCGAAGGGATATAGTGGGCCCCACCCAAAACTTACTAAGTCTAATACATTCCTTTTATGAACATAGATAAATATAAACAACATATAAATTTATATTGAAACTAACATATGAAATGTAAATAACTTTCCCCATACATTAAACATAAACACTAACCATTCAAAGTAAATTGGGGAATTGTATCAATATAGAAAATCCACATTCAAACTAATCAGAAAATCTTCAACTACATATTTTATATGGTATCATAAGATAAAAGATTCATCAAAGGATGTTTACATAAATAAATATACTTTTAAATGATACCATTGATAAATTCTTGATGAAATAATACTTAAACATTCCAAAGTGTCCCATACCACCTTGAAACATTTAAATCATAATCCCTTAGAATATCATGAGAATAAGGAAACTCTTGATATGATATATCAAGTGGAAGTACATCCACCACATGCAAGATATAAGTGGTGAACAAGGCATATATCTCATAAAAGTTAAAGTGAGGTGAGAAAAATCTATTTTACTTTGGAAAGAAGAGTTCTTTTGGAAAATCATTTGTATTTCTTATAAATTAGGTTTTAAACATTTATATCCCAGAAACGAAAAGTTAAGGACATTGATATTACATTTGAGGCATAAATGATGTCCCACTTAAGTGAAATCATGTAAAAAGTGTTTTTTAAAGAAGCTTTATAATTAAAACATTTTAATGCGGTCTAAGGAATTAATTAAAGAGATTTTAAAGCGAAAAGGAATGATTGATTTAATAAAACCAGAAATGAACCAAAATATTATTTTCATGTAAAAATGTGTTATTTTAGAAAGATAAATCTGGATTAAAATATATTATAGAGTGAACTTCAAAATAGGTAAGAATTCGAGAAGTTCCTTGAATTGGGCTTGCATTTTGGAAGAATTTTTGAAAGATTATTTTAAAACATGTGACTCCCCATAAAGTAAAGAAGAATTTATATTGGTACAAATATATTGAAAATTAAAATAGAAATTATGAGGATTATATAAGAATAAATAATAATTTCATTGAGGTGATTAGAGATAAGAGCAACTCGAATGAAAATGGAGGTTCAAGTAGAAAATACTTACAACTTTGTAATCAATTGAATCAAATGCCCCAAAATTAATAATCATAAAATGATACATTTAATATAATTAAAATAAATATATTAATGATATGAAACATAAATTTATAGTATAAATACACCATACACAAGTAATAGTAGTGAATACAGAATATATCACAAAAACGGGAGTGAGATGAAAAAACCCTTACCTTAAGTTCGAAGGTGTTCTCCACTCGATCCTAATGACCTGAATAATAAAATTTAAGTTCATTAATTAATAATTCAAGAACCTCATATACATGTAATTTATTTATTATAACCTTATTAGGTTCATTCATGACCTTTTTATGGGTTAAGAGATTCAATTTTATCGTTTGGGAGCGTTTTCTTCCTTGGTTTTCATGATCGGTTTACTTATATTTATGTATGGATAAACATGTAAGATGAGAATGGTTTTCTAGAATTGAAGTTGTATATTATTAGTGAAAAAACATAATATTAAATGTATATGAAATTCATTTGGTTATTTGGGGAGAATATGAATCATTATATAAAACATTAATGATAATCGTTTTGGTTAATTGGCGGTTTTTGATCACAACGAATGAATTTTGATTTATAAATTAATATCATTTGTAAAAAAGGATTAAATAACCTTAAATAAGTTATAATACACATATTATATTCCGGTTCAACCCTAAAAATGGTTTTATGACCTGATTTGAAGACAACAATAGAATTTGAAAACCCGTCATCCTTGAATGTGATAAATTAACACATCTCAGATGGTGTTTTCATTTTTATTATAAAAGAAGGGGAAATGAGAGATGGTGAAGAATTATTCCTTTATCAAAAAAAAATTATATTAAATTTAAGGTACTGGGGTCATCACAATATTTGTATGAAAGGATGTGACAAAAGAAAAAGAAAAGAAAGGAACTTGAAATAAAAGGAATGAAAAGAAGAATTTTCCTCTTGAAGTAATCTTACTTGAGAGCCTCTTCAAGGAAGAGGTTTTGGTATTTTTATGAGACCAAAGGCTTCTGGACGTGGGGGAGGAGATTGGGATGGGATTTAGATATAATTTATACAAGGCACAAGGCTTTAGAGAAGTGAAGAGAATAGGGAGTGAGGGGGGTTTTTTATAGTGGAGGAAAGGAGTGATTTTTGAATATTTTATTCATTATTTTATTATTTTGCTCAAGACAAGCAATAATGTTGATTATTGTGAAAAAAAAACAGTAATAATTGCATGTGAGTTTGAACCAATGTCAATTTACATCATCCATGACTCAATCATGATGCAGAAATTCACTTTATTAGCATTTTTCGTAAATTATCAAATTTCACTATTCACCAAAAATTCGAGTATTTCTGAAAAATCCCAAAAAATTACCCTTACTATTTTTTGACTTGTATAATTAAAAAATGAACTACATTCTATCAAAATAATTTTATAAATAAGAAAAAATTAATTTTTAAATAAAACCATTATTTACTTGAAAAATACAGATTTAAATTTAAAACTGATTTTATAATACTTTAAAAAATTAACTAAGGTCTTATTAAATTATCCTAAAATTATAGGAAAACAAAATATTTATTTAGGCATACATTTTATGAAAATTATTTTTCTTTTAAATGAATTTATTAATTTAAAATTTTAATTAAATATTTATTACTCACAAAAATATGAACACTTAATTATTAATTTCTAAAATATTCTATTTCATTTATAAGGTGTCTAAATTTTATTTATACATTCATGGGTGTGGTTACTATTCATAAGGGTCATATTACTATTCATAAGGGTATGTTACTATTCATATGGTTTAAGTTAATATTCACCAAAAATGTATATTGATCTTATCACACTCTAAATATCTTACTGAACACAATCGTGTATGTCAATTTTTCAAAATTCAAAACACAAGTGGAAAAATTATGTTCATTGTCTAGGTTATAACAAAGCGCTGTTTTGTAAAGACTTAGTGTTTTATGCATTCAATTTTAAATTTATTTGAAAATCCTCAGGGTATTACATTCAATTATTATTATACCCTGATGATATAATAACCTTAGTATCTTATATATAATAAGATGTTGTTATGTTAATTTTATGACTAAAAACCATCTCCACTTTCATCAAATGGGTTACAAAATCATCATTTCTATGTACAGTGGACTACCATCTCACGAATCGATGTTGTTTGTTTTTCCATTACCACCTCTCATGATTGGACATAAGGACATGTTTATGGTTTATATATTATATTTATGATATTATTATGCTTCTTTAATTATTATATTTTACATACCTTCATGCTTTCTATTTTGTGGGAATACGATAACATCGCTAATGTGTACGACGGACTACCACATCGCGAAGCGACATGATTTATTCACGTTTTACATGGAAGGTATTAAGGATGTGTTTAATGAAAAAGCTGATATTTATGACATAAAAATAATTCTTTAATTATAATATATTATTTACTTTCTTTCTTTCAATCCAATAAGAAAATGGAAATGAAGTTTGTAACAACCCAAGTAAATAAAGAATAATACATTTGAATATTTATTAATATTTTGTGAATTAAATATTAATATTAATTTAAAGTGGATTCTATGTTCGATAACATACCCAATACGCAATAGCAGGTTTCTTTGAAATCTTACGTTGCACACTAATAATATAATATTATTATTTTAAATGGTAGTTAACGCCTAGCCGTTGTATTGGCAGGGATGAACAAAACTAACTACAATAGGATTATACATGTTTGTTAAATGTTTTTACATTCACCCAATAAAAGTTAGAGGCTTAAAATGTGAATGAATCTAATTTTAAGCATAATTAACTTTAAAAGGTCGATTTACCGCCTTTTAATGGAGAACCCTCTTTAAATCTAGTTTTGGTAAGTTTTATATGTTCTATTTGACCGAATAAAATTCTTATTTATAATGGAGACATCAAAATTTACTTTGGGTAAAATTTTGGTATTTTTATGATAAAATTCATTTTTTAATGAATAGTGAAAAATACTGTATTTTAATTCAAATCTTCCTTTTAATCTAATCTATTTATATAGTTTTATTATATTTTTAATTGGTTTTAAAGTATAATTATATTATATTTTTACCATTTAATCCAATATTGGTCATTGGAATTAATTTCACTTTGAAATTGGATATAAATAAGTATCAATCTTTTGATAGCTAATATTTCTTAAAAACACGCTTTTTGTTTTGACAACAGGAATTAATTTTAAATTAATTAATCCAAATTATATGTTTTGAATTTGGTAAAATAGACATCATTTTTGAATTTGTAATATCAAATATATCTTAGGCTGATTTTTTGTATTTTTCTGAAAGACTTCATTTTTTTATGAATAGTGAAACCACTGAGTAGTAGTTAAAAAACTTACTTTTTCATTTAAATAAAATTTTACCACTTCTGTGAATTGAATTTGAAAAACCTGACATACATGGTTGTTATTATTAAGTAAAATGTGGTTCAATAAGATGAAAATAATTTTTGGTGAATAGTAACTTTTGACTTTTATTTACCGCGACTAAAGGTAAATAAGACAATTCAAGGTAAAAAGAATATTATAATAATAAAAAATTACCTTAACATTTGTCCTAACCATATTGGATGAGTCATTTCCAACTATGGGCATCCTTGGGTCGATTTTGGGACTCCATGGAGCCACTTAAGAGTGATAATGACACTTTATTTTAATTAACTTAAAGTAAAGACAAAAATGACATAAACAAATATGTTTTAGTAAGTAAATTTTTACATGGGATTATATAAGTTATATCTTAAACTATAAATATTATTTTTAAATATAAAAATATTTCCTACATCATTATATTTTTTTTTATAATTTTTAGACATCAAATGAATTAAATTATTTATGACACAATAATGATGTAGTGTTTACCTAATTAATAAATGATTTAAATAAATAAGATTATAAATATTAAAACAATATAAAAAACCTATCCAATTCTTATTGGATTATTTTATTTCGAACATGAGTCATCTTATCTTCTACCTTAATGAGTTTTGGATATTTAGAAACCGAAAATCATTATATAATAAAATAATATTTGAATGTTTTTTAAAGAGCCCCTCCTCCCCCTTATAAAAATCCATCACGTCTAACCCATTACTCACACCTCTAAAACCCCTTGTCTTGTCCAAAACCTACCCAAATAAGCTATCAAGATTCCTCTCTTCCACCTATAAGCCTTAGCTTAGGTAGAAGACACTTCAAGAAGTCCTTTTGGTTCAAACCAAAGGGAGTTACCCGAATTAAAGGAAACAATTTCTCTTAAATTCTTTTATTTTATTTTATATCTACAACCCCTAAAATCTTTTTATTCCTTTATTTTATAACAACACCAGTATCCTCAATATACTAGGATGTTTTTATGAGAAGTATTCGAACTACAGTTACACACACCTCCATCTAATGGGTAAAGAATATACTGTTTCTGTGGATGGAAAACTAACGCCTCACAAAACGATGATTGTTCAATTATCTCTTACCGCCTCTCATGGTGGCCATTAAGATGAAACTGTATTTATATATTATATATATTATGTTTATGTTTTATTTATTCTTCTGTATTTTTCATCTATATCATACCTTTATGGTTTCCATTACGGGTAAACGCGATAATTTCATTTGAGGAAGTGCAGACTACCGCCCCCTCAAAGTGATATGACCCGTTAATGCCATATGTGGGATGAATAAAGGATGGTGTTAATGATATTATATATGATATTATACTGGAATTATAATATAACTATGTATAATTATGTTTTAATTCATTTAAAATATGAAATAGAAATGAAAGTAGCGTTCATGCGTATGTACGGCTTACCGTCTCCATGAACGGTGCATTTCATTTCTTACCTCTAAATGTTATGTAATATTATAAATACATATATATACCAGATATATATGATATATATGATATCTAAATCATGAATACCATTATGGAGATAATGTACTCTTGACCACATGGACAACTTGTAATTATAAGGTGTTTATTTTTGACTCAAGTACCAAATATCGACAAAATGACTGTTATTAACTTAAATAATTACATAAGGTTTATAACATGGTAATAAGTGATATAAAAGGAATAATAAACTTGGAAAAATATTCTTAGGAAATTATAAATTAACTTTAGTTTATTATTTAGGAGATTAAAGAACAAATGAGTCAAGTCAGACATGAGGTAAGAGAACTTCTTAACCCAATTTCCTTTCTTCGGGTTAATCTCCTGCTTTTAAATTATGTCATTATATGATTATGTAAGAAATAAATTTTCATGTCCTATATTGAATTTGTACATTACTTATGTGTACCTATAGTTAATACACATAATCAATCTATTTTATTTATGAAATGATATTTATAAGGGTCTTCGTCTCAATATCCTTTCGTTGAGGCATATTTTTTTTATACAGACTTTCTTTTATACGGTGTATAAACACATTTTAATTTCCATTTCATTCAAATGGAATTTTTTTCTACAAGGATTTGTACTAAACGACAAAAAAAGAATGTTTCTTTTTAATGTAATCGGTGACAACGACCTTTTCCGCTGTCGTGAGTATTATTTGATATTTGGATTCCTTAATAAGACATAATGTTTTTAAAAGGAAAATAAAAACCATATACGCTTTTTATGTATTTTGGTATTGAAAATGGTTTTTTATAATGGATTTGTTATGTCAATATATTTAAATGATATATTGCGATTGAAATGTGGAAATGTTATCTTTCCTTTATGCTTTTGTTATGTGTTATGACTATGTTATTATTCTTGGGTATTGATTACGTATAAGGGTGGTTCCTTGATAAATCTAGGGTGGGTGAGCCCGAGAGAGCTCTCCAATGAACTGGGTAACATGACAGAGGTAAACGTGAATGTTTCTCCTAAGAGATTTAGGGAATATACTGTGATGGGTATTCCAAATGTAACTCCCTACGTGGCTGTGATAGCTACAATTTAAGTATGATATGGATGCCACAAGTTACCTTTATGATTTATGTTTTCTATGTGTTATTCATAAATCTTATGATTTCATGAGGTATACTAAAGAGCTTATGTTATGTATATATTGATGAACTAATGTTTTTTCTTTATTTGTTTTATAACCCTTATTGATCTTTTTATGCTCATCCCAAGTTTTGAAATGTTTTTCACAAGACTTAAAGATGAATAGGGTCAAGGTTGTGAGTCATGCTATCTAAAACGTGAAACTAGACAAGACTCTTTTTTTTTTCAAGAGTTTTTACCCAGAAGTCAGATCCAAGCATTCTTGGACCACAAATTTATTAATAAAAAGAAAAGTGCAGAGGCAAACAAGGGAAAGAGGACAAGATTACATGTCAGAATAATCATAAGCATCACATTCATACCTGGTCACATCATCCGCATTGACTGACTCCCATTCTGATTGGGGATCATATTGTTTGAGAAAATTGATATAATTCTTCATTCTCTCCAATTAATCCATAGATAGCTTCTCCTTATCCTTCATGAAGGATTACCTGGTGGTCACCGTCCTTGGAACTGTAGAGTAATCCTTCCTTGGTTTCCTTTTAACTGGGGTAGGCAATACAACCTCACCACCAGTCATACTTTCCTTTCCACTCATGACCACATCCTTAAAAGATGCACGCCCACCACTACTCAAAGCCTGAATAGGGGTAGTATGATCTCCTTCATCTTTAGAAGCACTCCCCCATTTCTTAGACAATTCAGAAGAGTGAAAGAGATTCTGAATTTTCTGATGATAGTTAACACCTTGGTGTGCATCAGCCTGGTCAGAGACATTACCCTGCAAGTGATCAGGGATCATAAATCCTGGAGACTGTGTAAGGGATTCCATAGCTAAAGTAACCTCTCTAGAAACCTCAACCCGAGGGACTGAGGGGCCACTATGAGCTCTCTCCGGAGATACATCAACCAATAGACCTTTGTCCTTCAGATTAGACACATCAGACTTCCCAAAAGTCATCACATCAGCTACAGTGGAAGTAGGTTCCTTGAATGCCTCACAATCATGAATAATAGGTTTTGATTCCTTTTGGAAATGTTTTGCTGGGTGACCCCTCTTTTCACACTCCTCACATGAGACATGCTTCTGACATGACTCGAAAGAGTGTCCAACAACCAAACAATCATTGCAGAAGAGAGGTTTTTTCTCATATTCAACATCAATTTGAATGTTATCTGAGGGAGTAGCAAGGGTTACCTTGTCAACCAATGTGGAACTGAGATCAACCTCCACTAACATCCTGGAAAAATGACCAAACCTAACATCTTCAGTATCCTTGTCAAGACGAATAGGGGTCCCAATTGCTGTGGCAATGTCATGAAAAATCTTCGGATGCCAAAGAACCCAATTCAGCCCATGAAGACGAACCCAAACCTAAGAAAAGGCATTTCTAGCACATGAGACATTAAAGTCCAAAGACCATTCATGTAAGTAAATCTAACCAGGTTTTAAAATCAAGGTCCCAATACTCCAAGCATGAATTTTCAAATCATCCGAAGGAAACAGACAATGGAAAAAAACCTCGGCCAAGAGAAACACATTTCCAATTAGAGAAACCCCATAAAATCGAGACACGACGAGTCAAGTCTGCAAGCTTCCAAGGTTTTTCACCTTTAGGCAGAACAATTCTTGCAATCAAAGATCTTTCCCCAATTTTTAGTCTCTCAGAAAGCGCAGCAGGATCAGCCTCAACATGAGCTGATGCGCCTTTATGAAGAATTCTACCATGACGTGAATCTTTAAACATACCCAAAGAGATAATTCCATTCATCTTTGATCCTAGAGTTCTATTATTTAAAGCATCAACATAAGATTGAGTGGGAAAAATGTTACCACCCAGCAGAGTTGAATCCATCCTAGTGTTATGCTTCTCCTTCAGACCAGATGACATCCGCTCATCATCACGAATACCTTCAAGATCCGAAACCGGACAAGGGAAGGATTGCATCATTTCGTTAGAAGTACCGGGAATCACCAAATGAGGATCATCCGAGAAGCATCTCTTCAGTACATCCGTAGTACTGCGGGAATTATCCGAACGCCGTAACTGCAGCACGTCAGCAGATCCAGCAGGCGGATCTGAAACAAAATGGGAAGAAGCCAACACGACCGGCGCATCCTTAGGGTTGCGAGAAGCAGTAGGCCGCCATGGGTCATGAGCAAGGGTAGCCACCACCGCAGACCCTCCGGGGAGGAGAATCTTGAAGCCGAAGAAGTGCGGGATGGGCATGACCAAACCCTAGACTCCATCGCCCTTTCAAGAGTTTTTATTTTGTGAAAAAAATGGAAACTAAGTAGAAGTGTGTACTTTGTAAATTTTTAGATGTAATGTAATAATTATGTCCTAATTCTCTAAAACTCTAAACCAGAAAAGATACTTAATGTGAATTATTCATTTAATTCAAGATTATGTAATGTTTAAGGATGGGTCCTTGTAGTTGGTATCAGAGGTCGGTTTAGACAACTTTAGGAGTTAGGGTATTGTTAAATTAATGTCCATAAATTAATTTATGGTAAGATTGAAATGATATAGCATTTATAGATTACCATGTTGCTTAGCCTAATATATGTCTATGTTAAGAATGATTTTTCGTAGAGGAAACAGAGCATCTTTTCTGGGAAGGCATACAGAGGAGAATAACCTTCCAAATCAGCATCCTGAGATGGTTAGAAATCAAAATTGATCAGTTTTTTGTAGTGATGGCATGGTTGACTCAGGTGATAAATGGTGGTTGTGTTTATTTATGATATTTTGGTTTATTCTAAAAGTAAAGGGGAGCATGAAAGTAATTTAAGAGCTATCTTACAAACCTTAAAAGAAAGGAAATTGTATGGGAAATTCAAAAAGTGTGAGATTTGGTTACAATAATTTTCATTCCTTGGTAACATTGTTTCTAAGGATGGAGTAACTGTTGAACCTTCTAAAACAAAATTTGTTGAAGAATGGCCAAGACCCAAAAATATAACCGAGATCTGTAGTTTTCTTGGTTTTTCAGGTTATTACCAGAGGTTTGTTGAAAAATTTTCAAGGTTATCCAGTATAATGGCTAAGTTAACTCAAAAAGGTGTTAAGTTCATCTGGACAAAAGAATATGATGATTGTTTTTAGGAATTGAAAAGAATATCGGTGAATGCTCCAGTTTTGGCACTACCTTCCAGAAATGGTGAGTTTTTTATCTACAGTGATACTTCATTTAAAGGACTTGGCTGTGTCCTTATGCAGAATGATCAGGTAATTTCTTATGATTCACGTCAGTTGAAACCTCATAAGTTAAATTACCTTACACATTATTTGGAATTAGCCGCTATTGTTTTTGCTTTAAAAATTTAGAGGCATCATCTATATGAAGTAAAATGTGAAATATATACTGACCACAAAAGTTTGAAGTATATATTCACTTAGAAAGAATTGAACATGATACAGAGGAGATGGCTAGAATTAATCAAAGATTATGATTTCACGATCCTTTACCATCCAGGAAAGGAAAATAAAGTGACTGATGCTTTGAGTTGAAAAAGTAATGCTTCATTAACCATGGTACTTTTGGAATGAGATCCTTTGGTTTTTAATTTGATGAACTTTGGCATAGAATTTGTTGGTGCAAGAAATTCCTCTGTTTTGTCTTAGGTGTCAGTGAAATCATCTCTATCAGATAGAATTAAGAAAGCGCAAAAGGAAGATAGTGATTTACAGAAAAAGGTAGAGTTGGTTCAGAAGGATAAGTTTCCTGATTTTAACGTTGATAATGATTGTGTTTTGAGGTTTGGAAAGAGATTATTTGTGCCTTGTGATTCACAGTTGAAAAATGAGTTGTTATGTGAAGCTCATAGTTCTCCATTTTCAGTTTATCCTGGTAGTACTAAGATGTACATGGATCTTCGGAAGTATTACCAGTGGGATGGAATGAAAAGAGATATTGCTAATTTTACTGTGAAGTGTTTGAATTGTCAGCAGGTTAAAATAGAGCGATAGTTACCAAAAGGGATGCTTTAGTCTTTATCGATGCCAGAGTGAAAATGGGAAAATATATCCATGGACTTCATTGTGGGATTACCAAAGACATCTCGAGGTAATAATGGAATCTGGGTTATTGTTGATCGATTGAATAAATCTGCTCATTTCCTTCTTATTTGAGATAATCTATCTCTAGATCAACTTTCTCGATTGTATGTTAAAGAGATAGTTAGGTTTCATGGAGTTACCATCTCCATTGTATCTGATCATGATCTCAGGTTTACATCTAACTTTTGGAAAGGCCTTCAGAATTCGTTGGGTATTGAATTAAATTTTAGTATAGCTTTTCATCCTCAATCTGATGGGCAGTTAGAATGAACAATTCACACCTTGTAGGATATGCTACGTGCTTGTTCACTGGATTACCAGGGAAATTGGGACCAACATATTTCTTTGGTTGAATTTTCTTATAATAACATTTTTCATTCCAGTATACAGATGGCTCCATTTGAGGCATTATATGGGAAGCAATTTAGAGCTCTAGCTTTTTGGGATGAATTAGGTGAAAGGAAGTTGATGGGACCAAAATTGGTAGAATAGATGGTAGAAAAAGTTCATTTGATTCAAAAGAATATGAAAACAACTCAGAGTAGATAGAAAAGTTATGCAGATAACTGGAGGAATGATCTATTTTTCGAGGTATGTTATCGTGTATTTCTTAAAGTTTCTCCATGGAAAAGTGTGATGTGTTTTGGAAAGAAGGGAAAGTTGAGTCCGAGGTTCATTTGACCTTATGAAATCCTAGAGAAAGTTGGATCAGTTGCGTACAGAGTGGATTTACTTCCAAGTTTATCCCAAGCACACAATGTTTTTCATGTTTCAATGTTGATAAAGTATATGTCAGATCCATCTCATGTTTTGAGCCCAGAGGTAGTTCAGTTGGAAAGAATCTCTCTTATGAGGAACAACCAGTCTAGATTCTTGACCGTAGAGAGCAAGTGTTGCGGAATAAGGTAATTCACCAGGTAAAGGTTTTTTGAAAAAACCATATGGTTGAAGAGGCAATGTGGGAATATGGAAATGCTATGAGGGATAAATACCCCACTTATTTGATAAGTGAATAAAAATTGTGAGGACGTAATTTCCAAAAGGGGGGAAGAATGTAACATCCCAAGTAAATAAAGAATAATACATTTGAATATTTATTAATATTTTGTGAATTAAATATTAATTTTAATTTAAAGGAGATGATATGTTCAATAGTGTACCCAATACGCAACAACGAGTTTCTTTGAAATCTTATGTTGCACACTAATAATATAATATTATTATTTTAAATGGTATTTAACACCTAGCCATTGTATTGGAAGGTATGAATAGAACTAACTACAATAGGATTATACATGTTTGTTAAATGTTTTTACATTCATCCAATAAAATTTGGAGGCTTAAAATGTGAATGAATGTAATTTTAAGCATAATTTACTTTAAAAGGCCGATTTACTGCCTTTTGATGGAGAACCCTCTTTAAATCTAGTTTTGGTTAGTTTTATATGTTCTATTTGACCAAGTAAAATTATTATTTAGAATCGGGACATCAAAATTTACTTTGGGTAAAATTTTGGTATTTTTATGATAAAATTCATTTTTTAATGAATAGTGAAAAATACTGTATTTTAATTCAAATATTCCTTTTAATCTAGTCTATTTATATAGTTTGATTATCTTTTTAATTGTTTTTAAAGTTTAATTATATTATATTTTTACCATTTAATCCAATATTGGTCATTGGAATTAATTTCATTTTGAAATTGGACATAAACAAGTATCAATCTTTTGATAGTTAATATTTCTTAAAAACATGTTTTTTGTTTTGACAACAGGAATTAATTTTAAATTAATTAACAAAACTTCTATGTTTTTAATTTGGTAAAATAGACATAATTTTTGAATTGTGAATATCAAATATATCTTAGGCTGATTTTTTTGGTTTTTTTTTCTGAAAAACATCAATTTTTGATGAATAGTGAAACCACTGAGTAGTAGTTAAAAAACTGAATTTTTCATTTAAATGAAATTTTACCGCTTCTGTGAATTTAATTTTGAAAATATGACATACATGGTTGTTATTATTAAGTAAAATGTGGTTCAATAAGATGAAAATAATTTTTGTTGAATAGTAACATTTGACTTTTATTTACCGCAGTTAAAGGTAAATAGGGTAATTCAAGGTAAAAAGAATATTATAATAATAAAAAATTACCTTAACACTTGTTCTAACCTTATTTTATGAGTCATGGGAGACCATTTGAATCCTTGGGTCGATTTTTGGGACACCATGGAGCCACTTAAGAGTGATAATGACACTTTACTTTAATTAACTTAAAGTAAAGACAAAAATGTCATAAACAAATATCTTTTAGTAAGTCAATTTTTACATGGGGTTATATAAGTTATCTCTTAAACTATTAATATTATTTTGAAATCTAAAAAGATTTCCTACATTATGGTATTTTTTTTATAATTTTTAGACATCAAATAAATTAAATTATTTATGACACAATAATGATGTAGTGTTTAACTCATTAATAAATGATTTAAATAATTAAGATTATAAATATTAAAACAATATCCAAAACCTATCCAATTATTAATGTATGATTTTATTTCGAACATGAGTCATCTTATCTTATACTTTAATGAGTTTTGGATCTTTAGAAACTGAAAATAATTATATAATAAAATAATATTTGAAAACTTTCCTAAAGAGCCCCTCCTCCCCCTTATAAAAATCCCTAACCTATAACCCATTACTCAAACCTCTCAAGCCCCTTGGCTCATCTAACCCCTACCCAAATAATATCTCAATATACCTCTCTTCCACCTATAATCCTTACCTTAGGTAGAAGGCACTTCAAAAAGTCCTTTTGGTTCAAACCAAAGGGAGTTACCCAAATTAAAGGCAACAGTTTCTCTTAAATTATTTTCTTTTATTTTACTTATCCAACCCCTAAACTGTTTTTATTCCTTTATTTTATAAAAAATAGTATCCTCAATATACTAGGATGTTTTTATGAGAATTATTGGAACTACACTTACACACACCTCTATCTAATGAGAAAGAACATACTGTTTTTATGGATGGAAAACTAACGCCTCATGAAACGATGATTGTTCAATTATCTCCTACCACCTCTCATGGTGGCCATTAAGATGGAATTGTATTTATATATGATATATATTATTTTTATGTTTTATTTATGCTTCTTTATTTTTCATTTTAGCATACCTTTATGGTTTCCGTTATGGGTAAACAAGATAATTTAATTTGAGGAAGTGCGGACTACCACCCCCTCAAAGTGATATGACTCATTAATGCCATATGTGGGACGTATAAAGGATGGTGTTAATGATATTTTATATGATATTATACTGGAATTATAATATACCTATGTATAATTATGTTTTAATTCCATTAAAATATTAAATAGAAATGAAAGTAGAGTTCATGCGTATGTACGGCTTACCGTCTCCATGAACGGTGCATTTCATTTCTTACCTCTAAATATTATGTAATATTATAAATACATATATATACTGGATATATATGATATATATGATATCTAAATCATGAATATAATTCTGGATATAATGGACTCTTGACCACATGAACAACTTGTAATTATAAGGTGTTCATTTTTGACTAAAGTACCAAATATCAACAAAACGACCATTATTAACTTAAATAATTACATAATGTTTATAACATGATAATAAGTGATATAAAAGGAATAATAAACTTGAAAAAGGTTCTTAATCAATTATAAATTAACTTTAGTTTATTATTCAGGAGATTAAAGAACGAACAGGTCAAATCGGACACGAGGTAAGGGAACTTCTTAACCCAATTTCCTTTCTTTGAGTTAATCTCCTACTTTTAAATTATGTCATTATTTGATTATGTAAGAAATAACTTTTTATGTCCTATCTTTTATTTTTACATTATTTATGTGTACCTATAGTTAATACACATAATTTTTCTATTTTATTTACAAAATGATCTTTTTAAGGGACTTCGTCTAAATCTCCTTTCATTGAGGCATATTTTGTTTTATACACGGTTTTCTTTTATATAGTGTATAAACACCTTTGAATTTACATTTAATTAAAAGGGAATATTTTTCTACAAGGAATTTTACTAAACTACAAAAAAATAATGTTTCTTTTTAACATAAATGGGGACAACGACCTTTTCCACCGCCACGTGTATTATTTGATCTTTGGCTTCCTTAACAAGACATAATGTTTTTAAAAGGAAAATAAATAGCATATAATCTTTTTATGTATTTTGGTATTGAAAATGGTTTTTGATAATGGATTTGTTATGTCAATATATTTAAATGATATATTGTAATTGAAATATGGAAATTTTTTCTTTCCTTTATGCTTGTGTTATGTGTTATGACTATGTTATGGTTCTTGGGCATTGATTACGTATACGGGTTGTTCCTTGATAAAACTAGGGTGGGTGAGCCTGAGATAGATCTCCAATGCATTGGGTAACATGACAGAGGTAAATGTGAATGTTTCTCCTAAGATATTTAGGGAATATACTGTGATGGGTATTCCAAATGTAACTCCCTACGTAGCTGTGATAGCTACAATTTAAGTATGATATTGATGTCACAAGTTACCTTTATGATTTATGTTTTCTATGTGTTATTCATAAATCTTATGATTTCATGAGGCATTCTAAAGTGCTTATGTTATGTATGTATTGATGAACTAATGTTTTCTATTTCTTTGTTTTATAACCCTTATTTATCTTTTTTATGCTCATCCCATGTTTTGAAAGGTTTTTCACAGGACTTAAAGATGAATAGGGTCAAGGATGGGATCAAGGAAAAATCATGCTGTCTAAAACATGGAATTAGACATGACTCTTTTTTTAAAGAGTTTTTATTTGTTGAAAAAATGGAAACTGAGTAGAAGTGCCTACTTTGTAACTTTTGAGATGTAATGTAATAGTTATGGCCTAATTATCTAAAAATCTAAACCTGAAAAGATCCTTAATGTGAATTATTAATTTAATTCAAGATTATGTAATGTTTAAGACTTGGTCCTTATAGTTGGAATCAGAGGTTGGTTTAGACAACTTTAGGAGTTAGGGTATTGTTAAAATAATGTCCATAAATTAATTTACAGTAAGATTGAAATGATATAGAATTTACAGATTTCCATGTTGCTTCACCTAGGATATATCTGTGCTAAGAATGATTTTTCATAGAGGAAACAGAGAATCTTTTCTAGGAAGGCATACAGAGAAGAATAACCTTCCAAATCAGCATCCTAAGATGGTCAGAAATCAGAATTGATCAATTTGTTGTAGTGATGGCACATTTGACTCAGGTGATAAATGGTGGTTGTGTTTATTGATCATATTTTGGTTTATTCTAAAAGTAAAGGGGAGAATGGAAGTAATTTAAGAGTTATCTTGCAAACCTTAAAAGAAAAGAAACTGTATAGGAAATTTAGAAAGTGTGAGTTTTGGTTAAAAAAAAATTCATTCCTTGGTAACATTGTTTCTAAGGATGGCATAATTGTTGAACCTGCTGAAACAAAATTTGTTGAAGAATGGCCAAGACCCATAAATATAATCGAGATCCGTAGTTTTCTTGGTTTTCCAGGTTATTACTAGAGGTTTGTTGAAAATTTTTCAAGGTTATCTAGTCCAATGACTAAGTTAACTCGAAAAGGTGTTAAGTTCATCTGGACAAAAGAATGTGATGATTGTTTTCAGGAATTGAAAAGAAGATTGGTGAATGATCCAGTTTTGGCACTGTCTTCTAGAAGTGGTGAGTTTGTTATCTATAGTGATGATTCATTAAAAGGACTTGGTTGTGTCCTTATGAAGAATGATCAGGTAATTGCTTATGATTCACATCAGTTGAAGCCTAATGAGTTAAATTACCTTACACATGATTTGGAATTAGCCGCTGTTGTTTTTGCTTTAAAAATTTGGAGGCATCATTTGTATGGAGTAAAATGTGAAATATATACTGACCACAAAAGTTTGAAGTATATATTCACTCAGAAAGAATTGAACAGGAGACAGAGGAGATGGCTAGAAATAATCAAGGATTATGATTGCACGATCCTTTACCATTCGGGAAAGGAAAATAAAGTGGTTGATGCTTTGGGTTGAAAAAGTAATGCTTTAATAACCATGATACGTTTGGAATGAGATCCTTTGGTTTTTGATTTGATGAACTTTGGCATAGAATTTGTTGGTGCAGGAAATTCCTCTATTTTGTTTCAGGTGTTAGTGAAATTATCTCTATGAGATAGAATTAAGCAAGTGCAGAAGGAAGACAGTGAGTTACCAAAAAAGGTAGAGTTGGTTCAAAAGGGTAAGTTTCATGATTTTAACGTTTATAATGATTGTGTTTTGAGGTTTGGAAAGAGATTATTTATGCCTTGTGATTCATAGTTGAAGAATGAGTTGTTATGTGAAGCTCATAGTTCTCCATTTTCAGTTCATCTTGACAGTACTAAGATGTACATAGATCTTTAAGAGTATTACTGGTGGGATGGAATGAAAAGAGATATTGCTGATTTTACTGTGAAGTGTTTGACTTGTCAGCAGGTTAAAATAGAGTGGCAGTTATCAAAAGGGATGCTCGACTCTTTATCGGTGCCAGAGTGGAAATGGGAAAATATATCTATGGTCTTCGTTGTGGGATTACCAAAGACATCTCGAGGTAATATTCAATCTAGGTTATTGTTGATCTATTGAATACATCTGATCATTTCCTTCCTATTAGAGATAATCTATCTCTAGAAAAACTTTCTCGATTGTATGTTAAAGAGATAGTCAGGTTGCATGGATTTCCCCTCTCCATTGTATCTGATCGTGATCCCAGGTTTACTTCTAAATTTTGGAATGGCCTTCAGAAGTCATTGGGTATGAAATTGAATTTTAGTACAACTTTTTATTTTCAATCAAATGGGAAGTCAGAAAGAACAATTCAAACCTTGAAGGATATGCTATGTGCTTGTTCACTGGATTACTAGGGAAGTTGGGACCAACATATTTATTTGGTTGAATTTTCTTATAATAACAGTTTTCATTATAGTATACAGATGGCTCCATTTGAGGCATTATATGGGAAGCGGTGTCGAGCTCTAGATTTTTGGGATAAAGTAGGTGAAAGGAAGCTGATGGGACCAGAATTGGTAGAAGAGATGGCAGAAAAAGTTCAGTTGATTCAAAAGAATATGAGAATAACTCAAAGCAGGCATAAAAGTTTTGCGGATAACTGGAGGAAGGATCTATCTTTCGAGGTAGGTGATCCTGTCTTTCTCAAAGTTTCTCTATGGAAAAGTGTGATGTGTTTTGGAAAGAAGGGAAAGATGAGTTCGAGGTTCATTGGACCTTATGAAATCCCAGAGAAAGTTGGATCAATTGCGTATGGAGTGGCTTTACCTCCAATTTTATCCCAGGTATACAATGTTTTTCACGTTTCAATGTTGAGAAAATATATGCCAGATCCATCTCATGTTTTGAGCCCAGAGGTAGTTCAGTTGGAAGAGAATCTCTCTTACAAGGAACAACAAGTCCATATTCTTTATCATATAGAGAAAGTGTTTTGAAATAAGGTAATTCACCAGGTAAAGGTTTTTTTAGAAAAACCATATAGTTAAAGAGGCAACATGGGAATTTGAAAATGCTATTAGGGATAAATACCCCCACTTATTTGATAAGTGAATAAAAATTGCGAGGACACAATTTATAAAAGGGGGAAGGATGTGAAATCCCATGTAAATAAAGAATAACACAATTGAATATTTATTAATATTTTGTGAATTAAATATTAATTTTAATTTAAAGGGGATGCTATGTTCGATAGCATACCCAATACGCAACAATGGGTTTCTTTGAAATCTTACGTTGCACACTAATAATATAATATTATTATTTTAAATGGTAGTTAACACCTAGAAGTTGTATTGGTGGGGATGAACAGAACTAACTACAATAGGATTATACATGTTTGTTAAATGTTTTTACATTCATCCAATAAAAGTTAGAGGCTTAAAATGTGAATGAATCTAATTTTAAGCATAATTTAATTTAAAAGATCAATTTACCACCTTTTGATGGAGAACCCTCTTTAAATATAGTTTGGTCACTTTTATATGTTCTATTTGACCAAATAAAATTCTTCTTTTGAATCAGGACATCAAAATTTACTTTGTGTAAAATTTTGGTATTCTTCTGATAAAATTCATTTTTCTAATGAATAGTGAAAAATACTGTATTTTAATTCAAATCTGCCTTTTAATATAATTTATTTATATGGTTATATTATCTTTTTTAATTGGTTTTAAAGTGTAATTAGATTATATTTTTACCATTTAATCCAATGTTGGTCATTGGAATTAATTTCAATTTGAAATTGGACATAAACAAGTATCAATCTTTTGATAGTTAATATTTCTTAAAAACACGCTTTTTTGTTTTGACAATGAGAATCAATTTTAAATTAATTAATCCAACTTCTATGTTTTGAATTTGGTAAAATAGACATCATTTTTTAATTTTTAATATCAAATATATCTTAGTCTGAATTTTTGGATTTTTTTTGAAGAACTTCAATTTTTGATGAATAGTGAAACCACTAAGTAGTAGTTAAAAACTGACTTTTTCATTTAAATGAAATTTTACCACTTCTGTGAATTGAATTTCAAATATCCGACATTCATGGTTTTTATTAGTAAGTAAAATGTGGTTCAATAAGATGAAAATAATTTTTGATGAATAGTAACTTTTGACTTTTATTTATCACGGTTAAAGGTAAATAGGGTAATTCAAGGTAAAAAGAATATTATAATAATAAAAAATTACCTTACCATTTGTCCTAACCTTATTGGATGAGTCATGACCGACGATGAGAATCCTTGGGTCGATTTTCGGACTCCATAGATCCACTTAAGAATGATAATGACACTTTATTTTAATTAACTTAAAGTAAAGACAAAAATGACATAAACAAATATGTTTTAGTAAGACAATTTTTACATGGGGTTATATAAGTTATCTCTTAAACTATAAATATTATTTTGAAATATAATTTTTTTTTCTACATTATGGTATTTTTTTATAATTTTTAGACATCAAATAAATTAAACATGAATTACATATCATGTTTTACTAAAATACAATCATATTCATAAAATAATTCTAGAATAATCTCTAGAATATTCTAGAGATAAAATATATGTTCTCTACCTATGCTCTTTTAATTCTAGTTCTTAAAGTTTCTATTAAACCTTTCTATGATACCAACTGTAATGCCCCCAGACCCGATCACCCAAAGTTAGTGGTTTTTTTATTACAATGTAATCATATTACATGATATTATATTTCCAAGATCAATTTTTAGTAGTCCTTAATAGACAATATATATAATATTACATTACAACATCACATATTACATCATTTGAGTAAAAATAATTATTATTTAATGTTATCCATATATTTGATCATACATAAAATTTATCTTTATTTCCTAGGGAAATGGGAAACAAAAAGAAAAGAGTGATCTCATACACTCAATAAGGGATAGTGTATGATGGTAGTTAACATGTCATAATAATGGAATAAGAAATATAGTAGGAATAAATAAATCATTCCATATCAATGAATACATAATAATAAAAAAATACATGACTAAAAAAGTTAATAAATAATAAAATATATGATATCATGATGATGGAAATTATTGGGATACATAATGTTAAATGTCATAAATATACTATTGAAGCCTTATGTTAATATATCATACATAAAATGTAAGGGTGCTCTCATTACCCAGTCTTAGTTGTCCTATAAGACCTAACAGTGCACTAGGAGGATATATAATTCTAGAAACCACCCATCACAATAAATACCATTGCATTACATCATATAATAAAATATCATAGGCAATACATGTAATAATGTTTGAGAATAAACAACTTATAAATACTTAGCATAATTTCTCAATGAAGCCCATATTATAAGATTTTACCATATATAATAACGAATTTTATGGTCATTTCAATAGATTCCCCTAGTCAGTGAATTAATAAGGATTCACAGGATAATTACCTTGAATCAGATAATGTATAATTAAGGATTAAAAATGTTCAAATAAGTAACCTTATTAAGTGTAGAATATGATATTATAGTTATTAGGTACTTATAAAGATTATGATGGTAAATGTGTTGAGATAATAAAACACATGTATTTAAAATAGTATTATAAAAAATAAATTTTATATAAATACCCTCTAAAAATTATAAGTATGTGATCACACATATTTGATATTAATTAAGGATATAAAAGTTCTTCCAGGAGAAACCTCATGGCCAGTATGCTATGATGGAAGATGGAACTTGTGTCAAAATCAAGTTTAATTCACTTTGGACCTAATAGAGGCTACACTAGCTATATATTTTTCATCCTTAATTATAAAAGGTCCCCCATTATAAATAATATATCCATACTACCACAAATATATGACATACATAGGGATTTTTTATTATGAGATAATATAGAGTTTTAGGCCTCTATGAGAATTTTTCCATTATAACTACTCATGAATGAAGTATAATGTGAGTAAAATGTGTGATCACATGTATAGTATGTATTAAGGATATTTCTTAAAATTATATCATAATAATATTGTAATAAGAACTTGGAAATTAAAAATGATGAAATAATGGAAATGTAATTAAGAATTAGAAAGGGAGAGAAGAATGACCCTTGCCTCTCTTGAGATTCTTAACAAAGTGACAAACCTTAGAACCAACCAAAATCTTCAATATTGAATAAATATAGATATTAGAGAGTCTCATTTAAGTATATATAAATAGATAAATTTGAATTTTTTGTGGGAGAAATTAAAAGATGTGATGGGTATTGTATAGGTGTGGTGAATGAAATTTCATGGATTAAAGTATTTAATATTCACCATAACACACTAAAGTTTCCCATTACCCATATTAATGATACAAAATAATTTTTAGTCCCAAAATTAGGCTAATATAATTACCTTCTCTGATTTTATTCATGCTTACATGTATATGATGTCATATTAACCATATTTCACAATTTTTTAGCATATTTTACTATTTTTAACAAAAATTACCAAATTTCACACCTTGGGTAATTTCAACATAATGATTTAGAATATTAAATAAATTGTATATAATTAATCCACTAATTTTTTTACATTTTAACTTTTATATAAGGATGATATATTTGACAAAATTGTGGTATCGGAGTAAAAACCATTTCATTACTAAAGAATTTATACACTAATACCACTTAAACCCTAATATATAATCCCTTATTACAATAGCATAATAACTAAGGTTAAGGCATGAAATATTGGTATTTACATGGGGTGTTTTGACAAACATTGATCTGGTAGTGATTTACACTAATAAGAACTTCTCTCACAGAAAATTCCACTCAAACTTCAATTATTAAAGTTTTCCTTGGGCTTGGTCAAGTAAAAACTTGAGTGATGTTACCTCCTTCAAAATATCTAATAAATGAATTTTATAAGTTATTTTCCTACTGAATGAGACTATGGTTTCTACCATATTCATTAGTTAACCCTTATCATTATCCATAATATACATTAATTGCAATGGTTACTTTATAACAACTATATCACCAACAGTCATAAAAAATGGTATTGTAATAGCCATATTTACTCTTAACTCTTATGAATCTATTCATAAAAATACAACAATTAATACTTCTCAATTTTATATTTTTCAATACTATAAATTCTTGTATATTCATGGAAAGTAATTTGTATCATATCTTGGATAAACCATGCTAATTTAGACCTTGTTGATGTGTCAGGTGTGTCGATATAGTTCAGGGAATGAGTCTTGGGAGTTGGACTTGGATTAAGGGTTTAGTGGTTTTTAAATTTAGCTACATGTTGTTTTTAGAATATTTTTGAAGGCTGGAGGATCATTTTGGGAATGTTTTTATGTAATTAAGAGTCAAGGAATTTTTTAGTGTGAATTGGTAAATGTTTTGAGAGTTTCAATAGATTTATAAAAAATTGGAATACTCTCATATGTAAGGGTGAAATTTTAATAAAAACGGTTAACGGTGAGAAATATTAGATCTTAAGTGTTCTAGAGTATACAGCTTCCAAATTGTATAGCTGTATGAAAATCAATTTTTGATTGAGTGTGGGAACTACCAAAAGGAGAGAGTCAAGAAGTTAACTTTAGATTCAAGATGATGATGGTGGAGAGGTGTATCCAAGCTATAGAATTCAGGATGGGGATCAACTAGAATGAGATCAACTAGAAGAAGATCTACCATAAGTAGATCCACCAAAAGTAGATTCATGGGATGTAGAGGATTGCATAAAGTTTGTCTTGTGATGTGAAATTATCTAAGTGTTGGATATACCTGTGATACATAAGAGTAACCATAGATACATAAGATTAACTCTATGGATAATTAAATACATTAGAGTAACTTACCAGATACATAAAGTTACATGTGGTGATACATAAGAGACTGGAATTGGTAAAGTGTTGGGATGCCTGGAGAATTGTAAAGGTAAGATATGTAAGGGCCAATACATACACTTTGATATGTAAGGATATCTACCTTAGTGAATTTTTATGGTGGGTCATACATAAAGGTAATTTGTGACCTTATAGAACTTTCATAAGAGTAGTTACCAAAGATTAGAATATTTATTATGGGGGATAATTTTTTAAAAGGATATAATGTTAAGAATCTATAGAAGATGATTTCTAAAAGGAGATATTAAAGCGTGGTTTCGGAAGTATGGTTCCTAGAAGGAGAATTTGAAATGTAAGGGTAATCCCAATGATATTTAAGGGTTGTATGGGGGTGATATGTAAGGTTCTTAAGGGTCCATCCCGAAGGATCCGAGTGTTTTTTCAAAAATTGTGTTTGAAATCCTTTTTTCCATATTTTTTTAAAATGATAATTAAATGAATTGTTAAGTATAAAAGGGGTATATTAGGCCATTTTTGACATAATACAGAGGATATGACCTAACCAATTCTCTCTTTCCTCTCTTCGTCTCTTAGAGAGATCTCCACCGATTCTTTCAAGTTTTCTACATTGCTTATTTTAAGGAGTAACCAAAGGTAAGGTGAGTTATCCCTAAGTTTTTATTACTAATTTTAGTCACTATATCCTCATTTTCTATTAATTCAACCCTAAATCAGAGATTTTTTCAGATTACCTGATTTTTAATAATTGGAGTCAGATCAGATGTAGTTTCTTAATGAGTATAATCCTATTAACTCTTTGTAGGTGGTATCTAGATTTTTCCTTTGTTATATGTGTGACATGTGTAGTGTGATAAACTATAGAGGGGTTATATATGTCCAATCAGGAATGGATCCACTTATGGTTATTATTATTCATAATATATACATGAGTGTAGTCTCATGTAGAAAATTATGGGTTTATCCAAGTATGGTTTAGTTGTTTGGTTTTAGGGTTCTTGGATATGATATCGTAAAGTATGAATTAAGTATTATTAAAATGAGATGTTTAATGTGGTCAGTCAATGTGATGTAAATGGTATTGACCATTTTCATGGTGACTATGGAGGTCTTGAAGGTGTGGCCTTAGTGAGGGTGATATCCACTCAATCTGAGGATGAGGTCATTGGGATCTTATACGCAAAAGACAGGGTCATGATGTTGTTTTGAGCACTCATTATGGGAGGTATAGTCGATGGTTTCAATGAATTATGGGTGATGGTTTTTATCACTATTACAAAGGAGGGATACGCTATAGTTATCCATGGAAGGTGAAAGATATCACTATATGAGAGAGGGATGCTCATTAGATATGGTAGGTTTGTTCGGGATGCTAAGATGGAGGTTGTTAAAGGATTTAGATTCACATGGGACATTATATGTGAGTTGTGGACGTGTCATTAGGGAATCATGGTTAACTCAGAATGGTTTTAATTTATGGGTTGGTGTGTTATTCAAAGTGATATGAAATTGTTGGGAAGACTAAGGGGGCTTCTAGTATAACAGACTTTGTATGTATCATTCCACTTCAGCACTAGCCAAAGTAGGTAAAGGCTCACTTGATGTTGTTTGAGCACGACTGGAGAAGGTTGGGTAGTGTGAATTTATTATCCTTTATTATGATTTACATAAACTAGTGTGTGTGTGTGTGTGTGTGTTAGCTAGGGACATCGTTAGTGGTGGCCTACTAAGTTCATACTCACAACCTACATGGGCCCTTCAGGATGCATGTTGACTTTGTGTTTCATGAAATGGGTAAGTTTAAGGATTATTCTTCTAGAACCAAGTGAATATGGGGGTATATATGGTGTAAAAGATGGATGTTATTTTTTTAATGGGTTGGGTGGATCTTTGGTGTTGGTTTAGCTGTTTATTTTGGTTACTTCATGCATGTACATATGTGATCGGCCTACAGGTGATCCTGATGAATCATGTATGACTATAATCGAATTTTAAATATTTTACTATGGTTATTATATATATTTTTTGGATTTTGGTTTCCTATTATTTAAATTTTATTCTTTTTTGTTTTTTGTAATTATTTGTTATCTTTAGAGGATATAGTCTCCCTACTATCACCTCATAGACCCTCATTACTAGCTGGAATCCTTTAGTGTATGGGGAGGCATGACTAAGGTCTAGTGGATATCTGATATAGTTACTATAATGTGAGATAGGTCAAGACATTATAAATTGGTACCATAGAAGTGTGGTTGTAAAGTGATATTAATGTGAGCATTATTTGTTATTTGGGTTATGGTAGATTGGAGACTTTGAAAGTGTAAGAACTTGGGTCAAATTTCATGTCGTGTTCTTGGAAAATGTATGTATAGACTGAAGTCCAAGTTACTAGGAAAACTGGGATTTTTTTGGTTAACATGGTTATATTTGAGTTATTATATTTAGAACCATATACATTTGATGCTATAGATTTATGTTTCAAACTCTTATCCCTAAGAGGCAAGAGGTGGTACTCGTGCATCATTTTAGGCATGTAGGGATCACATTATATGTTTGTGCTACTTGTGATTACCATTGTGTTTATGAATTGGAAATTGGTTTATATATTTAAAGTGTCGATAAAAATCTATATGTTCTTTTCCCATATAGCTTCTTGGTGAAATTCTACATAGCCAACTTGAGTGTATGATTCTTGGTGTGAATAAGTATATGGATCTTGAATGCATATGGTGTGTGTGTGGTACCTGACCCTGGAATGGGTAGGTAAGGCAGTGTAGCTAGATTCTATGGGACACGAGTGTGATAAGGGAGCGTAAAGGCTAGTGGATTATACTATATGTTATATCTCTACCTATTTATGATATTTGAACTATTTTAACTATATTAAGCATGATATTTGGATTTTTAATGAGAATCCACCTAGATGGAATCTGTTAGAGCATTGGGAGGGTGTAAACATGGTTCTACCAAGGTATTCACTGGATGAGGACCCTAAGGGAGGAGGTGATCATAATCCATGAGCATAGTTTTTGAGAAAATATAGACATACATAGCATCTTGGGGAGTTTGGGTGGTGATTGGATGAGAATATTAGGGTGAGTTTGGTGAGAATTATATAGATAATTGATTAGGGTGCTCATGCGGTTGAGTAATCCATGGAATAATTTAATTAATACTTCCAGTTATAGAACCCACATTTGTTTCAAGGAGTGGGATAAGACCAGGAAGTGGAGTATTGGATTGAGTCAACACAAATAATTTTTTATCAGATCAAGACACCACCATAATGGAGGATGAAGCAGGAGACTATATTCTTAGATTACCAGTGAAACATAGGTGTCATTTCTAGGTATAGGAAGGAATACATAAGGGGTGATGTGGAATTACTTTGAGGATGTTTTCTTCAATCACTTCTTACCTAATAAATTGAGGGCATACATAGCCCAAGAGTTCATGTACTTGGTGTAGGGAGTGGTTTTAGTTATGGATTACATAGTGAAGTTCATAGATTTATTATATTTTTCAATGGCACCGATAGGAGATGAGGTTTCTAAAGTGAAGTTATTCAAGGATGGTTTATGGCATACTGTCAAGGTAAAAGAAAATATCTTTAGGTTGAACACGTTTTCAAAGGTAGTGAACAAGGAACTAATAGAAAAGTGAAACCTAGCGAATGATAGTATATCAAGGTGAATTGATATGTTAGGAAAGATAGGTAGTGGAGTTCTAGGTAAATTGAAGTAGGGATATGAGGAGACCTAATAGGGTAGGAAAAGTAGAGATTCGGTGATTATACTACAGAGTGGTTCGTTGGTGTAGTGTTTCAAATGTAATCGGATGGGGAATGTTTGAGCCTAATGTGATTATCCAAATAGGGAGTACAAGGTGTTAGGTCAGAATATAAAATTTAATACACAAGAGGGGGTGAATTGTGTCTTTTCAAAAAATTACAAAATTCTAGATTTTAACACCCACTATAATTTATGTGAAAATGTAGTGTTATTATTCTATATGAAAATATGCAGCGGATTAACAGAAATGAAGAACACATATTTTTATAGTGGTTCGGGGCACAAAGATCCCCTAGTACACTCCACAAAATAATCTCTCTATGAGCTTGGTGAATTTCACTAGTTTGGTTCTCTTATCATAAGACCAAAATTCTATAACTGAGTGTAGGTAGTTAACACCTTTACACAACACTAATTACAAATCTTTCTGGTTCTATAATAGAGAACCGATTATCCACAGATTAGATCGAGAAGCTGATACTCCACCACAACTGAGTACGAGTAGTTTAAAACTCCAAATGAGTCAAAATAGATTGATTTGTTTAAAATATGTTAAACTTCACAATTACTGCAGCACACAATTCATAGCAAATAGATCTTCTTATTCAGAAATAATAGTCTTCAAGAGAGAATGAGTCTGAAGCGATCCAGGTTGTAAATAGATCTTCAATTTAAAAGAAAAAACAAAAAAAATCAGTTTCAAACTTACAGTAGAACAAGATAGAACATGTATATCTCTAAAATGTAGTCCTTTAATTAGAGTTGTTTATTTGCTGTAGAACTATAA
The DNA here is from genome assembly GCA_963277665.1 of Viscum album. Classification (NCBI taxonomy): domain Eukaryota; kingdom Viridiplantae; phylum Streptophyta; class Magnoliopsida; order Santalales; family Viscaceae; genus Viscum; species Viscum album. Next base: position 1,210,484,351 of record OY728127.1, read on the forward strand.
AAATAATTTCAATAAGGCAGTCTTGTATGTGAATCACTTATCACATGTATATTTTAAGAGATATTCTAAAGGAATATATAGAAAAGAAAAGACTTTATTTGGTGTTCTATATCCAAAAGAATATCCTAATTGGTCACAGAGATTCAAATTTCAATTAACTAGGAGAGTCATAACTTTCCTTAGAAATAGGGGAGATTTTCTCTGATGAACACGTTTCTTTGAAATAATCAAAACAATCCTTGAATCAGAATTTAATTCTGATTCGACTATTGCAATAATCTCAGATTGAAAACACGGCTTGATGAACTTCTCCATTGAGAACACAACATAGGGTTGAGCTATGTAGAATAGGGTTCCTTTGCATAGCGTAGGGTTCCTTTGAGTAGCGTAGGGCTCCTTTTCATAGTGTAGGGTTCCTTTGCATAGTGTAGGGGTTTTTATCCATACTTTCATCTGTACATAATGTAGGGATCAAAAAGTAATATAGGGATAATGATCCATACATTCATCCTTGTCCACATAACATCCCAAATATAGAATTGATTAACAATACTTTTAATTTTCCCGAACGTAAGGTTGAAAATAGTAAATCGAGACTCCAACGTAGGGTTTCTAATGCATACGCGTATCAATTTTCTAAATGTAAGGATTCCAATCCAAATGAAAACTATTTATTATAACTTAGGGTTGATACCATACACAAACATTAGTTTTTTAGAATAATGTAGGGATGAAAATGGTGTTTCTAAAATATTCTTATAATGCTAAATTCCTTAAAATAGAATATAAATTCCTGTAAAACATACTTAATAAAACTTTATTAGAAAACAAACAAGGGTATTTGTGAACATCAAAATCATCATAAATTATATAGTATTGTTGAGAAAATACATCTCCAACAATATCCCCTTTTTGATGATCACAAAACCCATAACATAATCCTTAATAAAAATTAAATAAAATATAGTATTTTTAAAACACAAAAGTAGATATAAAAATTTTCTCAAAATTTTGATTTCATAGAACTATTTCGATAAAGAAAATTTTCAAAAGAAAATGTTATGGTTGAAAATATTCTCCCCATATCCATCAGAGATAGTTTCAATTCATAAAATTAGATCTTCTCCCCATTTTTTCATATCAAAAATATATTTTGAAAGAATAAATGAAATAAACCATAGTTTAATATAGCACAGAACTATAAATGAATAGTTATGTATTCTGGTATTAGAAAAATAAATCTAATATTGGCAGTGAAGTATTGAACCTAAATAAATGTAAATAAATAAATAATATGAATAAACTGAAGTAACCTAAATAGACATTTAAATGTTTTGAAGTACAATCCACAATCAACAAGGGGCTTAAAAATTAATGGTTTAAAGTTCAGTTTCAGCAGGGACTAAGGGTTCTTCTAGATGAGTAATTTCTTGAACTACATTTCTAAGATCAACCAGCTTCAACAGTAGGTTTTGGAAATGGTTTTTGAAAACTTTTGTCTAATGTTGAAGTAGATTCTTGAAATCATTTAAAACCTTCGATCTCTTAACCAAATTGATCTTTATAAAATAATTCATAGCTTCTTCATACTGGATGAAAGAGGTAAGATTGTCCTTGACTTGATTAACCATTGATACCAACTAGGATTCATTTGAAGTAAGATGAATTATCAAATGCCTATGATTCTCCAAAAACACATTAAAAGGAATTCTATCCACTGAAGAGTGTGTATACTATCATTAAATTAAGCCAAAATACAAGTTATTGTCTCAAACTTCCTAAGTAGTTCTGGTGGTGTTTTTTGAGAATAGGTAGATGATCTGTTGCTTTCCTTGAGAGACTAAAACTCTCTTCCAATAATTAACTTGAATTCATCAAACTCTATCTTCTTGATAGATTCATCCTTCAATTCAAAAACTTCTCTTGAAATCTTTTCCATCAGTTCCTTAAGATATCCAACTGAAATGATATTTTCTTTGAATTCCCTCAAATGAAGCTTGTGAGTTTCAAACTCTAATCTTGGTACTGAAATAAGCTTGTGTTATTAAAACTTTTTCTTCTCAACTTCCAACTGATCTATTAAAAATGAATTCTGATCATCCAACAAAATAATCTTTATAACTTGAGCATTATCCTATGAACCTTAAGATTTATTAGAATTATCTCCTATTTAATCAAATTCAACAATATCCAGGTTTGGCTCACTATATCCTTCTGGTCTATTGCCCAAATTTGGTCCTCCCAAAACACCAGAATCAGGAATAATCTAAATTACAGGATCAGGGATCTCTTAAATTTGAGCCACCTAATCAACTTTCTCATATACTAGGTTCTCATAACTAGCATCTTATTCTTATTCACCAGGTGGAATGGAATCCACATTTCCAACCAAAACCTCAACAAAAACTTATGGAACATTAACAGGTATTATTCTTCTTAGAACAAGAGAGCCTTATGTCCTTGAATCTCATTCATCTTCAGGCCTCTATCTCATAGAGACTACTAAAGGCATAACCCTTTTCTCCCCTTGAGTAGATGCTAACAAACTCTATTGTTTCTCAACACCAACTAGCAGCAAACTATTACATGATTTTCTCCATAAAAAACTAAGATTCTTGAATGACCCATAATTCAACGTATTGTTGTGGTGATAGAATCTTTCAAAAAACATATTCTCAATCTTCCCTTTTCTTCATAGAAAGGAAGAAAGAATCATATCATAGAGATAATACCCCATCTTGGCATCTGGGTGGAAGTAGTGATTTAGATAATAAATCATAAACTGAGAGAAATTAAACTTAACATTATTCAAAATCAGATACATGATGTACATGTCGAGATAGAGAACCTTCTCAAGCTCAGAAGTTCTGGGGAAAATCCCTGATTTAATAAACTTCATAATAACTTTTCGATTAGGAGAAATTTCTTTCATAAACACCTTCTTGATATCCCTTGTTCCAAACTGAAAAAATATAATGTCCTCAGACATATTTCTTCAATTTATAATGTTCTTTAAATCAAACTGAAAATCCCATTCATGAGGAAATCTCAAAATTTCATTCACTTCAATTGATGATAATGAAAACTCCTTATTATCCATCTTAGAAAGAATATAATCTTCACAAAAATAAAAACTAAACGAATCATTCTTACAAATTTCTTTAACTTCTATTTCATAAACCATTGGCATATTATCTTCTCCAAATGTGTAAACCAGGCCTTGAAATTGCATAGCTTCTTTAAGAGATGTATTTGTATAATATAAATATCCAAAATCTATTACCTTCCCTTGCAAAATTTTTCAAGATTTTCCTGTATCATACATACTGTTATCCAACTCAACATTAACATATCTTCATGAAGTTTCCATTTCTGATGATTTTTAGATAGAAGGTATTGAAGTTTTAGGTTTTTCGATATATGAGAATCAAAAGATAGAGGTACTCTATAATTCCAATGGAAAGGAGTATGATAGCGGGAGAAGGAAAGTGGTTTTCTTGTGCTGATCGAGGATATACTCATTAAGTTTTTAATTTTTTAAATCTGAATAAAATAAAATCGAAATGAAATTATTCTCAAAAAAAATTAAAACAAAATTGAATAAAACATATTAAATAAAACGTATTAAAATAAAATCAAAGAAACTTAAAATAAATTAATAAACAATCAATTAAACTCAAATAATCCTAACTCCCCCTTAATAAAATCAAAACTAGCACTGGGAAGTGGTTTAGTAAAAATATCATCTAATTGATATTTGGTATTAATAGATTATAAAGATATGTCCTTTTTAAGTACATGATCTATTAGAAAATGATACCTTATATCAATGTGCTTAGTCATAGAATAAATTATAGGATTTTTAGAAATATTAATAGCACTAGTGTTATCACATAAAATAGAAATACTATTAAATTTTAGTCCAAAATACAATAGAGTTTTTTCATCCATAAAACTAGTGCATAGAAACTGCCAATAGACACATATTTTGCCTTAACGGTTGACAGGGCAACTGAGTGTTTCTTCTTACTAGACCATGAAACTAAAGATTTTCCTAAAAATGAAAAGTTCCTGAGGTACTTTTTCTATCTAATATACACCCTCTAAAGTTAGCATCTGAATGTGAAATTAAATTAAAATCATAATTTTTGGGGTAAAAAAGAGATTGAAAAATAGTTCCCTTTAAATATCTAGAAATTATTTTGATTGTAGTAAGATGAGATTATTTTAGATTTGACTAAAATCTTGCACAAAGACATACAAAAAACATAATGTCCGATATTCTAGCAGTAAGATATAAAAAACTTTCAATCATACCTTTATATAACTTTTTGTCAACTGGTTTTCCAGCTTCATCCAAATCAAGTTTTATATTGGTACACATGAGAGTTGTATATGTCTTGTTGTTCTCAAGTCCAAACTTTTTCAATAAATCTATAATATATTTACTTTGGTTTAAAACATTTCCAAAATCTTTTTGGTAAATCTAAAATCCTAAAAAGAAAATTAGTTCTCCCATTATACTCATTTCAAATTCTTTTTACATTAAATTTAAAAAATCATGAAAAATATTTTTATTAGTTGAACAAAAAATAACGTCATAAACATAAATTTGAACTAATAAAATATTAGAACAAACAGTTTTCTTAAAAATTGTTGGATCATCCAAACCAACACTAAATCTATTTTTCAAAAGAAAGGAACTTAATATTTCATACCAACCTATATGTATTTGTTTAAGGTCATAGGGAGCTTTAGTAAGTTTAAAAACCAAATTTGTTTTTTGATGGTTTTCAAAACTAGGGGTTTATTCAACATAAAATTCCTCTATTAAATAACCATTTAAAAAGGAAGATTTAACATCCATATGATATTATTTAAAATTCATATGAGATGCATTGGATAAAAGGATTCTAATTGATTTTAATCTAGATACAGGGGAAAAGGTTTTATCATAATATATACCTTCTTCATGATTATATAATTTAGCTACTAATATGGATTTATTCCTAGTGATGATCCCTTGATCATCCTATTTTTTTTATAAAAACCAACTTAGTTCCAATAACTGGATAATTAGTTGGTCTTTCTACTAGTTTCCAAACTTTATTTATTTTAAATTAGATTAGATCTTCTTGCATTGATAATAACAAACTCTCATCATTTAGGGATTCTTAAATAGTCTTAGTTTCTAATTGAGATAAAAAAGCAGATAATTCAGCTAGGTTTACCACATTTCTTATAGTTCTAATTTCTGTATCTAGGTATCCTATAACAGTTTCTAAAGGATGGTTCTTTAGGGTTCTAGTCTATCTAGGAAAACCACTTTTAGGTTCTTCAATTTCATGTTCTTCAGAACTAGACTAAACTTTATTAATATCAAAATAAAAAATCATTTATCAGGGTTTCAATTCTCATGTTATCAAAAGAGTCAGTGACCTTATTAGTTTGATATTTCTCTTTATTGAACAAGCCAGTTTCATCAAACTTCACATGAACTGATTCTTCAAAAATCTTTGGATTTTTATTGACCACTCTATAATCTTTAAAGGTAGTATAATATCCCAAAAATATTCCTTCATTATATTTTGGATCAAACTTACCAATCTTGTACTTAGTATTCAATATATACACCTTGAATCCAAAAAACTTTAAAGTAATTTACTTTAGGTTTTCTGTTATTCCAAAGTTCATAAGGTGACTTTTTGAAAATAGGCCAAATTAGAACTCTATTCATGATATAGCAGGTTGTGCTTATAACTTCTTCCCAAAAATAGGTATGAATAATATATTCATTTATTATAGTCCTATCCAATTATTGAATAATTCTATTTCTTCTTTCAACAATTCCATTTTGTTGAGGTGTTCTTGGTTCTGAGAAGGTGTGTTTAATACTCAAATTTGAGCAAAAAGAATTGAATTCTGGATTCTCAAATTATCTACCATGATCAATTCACAATGAAATAATTTTAAAACCTTTTTAATTTTGAATAATTTTACAAAAATTTTCAAGAATAGTGAAAACTTCACTTTTAATTTTTAGAAAATAAAACCAAGTAAATATAGAATAATCATCTACTAAAACATAAAAATATAATTTATCAGCCAAACTTTCTATCCTTGATGGTCCAAACAAAACCATATGGATAAGTTATAAACTTTTTGATGTAGAAATTTTGTTAATAGATTTGAAAGATGATTTGTGATGCTTTCTAATTTGGCATGCATAACAAAATCATTCATTGTCAAACTTAAGACTAGGAAAATTAGAAACTAAATGTTTCTTAGATAATTTATGTAAAAAATAAATATTACAGTGTCTAAGCATTCTATTCCAAATCCAGAATTCATTTGTCTTAGCAGTTAAACAATTTACTTTCTATTTACACAAGGAATTTAAGTCCAAAGTATAAACATTATCAGTTTTCGATTCTCTAAATGTAAGTAACTTATCTTTAAACATAGAAAAGCAATTGTTAGAAAAATAAACATAAAATCCATCATCACAAAGTTGATAAATACTTATCATATTGTGTTTCAACCCTTTCACATATAGTACTTTGTTGATTGAGATAGTCTTTGAACCTCCAATAGTTCCAACTCCAATTATTTTTCCTTTGGAATTATCACCAAATGTGAAAAGAACTCCATGCATTTGAGTTAGTGTGTGAAAATTTGATGGATCTCCACTCATATACCTCAAATTACCACTTTCCATATACTATATAGCATTTCTGTTCTTATGTCCTATTTCCTAAAAAGTATTTAAAAAATGTTTGTTTTGGTCCCCACACTTTCTTAGTTCCAACAGTGTTAGCTAGTAGAGATCTGGGAATACATACCTACTTTATTTTTCCATAGATTATATCATTATATTTAGATTAACACTTTGAAATAAAGTCTCTTTTAATTCCATTGGTTTGAGGATTTAGCAAATAACAGTTACTTATCATGTGCCCTTTTATTCCACAAAAGTAACAAGTTGAATTTTTTGAATTGGGGACAAAATAATTCTTGTACAATTTAGATTTCTCGCCCTTACTTGCTATACCAGATCTTTCACTTTTAATAACATTGTTTAAAAGGATTTAATTTAATATATTTTCTCATTTAGTAAAAAAAATATCAGCACACTTATAAGTTTCTACTTCATCTTGTAATTTTTTGATTCTTTTTTCATGATCAGCACAGTTTATTGTGGATGAATTGAATTTTTCCATCAACTCTTGATATTGTTTAAGAAAGGTATCTCTTTCACCTAAAATATAATTATGAATATTTTTTAAAGACTTATGATTCTTTATCAAATAATCATATTTTTCTTCTAGCATTGAATAGTAGGAAACTAGTTTATCATTTGAGAAAATACTAGTATCAAAATAAGAATAATAATAAGTTTGTACCTTTTATTCTCATTAATTAGATATAAATCACATGTTGGCCTTTATATTTGACTACTCCTTATCTGAATCAGAATTTAAAGGACTCTTGGAGTCTTAAAATATACTCCATGTAGCTTTTATTTCTCTTTTTCTCTTACGCTCATAATCATCATTTTTATGATATCTCTTTTTTTATCTTTTTCTTTTATCTTTCAGCTAAGGGAAATTAGGTATGATATGACCTAATCTCTTTCATTCAAAACATCTTACTTCTCTTGATTCTTTCTCATCCTTCTTAAAATAATTTCTGAATTCTCTATCCTTTGTATAAAATTTACTAAACTTTCTAGCTAGTTGAGCTAGTTCCATTTTAGAATCAGATGAATCATAATTCTTCTCTTCTTTGACTTCATATTTTTATTTTATACTTTTCTTTTGAGATGTCACCTTCAGAGAATTATTTTCTTTATTTACTATAATATTATGATCTTCAACTTCATCTTTCATTTCTGCTTCATACATCATTGGTGTCCCAATTAATTCTTTCATTGTCAGATCTTTGATAGGTGATGATTGTCGAATAACTACAGATATGCCATTCCATTTTGAGGGAAATACTCTAAGTAATTTCAAAGATTTATTACCTTGTTTGATGGGTTCTCCTAAGGCTATAATATTATTGATAATTTATGTGAGACTTCCATTTATCTGAGTAATTATTTCTCCATCAAACATCCTAAATGTGCCAAATTTCATCTTTGTTGTTGCATACCTCATATATCTTACATTATCTGTTCCTTCATAGGAAACTGAAATAGTTTTCCACATTTCATGGGCAGTAGGACATTGTGAAACATGATTGAACTCATATAGTCTAATACCACAAATAAAAGCATTCATAACTTTTGAATTTGTGTCATATTCAACTTATGTTGTAGCATCCTGTGTTTATGGTTTACCAGGAATTTCATATGAAGTAATGATCTTTGAGTAGACTCTAAATCCTAGATTCTTTAAATAGATAATCATCCTTGATTTCTAACACCCATAATTTTCAGCATTGAAATATGGAACACAAACCATAGACATTATTTCTCTAGGATCATCCGTTTCCATCATTGTATAGACCTTAAAACTTTCATCTTACTATAGATTTTTCAAAAATCCAACCTTTGATACTAATTATTAGGTCATAATATACAAAGTAATATACAAGAGGGGTGAATTGTGTCTTTTCAAAATCTTCCATAATTCTGGCTTTTAACACCCACTGTAATTTATGCAAAAATGTAGTGTTATTATTCTGTATGAAAATATGTAGAAGATTAATAGAAATGAATAACACAGCTTTTATAGTGGTTCAGGGAATAAAGATCCCCTATTCCACTCCACCAAATACTCTCTCTATGAGCTTGGTGAATTTCACTAGTCTGGTCCTCTTATCATAAGACCAAAATTCCATAACTGAGTGCAGGAAGTTTATGTCTTTACACAAGACTAATTACAAAGCCTTATGGTTCTATAATAGAGAACCGATTATCCACATCTTATATCGAGAAGCTGATACTCCACCAAAACTGAGTATGAATATTTGAAAACACCAATTTAATCAAATGGGATTGATTTGTTTGAAATAGGTTAAACTTAACAATTGTTGCAGCATAAAATTGAAATTATATGGATATTCTTCTTTAGAAATAATAATCTTTAAGAGAGAACGAGTCTGAAGTGATCCATGTTGCAAATATAACTTCAATTTAAAAGCAACAACAAAACAAAGCAGTCAAAAACTTATAGTATAATAAGATAGAATATGTATATCTCCAAAATGTAGTCCTTTAATCAAATTTGTTCATTTGTGGTAGAACTGTAAAAATAATTTCAATAAGGTAGTCTTGTATGTGAATCACTTATCACATTTATATTTTAAGAGATATTCTTAAGGAATATATAGAATAAAAAAGACTTTATTTGGTGTTTCAGATCCAAAAGAATAGCCTAATTGATCATAGAGATTCAAATTTAATTAACTAGGAGATTTGTAACTTCCCTTAGAAATAGGAGATATTTTCTTCGATGAACACAGTTCTTTGAAACAATAAAAATGATCCTTGAATAGGCCTTTAATTATGATTTATTCATTTCAGTAATCTTGGATTCAAAAGGAAACTTGAAGAATTTCACCATTGAGAACACAACATAGGATTGAGGTGTGTAGCGTATGGTTCCTTTGTGTAGCGTAGGGTTCCTTTGCATAGCATAGGGTTCCTTTACGTAGCGTAGGGTTCCTTTGCGTAGAGTAGGGGTTTTTATCCATACTTTCATCTTCATGTAATGTAGGGATCAAAAATTATTGTAGGGATAATGATCCATACATGCATCATTGTCAGCATAACATCTAGAACATAACATTGATTAACCATATGTTCAAAGTTCCCAAACATAGGGTTGCAAACAGTAAATCTAGACTCCAATGTAGTGTTGATGATCTATACACATGTCAATTTTTCGAAGGTCAGGATGAAGATACAAACACAAACTCTTTAGCATAACGTAGGGTTGATATCATAAGCTAACGTTAGATTTTCAGCGTAATGTAGGGATGAAAAAAGTGTTTCCAGAATCATTCTCGTAATGTTAAATTCCTTAAAATAGAATATAAATTCCTATAGAATTTACTTAACAAAACTTTATTAAAAAAACAAGGGTATTTGTGAACATCAAAAACATCAAAAATTATATAGTATTGTTGAGAAAATACATACCCAACACAAGGAATGTGAATATATAGGACATCCAAAGAGGTTTTTTTAGATAAACTCACATCTAGTTGGGGGTTGTGGGTTAGGTCAAACTTAGGTATCTGAGATGGGATTGGGAGCGGTGAGACTGGGAGTGGTAGTGGGAGCCAAGAACCAGGATTCATCAGCACAAGATGAGTTAGTGGAAGGGATATACATTATTCATGGTAGTAAATGATAGTGGGTGTGGATCTATAGGGAGGAAAAGTATCAGGTATTCAAGATTTGAGCCAGCTACACATGATCGAGCCAAATCTCCCTGAGCAGGTGGGGGAACTGTCGAGAGTCACAGGTATTCCATGCGCATGGTTTTTTTGGTGTTGTATGATGGATACTAGTGAAAAATATGTATATGTGATTAATAGAATGAAAATCTTCTAGTTGATGTATGGACATTTAATGTGATTCATGATAAGTGTGGGATGTATAGGCATCAAGTAAAATGTGGTCATCATGTATGATGCATGATAATGTGAGCATCATGTATGATATAGGATAATGTGGGAATCAAGTATGATGTGGGGTGGAAAATAGAATCAGTGTGATGAAATATCATGATAACTGATGATTATAGGTTATTTGGGTATATCTAGTGCATACAAGATTTGGGATAATAAATAAGTATAATACCATCATTGTTTTAGGTAAATTTCTTATGATGAATTTGTTTAGGTGATTTCTATGGCGGGGAGTTCTAAGGAAGGGATATTTTAGTTTGAATTTGTTAACTGGAGTGGCTAGAAAAGATATGGATGAGTTAGGCATCATTTTTGTATTTTGGGAGTGGATTGTGTGGGATTATCTAGTTTCGATAAGAATTTGTTAGCATAAGTAATGAATATAGATCAGGATGAGATATCATATGCTGGGGAGTTAATTCATGTGTATTTAGGAATGGAAACTAGGGTTAGATCTTGAATTGACGGTTAGAATTTAGACCTGATAGAGGCACTATGGGTGTTAGTATATATCAAGGAATGTCCTAGACTCGGTGGTTGAGTGGTTCTGAAATTATACTACATGTGGTTTTGGGAAGAGGTATTAATACTAGAGAATCATTTTGGGTATGTTTCGTATTAATTGGGAGTCTGGGAATTTTTTCGAATAATTTTCGAATGTTTTGGGAGATGCATTAGATTTCTAAAAAATTGTAAAACTTGTATATGTAAGGGTAAAATTTTCATATATGATGGTAACCATGATAAAGATTAGATATTAAGTGGTCCAAAGGATACGACTTCTTGATTTTCCATCCTTGTGAAAATAATTTTTTATTTGAGTGTTGGAACTACTGGATAGATAGAATCTAGAAGTTAACTTTCAATTTATAATGATGGTGGTGGATTGGTGTAGCCAAGTTCCATAAGTCTAGGAAGGGATTTACTAGAAGTAGATATAATAGAAGATATACCAAAAGTATATCAACTGAAATTAAATCCAAAAGAAACAGAGGCATACATAAAGGTTATCCTATAATTAGAAATTGGATAAGTTTTTGGTCACCTTGTGATATGTAAGATTAACCCTGGTTATATAAGAGTAACTCTATGGAAAAGTGAATATGTGGGATTAAATTTCCCTGATACGTAAAGGTACCTAAGGTGATACGTAGGGGTCATAAATTGGTAAAGTTGTAGGAGGCCATGTCAAACATAAGGGTAAGATATGTAAGTGTCAATACATACCCTATACTATGTAAGGGTCATTTAATTAGTGAATTTTTATGTTGGATTGTATATGAAGGTCATTTTAGATCTTCCATAACTTGTGTAAGATTAGTTTTGTAATATTAGAAAAGTTGTTTTGGAGGATAATTTTCAAAAGGATAGAATGCTAATAATCTATGGAAAATAATTTATATAAGTAGAGATTAAAGGGTGGTTTTTGAAATATAGTTTTTTAAAGGATAATTTGAAATGTAAGGTTAATATAGATGATGCATAAGGGCCATCAAGGGGGTGATACATATGGTTCTTCGAGGTCCATACATGAGGGTCCTAGTGTAAGTCAAAAATTGAGTTTGGTGATTTTTTTTCTAAAATTTTCTAAAATGATAATTAATTGATTTATTAACTATAAAAGGGGTGGAATATTCCATTTCAAATAGAATGTAATGGATAATCCCTAAATCATTATCTTGTTTATCTCTTCATCTCCAAGATAAATATCCATCGATTCTTATTGGTTCTTCATGTCACTTATTGAAGGGAGTAACCAATGGTAAGGATAGATTTCCCTAGGTGTTTATTACTGATTTTACTCATTTTTTTCTCATTTTATATTAATTATTCCTTAAATCATGGATTTTTTCAGATTACCTGATTTCTTCTAATTGGAGACGGACTGTCTGGAGTTTCTTGAAATGTGGAATCCTACTAACTTCATGTAGGTGGTGTTTATATTTTTCTTATGTTATACATTTTACATGCATTTTGTGATAAACGAGTGAAGTTAGGGTTATGTATGTGTAATTGGTAATAGATCCACTTATAGTTTTTTTGTTCATAATAGATAACTAAGGGTATTATCATGGGGAAATGATAGGTTTGTCCTAGTATGGTTTGGTTTTTTGTTGTAGAGTTAATGGGTATGATGATACATGTTATGGATTAAGTATTATTAGGATGTGAAGCTTGATGTGGTTAGTTGGTGTGATGCAGACAGTGTTGACCATTATCATGGTGGTGATAGTGGTTAACCAAGGTGTGTCCTTAGGGTTGGTGATAGCCACTCACCATGGGGATGAGTCCATTGGGGTTGTGTGCACACATGATAGGGACCATGATGTTTTTTTGACCACTTAATGTAAGTAGTATACTTCATAGTTTGAGTGTCTTTAGGGTGATGGTTTTAACTATCGATACAAAGGAGGGATACATCATAGTTGTCCATAGAAGGTGATGGAGATCATTAGATGAGAGTGGGATGATCGTCGGACTTGTGAGGATTGTTTGAACTACTAATACATAAGTTGTTTAAGGGTTTATATGCCCATAGAACCTGATTTGTGAGTTGTGGACATGTTGTTAGTGCATTATGGTTGACTTAGAATGGTTATAATTTATGGGTTGGTGTATCATTTCAAGTAATAAAAAATGGTGGGAAGTTTTAGGGTACATTTAGTATGGTAGATTGGGATGTATCATTCCAATTCATCATTAGCCAAACTAGGTGAAGGCTCACTCCGTATTGATTAAGCACAAGTGGAGAGGGATGAGTGGCATGTATTGATTGTCATTTATTGTGATTTTAATGCACTGTTATACATATGGATATTAGTTGGGGACACCATTGGTGATGTCCTACTAAGTTATACTCTCACCCTACACGGGACCTCTGGAAAACATGTATACTTTATATTTCATGGAATAGGTAAGGGTAAGGCGTAATCATCTGGATCCTAGTAGAGATGGGGATGTAGAAGGTGTATGAGTTGGAAATTTTGGTTTTTATGATAGGTTTAGTGATTCCTCAATGTCTATTTAGCTATTTATTTTTTGTTACTTCATGCATGTACATATGTGATCATCTTACAGTTGATCTTGTTAAGTCTTGTATAACTATAATGGAATTTTAGGTGTTTTAATATGATTATATTATGTATGTTTTTCTTATGGTTTCCTTCTATTTAAATTTTATTATGTTGTTGTTGTGTTATAATTATTTTTTATCTTCATAGGGTATAGTCTACCCACTATCGACCCATATACCCTCATTGCTAGTTGAAATCCTTTTTACTGCGAGATGGTACACCTAAGGTCTAATAGAATTCTAATCCAATTATTGTAGAGTGAGTAGGGTCGAGATGTTATAAATATATTGATTTTGTGTCTTGTATTATTCTTATTTTGTAATTTACTTTTCATTTTCATGATGTTTATTAAAGAATATTGTCCCGGAGAAATCAACATTGTACTTACATTATTTATTTATTTCCATTTTCCATTCTTAGATATAGTGGTATTAATAAATATATATCTTTGATTGGTAATGTATCATTTTTTAATATGTTTATTTATTAATATAATTTCTCATGTATTACACAGAGTGTTCTATTTTAAATTAGCGTGGAATAGAGTGGATTATAGGATAAATTTTTTGTTTGAGAATTTCTTTTATGAGGAAGTGTGATGGTAGATAATAGTCTTATAATCCATCCTTTTCTATCTCATACCCTCTTTTTTACAGACATCCAAATCTAAGGGTCATCTATGGAATGGATACAAAAATTTCATTAAAAATAGTGAAGGTAAAATGGATAAAAATAATGAGGTTATTTTTTAAAATTATTAATAAAAAAATATTTAATTATGTTATAATGAATAATATTGTGGGATAATTTCATTCCATCATAAAACTCCCAAACATTAGAATATTCAATTCTATTCTATTCTATGCCATTCCATTACATTATATTTCATTAATTTCTATTTCATTACATTATATAAAATCTCCTAAATATATCATTAATGAGTAATTTAGTAAATTTCTCTTTAAGTAAGAATGTTCCTTTCATGCAAAGAGTTTCATATCCATGGTTTAGCATGCACATAGGATGGTAAGAAATGTTATATTTTTCCTCAATTAATTTTTTAAGAATAAATGGTTTTGAATTTTTTAGTTCACCATATGATAAATGTATATTAAATTAACATGAGTGATTCGTGATATTTTTATGGAATTTACTACAAAAATATACAAGAAAGTCAATTTTGAGTTGATTAGAGAGAGGAAAATGCAATAGTAGGTAATATTGTTTGAATTTATTTTTTAACATTCCCAATTATTTTTAAAAAAATAATAACTATTCTTAAAATTAAATGATTTCATAAGAGACCTTTAAAAAATAAAGTTATAAATTTTACAAGTGTCTCAGTATAATAATGATCTATAAAGGAAATAATCATCTAATGTGAGACATTATATATACTTACTAACATCAATATTTAGAATAAGTCCATCCCTATGAGATCCTTATGACATGGGGTGTGTAGGATAGAAGGATGTTATACCTATTATTTATTTATTCAAACCTACGATATCAATAATTTTTATGGAAATGTGTTCTGAGGCATGTGTTTGTAATTATAGAGATATATCCCCATGATGACATCCATTGGAGATCCATGAGAGTGGGTATGACTATTCCCAACAAACGGTTGGGTGTGATCTCCTTATTACACCGGGATTAATGATGTATGATTTTCTCCATAATATCTAACTATGGGTTATGTGGTTTATGGTGGGTGAGACTACGTGTGCTGTAGATTCCATTTTAGAGTTGTACCAACAGTTATAGATACGGAACCCACCATTGTTTACTGGTGAGGGTATCCCCCAGGCTACTGATCTTTGGGTGGATTCCATTAAAACCATTTTTGACCACTTAGAGACACCCCTAGAGAGGAGGTTAAAGATAAAGACATAAATGTCAAGAGTATTAGACAAGCGTTGGTGAGATATTTCAGTCCAAGTAGGCCAACACGTCAAGTTATCCCAAAGGGACTTCTAGATCTGGTTCTATAACCACTTCTTTTTGGAGATCTTGAGGGAAGATAAGACTAGGGAGTTTAGGAATCTCAGTCGATAAGGTATGTTAGACATGGACTATGCTATGTGTTTTATAGTGATATGATAGTTTTCACTGTTGTTATTTGGGGATGAGGTAGTTAGGGAAATTAATTTTTTATGATGGTCTCAGATATGTGATATGGATATATGTAAATGTTTTTCACCTACCATATTTTTCAAAGATAATGAATTATTCCCTTATTATATAAAAGAACCTGAATGAGGGTAGAGGCTCATGGTATGTGGCTTCTACTAGGGTAGTTGGTAGTGGGTCCTCATGTAGTGGGAATTTTAAATTTAATGGTTCATTCTAGGGTGGTGGTGGATAGTGTAACCATAGTAGTGAACTATATCTATCCCCCACAATGAGGTAATTTTGTGGAGTAATGTCATTCTGGTAGGCCTAGTCATGTTCGTACGTAGTGTGACTAATGACCAATTGATTTTTTATTGTGTGGGAGGATAGGACACCTATAATGGTACTTCAGGAGTGCTCAGTATTTATTTGGTGGAAGAGGACCTGGACTGGCATTGGGTCCAAGATATGGATCAGTTATGCCATAGATGACTGGTAGCTGGAGTTCCACCAATCATTTTGGTCATAGTGGTAGATGTGGTTCCCTGAGGTAGGGGTAGCAGCGACATCAGGGGAGTATATTTTAGGGGAGTTATACAGGGGATCAAGGCCAAGGTTCTGGCTAGTTTCATGTTATTGAGACTACTCTTACTTATCGATATTTTCATCTATATATGGTTTGTGGGGTGATTTTAATGACTTCTACTATAGAATCTTCTTTTCTTGATACATGTTCATCATATTATTTATTATCTAATCATATATTTGATGGATTAGGGCTATCTATATAGTATTTCTATGGGGTGATGTTGATCAATATACAATTAAGGGTAATATCTAAGGGAATTCTTAGGTCTTGGGATAGTGTCATAGTGATTGGTTTCCATACATACCTTTGGCATTTCTTTATTCTAGATATAAAAAAGATTTTATGTGATCCTCAACTTGGATTATATGGTTTGATATTGATCCCATATCGACTTTTATCACTGACGGGTGTCGTTTATGTTTGCTGAGGTCAATGGTTATGACTATATTAGAGAGTGGGACATACAAGATAGTCATAATGGATTTGACCTTCAAAAGGTGGGTGAGATCACATCCCAGATTTATAGTATTATTTTTAATGATGGGGAGATTCATTAGGTAGTATTTCCTCCTATCATTGATTATTTTTAGGATTTTTTTCCTAAGGATTTATTAGGATTTCCAACCAAGAAAGATATTGGGTTTATAATCTATATCATGCTAGGAATGGAACCTATATCTATTAAACCTTATAGGATAGATCCTATGAAACTTTGAGATATAAAGGCTCAACAGGAGGATTTGGAGGTGAAGGGGTTTATACGGTTGAGTATGTCCACTTAGGGTTCTCTAGTTTTTTTCACCAAGAAGGTGGATAGTTCTTTGATTTTATGTGCGGATTATCATATGTTGAACAAAGTGATGATAAATAACTGATATACCCTACCTCATATAGATGATTTATTTTATCATCATAAAAGATTTATAGTGTTATATAAGATTTATTTGAGGTTAGGCTATCATCAGTTAAGAGTGAGGCCTTCTAACATACCACATACTACATCCAGGAGTATTTATAGTTTGTATAAGTATCTTATTATGTTTTTCAGTTTGATAAATGCACTAGCAGTGTTTATGGTCCTAATGAATTGGTTCTTACATCCTTATTTGGATTCCTTTATGGTCATGCTCATGGATGATATTCTCATGTACTCTTAGGCTGGGGAGGATCATTCTTGATATTTGGAGATCATTTTGAGTACACTTAGAGAGAATTGGTTTTATTCCAAGATCTTAAAGTTCCACTTTTGGATTGATCATGTTCACTTCTTGGGGAATGTGATATTGGAAGGTAGTGTATTAGTGGATCCAAAGAAGGTTGAAGCTATGGTTTCTTGGGACCAGCTCAAGAATATTTTTTAGATCTATAGTTTCTTTGAATTGGACAATTACTACTAGAGTTTTATCCAGTATTTATCTTGATTGGAAGCACTGATGATGGATCCGGATAAGAAGGGGAAAGTGCCTCTAGTTTAATAAATGTGAGGGATCATTTCAAGATCTAAAAGGGAGGTTGATGACTATATGGATCTTAACCCTACCTAATTTGAGTAAGAAGTATACTTTGTATTGTGATGCATCAGGAGTCATACTTGGAATGGTTATAATGCAGGAGGGTTATGTAGTATCTTATGGGTCTAGAAAGTTGAGGTTTAATGGGTGGAACTACCCAATGCATGATCTTAAGTTGGAATTAATGGTGCATGTCCTGATATTTTAGTGGTATTATCTTTTGGGTGAGAGTTTTTTTGTATAATGGACAAAATAAATTTAAATATATTTTATCATATCATGAATTGAAACTTCGGTGGTGGAGGTGGGTTGATTACCTACAGTCCTTTGATTTTTAGTCAGTATATACCACCAAAAGGGGGAAATTCATTGTTTATTTACTGATTATTAAGACTAAGGATCATGTGGTGTGATATTTGAGTAGTGATTAGTAGATGATGTCCCTATTTGTTGATATGTGACTTAATGTTTAGGAGTGTTAAGGTTGAGCAACCATTATGTCCATATCTATCGCTTACTCACTCCTTAGTAGGTTGAAGACGATTTTGGTATTAGATTTAGATTTTTTAGTGATAAGGGATATCATATATGGTGGGGATCGAGCACCAGACTGCTCTCTTAATTTTTATGAGATTTTTTATGTCAGAGGTCTTGTTGTGGTCCCTATAAGAATGTGTAAGGAGTTAATTTGGGACTTAAACACCTGGTGGTGGGCCGTGTATCCAGCTTTGACCAAGACGTATGATGATATATGTAGAAAGTACTGGTGGCCTGAGATGAAGAGGGATAATATGGGTTTCATCACATGGTTCTCTACTGTCTATTCTTATTACGTCTCTTACTACTCCCCCTTCATCTTTTTGTGTGTCATACTGGGTATGTATATACTCACCTATACATGGGTTTTTCCCACACATGTGTGTCTTATGAAAATGATGGATAGGTTGGCGGTGACTATAGAGGAGCATAGGGATATCTCCTGCATTGGACTATATATGGTGGTTGGGTCTTAGAGATCAGGATATGGGATCTATCAGAATTTTACTTTCTAGTTTTGTTAGGTCAGAATATATTTCTTGTTGGGAATGTATTTTACCCCTTTCCTTTTTAGTTTACACTATAGTACTCTTTGTATTACCTAGAGGTTTTTCATGCATGAATATTACTTTAGATGTTGCATATGTTTCTTTTATTCCTCTGTACTTATACATTGATATGGTTGGGTGTGTGCTTATAGGTACATTAGTAAAAGTTCTCCTATTTTATTTATTCCTTTCAGAACTTGTTTCCAACCCCTGGACTATGGAGATAGACCTAGGGTAGTTTCGGCTCGATTATCATTGGGTCAAGTCATGAAAGATTGGTATCATATGTGTTTTGATCCTTGGTAAGGTGTTTGGAGCAGCCCCTTATGAAGATTTGGTTGGTAATAGGGTAATAGTGTCAAAGTGTTTTTAGTCCGTCTTTTAGCCAGGGAACCTAGTGTTAGTCTGGAGGCTAACGTATTCATTCACTAAGACCTTAACTACCTGCTTATCAACTTAGCATACCAAGACATTGGTTGTAGGGATTAATGGTACATGCATCATATAGGATTGAGTATTTCACTATCCTTATTGATTCATATCCCCAATATATATATATATATATATATATATATATTCTCATATAATAGTGGTGCATATTGATTAAATTTTTAGGATACCTCTATGACAATAGCCATCCAGGTTACCAATTTCATATCATGGTGATGATGCGATGAGTGATGAGGCCTCATTTTAGGGTTTATTATGTGAGATCATTCCTCTAAGTGGATAGGTAGTAGCACCCCCACCTTTTGAGTAGTAGATCATACTAGAAGATCAGGCTGAGGATGCACACAGGCTTAGCGCACTCCATGAGTTTTAATGTCATAGGCCACTGAGGTTCCATGGAGAGCCAGGTCCCTATGCAATATAGGATTGTCTAGAGTCTACAATCTATATCTATAGTATTATTCGGGAAATGAATGATTAAGTGGTTTCACTGACATATATCCTTTTCCACGAAGCAGTTGGGTGTTGGTGGAGTCTTATTACACAGATTCATGATGAGTCAACACTCTCATGGAATGAATTCCAATATCTATATTTTGAGGTGTACTGTCTCTCTTTGTTGCACTTAGTTTATATTCAGAAGCTTCTAGAGATGTAGCATGGAGGGATAATAGTTATAAATTATTATTTTAGGTTCAAAAACCTTATAAGGTACTCCCTTGATATGGTTTGGGATGGATACTTTTGAGCATAGAATTTTGAGCAGGGACACCGTAGAGATATACATTCCAGTGTGGTACCCTTGTGCATTCCCACCTATGTTGGGGTGTTGGAGAA
This sequence comes from Viscum album, assembly GCA_963277665.1. Taxonomy (NCBI): domain Eukaryota; kingdom Viridiplantae; phylum Streptophyta; class Magnoliopsida; order Santalales; family Viscaceae; genus Viscum; species Viscum album. The sequence continues at coordinate 1,210,504,653 of OY728127.1, forward strand.
GGTGTTAGTAATAGAGAGTTTTCTATTAGGGTTATGCAAGGTAGTTGGAGCTAGTAGTGGGAATTATAGAGCTGAGTCATATTCAGTAACTAATAGACACATATCGATAGGATCTCAGTGCAGGAGATCTTCCCAGGATTAGGCTCGGGCATGTGGTCAGCGGTAGCATAGTGAACCAAGGAATCCTGGAGAGGGGCAGTGCTATGTATGTGATGAGATAAATCACATGGTTCATGATTGCCTGACCCACTGTTCTTAGGAGTGTAGGCAGATAGCAAACATACTTCCATGGAAGAGGTAGAATCATGATCAAGGATATCCTAGGTGATGGTAAGGAGGTGGAGTTGGTAGAGGATTGGGTGGATATCTAGGAGGAGGAGTTGTGGGTGGTGGAATATGTTATAAAATACTTACACCACCACCACCAGGTGGTCTACATCAGGTACATAGATCTTGTAATCAAGGTTGCAGATAACTACAGGCTATGGAGGCTTATGACCCAGCAACACATGAGATGATTAGAGGTACAATATGTGTTTATTATACTCTTTCCTTAGTTTTAGTAGACATGGGTGGAATTCATTTATTTATCTCTTTGATCCTATTGTGAGATATGGAGATCCCAATCAAGGCTTTATCCCATCAGCTTTTTCTTGAGGTTTCTATGGAGAACGCTTCCTATATAACTTTTTTCTACCAACAGTGAGAGATATTGATAGGTGGAGATATATTCTCATGGTACTTTTTTGTCATCACGATGGAACCCTATGATTTCATCTTTTGTGTGGATTTGTTTTCCATGGTTTGATCTCATATTTAATTTCATTATATATGATTCATATGCCTTCGCACTGATGAGAAGATATTATCCTTTGTGGGAAAGAGAGATCTCATGGTGAGATGAGTGGGTTTTGTAAGTATGAGGTTGAAACCCATCACCCATTAGTTTGTGAGTGTATCCCTTGGTGTAGTAAGCTCTTTAGGAAACTAGATTCCATTAGTCATGGAGGATTTTATGTATGTATTCCCTAAGGATGTTCCGGGACTACCTCTATGGTGGGATATGGAATTTTGTATCAAATTTCATCTCAGTACCACTTTGATATATTTTTCGGTATATTGGTTGACCCCTACCAAGATTTGGGAGTTGTGGTTGCAATTTGAGGACCTTCGAGAGAAGGGTTTTATCAAACCCATTATGTACCTTTGGGCATCTCTAGTGTTGTTCATGAAAAAGGTGTATGGGAGATTATGGATTTGTGTGGATTATTATCACCTGAATTAGGCCAAGATAAAGAAAAATTACCCCTTGTCGAGGATTGACGACCTATTTGATCCATTTCAAGCTGCGAGATGGTTCTTGAAGATCTATCTTCAGTCCGGCTACCACTTGTTGAGATTTCACAAGGTTGATATTCTGAATCTATCATTTTGATGTCACTACTGACACTATGAGTTCTTGGTGATGCATTTTGGTTTGATGAATTCCCCTAGTGTGTTTATGGATTTGATGAACCATATCTTCCAACCATACTAGGACCATTTTGCTGGTGTCTTCATAAAAAACATACTCATATAATCTGAATAAAATGAGGATCCTACATGGCACTTAAGGATGGTTTTAGATTTTCTTTGAGAGCACCACCTTTATGGTAAGCTCTTGAAGTTCCAGTTCTGGATTCATGAGGTTCACTTTCTGTGGCATGTCATTTATGATCATGGAATAGTTGTGGACCCAATGAAGATTGATGTAGTGATTGATTGGGATCCATCCAAGATCATGTCATAGGTGTAGATTTTTTATGGCTTGGAAGGGTACTACAAGAGGTTTGTGGAAAAATTATCTAGGATTATATCCCTTTTGACTACCTAATGTAGAAAAGGAATTTTTTTACCTGGACTGAGTGGTGTCATAGATCCTTCAAGAAGCTGAGGCTAAGGATGATGAGTTCTCTTGTTTTGATATTACTAGAGGAGGGTGTGGAGTATGTTCTATATTTATATTCCTTAGGATATGGGATCGATTTCATGTTAATGCAGATTCAGGTAGTTATCGCATATAGGTCGAGGCATTTGAGATCGCACGAGCAGAACTACGTGACTCATAACCTAGAGATGGAAGTGATAGTATTCATCCTAAGGATATAGAGGCACTATCTTCTAGGATAGTTCTTTATGGTTTGCCTAGACCATTAGAGTCTCAGGTATGTCTTTATGGAGAGAAACTTAAACCTAAAATAGAGGCACTGATTGGAGTTTTTTCAAGACAATGACTTTGAGATAGTCTATACTCCCTATAATGGAAACTTATTAGTAGATACCCTTAGTAGGAAGTACTGGTCTCATTTGGTACAGGAAATTTCTAAGTGGTTAGCTTCCCTGTAGCTAACCCTAGTTGAGAAGGAGGTTGAAACTTTTATTTAGTTGATGGTGTTGAATCCTCTTCTTCTCGAGCATGTGATAGATTCCCCATAAGGATACATCAACTATGGGGTCTTGTGTGACTATATATCCTCAATATATTTACTTGATGTATTTTATAAAGGAGATAATCATGTCATCCTCTTCCAAGGATGGATGGTGGTCTCGTTCATGATGCGAGAGGAGTTGATGAGAGATTTCCACACATCTAGTATGGGAAATATATATAGATACCTTTAGTGGAAGTTTTAGTGTGATGGAATGAGATGGAACGTGGATGAGTTCATCTCTCGATGCCTCTCATGTTAGTAAGTGAAGGCTGACCACTAGATTTTGGGAGGTATTTTGCAGCTCCTTGAGATCCCAGAGTGGAAATGGGATAGTATATCCATGAACTTTGTGAGAGGAATTCCATTTATGGTGAAGGGGAACGAGGCTATCTTTATGATAGTTGACCAACTCATGAAGTCGGCAAACTTACTTGGAATTAGGGATTAGAGTTTGGTGGAGATTTTGGGGAAGATGTATGTATAGGATATTGTTCACCTTCATGGGGTTCCCTTGACTATTGTATCTGAATGTGATGATAGGTTTATGTCATGGTTTTGGAGAGGCCTTCAGGAGGTATTCAGGGCCTAGATAAGGATGAGTATAGCCTTTTCCCCCAGACAGATGGGTAGACTGGGCGCACTATTGAGGTGTTGTAGGATATACTAAGGGATTACATGTTATACTTTGTCCAGAGCTTGGAGGATCACTTTCCATTGGTAGAGTTTTCATAAAATAATATTTACCACTCTACCATCAGTATGGAACATTTTAAGGACTTTTATGGGAGACCCTGTATGTTACCCTTGATCTAGATAGAGATCGGTGAGACATCTCTTATGGGTCCAAAAATAGTACAGAAGACGACGAAGAAGGTCCAGTTCATCCTTGAGTGGATGAGTACATCCCAGAGTTGGTATATATATTATGTATATTGACATCATATGCCCTTGTAGTTCAATTAGGGAGACCATGTTTTCCTGAGAGTATTTCCATGATGAGGATTCTGGAGGTTCGATTGGGGAGGCAAGTTATCCCTGAGGTTCATCAGGTCATTTACGATCTTGCAGAGGGTTGGATAGGTTTCTTACCACCTCTCCCTACCCCCATAATTGGAGCGGGTGTATGAAGTCTTCTATATGATATAGATAAAGAGATATGTGTATGACCTCACACATTTTATTTAATGGGTATATCTAGACATCAAGGATGGATCCACTTTTTCAAAGAACCTAGTGGTGATAGAGGATCACTAGGAGAGGACCTTTCATGGATGGATCATCCCTTTGGTTTGTGTGTTGTGGCAGCATGGAATCATGCACGAGAGCTCCTAGGAGGGGGATCTAGATGTGGACTCAGTATCCCAATATTTTTTTTAGTTTTTATTTGCATGGAAAAAATGATTGAAGGAGGGAATGATATAGAGACCATATTTTTTCCTTGTAAGACATTGAAATATTTCTAGATATATTTTTGGAGCTAGATGCTGAGATGACATGATATTCCAAGGACTGGTGTATCCAAAATTAATTTTATAAAAATATTAAATATATTTTATATTACATGTGCATTATTTTTTAATGAAAATGGGATAACTCTTAAAAAAATATTAGATCAGAAATTTTAGACCATGGTTGAGTTTGGGATGTGAGGTTTACCCTAGGCACGACCTAAAATGGATCAGTGCGGGGCGCTCAGATAAAACAGACATTGGTGGTACATTCAGTTGGTTAATTAAATAATTAATTTATTTAATTTATTAAATTTATTAATTGAAATAAATGGTATACTTACATAAATTAATGGTTATGAAAATTATCCAAGTTTAGCTGTATAAACCCTGGGAGAATTGAGAGGTTTTCTTCTACCTCTCATTGGAAAATCAGAATCAGACGGCAATGAGACTCCGGATCCAGGAAGATCGAGACGCATTGAATGCAGTGATTCCTCCACTTAATTGGTGAGTGCATTCTTCATCGATGAACAATCCAAAACTAGGTAGAACATATAAATTTGGGTATTATTCCCTAATTTATTAAATTTTTGAGCATGATCATCTTCTTGTCTTTGATCTGCATCAATTGTGAACCTTTTCATGCACCTGGGCAGCAAATTTAAATTGTTTATTCAATTTATATCTATTTCACCATGATTTCTCACCTAGATCTCCCCAATTGGTATTAGTTGGAAAATAATGTTTGGAAAATGATCGTTTCATATTTTTTTATTGTTATTTTCCCCCATCCTTTCTTTTCATTCTTCGTCGATTGGCCCATGGGGTCTCAGTTCAACTTTTTCTGGTGGGACCGGACCCGATTGGATCTCTGAAAGCATGGAGGATTCACATATGAGGAATGGTTTTCAGAATCAATGATGAAAAGGAATGTTTTTAGGATATGTGTGATCATTTAATGGATCTAGAATCTAAGACAAAAATGGTACGATATGGGCAACGAACGAGGCATGTGTAGTGCGTACGAGCTTCAAGTGGATGATTTGGAATTCAATTTTCAGCCACTAGATGGAAAAAAATGATGATTGGAGGTTGTTTCCTTCAATTTTTGTGCCTTGGGGGTAAGATATAAATTATCATACTCATATATAGAATGTGTGTGCACATATATAACTTTCTTCAAAAAAAAAACAAACTACATGTCATGTAGTTTGAAGAACACACACCATGTAGTGCCCCTTTAGCCGCAGATTTAGGATTTTGAGAAAGATAGGGATGAAACATCATGTGGTTGGGATATACACCATGTATCACTCTTAGGGTAGAAAATTCATGTGGAAATAGAACACTGGTCGGTCCCCATGTAGAAGAACACACTGTATATCAAAGTACATAGACATGGGCAGAGTTACACGGACATTTCCAGAGAAACAGGCAGGACCACGAGTGGATCAGACATGCTATTTAGTACACCTACATGCCATGTAGTTCTATACGAGTAGTGATCCATGTATCAGTAGAGACATGTCCAGGAAGATAAGTGGGACCACACATCATGTGGGTCCCCTTACACGTTGTGTTCCCCTACTTTCCTTTTTAGGAAATTTCAACCTCTCATATCTCCTTCGTATGGACTCGAATTATGGATCACAAGTAGCATATCCTGAGTATTGTTTCATGTAAAATGTGATGGTTTATTCCATAGTGTATTTTTAGATATGATGTGATATTTTTTGGTCATGAAGCTTATTTAGACAATGCTTGATGACAACAGTAATTAGGTAGGATCACCAGAGAGATCAAAGTGCCACCCTCCTACTAGGCTGGGCATGGGTCCTCTACTGACTATTAGAGGGGAACCCTCCTACTGGTATAGGTAATGGTTCCTCTACCTATCCACTAAGTGATAACCTCCTGCAAAGTCAGGTCATGGTTCCATGATTACTAGAGTTGTACCCTCTAGCTGGGCTATGCCTTGGTCCTATATTGACTGTTGAGTGGAACCCTCCTATGAAGACAAGGCATGGGTTCTCTATCTACTATCCAATTTTCAACCTCTTACTGGGAAGAGATTGGGTCCTCAATCGACTACTAGAGTGGCACCCTACATCTGGGATAGGCATGGGTCGTTTATCAACTATTGAGCAACACCTTCCTACAGAGAAAGGGCATGGGTCCTCTATCGACTACTATGTGGAACCCTCCTTTTATACCAGGTAACGGGTCCTCTACCTAGAGACTTTTTCCCTCGACTGTAAAGCATAGTAGTGATGTGTGTCTTGAATTGGGTGTCTCTTCAGACAGACACACGAGATGTTGTTCATTATTGATGGACCTTCTAGAATTATCGGCTCTCTTTCCTGGGTTGGGCATTAAGATAGAGATCTCCTTCTCTCTCATTTGGATTTATTTGTTTTGAGAATATATATATATATCAGTATCCATGTATTTGTATATTTTTACTCTCTTTATTTGGGTTTATATTTCTATTATCTATCCATATCATGTCTCTTACTACTCCCCCTTCAACTTTTGGGGCATCCTACTGGGTATGTATATACTCACCCCTGTTTTGGTTTTTCCCACATGTGTCATGTCTTATGATGACTACGAATAAGTTTTTGGTGACTAGATAAGAGTGTAGTGATATATGGTGCATTGGACCGTGTACGTTGGTCAGGGATTAGAGATTAGAAGTTGGGATCTCTCGGTATTTTAATTTCTAGTTTTGTTAGGTCGGGACATATTTCTAGTTGGGTGTTTATTTTTTCCCTTTACTTTTCAGTTTACACTATAGTAATCTTTTTATTCTCTAGAGGTTTCACATGAATGGATATTACTCTAGATGTTACATATTTTTATTTTATTCCTCTTCACTTCTATATTAAGATGGTTGGGTGTGTGTGTGTGTATAGGTACATTAGGCAAAGGCATCCCATGTTAGTTATGCATTTCAGTGCTTGTTGTCAGCCCCTAGACTATAGAGGTGGGCTTGGGGTAGTTGTGGATTGAGCAATGTTGGGTTAGGTTGTGACATTTAATGACAGTCAATGTTGTTCTATCATTACATGGTCATCATAAGGACAGTAAATGGATGTGTAAAAACATATTCCAACATGAAAAATTGGAAATCAAAAGGCATAATATAATTAAAGTAATTGAATAAAGATGAGGAGGTAGAGAATCCATCACCTTGAGAGGTAACTTCTAAAATATTTGGAGGATCTTCTTAAGATCTTGGGAACACCTTCTGTAGTTATAGAAAAATGATGGGATTCTTTATTAATTTCTAAACTTAGGTTTTGTACTCTATATGTTAAAATAATCAAAACCAAAAATATTCCCACGTTTTTTCCCCATTGTTTCTACCAAAGAGGATTGGTTTTAAATATTTTATAAGGCCAAGAACTGAACATATTAAAATAATATCATTGGTGATGTGGAATTCAATCATGTCTATAAATAATTGATTTTAAAATCTTAAAATATAATATAGGATTTGTAGGATTCATTAAAGGTTTATGAAATTAATCAAATAACTTCAAAAAATATTATTTTAATGGGTAAATCTATGTTTATTCATGGATTCTTTCTATAGCATCTATTACATCACTTTTAGGATATTATGATGTTATAATATAGGCCACATATTTATAACATATTTAATTTTTACCCAAAAATTTGAATGTCCCAGAAAATTATGAAAAATTCACCATTGGATAATTTTAGAAAGATGATTTCAAATATAATATTTATTTTACCAAAATAATTTTTTAAATATGAAAATTTCCACCTTTAAATAAAAATCCTCATTTATTGAAACATATTGGTTTTTACAAGAATAAAAATTCTCTAAACCTTATAAAGATTACATTTCAATTCATTAAATTATATTATCATTTTTTCATAAATAAATATTATTTAATAATAATATTATATGAAAATAAAATTTATTTCAGAATTATTGAATTTATCTAAGGAGTGTTTTAATTAAAACCATATATCTTCCAAAAATAAAATTTTGTTTTCTTCATATCAAAATCTAATTTTCATCAAATTATATATAATAATATATATAAATTAATAATGAAAAGGGATCAATATAATTATTATTTTATTATATATAAAAAATATAAATCCATACTACTAGGGTCTAGATACATAACCCTTTATGACACCAATGTAAGCCCTAAGGGTAAGGTGTGTGATAGTGATACTTTATTGGGGTGGTTCAGCGAACATGTTTTGGGTCATGATATCTATAATCTTTAAGTTCTACCATAAATGGTTTCATTCATGTTATAATTGTTGAATTCTAGCTTGGCATTGGTCAAGGGTGAAGCCCGGTTATGCCATGTCCCTTGGAATCTCTGATAAATGAGCTTCATAGGGTATGATCGAACTGGTCGAGTTCGTCACTTATTTTTTCTGTGTCAAATAGACTTTATCATAACCCTTAATATATACTAATATTAAAGGTCATTTTACCATGACTATATTAACAATGGTTAGTATTCTTAATGATAATTTAAATCTAAAAGGTGGTATTTTATAACGGCTTAAAATAACCAAAGTTGTGCATGTGTTTTTAATAACTACATTAATTAATAAGGTATTTATCCTTTAAAAGGGGAATTTCATTTATAAAATTTTTGCGTCATTCAATTATTCCACCTTTATAAATTTCACCCTTGAAATTTCATTTCATACACTAAAATAGATGAGGGTACTTTTGTTTCATCACCTCTTCTAGTTCCCATGTCACCTCCTTAAACTTGTGGTTATACCACATTACTTTGATCACATGAGTTGTCTGGTTTCATGTAACTTTGTCTATATGATTTAAGATATTCGTTGGTTGATCCTTATATAAAATATCATTCTCAAAATGTACCACTTCTGGATTTAGTACATGTGATGGGTCTGTTATGTATTTCCTTACAAGAGATACATGGAACACATCATATACTTGAGATAAGTTAGGTGGGAGTGCTAGTCGATAAACCACAGCTCCAATATGATCAAGAATATCAAAAGGGTTGATGTATCTAGGACTAATAATTACCTTGTTCCCAAACCTCATGACTTTCTTCCATAGTGATATATAAAGGAACACCTTATCTATGACCTCAAATTCCAAGTCTCATTGATGATTATCTACATATATTTTCTATTGAATTTGTATGGAATTCATATAAATTTGAATGGTTTGAAGCTTATATTTCATATCTTGGATAAGATCAGGCCTCATAGTCTTCTTCTCTCCAACTTCATCCCAACATGTTGGAGTCTAAAACATATTCCCATATAGATCCTCATAAGGTGCCATTTGGATGATATAATGGAAACTAATGTTATATGTGAACTCCACTAGGGGAAGGTGTTGATCCCAAAATCCTTATAAATCCATTTAACATGATATTAGCATATCCTCTAGAGTTTAAATAGTTCTTTTAGACTAACCATCCATTTGTAGGTGATAAGAAGTTCTAAAACACAGCTCTATATTCAGCGCTAGTTGAAGGATTCTCTAGAACCATGAGGTAAACCCTTGATCTCAATTAAATACAATAGTGAGTGGTATTTAATGTAGTATTACCACTTCCATTATGTATATCTTAGTGAGTTTTTTAAGATAGAAATATTCCTTGATTGCAATAAAATTTGCAGACTTTTTAAGTTGATCGACTACCACTCAGATGGCATTATTTCTTTTATATGTCCTTGGGATTTATACAAAAAATCAATGGTTATGTTTTCCCATTTCCATGATGGTTTGGGAAATGGTTATATCATACCCTTATACATCTATCATCGATCCTTTACTTGTTAGAATACCAATCATCAAGATAAAAATTCAATAGTTTCCCTCTTTATGTTATCCTACCACAAATCTTTCAGATCTCTATATATCTTAGTTGTAATAGTCCATTACTTCCTGGCCCATTATTTTGTTGGTTTTGGATGTTACAGGTGTTTTGGAAGATTCATAAGGAGGTTCTATAGTGGTTGAAGGTGCAACAGAGTTGCAGTGGGAAATTCATATCCTTATAGGGGTACATGACATGAATTGTTGGTTTACAGCTTATGTAGCCAGCTGATTTTGTGAATTGTGTGCAGTTTATGGGGAACCTAAGAAATGGATTCACACTATGAAATTAATTCATGATGTTTAATTAAATAATGTATGAGGTGATGTGAATTTTGGATGAAGTTGGAATTTTTAGAAAACCCATGGATTTCACATCATAAATGGGTTACATGACTTGAAAGCATCGAGATTCTAGGTTTTAAATCCTTTTTTTCATGATTTTTATTCATTTGGACATGAATTTTCTCTCTAATTTTGGGTGAACCCTAGGAATATCTTAGAGTATCTTCACCCCCCTTCCTTATGCTTCAATTTGTTAGTTTCGATGGATCCCCATTGGTGATCTGGGGTGAGCTATCCTCTTTTTTCCCATGGATTTCTCTTGTTCTTCTCTTAGAGATCTATTTTGGTGGTATATTTTTGGTTTGGGGTGTGATTATGGGATTCATTTTTTATAACCCTTGATACGGTGTAGATTTATCTATGGATTTTTCATGCAATTGTGGTTTTTGGGCATTTCTTCTTCTCCCTATGGTGTGTAGCATTATCAGAAAGATCTTTTAAGGTAGGGAATACCTCATTTCTCACTTTTTTGTATCATGCGTTAGGTGTTTACTCTTTTTTGTCTATGGGGGATGGTTTTTGTTGTTCTAATCAAGATAAATTAATTAGTTAATTGAAATTGACGGGGAAGGGGAATGATTCACATGCTTTTACATCTTTGATATTATTATGATGTTGTGTTTGTATGGTATGAATTCCCTATAGAAAATCATGCTTTTGGGGGCCTTTTCTTTCACTGTTTGTGATGTAGAAACCTTATTACATGTTTTTGGGATATCACCCCCAAATTGAAATTGGCTAACCACTTATATTTGTTTAATAAAATGGTTGCCCTTGGATTTATGGATTATGTGGTAATGCCCCTAAAATAAAGTGAAATATGATAAAATCCCATTGTTGAATCTGTAAAATGATCTTTGATGTGTTTTGATGTGTGGTTGTGTTGTGGGGAGATGATGTGTGGTTGTGATGCGGTGTGTGGTGATGTGATGGTTGTTTTTCTATGCTTTTAGGTGGTGAGGTGATGGTTTGTTTGGTCATGCTTTTGGGGTGGCAAGGTGATGGTTTGTTTGTTCATGTTTTTTGGGGTGGTGAGGTGATGGTTTTTTTCATGCTTTTGGGTGGTTAGGTGATGGTTTTTTTGTTTTTATTTTAGGGTGGTGAGGCGATGATTCAATGGGAATAATGATTAGCTTCTAATGTGTGATTTCACTATGCTATATGTCTGGGTAGTGATGGAATAATTTGTTAATAATGTTTGAAATGGTTGGGGTTTGGTTTGGTTAACATGATGGAAATAACTAATGAAAAAGTAAATGATGGGTTGTATGGTTAAATATGGTTTTTGGTAAATAATGAAATGAATGGGATTGATAATGGAATTGGTTGGTGGTGTGGTATGTGGCCTGTGGATTGTGTGGTGTTATGTGTTTAGTAGTGGCAGTGAAAGTGGGGAATTTGTGAGTTGGTTAGTGTTTTATTATGAACCCATATGTTGGGATTTTGTGTGACTATATGTAGATATATATTATATATTTATTGTGATTTTTATATGTACCCCACCCACATCGATCACTATATACTGACACCCATATTTTAATACAAAGGGGTTTTTTCAATATCCTGATGATGATGATGGATGGATGGACACCCACTCTTCCCTAATCTCTCTTCCATGGAAGTAGATATGCACATGCTATGATAGACGAATGTCTTTTAGTGCACTAAGTGATGGCCCATGTGTTTTCTAGTGAGATGTGATTTGACCATGTAATGGGGCGGTGGCCTATGTGTTTTTTGGTGAGATGTGATATGTTCATGTTGTCGGGATGCATGTAGTGGGGGTTATACATGGTAGGAGGAGGGAATAAGGTTGATGTACTTCATGTTCATAATACCCTACTACTCTGGTTATGGTTGTTATGTGATGACCCAGGTATCTACGGATGATATGATATGTGACCATGTTATGGGGTGGTAGACCAGGTTTCTTTAGGCATGATGTGATGTGACTGTATTATTGGGTGGTGGTATGTGTTATTTGGAAGAGAAGGGAGTGCCAGGATGTACGATTTTGGGGTGTGAGAGTGGAAAATCAGTGGGAAAGTGGTGTGGGGTACCCTTTATTGATTTGATTCTTATAATGTTATTATACTTGTCTTGCATTATTTGGTGAGCATGCCTTGGTGAGGTTGGTATGGGTAGTTAACTTGTTTAGGTGTTTTTGGTTCTGTTGTTTTCTCATGGGTGCATTAGTATACTTCTTCACATGGGAATGAGAGCCTTTGGTTTTCCTAATGAGTATACTTGTATTCTCACCCTATGTATATAAGTTGATTTTCAAGTTTCTAGAAGTATTATATGGATTTTTTGGACATTACTTGATTGTACCCTTTTGTATAGTTTTTTTCTCATTTATTTATCTTTTCTTTTGGGTATTTATTTTGGGTATTTATTTTGGGATACTTTTGTCTATACTTTTTTTATTTATACACGAATCGTGTGATGGTTTTTGTTTCTTTTTATATTATTTAATGGAGTTTATTATGGATGATTCATCTTATCTCCCAATCCTATATTATTATAGTGGGTAATGCCTCCCATTTCATGAGATTTTTATACCCTCAGTTCTAGTCACCAAACTGAGGCCTACTGGAGGTGAGACTCAAGGGTCATTATCTCTCTCCCCTCATTATGGTATCTTTGGAGGGAGGGGGTCATGACAAAGTGGTATCAAAGATGATGGTTGAGAGATGGGATGGATTTTGGAGTTAGGAATAGTTAGGATTTTGTGGATTGGTATGGAAACCATTCCAGTTGACCTTAGTGCATGACATAGGCTAGAGAGACCAGCTAGGACAAAAAATTTTGGGGGGCATCATGATCCAGTGCATGTAATATGATCTTATTGAACAACCAAGTGAATTGTGTTCTTTTCATTAGTGGTCTTTTGGGAAGTATGAGGGTAGTGTTTCATATGTGGAGATAGAGATATGGCTGGAGGAGATCGAGATCACCTTCATTTTGATCCAGTCCCTAGTGGGATACTGAGTCCCTTTGGTAGTTAGTCAGATGTGGGGAGCTACACATCAGTAGTGTATACAATATCTGGGTGAGTGGAAGGAGCTAGATTTTTCATGGATCGACTTCAAGAATGAGTTCCGAGTAGAGTTCCTTTCATCAACGATGAAGGAACTGAAGAGTCAGGATATTCTTTCTCTTCATTAGGGTAGTATATCAGTATAAGAGTTGGGGATCAAGTTCAAGGACCTTCTATTATTTTCTATAGATATTTTTCTAGATGAGGAGTCTCATGTGAGATGTATTGAGGAGGCACTCCATAATTATATCTAGTATGTAGTTACTCCTTTTATGTTTACAATGTATCTGGAGGTTTAGAATAAGGAGGAGGTGATTGATTAGATGAACTTGTGAGGAGTTTTATCATGATAGGGGAATCAGAAGGGTTCTTCAAGGAGTAGAGTTGTTAGTGGAAGGTCTTAAGCATGAGGACCTTCAAGGTTTCGACCAGCGGGGAGTCAACCTTAGTAGCTTCCCTTCTAGCCTTCTAGGGCTAGTGGTTTCTATTATTTTTCTCTATATATCAAGATAGTGTGTTTTGTTTTGGGGGTTCATGGACATCACTATAATCAATGTCTGGTGGTTCTTTGAGATTAGTTTTCTAGAGGCAAACAAGTTCAGCAATAGCCTTAGTAGCAGTTACCAGTGAGACCGTTTTAGCAGTAGGAGTAGTGGTATTATGCTCCACTTAGGAGATATGGATAGGGTATAGGACAACCTCAGTATGTTCCTCATGTTTGGGGACCTTAACCCAAGTGTGGTATTGGAGGTGTCCATCAGCTAAGAGGTAAAGGATCTATACATGGTCAGTTGCAGGTAGTTGAGGCAGTAGTGCTATAAGGGACAAATATTGTTCAAGGTATGCTCAGTTGTCATCTACCCTTGTTTGTTCCTTAGTTTATTTATGAGATTCCTTCTTCTTTGTTTCAACAACTATAGTCAGTGTTCTGGGACTAGATATAGAGAGGATTTTCACACCTCTGATGTTGACTATGCCATTCAAAGGCCAGAATAGCTTGTTTGATGTGTGCTAGGGGTGTAGATTAGTGATTGGGTCACATCAATCCTATAGGTATTTTTATGGATACAGATATATCCATACAATTTCATCCTAGTAATTGATTTTTTGTATTCCATATATGTTTTTGTTGACTTATTTCATAAAATATTCGTGTCATAGGTTGAGTATAGACTATTGAAGGTTGAATCAGGTGAAAGTCAAGAACTATTACCCTCTTCTGAGGATAGATGATCTTTTCGACCAGATTATAGGGAAAAGTTGGTTTTCTAAGATTTATCTATGGTCCATATATCACCCTTTGAGGGTAAAGGAGAGTGATATCCCAAATAATATATTTAGATATAGTTATGGACACTTCAAGTTTATATTCATGGATTTTGGTGTCACAAATGCACCTGTTGTGTTCATGGGACTCATGAACTCTGTGTTTCATGAATTCTTGGACCAATTCACATTTGTGTTCATCGATGACATATTGATATACTTGAAGTTAGAGGAGTATCATTTCTATCATCTCATATTTGTATTTAAGGTTCTTTAACACCACCAACTCTATATAAATTTATCTAAGTGTAAGTTTTGGACATGAGAGGTTTATTTCCTTGAGATTGTGGTGTCCCAATAGGGTGTTTCAGTAGACCCATAAAAATTTGAGGTGGTTGTTTCTTAGAAGGCACCCAATAACATGGTATAGGTTCACAGTTTTCTTATTCTTATAGTCTATTATCGGAGTTTTGTGCCCAATTTCTCTTGATTTATAGCTCTATTAGTAGCATTGACTAGGAAGGACTAGAATTTTGTGTGGACTGATCAATTTTGGGTAGTGTTCAGTTACCTGAAGGGGAAGTTGGTCAGTGCTTTAGTTTCCAAGTGAGGGTGTATTGTTTGAAGTTTTCTATGGTTCATCATGTCTAGGATTGGGATGTATATTGATGTAGTAGATATTATTGATCTCTTATGGGTCTAGGTAGTTACTTCCTCATGAGAATAATTATTCAACCCATGATCTGGATTTGGCATCAGTTGTTTTTGAGCTAAAGTTGTGGTAACATTACCTCATCAGCACGTGTTTTGTGGTCTTCATAGATCACAAGATCTTGAGGTATATCTTTTCTTAGTGATATATAAATTTGTGTCAATAGAGGTGGATGGAGTTTCTTAAGGATTATGATTTTGTGATCTCTTACACCCCAAGTAAGGGTAATGTAGTTGTTGATGTGTTGAGTCAGAAATATTGAGAGGATGTGGATCGAGAATATTCATATGTATAGAAAGGAATGGAGGATCTTTCAGTAATTCATCTTGACATTGGGGAGAGAAGTGTTTGAGTTTTTCTTCATTATATGACCATGGATTCATCTTTGATGTAGCAGGTGAAAGAGTCTCAATGGGGAGACTTAGAGGCAAAGGTGATGTATGATCATGTTGGCCATGGTGATTCTCTTGAGGGATGGTCATATAATAATCAAATTCAGGTGTTATTCCTAGGGAGGTTGTTTATTCTATAGGAGATGCATGAGGGGTTCCTTCATGAGTTTCATATCTCACATTTGGTAGTACACCTAGGAGTATACAATATATACTATGGTTTGAGGATGTAGTTTTTGGGGCCTGGGATGAAACGGGTGGTAGTAGAGTTTATAGATAAATGTCTAGTTTTTTAGAATGTGAAAGTAGAGCATTAGGTTTAGGGAGGTTTTTTGCAGTCCTTGGATGGAACCAAATGGAAATGGGAGGACATATCAATGGATTTCATCATAGGGTTACCCCAATATCAAGGAGGTTGTGATGCTATATAGATGATCATGGATCAGTTGACAGAATTATCCCACTAATTTATAATCAATAAGTTAGGCGTAGTGGATACTTTAGCTAATAGGTGTGTGGATGAGGTAGTGAGGTTTCATAGATTTATGAGGTCCATTATTTTGGATTTTGATGCACGTTTTACCTTGAAAGACTAGAAGAGATTATAGTATGATTTTGGCACTCAATTATGCCTCATCACTACTTTTTACCCTCATACAGATGGGATGACAGAGTGGACCATCTAGACATTGGAGGATATATTACAGGCATGCATCTTAGACTTCGGTATATCATGGGTACAATACTTTATTTTGGTTGAGTTTTATTATAATAACATTTATCACTCATCCATTGGCATGGCCCCATTTGAGACCTTGTATGGGAGGTCATGTCATTCTCTTTTCTTCTAGATGGAGGTTTGATAGGTAGTAGTTCTTGGTCTTGATGTGGTGAAGAGCATGATAGAGAAGGTTCATCTTGTTCATGAGAGGATTGAATCAGTGAAATACCAGAATGAATCTTATACCTATCATAGGAGGAGTCCCTTAGAGTTTGAGCTTGGGGACTACATGTTCTTGAAGGTTTCCTCTTGATGTGGGAAGTGGAGGTTTAGTAGGGGTAAGCTTTATCCTAGATTTTTTAGTGCCTTGGAGGTGTTGGGGAGAGTTGGCCGTTTGGAATATCGGTTGGCATTTCCACCATGTCTAGAGAGGATACATGAAGTCTTCCACAACTCTCAGATTCTTTGGTATCTTCAAAATTACTCACATATCATTGAATGGGGAGAGCTGGATATCGATGACAATGTGATGTTCATGGAGTAGCTAGTAGAGATCCATGATTGTTATGGGAAATTGCTACAAGGATGAACCATCCCTTTGGTTTGTGTGTTGTGGATGCATGGTGTCCTAGAGGAGAGTAATTGGAATGTGAGGTCCATATGTGTGACTAGTACTTGGAGTTGTTCTAAGTTTTTCCTTACTCTATTTTTCTTATGATGTGATGTTGGGATCTTATTGTGTTATGATATTTTCTGTTTGTTTATTGTATGATGTATGATAAAGTTTTGATATATGAAAATGGGAGGACCTGATTACTAATTGAGACACATTATACTATGATTTGATTAAACCCATGTGGGGGAGTAAGTGCCTTCCAAAGTAGATAGTATATTAACATGAAGGATATAATTCATTGATTTGTGTGTCTGGGGTGGTGTGGTTTGTTGGTTTTAGTGGTTGTTGGTTTGGGCTGCATGGATTCTAATATGGTTTTACAGTGGTTGTGTGGTAGTATGGTTGTGTTAAAGGAGATTATTTGTGGCTATGAAGTGTATTTCGTGGGTGTTTTGGTTGGAATGTTTGGATGGTGGTGGCATTGAGTAGTAATGATGTCCTTAAGAGGTATCTCATGGGGTGGTTTTTCATCCCCTTTTTCATTGGGGATTGTTTTTGAATTCTCAAGGGAGAGAATCATTTGAGAGGTATTTGATGTAATGACTCATTCCTTACTAGACCATTACTTTGTTAGTTTTGTATGTTGTAGGTTTTTTAGAGTAGGCTTAAGAAGGTTACATGGTGGTTGGAGGTGCAGTAGAGCTACAGTGGTAAATTCACATCATGAAAGGGGTATACGACATGAATTGGTGGTTCATGACTTGTATAGGTATCCAGTTTCACAACTTATATATGGATTAGGGGTAACCCATGAAATGGATTCACATCATGAAATTAATTCATGATGTGTAATTAAATAAAGGTCAAGGTGACATAAATTTCAATGGAAGTTGGAATTTTTGGAAAACCTAAGGATTTCACGTCATGAATGGGTTACACAATGTAAAAGATTCAAGATTCCAAGTTTTAAACCCTTTTGTTTGGACAATTTTTATTCATTAATTCATGGATTTTCTCTCATTTTTTGGAAAACCCTAGGTGTATCTCAAAGGATCTTCATCCCCCTTCCTCCTACTTCGATCTGTTAGTTCTAGTGGATCCCCATTGGTGATATGTGGTGAATTATCTTCTTTTTCCATGGTTTTCTATTATTCTTATCTCATAGATCCACTATGGTGGTGTAATTTTGGTTTTGGGTGTGATTGTGGGTTGTGTTTTTGATAACCCTTGATGCGATGTAGGTTGATCTGTGGGTTTTGCATGTAGTTGTGGTTTATGGGAATTTCTTCTTTACCCTACAGTCTGCAGTGAGATCGGAAAGCTATTTTAAGGTAGGTAATGTCACAAACCAACCCGGGTCAACCCTGAACTGGTCACTTGAGCTAATATATGGCATGGCCTAAAGGTCTTTCCCAATCCCCATAGACTGGAAATTAGTATCGGGCATCAACAAAGTACATAGAGGGAACGATTTCTCCCAATAAATAATAAAGAAACTAAGTAGTGGAAAGATGAATAAAACAGTTCAATATAAATAAAATTAAAATGAACATCCTTTATAAAAAATATGAAAATAAAACCAAACTACACAATGAGACCAACCGAACCAGACAACCACATAATCTCCATGTGACCCCATGGGTCACTCTCCAACACATGATCAACCGTCCCTCGAGGAGACCAAACTCAAGTTGAAACCTGCACAAGGTCTAAAAAAAGAAAAAAACTATAGGCGTGAGTATTAAAAATAATTAGTATTTCCCGGTAATCTATTTCCCAATTCACTTCCTTTAAGATAAAAGAAACATCATTTTCAAGTTTGAACTACAATATATAAAAGTATGATTTTCAACAAGTTTTACTTAAAAACAATGTACAACTCATTTCCCTCATTCATTTTTAAAACTAGGTTCAATCCATTAATGTTACCATATCATTTTCAATGGTAAAGTGATGTTTTCATTTTCAATCAAAATAAGAGATTTTTAAATCACTTTTTCTTTTGAAAACATTTTTCATAATATATTTGGGAACCAAGATATCACTTTCCAAGAAAAACACCACACAAGAGTACTAGAGAAGTCACATATCAAGGGAAATGTAAACAGACATACAAGTATCCCAATAATCATTGTAAGATGTTAAAAATATAATAGACATAGGTGAACCTAGAAGAACAATAATAATCCATAAGGCACTATACATGAGACCCCATCCCCGGTAGCATTCCACAGATGATAAATCAAAATTCTCAATACACTCGACCAGACTTTCTTAGGATATATCAAGGGAAAATACCATATTAATAAACCCATTATATCCACCTACTATGGGCCACTGGTTAGTTGTGACCTACTAGTGCAGCAATCATTCTCAAAAGATTCTCTCAATATTCTAGGTTCCTATGTATCATGTAAATAATGGGGGTGAGCCAACCGATTCTAGTCGAGTATCCAATCACAATATATATATATATATAACAATAATTCACAAAAGGCCTCACCTCGATTCTCCCCAAGGAATAATCTTATGACTTAAAATAAATAGATCACAAAGGGTTCAAACTGAAGAACCCTGATAATAGATCATGAGGATTCCATAGTGAGAACATACTATCCATTACATGTATACAAGGTATGAGAAACATCCAACATAAGTTTTTATAATAAACACTTTTCATCATTTTCACAAAGTTTCCAAACGGGCCTTTAAGCATTTCCTCAAAAAACCAACATTCATCAAAAATACAAATCCATTTTTCAAAAAGGGTTCAAACACACCATTTACCATTTCAAATAATTTAAAAAATTCCCTTAAAACAATCATACTACACTTTCAAGTAAAACCATTTCTTATAAAAGTTCCAAACGGTCCACTAATCAGAAATACATGCTAAGAAACCATAAAAGCCAATACATAATATTTTTTAAAAACCAAAATTACTTGGGAAAACCATACAAGGAACCCCAACCATCATTTATCATGTTGAAAATATTTTTAAAAACCCAAACCATTCATTTTATATCACAAATCACCCATAAATACAACTGGGAATTTAATCGAATACTTAGTGTGCATTATTTAACAAAACAACTATATTTAACACATTACAAGGCATAAAAACCCACTTTTCACACCAAAAAAATTATCCAAAGGTCACAAAATAACATTTATCATATATAGAAGGTTCTAAAATCATGAAGATAACGACTCTTAAATTAAAAAGGCAAGTGCATGGGAAAACCTACCTCAGATCCATGGCGTAACGACAACCCACCACCGAAAACGCTCCACAAGTGTTCCACAAACCTAGATCTACCAATAAAAACCCTAAAAGAAAAAAAACCAACATAAACATGGGGAAAACTACACCCTATTTAAACATGACCATGGGATAATAGAAACCTAAGAGAAAACAAGATAAATAGGAAGAGGGAGATGAGGAGATGATGTTACCTTAAGAGATCTAGCCAAAATCTTGAAGAAAACCCTTAGATCCACATCCATGGAAGGAGGAGAAGGATTGATAAGAAAGGGGTATCCCCTTAGGGTTTCACGAACTAGGATAGGGAGTATAGGGTCAGATTTGGGTTAAAAATACCAAGTGGGGGAGCTTGGAAATCCCAAAAATTAAAAACTGGTCAAGTCACACCGTTAGGCTGCACGATTTGAAAAACTGTGCATTAACCATACGATAGACACTACCCACAGATGAATGACCACATGGTTACCTAGGAATCGATCGTAAATCCATGTACAATCCATGCAATAGGTTCTTCTGGAGTCTAACCCTATGCACGGTTTCCTGGGATGGATGCACGGTTACTCCTAACTGTGCGCTAACTATACACAGGCCACTATCAAGATAAAATTTCAATGTTTCCTCCAAAATTTTCCAAACAAGTCAAGGATAAACCATGGGGGAAAAACTTAGACAATGAGAAACTTCAAAACCCAACACTTTTCACACCAAGAACCTGAGAAAAGGACTAGAATTCCCACCGAACCAGAGAAAAAACCAAACTTGAAAAAACGAGTGTGACAATTCTCCCCACCATTAACACTTTCTACCCCCATAAATCCACAAAACATTCCAGTTGATTAATCAACGTCAAAGGATATTATATTAACATGATCAAACCTCTTTAAATCAAGAAAATTTCTCCCACCAATAGCAGAATAAAACAACCCACCACAAGAAGAACTCAAACCTTATGCATGAAACGAAACAACAAACCTCAAACACTTCTTGAAAACAACATGAAATTTCAAAGTACCGCATCTACAACCAATCTGAAAATGAAACCATTGGGCCTTCTCCTGAGGAACCCAATGCTCTCCCAAACTAGAGAGGAAACTAAGGAACTGAACACCTTCAATGAAATCTACTTCAACCAAATTAAACTACAACTATACCATAAAATGTCACCAGAATAGGGGAGGCCCAAACTGACTCCCTACTATTAAAATTCAACTAACATCTGATAACAACTTAATATAAAACACAAAGAGACCCATAGTGGGTATACCCACCATTAATAACTAACTAGGAATGGACAAATAAGAATTTGACATGTACCAGAACCAGGCCTCTCCCACACCATCCAACTGAAACCATGCCACAACAACCCACCAACCAAAGCCAAGAAGAACACAATATAGGGCATTTAAACTTCCCACTCCCAAATGAAGAGGAAAAGAATAGGGCCAAATCTCCCTACATAGACAAAAAACCACCACCACATAGGGCAGGAAGGGAAGGGTTCCCAATGATTGGATCAGTAAGACCACAAAAAAAACATAGAAACCACCTCACCACAAGGTATAGGCACGGGCTTAGCCAAATTCCCATACTCCTGGGACTTCTGAATATATTCCAGCTTCACTATGAGACCTATGGTTGGAGCTCCTATGGTTGAAGCATCTTTCTGGATTGCATTTAGTCTTTGATAATCCTAATAAGAAGCATGAATAACTTGTTTAGAAAGAATAAAAACTAGGATTACTATAATGGAAACCACACTTTCATTTAAAATAGGAGTTCCCCAAAAGACCCACAACATCCCTTAAATTTAAAAAACCAAGACACTACTTGCATAACTACCACACACAAAAACCCATACACCAGAAGGAAACTTACAAAAAGAAACTTGAAACAAGCCTCCCAACAACACATCACTTCTGAGGATTTCCTCCCTGATGCTTTCAAACAACGCCTCGACAAAATCGATGCAAGTGACCCAAGCATCCACAAGAATGGAAGGTATTAGGATCACTTGGACATGACAGTCTCTTATAAACCATATTTCCACACTGATATCATATAAAGACCTCATGCCCAGAAGTGGTTGATGATAGATCCCGAGGCCTTTTTATTCCACGGCCCGCTCCATCAGCTTCCAACCGCTTCCTCATCTCCCTACTAAAACTTTACCGACTTATCTTAGGGATTGAAGGAGGGAGGAATACCTCAATCACTCCCACCACCATGTATTCAATATGAAAATATTTCCTCACCATATCAGCAAATGAAGTTAGGTTGAACTTTGACACCTTTGACTGTAGATAGGAGTGAAGCCCAATCACAAAACATCGATCCTTAATAGAATCACTCATAACATATTCTAGAAGGTACGGAAATAGATCCATAAACTAATGGAAATAATCTAACACCATTCCATCATCATGTTGTAAGAAACCCATTACCATTCCCTTTTTCACCCTTTCTCATAGAAATATTGATGAACGAACGAAGCCTTGAAGAACTCCCAAGTAAGATCTTCACAAGGCTTGTTATGAGATACCAACTTCCACCACTTACATGGTGAACCTTCAATCATGAAGGTTGTAAACTTGAACTTCAACAACTCAGGAAACTCAATGATACTAAAGTTCCTTTTTATATTTTTCATCCACTCTTTTTCTATGAGAGGATCCTCTTGACCATAAAAGAGAGATAGATCTAGTTTTCAAAACTCAAACACAAAATCCTTGGGTTGATTAACCAGAAGTTCTACCAATGGGGAATCACCTGTAACTGCACTATGATCACCCATCAAAGCTCCATGGGGACAACTGCCGAATAAAGAAAATCCAACAACCCCATCAAGGATAACTCATAATAAAGTCCTCAATAATGAAAATTGCATAATATACCAACTTTAAACATAAGAAAACAAACCATTATTAAAATTAAACATCTCCTTTTTTAAAACATTTTCAATTTTGAGAACAAAATTGGTGGATTTTCACACTCACCAATGGTGTTTCATGGAGCCTCACTCACATGCATATTTCTATGCCCCATGAGCATCCATCCCTTATGCTATATCGGGCACCCATCCACCCATCCACATACCACTATTCATGTGAGCACCCATGAACACACCAAAGGCTTAAAAAAATCAACTTTATTTTCTAAAAACAAACCATTCACCCCATTTCAAAATCAAGGGCCTTCCAGAGGTACCCTCCCACCAAGTCAAAAATCGTTTTCATAATTTCACACAAAAAACTATCTTGCCACGTTTAAAATTAAACCCCTTATATTTCCATCAAAATCCTCTTTATTCCATTCAAAACAATTCTAGAAATTCAATAATCTCATTTCATTAATAATAATTTGGTTAAAAATCCATTCATTTTCCATTCAAAAAAATTTTCAAGTCAAACATAACCACTTCAATCAACCATTTTTTTAAAAAACACCAAGATTTGATTATAAAATACCAACTTCACTAAATAATTTCAATTCCACTCAAAAAAGGTCACTTTATAAAAATCCATTTTTCCATTGTATTTCACAAATTAAATTCGGAAAATCCCATATTCTTACTTTCTAATATCCAACTGTTTCATTAAAACCCTACTTTCACAACTCCAATACATGGGTTTTCAAAACAATTTTCAGATTTCAAAGATAACCCAAAGAGATTAACAAGGGGTACTAGTATTATTGGGTGATTTGACCATATGGTTAGCAGCCATATGCCAAACAAACCACCAACATAGAGATCCATCTAGGACCATTCCCCTGGCTCCACATGGCTTTCCAGGCCTTGTGAGCTCAAGAAGACCATTGGTCCAACTCCCCTTTTCATATCCCAATCACCAAAAAATCCCTAATGACCAAAGAAACTAATAAAACCAGACTTCCCATGGAAACATGAGTTTAAGAATGAGAAAGAGTTCACAACACTCTTCCCGCACCTACCTCTCAAGTCTTGAAAATCATACTCCATCTACCTTGACATCCCCAAATAAAAAAGGGAACTCTAAAAATTAAGGTCCTAAAAAATCCAACCTTCTATGATGCCATTTTTTCATGAACCAACCTGTGTAAACCCTAAACTGGTCACCTAAGTCTATCCCTGGTATAGCCCGAAGGGCATTCCCAATCCCCACGAGCTGGAAACTAGTTCTAGGAATCAACATCGTACACATAGGGAATGATTTCTCCCAATAAATAATAAATAAACTAAGTAGAAAAAATATGAATAAAATATTTCAATATAAATAAAATTGAATTGAACACCCTTTATACAAAATATGAAAATAAAACCAAAGTACACAATGAGACCAACAGAACCAGATGACCACCTGATCTCCATGTGACCTCACGGGTCACTCTCTAACACATGATCAACTGTCTCCTAAGGTAAAAAAAACTCAGTCTAAAACCTGCACAAGGGCTAAAAACATAAAATAACTATATGCATGAGTATTAAAACTCATTAGGATAGCCCAATAATCTATTTCCCAGTGCACTTCCTTTAAAATAAAAGAAACATCAATTTCAAGTTTGAACTACAATATATAAAATTATTCTTTTCAACAAGTTTTACTTATAAACAAAGTACAACTCATTGCCTACATTTGTTTGAAAACCAAGTTTGATCCATCAGTGTTAGCATATAATTTTCAAGGGGAAAGTGATTTTTTCATTTTCAATCAGAACAAGAGAGTTTGAAAACACTTTTTATTTTGAAAACATTTTTCATAAAAGATTTGGGAACCAATACATCACTTTCCAAGAAAAAAAACATAAGAGTACCAGATCAGTCACATATCAAGAGCAATGTAAATATACATACAAGTATCTCAATCATCATTGAAAGCAGTTAAAATCTAATTGACATAGGTGAATCCAAGATCAAGAATAATCTATAAGACATCATATATGATACCCCATCCCCGATAGTATTCCACACATGATGAAATAAAAATGATCAATATGCTCGACCACCCTTTCTCATGATATACTGAGGGAAATCTCATAGAAATAAACCCAATATATCCACCTAATATGGGACAATGGTCAGTACGTGACCTACCAGTGCAGTAATCGTTCTCAGAAAATTCTTTCAATATGTCAGATTCCTATGTCTCATGTAAATAATGGGGGTGAACCAACTGATGCCATCTGAGCATCCAATCATAATATATATGTATATATATAAATAATTCACAATAGGCCTCACCCTGAGTCTGATAATGGATCATGAGGATTATATAGTGATGACATATCATCCATTATATGTATACAAGTCATGATAAATATCCAACAAAGGTTTTTATAATAAACACTTTTCATCATTTTCACAAAGTTTCCAAACAAGTCTTTAAGAATTTTCTTACAAAACCAACATTCATCAAAGATACAAATTCACTTTTCAAAAAGGGTGTAAACACACTATTTACCATTTCAAATCATTTAAAAAATTCTCTTAAAACATTCACACTACACTTTCAAGGAAAACCATTTCTTATAAAAGTTCCAAATTGCCACTAACCGGCAATACATGCCAAAACGCCATAAAATCCAATACATATTCTTTTATAAAAACAAAAAATACTTGGGAAACCCATAAAAGAAACCCCAAACATAATTTATCATGTTTACAATATATTTAAAAACCCAAACCTTTCATTTTATATCACAAATCACCCATAAAACCCAACCAGGCATTTAATTGAACACTTGGTGTGCATTATTTAACAAAACAATTCTATTTAACACATAACAAGGCATAAAACACAACTTTGTGCACCAAAAAAATTATACAAAGGTCACACAATAACATTTATAATATATTTAAGGTGTGAAAAGCATGAAACTAATTATTCTTAAATTAAAAGGTCAAGTGCATGGGAAAACCTACCTCGGATCCGTGGTGCAACGACAATGCACCACCGAAAACACTCCATGAGGATTCCACAACTCTATATATACCAAGAATAACCCTAAAATAATAAAAACCCAAACATGAACAATGGTAAAACCACACCCTAGGTTGAAATGACCATGGGAGAATAGAAACCTAGGAGAAAACAAGAGAACGAGGAAGAGGGAGATGCGGAGAGGAGGTTACCTTATGAGATCTAGCCAAAATCTTGAAGACAACCCTTAGATCCACACCCAAGGATGGATTATAAGGCTTTAGAAGCAAGAGAAGAGTACCTTAGGGTCACATGAACTAGGAGAGGGAGTCTAGGTTCGGATTTGAGTTAAAAATTCTGAGGGGAAAACTAAGAAATCCCAAAAATTAAAAACTGAGCAAGTAGCACGGTTAGGCCACACAGTTTGAAAAACCATACGATAGACACTGCTTGAAGATGAACGACCGCATGGTTACTTGGGAATTTACTTCACGGCTATGTGCAATTCGTGTAGTAGGTTCAAACTAAGTCTAACCCCGTGCACGGTTTCCTAGGCTGGATGCACGGTTACTCCTAACCGTGCACCAATCGTTTGCAGGCCACTAACAAGATAAAATTTCAATGTTTTATCCAAAAAAATCCAAACAATACAAGGATAAACCATTGGGGGAACTTAGACAAGGAGACACTTCAAAACCCAACACCCATCACACCCAAAACCTAAGAAAAATACTGGAATTCCCACCGAACTGAAGCATAAACCAAACTTGAAAAATCAAGTGTGACTGGGAATATCTCGTTTATCACTTTTGTGTATCATGAGGGATGGATTTACTCTTGTTTATATATGTGGTGTGGTTTTAACTAGCCTAATCAAGATAAATTAATCATTTAATTTAAATTGATGGGGAAGGGGAATGATTCGTATACTTTTATGGCTTTGATATTATTTTGATGTTGTGTTTATATAGGTGGAATTCCCCACTAAAAATCATGGTTGTTGGGATCCTTTTCTTGTGATATGTTTTTTGTGATATAGAAACCTTGTTGCATGTTGTTGTGATATCACTCCAAAATATAAATTTTCTAACAAATTATATTTGGTTAATAAAATGGTTTCCCCTGGATTTATGGATTGTGAGATAATGCCCCTAAAATAAATTTAAATGTGGTAAAAGACCCTTTGTTAAATCTATAAAATTATCTTTGATGTGTTGTGATGTGTGTTAATGTTTTGGGGTGGTGATGTGTGGTTTTGATGTGGTTTGGGGTGATGTAATGGTTGTTTGGTCATGATTTTGGGGTGGAGAGGTGATGGTTTGTTTGACCTTGCTTATGGGGTGGTGAGGTCATGGTTTGTTTGGATATGATTTTGGGCGGTGAGATGATGGTTTTTTTATTGTGATTTTGGGTCAGCGAGGTGATGATTTGTTTGGATATTCTTTTGAGGTGGTGAGTCGAAGGTTCGATGGGAATGATGATATTCTGATGATTTGTGGTTTCATTGTTCTAAATGACCACGTAGTGATGGAATAGTTGGTTAAAATGTTTAAAATGGTTGGGTTTGATTTGGTTAATGGGATGTAAATGACTAATGAACAAATAAATTATGGGTTGTGTGGTTATATATGGGTTTTTTGTAAATAATTAAATGAAAGGTCTGGATAATGGAATTGGTTGGTGGCGTGAGATGTGACTTGTGGTTTGTGTGGTGTTATGCATTTAGTAGTGGTAGTGAAAGTGGGAATTTTGTGACTTGGTTAGTGTTTTGTTGTGAACCCATAGGTTGCGATTGTGTGTGACTATATGTAATATATATTGTATATTACTTTTGATTTGTTTATGCACCCGACCTGCACCGAGCACTATGTTTCGACACCCATATTTTCATACGGAGGGTGTTTTTTCCAACATCCTAGTGATGATGATGGTTGGTTGGCTACCCACTCTTCTACACTCTCTCTTCCAAGCAAGTAGATATGCATAGGTTGTAATGGTTAGAGGTCTATTAGTGCACTAAGTGATGTCCCAAGTGTTTTTGGGAAATATGTGATATAACCATATTATGGTGTGGTGGCCCATGTGTTTTCGGGTGAGATGTGATATGTCCATGGGTGACTTATGGTGGGGGTCATACATGGTAGAAGGAGGGAACAAGGTCGATGTACTTTATGTTCATGATACCCTAATATTATGGTTATGGTTGTGATGTGATGGCTCAGGTGTCTACGAGTGAGATGAGATGTGACTGTGTTGTGGGGCGGTGGCCCAGGTGTCTGTGGACATGATGTTATGTGATCGTGTTATGGGATGGTGGTATGTGTTATTTGGAAGAGATGGGAGTTCCATGGCATATGATATTGGTGTGTGAGAGTCGAAAATTAGTGGGAAAGTATTTTGGGGTTCCCTTTATTGATATGCTTATTTTATGTTATTATATGACGCATGTCTATCATGGG
This sequence comes from Viscum album, assembly GCA_963277665.1. Classification (NCBI taxonomy): domain Eukaryota; kingdom Viridiplantae; phylum Streptophyta; class Magnoliopsida; order Santalales; family Viscaceae; genus Viscum; species Viscum album. Next base: position 1,210,533,154 of record OY728127.1, read on the forward strand.
GCACGGTCAAAATCAATTATATATTTTTCCTTGTGCAACACAGTTGTTGACCAAGGTCATCTCATTTGAGGATCCTTTCAGTTTGGTTCTCTCACTTAATCTATTTCACCTAAGATATCTCTTATTGTTGTTTTGATTAATTTAAGAAAACAATTGCAATATTTTTGGGTTTTTTATAACTTTTCTAATGACATGAAAAGTGTGAATTTAAACTAACATGAAAACTATAAAGAATGAGTTAAGAAGAAAGCACTTGGTTTTGGGGTTCAGTTTTTGGGTTCAATCATTAATCTCTTTCATGTGTTTAGTTTCAGTTTGATAATACAAGCATGAAATATCATGTTTGTATTACTATTATTTATTTAGAAATTGTGGAATATCATTTAATTTCTAATCACTCTTAATTACACCTCCTCCTTTAATCATGGTTGATGAATCTCCTTGGTCTAGGAGGTTTCATCTTCCAGGAACCATCTCAATAAATGATGTTTCATCCATTGATTAGATCAACTCCTATCGTATGAAGAGTTAACCAATATAGAGATGGAAATTATTTAAATAAAATAATAGAAATAAATTGATTTGCATGTCATTGGTGGTAAGTCATATAATTAGAGACATTTGGCTAACCATGCATGCTACTCAATTTTATCACAAACTTAAAATTAAACTTTAAGGAAAATTCAAGAACACCTTGATCTCTCCCTAGGCCAAGCCTTTGGGTCAGCCTCTCATTTACAAGAGTAAGACATCATAATAGTGAAGGTGGGAATAAGAGAAGAATAAGAGATATAAAATAAAATAAATAATGGTAGATAAATAAAATAAAAATGGAAGAATGGGGGATGAGAAGATAGAGAGAGATAAATAAAATAAAATAAAAGAATAAAATAAATAAAATATATAATTTATAAAAAATGTTAAAATATTATTATTATTATTATTATTATTAATTATTATTATTATTATTAAGAAAATAATTTTAATTGAAGAAGAAGAAGATAAAGAAGAAAATAAGTTTTTTAAAAATAATAATGTTATATTAATAATTATTATAATAATAATTATTATAATAATAATAATAATAATAATAATTAAAAGAAGAAAAATAATAAAATTGTGGAACAAAGTTAAGAATGCATGAATTTATTAAAAATCTAAACTACAATTGAAAAATAGAATAAAAATAAATAAAACTAAAAACATTAAGTAGAAGAAGAAATGGGGGAGGAGGAATATGGTGCAGTGTGTCTCCTTGGTGGAGATATCCTCCTCGATGGTCAAATTTTGGTATGGGATAATTTTGAAAGGAGTTTCTTTCCTCCTTTTATAGGCTGGAATTTTCTTTTGAATTTTTTTGCATGTTATCCCCATTAAATGGTTGAATTTGGAGAAAACAATATTCATAAAAGTTGTTAATAAATGTATTTGATATCTATTATACAAATTGTAGAAAAAATTTCCATGTTTAGAGAGGTTTATTTCTGTTTTAATATGAAAATTTATTCTTCCCAAGCACACTCTTCATATTCCATATCTCTGGTTTACCATGCATTAATGACCTTGAAAATGGCCAATTCATGCATGGAATCCTTCATTAAAGTTATTAATAAATTTATTTCTCATCACCCCTCAAAATTTCATTGTATTTAGTCTTTCCAATCAGGATCTATGGTCAAAAAATAAAAAATATCCATATCTATGAATAGTTTTCAAGGCCTGATTTGTGATCTAGTTTTGGGCTTCCAAATGGTTGATTTAGCTTTGGGTCCAGAATAATTAAATAAATACCAAGATGTATAGAATACTAAGAAGAAATAATTTTATGATATGGATAATTATAAAAGATTTTATGGCCTAAATACATAAATAATTTAAAACAGTTAAAATCCAAAATAGGCCATTTTTTCCTAATTAAGCTCAAAATACTAATAAAACCATAAAATGTGAAAATTTCCCTTAAAATAACACTTTTGTCAAATTAAAAAATTTAATTTAAAAGTAAAATTATTAAAATTATTTTCTCTTTCAATTCCCCCACACTTAAATCATGCTTTTCCTCATGCATAAAATCTCAACAAAGAGTTAAAGAGGGCACCGATATTATCAATATTCAAATTTCAATGCAATAAAATTAAATAATTATCAATGTAAAATAAAATTATAAAATTTCATATAAAATATAAATTTAATTTCTCAATTTTCAAATAAATAATAAATTCAAAAATTTTGTTTTCCCCTTTGAAAAATGATGGAACTTCTTCTTTCATTCATTCAAGCTCCTAATTCATTATTATTTAACATGTCATTTCATGATTTACCTCAATTTTGAATCTTTTCTCTCATATCTCATGATAAAATTAAATTATATTTATAATCATATCATGATATCATTAATCTTATTTGTATTATTGTAAAGGTACTACTTTCTACACTTTGTAAATACTAAAGGCACATAAAATCATGAGGACTTGTAATAAAGGTTCAAATGACTCTAAGGTTTAGGGTTGGTAAAAAGTTATGTTTAAAATTTAAGTCTCAATGATGAGGTTTATCTCTTAATTACAATGAATTATATCAAAAATAAAAGTTTAATAAAATTATCCCCTTTAAAGTAGAAACTCCCACTTCCCCCAAACTTTCAAATAAAAGATCGCGAATAATGAAAGCATAATGAATGATGTACACCTTCTTGAATTTTTCTCTATTTTTATATTATTTTTATTTTTAAAAGTAGCTTTTTTCCTTTTTTTATTTTTATAAAGTTGTTATTATAATAAACCTCACATCCACCACCTAACCACATGTGATAAAAAACATCAGTCTAGTGATGGTGAATTTTTATTCTTTTAATTCACAACCCATTTCATTTTTTTCATTTTTTTAAGAAGGGAAAACAATTAAGTATATTGAATGAATTAAAAACCTTTATTATCACCCAAAAAAATAACCCCCACAATTCTTCCTTACAATTAAAATCATTCCATCCACCATGACTCCCTTCACCCCCACACTTCAATTTTAAAATATCATGCAAATACTAAGAGTAAGGAAGTAATAGATAAAAATGGATTGAAACGTAGATCATCCCTAATATGGTCATTCATGGTTTCTATGGGATAAAGAAGGATTTATGTAATGGTGGTATTTTAAGGATGAGTTGTTTATCAAAAGATTACTCAATCATTTTAAATGTGTTTTTGTACATTCATATCTTGACAAGTTCAAATGAAAGTTCTAGCAGGCGGCATGTCCCAAGATAACTCAAGAAACATGATCAAGATAAAATAGGAATTACTTGGTCTAAAAATAATCTAAAGAATATAAATATGATTTGGTAAAATTACTCAATTCATGATTAAAAATATCAAATAAATTCACATAAATTTCAGAAATTCAAAGCATGAAGAATGGTTGGGAAATTTTATTTTCTTGAATCAATTAATTCCCTTAAATAATGAGTCCTCATTTTAATATCCATGATTAATTTAAATCATCTGATTCTTTTTTTTACTCATTCAATTTCATTATAATTGAAATCTAAAACATGGAATCATATGATTACTAAGAAACTTGTTTCTCCTAGATAAGTCAATTTAAGCATAAATCTAATCATGGTCATGTAATTTCATCTTTAAATATCAAAACATGTTGTTGGAAAAAAATATAAGGAGTTTAAAAGTTTAAATAATAAAAAGTGAACTCCCTTTCCCATGAATCTTTGTCCTTATCCATCACTAGTTTGAGGCTACCGTCTTCTATTATGATCCTAAAAAAGATAATTACACAATTAAGCATAAGGATCGCGTCATTAAAGCTCAAAAAGATAGGGGGAGTGGGCTGTATGCTAGAGTAATTCTAAGAAAGAAATTAAAATATAAATTCCTAGAAAGAAATTAAAAAGGATAATTCTTGGTATGATCCCCCGAGTTGGCCCTAGATTTTTACTACCTCCATAAGGAGGTACCAACTGTTATCCAAAATCAGATGGTGGATAAAGCTTCTTTGATTTATACCACCACATATGGTTTTTCCTAGCTTGTGATTCATCCTTCTGGGTGAGAATGATCCATGGATAGAGAATACCTGATCCTCCCTATTCACAATGAGGTATAGATTTCATGGAGGGGGTAGGATAAAGTTAGGATTATCCTTCTTCTTGGTTGCTAGTTTTGTAACCTTCTTCTATTCCAGTGATGTCTTTTCATGGGATTCATGAATTGAATAATCAAAGGGGAAGTATATAGGTATCTTTACTTGAATAAAATGTTAATTTTTAATAAGTAATTTCTCCCATTCAATAAGAGAATCCTTTTTTTATTTCATTAGGATCAGTTAATTAGATATCTTTATGGGGATCCTCAAATGTATGTACATTTAAATCAGGTATCTCCATGTATGCCTCCATAGGTTCAGGCCTAGTTTCTTTATTCTCCTCTAAGGCATGACAAATATTGTCTGAATTTGAAAATTAAAAACAATAGGGAGTGATGCATAATTCAATTTCAATAAATTAAAAGGAGATAGATTATGAGAAAATATTAACTCCCTAGCTTGGTTCAGATTCAATCAATTCCTCAATGGTAAGTTCCTCTTGTAGTAGATTATCAGTGGATGGAGGAATGTAGTCCGGCTCCTCCATCTTTATTTCAAATTCCACCATTTGGGTGGTGTCTTCCTTTATTGATGTTGTCTCTTATTCTTTTCAAGGTTTGGGTAGATCAAGCGATTCCTGACATTCATTCCAAAATTCATCCTATTCTTATTGATCTCTCATATGTAGCTCAGTAGGAAAGTATTCCTCCTTTACCTCCTCAGGTAAGAAAAGTGGCTCATCTTATGGTTTACGTTCATACTTTGGTTTAGCCCAATGATGTTTGTAAGTATGCAGTTATCCAATACATTTTTCCTTGGAGATATTTCACCTTTTCATCAAGATCTTGAATATTATACTTGAGTTATTATTTTTTTCATTTACTCCTAGAAATATTCTGGTGAAACTTCTTCAAAAGTGTTGGGAGGACACGAGGAGCGCTCTTCTTATGTTTTGGAAACTTATTGATATAATTTTGGGAAGTACTCCCAGAATTCAGTGAGCTCTTTGGCCAATCCTTCTACCACTAATTTATCGAGGGGTCTCTATGAGATCCTAGATTAGGTCCTTGAATTCCTCCTCTTTGAAAATTTGGATTCGTGCTCCCCTGATCTATCTAGACCATAATGCAACACAAACTTCTATAGACTAGGGTGCTCCAACTACTAGTTCTTTCACTTGATAGTAATTGTTCTATGAATTGAAGAAAAGATCATTGGAAAACATCATAGATATATTTTTTTAGTTTTTATGTTTATAAAAGAAATTAAAATCTATCTAAAATGTAAAAATAGAAAAATTAAATAAATAACTAACTGAATCCCTAGAAACGGCACCAATTTTTGAACATGCTTGCTATGGGGCATGGTCAAAAGCAATTATATATTTTTCCTAGTGCAACATAGTGGTTGGCCAGGATCATCTCAATTTAGAAGCCTTTAAGTTTGGTTCACTCACTTGATCTATTTCACCTAAGCTATCTCTTTTTTAAATTTAAGAAAACAATTAAAATCTTTTTGTGTTTTTTGATTAATTTTATAATGACATGGAAAATGTGAATTTAAACTAACATTCAAACTAGATAGAATGAGTTAAGAAGAAATCATTTGGTTTTGGGGTTCAGTTTTTGGGTTCAATCATTATTTTTATTTATATATTTGATTTTAGTTCGATAATACAAGAATGAAATATCTTCTTTGGACTAGTATTATTTATTTAGAAATTGTATAATATTATTGAATGTCTGAGCACTCTTAATTCCACCTCCTCCTTTAATCAAGGTTAATAACTCTCCTTGATTTAGGAGGTGTCATCTTCCAGGACCCAACTCAATCAATGTTGTTTCATCCATTGATTATCTCAAATCCTATCATATTAATATTTAACCAATGTAGATAGGGAAAATGATTTAAATAAAAGAATAGAAATAAATTGAGTTTCATTTCATTGGTGGGAATTCGTCTGATGAGATATATTCTCCTCACCATGAATACTACTAAATTTTATCACAAACTTAAAATTAAACTTTAAGGAAAATTCAATAACACCTTAACCTCCCCCCAGTCCAAGCATTGGGGTTTGCCTCCCATTTTTGAGAGTAAGAGATCAAAATGGTGGAAGTGGGAAGAACAGAAGTAGAAGAGAGAGAAAATAAAAGAAAAAATGGTGAATAAATAAAATAAAAATGGAAGAATGGGGGATAAGGAGAGAGAGGGGGGGAGGCAGAGAAATGAAATAAAATAAAATAAGAAAACAAATAAAATATATAATTTATAAATAATGTTAAAATAATAATAATAATATTATTACTATTAATTATTATTATTATTATTAAGAAAATAATTTTAAAGAAGAGAAGGAAGAAAATAAGTTTTTAAAATAATAATTTTATATTAATAATAATAATAATTATAATAATTATCATTATAATAATAATTAAAGAAGAATAATGAGAATAAGAAGAAGAAAATGGTTGAAGAAAGTTAAGAATGCATGAATTTATTAGAAATCTAAATTATAATTGAAAAATAAAACAAAAATAAATAAAACTAAAAAGATGAAGAAGAATAAGAAATGTGGGAGGAGGAGGATAGTGAAACGCAGCTCCTTGGTGGATATTTCCTCCTCAGTGGTTGACTGATGGTATGGGATGATTTTGAAAGGAGGTGTTTGCCTCCTTTTATAGGTCAGAATTTTCCTTCGAAAATTTTTGCATGTTATCCACATTAAATTGCCGAATTGGGAAATGGTGTCTTCATAAAAGTTGTTCAGAAATTTATTTCTCATATCTTAAAAAAAATCAGAATATTTTATCATGTGTAGAGAGATTTATGTTTGTTTTACTCCAAGAATTTATTCTTCCTAGGAAAACTCTCCATGTTCCATATCTCTAGTTTCTCATGCATTAATGGCCTTGAAAAAAGATGTTTCACACATGTAATAAATAATGAAAGTTGTTCATAAATATATTTTACATCTCACCTAAAAATTTAAGAATATTTAGTCTATCCAATCATGATATATAGTCCCAATATAAAAAATATCCAGATCTATGAATATTTTTCAAAGCCCAACTTGTGAGCGGGTTTTGTGCTTCTAAATGGTGGATTTAGCTTTGGGTCCATTATAATGAAATGAAATAAATAATTTATTGATTTGTATAAGTATAAAAAAATTTATTTCCTAAATATATAAATAATTTAAAGTATTTAAAATCCAAAATAGTCCTTTTTTCAATTAAGCTCAAAATGCCACTAAAACCATAAAATATGAAAATTTTCCTTAAAATAACACCTTTTAGGATTAAAAAAATTGAAATTAAAATTAAAATTATAGAAAATATTTTCTCTATTATTATAATTTGATTGTGTTATTTGGTTAGCGTGCCTTGGTGGGGTTGGAATGGATAGTTGACCTCTTTAGGTGATGTTGGTTCTGCTCTTTTCTCACAAGTTCATTAGTATGTTTCTTTCACATATTCACGAGAGACTTTGGTTTTCCTACTGAGTATAATTGTATACTAATCCTAGTATATAAACTAATTTTTAGGTTTATAGGATAATTATGTGTATCATGATGGAAAATACTAGATAGGGCCTTTTTGGATAGTTGTTGTGTCACTGCTTTAGCTTTGATTTTGGGTATTTACTTTTAGAGAATATTATCGATACCTGTTTTATCTATACATGCATTTTGGGATGGTTTTGTTTTTTTTATATTATGTCATGTAGTTTCTGGTGGATGATTCATCTTATATCTTGATCCTGTATTATTATAGAGGGTAATGCCTCCCATTTCATGATATTTTTATACTCTCAATGCTAGTCACCAACCTGAGGCCTACTGGAGGTGAGATACGGTGGTTCATTATCTATATTACCTCATTATGGTATCTTTTTTGGGAGTAGTTCATGACATTAGTGATTACTAGATAAATAAAGAAGGATGAGCTATAGGCATCATCCAAAAGTTCCCTATTCATATCTAGTTTTGATGGGACACATATTTGGGTTCCAAACCTTATAACTATATCTTTAGAAAAGTTGAACTTTAGAATATTCCCTGCCTTTATCTATAGCTCTTCATTATCTTTTTGGACCTCCTTGAACCTCTCAAGAATGGATGGTTGAGAAGTTATTTGAGCAAGGTAGGATGAATATCATTGTATCATTTCCTTTTCCATCCTTTTCATGTCCAAGAAGAATGGATACCTTTCAATCCTAATCATGGATAGGGTTACAAGATCCTTTCTACTTAGAAAATTTATCACTTTTTTTGAATTCACAAAATGTAAATGGATTGAAAAATAATAATCATTGATCATCTCTAACCACCTTTATTGGTGCATGTTGAGATCTTTTTGTGTGAATATATACTTGAGGCTTTTATAACCCGTATTAATGTCACACTTCTCACCTTAGAGATAATATCTCTAAATATTCAATGTAAATATACCTGAAAATAATTCTAGATCATGTGTTTCATAGTTATTCTCATGGATCTTTAATTGGAATGATTCATAGGCTATCACTTTTTCATCTTGCATGAGTGTACAACCAATCCTTTTTTGGACACATCATTGTAGATCACAAATCCTTATCTACTGGTGCGTATAGTGAGCATAGGTGTAGTGATTATCCTCTTATTTAACTATTTAAATCTCTCATTACATTTATCATTCCAAAAAAACTTCACTCCCATCCGAGTTAGCTTGGTTAGTGGGGTTGAAAAACATGAGAAGTTTCTCACAAATCAATGATAGTACCCAGCTAATCCAAGGAAACTATGGGTCTCCATCGCAGATGTTAGTTTGTGTCATCCTTCAATTTCCAATGTTTTTTAAGGATCCATGGATTTACCTTTATTGGTGATAACATTCCCCAAGAATTACTCCATCCAAAACTCGCATTTAATGTACTTTGTATATAACTTTTCCTTTTGTAAGGTCTTTAGTATAGTATTAAAATGTTCTTCATCTCCCTATTTTCTTTTAGAGTAGATAAAGATATTTTTAATAAATACTACCACAAATTTTTCAATGTAATCCCTAAAGACTCTATTCATTAAGTTCATGAAGATAGTTGGAGCATTAATGAGTCCAAATGGAATCACTATGAACTCATAATCCCCTTAACATGTACGAAAAGAAATCTTGGGCATATCCACCTTCTTCACCTTTACTTAATAATATCATGATCAAACATCCACCTTAGATAGTTATTGGGATCCATTTAGATGATCAAATAAGTCATCAATATATGGAAGAGGATACTTTTTTTCATGATATTGTTGAGCTCGTGATAATCATTGTAGAGGAACATTGACTCATCCTTCTTCTTGATTAAAATATTGGTGAACCCCACGGTGAAGCACTTGGGCATATAAACCCTTCATCCATATTATCTTGTAGTTGCTTCTTCATATCTGAAAGGTCAACAATGGCCATTCTATATGGATTCTTGGATATTGGAAAATCTCCAGGTATAATTTCGATAGATAAATCAACCTCTCAACTAAGAGGAATAATAGAAAATTCTTTAGGAAACACATTAGTGTATTCCCCCACAATGGGCATGTCATCTATAACGACCCGAATCCAGAGCCCCTCCACTGGTGCCCCGTACCCGGTTCACCACATGACCTCAGGCGCATTTCCCCAAATGCCAGAGGCTGCTGACTAGCAGCGAGGGCCTTGGTGAGTCAGTGGGGAAACTATGCCCTCATTTGGAAAAGTATACAGTAGAAGAAAAAATAGTAAATAGCGGAAGCAGTAACAACATACAACAACTGTATCAAAAGTAGAAGCGAAGTCTGATATAAAACGATGATGTAGTATGATAAAAGTATCTATGGGAAGTAGTAAACAAATAAACATGATGAATACAACTGAAACTAATAACCAAAAGTAAACAGCAACTCCAACAGCATCGCGATCCCAAGCCCGGTCCCATGCTCTCCAGCTCCACAGCAAATCAGATACCCGATGTAGAAGGGCGCTTGCCCTTATCTATACCTGCAGAAACATAGTTTGCTTGGGCCCAAAACATGGCCCAAACCGGGTGTGAGATACAATCCCAGTAGGCAATCACCCAAATATCTATGCCTAACAGTCAATGAATACAAGGTAAGTAAAAGTACAGGAAAACAGTAAACAGAACAGCACACAACAGCTCTAAACCACAGTTCTAAAATATAAGTACACAAGTAAGCAGTCAACAAAAAAAGAAACAGGTAACCCTCTGGGTAGCTCTCACAGCCTAACCCCTATGGTTCAACCTACAAGAACTGGCAACCCTCTGGGAGGCACACTCGGTCTCACCCATCTGGTTCAACTAAGTAAAATTTATGACAGACTCTCTGAGGAAGTACTCACCGTCAATTCCTCCTATAGTCTCATATCGTAGTAAAGGCTCTCCGGGGAAGCACTCAATGTCTCATTCCCCCTGTGTCCCGCGTCGAGGAACTATAGACTCTCTGGGAAAGCACTCATCATCAATTTCCCCTGTGGTCTCACATCGTACAATAAGGACACTCTAGAGAAGCGCTTGCGTCTATTCTCCCTGTGGTCCACTACACTAGGTTCTCACAGCCCTATGTAAAACAAACATGCATAACGTGCGTGTATCACCCAAGTAAACCTCAAGAACTACTTGGCTATCAATCTAAGGCTCAGCAGTAAAACAAACAACAGTTCCAACAACCTACAACTAGGCATGGCAACAACAACCTCCAAAATAGGTAGACAAGCATATCAAAGCATAAGATCACAACATAGATTACCCAAATTCTACAAGCAATAACCTCTACTAAAGGAATAAAGCAAGCAGGCAAACAACTAGAAAAAATAAGAAACACGCAATTTCCCTGTTCAAGGAAAATTGGTGGAAATTGAACAAATACTCAAAGAATTTTTACAAAAAATCACAAACCACCTACCTTGATCTCAGAAGATCGATATACGTGAGCCTCATCCCGTGAATCGGCCTAGAACAGAGTAGATCTGAGAAAACGCACAAAACACTCAACCTACGATATCTTGAAAACGAGGAGGAATCAAGAAACAAGGCTCAAGAAGAAGGAATAACTCACCGCTGCGGTTCCAATGCAATCGACCGTGCTTGAATCGGAGAACGGACGGAAAGGCGGGAGCTCGTCGAAAATTCGGCCGGGCGGGGCATTCTCGGACGGACGAAAACTGAAGAAGAAGATGAATATGGGGGTTAGCCGCGACCCCGATTCATTTAGTGAAAAAAAGAAAAGTACACGGAGTGTACTTTGAGAGTACACGGTGTGTACTAGGTCCTTCCGTACACCGCTAAAAATGGCCTCCACATCACCCCTACACACCGTGTGTGTGGCCCGGACATGGCCAGCACACAGACACGGCCAGTACACGGATTCAAGCGGGAAAAGAGTACACGGAGTGTACTCAGAAAGTACATGGCGTGTACTTCCAAAATTTCCAGAATCTTCATTTTTCTTAAAAACTTTAGAAAAAGGAATACATGCCTGGAAAGAAGATCCAGGTTCTTACAAACTTCCCCCCTTAAAGAAATTCGTCCCCGAATTTCCCTAATGAGGTGGAGAAGAAGAAACCCCGAACAGCTCCTGCCACTGCAATCGTACATCGGCCTCCCTCTCCCAGGTCTCGTCCTGTACTCATCTGTGCTGCCATAGAACCCGTACTAGAGGAACAGACCGGCCTCGGAGAATCTTTGAACTGTGATCGACAATCCGGATGGGATGATCCTCAAACGATGCATCCTCTTCGAGATCAAATTCCTCAGGCTGAAGGACATGAGATGGGTCTGAAAAGTAACGTCGGAGCTGAGAGACGTAGAATATGTCGTGCATATCCCGGTACCTCTGAGGTAGCTGCAAACGATAGGTGACTGACCCAACTCTCTCTAGCACCTCAAACGGCCCGACGTACCGCAGTGAAAGCTTAACCTGTCTCCGAATCCTCTTGTGTCCCAACCTTGGTGCGACACGCAGGAAAACCTGATCTCCGACCTCGAACTCCAGAGGTCGTCTCCGCTAATCATTATAAGACTTCTGCCGAGACTGTGCTATAGCCATCCTCTTCCGAATCAACTCTATCTTCTCTGAAGTCTCCTGAACAAGACGAGGTCCCAGCAAAGCTGCCTCTCCTGCCTCCAGCCAGCATAAGGGTGATCGGCATGACCTACCATACAAAGCCTCATAAGGTGCCATATGAATGGTCACCTGGAAACTGTTATTGTAGGCGAACTCCACCAGAGGAATATGCTTCTCCCAGGAACCGCCAAAGTCTAGAATGCAAGCTCGGAGCATATCCTTAAGCACCTGGATCGTGCGCTCGGATTGGCCATCAGTCTGGGGATGGTATGCAGTACTCAAAAGTATATGTGTACCCAAGGCCTTATGAAGTCCCTGCCAGAGCCGAGAAGTAAAGTGCTCATCCCTTTCTGAAACAATGGAGTTTGGAACTCCATGCAGACGAACGATCTCTCTGATATAAAGTCGTCCCAGATCATCAACACTGAAGGTATCCTTGATCGACAAGAAGTGAGAAACCTTCGTAAACCTGTCGACGACAACCCAAACAGCATCATTCCCTCAAGGTGTCCTCGACAAACCGGTCACGAAGTCCATCGCAACATTGTTCCACTTCCACTCTGGAATGGGTAACTGCTGTAAAAGCCCCGCTGGTCGCTGATGCTCTGCTTTCACCTGCTGACAAGTAGAACATCTCAAGATGAAACCAGCAACTTCCTTATTCATACCTGGCCACCAGTACTGGCGATGGAGATCCTGATACATCTTGGTGACACCAGGATGAACTGCCTAAGCTGATGAATGAAAATCCCACATCAGCTCCTCGGGTATGTCTGCTGGCACCCATATGCATCCCTGGAAACGCAAGATCTCATCCTCACCCACTGTCCATCCAGGAATAGGGTCTTCTCCTGACACGCTTTCCCGGAGGACTAAAACTTCTGAGTCTGATAGCTGCCTCATTCGTACCCGATCGAGAAGTGTAGAGGTAACAACCACAAATGAAAGGAAAGTATGTCCTTGTCTGTCGTGCACCTCTAGAGGCATCTCAGAGAATAGAGCCATAAGCGGCCACTCACTACTGGCCTCCTACACTGCCTGAATCCGAGTTCTACTGATCAACGCATCTGCCACTGCATTGCCCTTACCCGGCGTATAGGCGAGCTCGAAGTCGAAAGACTGAAGGTACTCTTCCCACCTGCGCTGTCTCAAATTCAGATCACGCTGAGTGAAGATGTACTTGAGACTCTTGTGGTCGGTAAAAAAATACAAAGTGCTCTCCCAAAAGGTAATGCCTCCAAAAGCGTAAGGCATGTACAACAGCTTCCAACTCCAGATCGTGCGTAGGGTAATTCCTCTCATGTGGACTCAACTGCCGAGACCCATACGAAACGACTCCATCTCCCTGCATAAGCACAACTCCTAGCCCGATACCTAAAGCATCACAGTAAATGGTGTAGCTCTTTCCTGGCTCTGGAAAGACTAGTATCGGTGCTGACGTCAACCTCCCTTTCAACTCCTGAAAGGCGGACTCACAAGAATCTGACCATAAGAAATTCTCCCCCTTCTTGGTCAGACCTATCAACGGTGCTGCTAGGCGTGAAAAGTCCTGAATGAAGTGTCTGTAGTAACCAGCCAGTCCTAGGAAACTCCGTACCTCAAAGACGTTCTTTAGCTGCTCCCAGGAAACTACAACTCTCACTTTCTCTGGGTCCACTGATACTCCTGCCTCAGAGATGACGTGACCCAAGAAGTGAATCTGATCCATCCAGAAATGGAACTTCGAGAGTTTGTCATAAAGCCGATGCTATCTCAGTGTACTCAAAACGATCTCAAGATGTGTGGCATGGTCGTGTCGAGTGTGAGAGTACACCAAGATATCGTCCACGAAGACCATGAAGAAGGAATCCAAGTAAGGATGGAACACTCAGTTCATCAGTGCCATAAAAACTACAGGTGCGTTCGTGAGACCGAACGGCATAACCGTATACTCTTAAAGACCATACCTATTTCTGAAGGCTGTCAGAGGTATGTCTGATGGTATAACGCGCAACTTATGATAACCGGACCTCAAATCAATCTTCAAGAACACCCGGGCTCCTCGAAGCTGATCAAATAGTTCATCGATCCTCGGTAAGGGATATCGGTTCTTGACCGTCAACTAGTTCAGCTTCCGATAATCCACACAAAGCCGAAGGGTACCGTCTACCTTCTTCGAAAACAGGACAAGCGAACCCCAGGGAGAAGTACTGGGTTGGATGAGACCCTTTTCCTACAACTCCTCCAACTGATTCTTGAGCTCCTGCAACTCAGGTGTGGCCATCCTATAGGGAGGAATGGACACCGGTGCCGCTCCTAGAATGAGCTCAATAGAGAAGTCTCCCTCACGCTCCGGAGGAAAACCCAAAAAGTCCTCTGGAAAGATGTCCCTAAAACGATCCACCACTGGAGGAAAGTCTGACTGCGGCGTCCCCTGGTCATCCAGATAAAGACTAGCAATCTGGGCTGTTACCCACCCTAGCCCACGATGCTCGAGTCCTGCCCGACTCGCCTGAACATCCCACTCGCCTTTATGTAGAAAATACTAACCCTCTGGTGAAACGAATCTCACTCTGCGGCGATAACAGTCGAAGACTGCTTGGAAGGGAACTAAATAGTCCATCCCGAGGATGAAATCATATCCTGTCATCTCTAGGACATAGAGATCCCATAAGAAACGATACCCTGCAACCTCGAGAGGGCACTCTCTACACTAGCGCACAATAGATTTTCTCGTCCCCAAAGGTGTGTCTACTGTCAACGACTCGGCAGAAGAAAAGATACAGAGCCCAAGGCTCTCCACGAAAGAAACAGAGATAAAGCTATGCATAACACCAGTATCGAAAAGGAATGAAGACAAGACTGAGGCTACTAAAACCATACCTCGAACTGTAGAAGGACCAGGATCCGGCTCCTGATAGGTCTGCTCCACGGCGAAAGACTGGCCTGTACTGCGGCCCTGCGCCCCTGGATGACCACTCTGAGCTAAACCTCCCTGCTGGTGCTGAGAGGCTGGTGGATGACAGCCACGGCCTCAACCTCCACCTCAGCCTGAACGGCTGGAAGAACTCCAGTTCCCTGACTGGTGAGAAACTGGTGGTGCTGCTCCTGAAAGAGGAGTCATAGAAGAACCCCGGTCACCAGCAGATGGTGAGAAAACCTGGCAGAACCGCTGTAGGTGACCCATCTTGCCGCAAGATCGGCACTCCACGGGGTCTCTCTGACACTGCGGCCTTGTTTTCCCTGACCGGCCACACTGGTATCATATCACCTGACAGCCCGATGATGCATCCCACTTCCTTGGATCACCGCATGTAGACTCCCTATGGTGCTTCTGGCTATCATCTGGAGGAAGGCTAGCTCTGGAAGCAGAACCACCCTGGCTCGCTGCTCCGGAGTCTCTCAGATTGTGCTCCGCAATCAGCGCCTGGTTGACGATGGAAGTGATGGAAGTCAACTGGAAGATGTTCACCTACGATCGGATCTCCCGCCTGAGTCCATCCTCAAACTTCCTTTCCAAGAACACCCCACTCCCATCCCAGAGGGGTGTGAAATGCTTCAGCTCGATGAAACGCGAGGAGTAGTCCATAACTAAAAGAGTACCCTGCTCCAGGCTCATGAACTCCCAGGCTCGGTCGGCCCTTAGGGTCTCCAGGTAGAAGTAGTCATAAAACATGCACTGGAACTCCTCCCAAGTCATAGCCTGATACTGACCCGCCTGTGAGATCACGTCCCACCACCTCTTGGCGGAGTCTCAGAGCATGTAGGTAGCGAGATTGACCCGCCTCTCTAGAGGCGTCTCCAGATGCTCGAAGATAGTCAGCATGGATTCCATCCATGACTCTACAACCTATGGTACTCCTTCCCCTAAGAACGTGGGAGGATGCTACTGGTGAAAGACCTGTGTCAAGTCTGCCATAGTCATGGCAGGAGGCGGTGCTCCCTGGAAGGCTTGTATCATCCTTAAGAAACCTTCCCTGAACTGCTCATCAGTGCCCACAACTAGTATAACAGCCGGTGCCAAGGATGGCCCGACTGGAGGATTAGCAGGAAGTCCCTGATCAGCCATATCTGGCGTCTGATCACTTCCTGATGACAGATGTACGACTGGAGGACATCTCAGAGGCATAGCTCTGAAAGATCAAAAGCACGCCTTAGATCAGGAAAACAAGGACAGAAAACACAAGAGTACAAAACGGGAACAAAGAAAGAAAAACACAAAAGTTCACAAAACCCGACTACACGGCGTGTATAACAACTACACGGCATGTACTTGGAAACCATTCCCTTTCCCGAGTCTCTTTACATGGCTAACTCACACGGCCCAACTTAACCTGAAACTACACGGCGTGTTCCAAACAAACACGGCGTGTACTAGACAAGGCTTCGGTGGTCCGTGTTGTCAACACACGACCATCTACATGGCTGAACCTTACACGGCGTGCTCTGTACAAACACGATGTGTGTAGGTAAGGAGACACCATCCCGTGTTGTTCATGACACGGCTGGGTACCTGGA
Source organism: Viscum album (assembly GCA_963277665.1). NCBI lineage: Eukaryota > Viridiplantae > Streptophyta > Magnoliopsida > Santalales > Viscaceae > Viscum > Viscum album. The sequence continues at coordinate 1,210,549,841 of OY728127.1, forward strand.
CAAGACTACATGGCGTGTTCCGAACAAACACAGCGTGTGAAAAAGAAGGTGACACCGACCCGTGTTGTCCGCGACACGGACGGGTACCTGAACAAGACTACACGGTGTGTTCCTTGACAACACGACGTGTTCTACCCAAGCTTCCCCGACCCGTGTTGTTAGTGACACGGCCGGGTACACAGCTCCGAACTACATGGCGTGCACCTAACGTACACGGTGTGCTCCTGAAGTTACCTCAAGACACCGTGTTTCTACTCACACGGTCAATGACACGGCCTGAAAACTACACGATGTGTATCTAAAAAGTACACACCGTATATTATAGGTTTTTCTGGGAAGTAGCTCCGAAACTGCACAGAATTTCCAGAAACACCAAAAACAAGGAAGAGAGGTGCCAAATTCTGATCCGTGAGGGCCCATACTCCCCGCGAATCAAAGCTTGGAATCTCCTACAGTCATATACATGATAAAACAGCAGAGAATCTATCAAGAATCTATCACAACAACATGTATAGTCTACAAAAAGTCTATCACAACATCATGCAATCGCTAATGCACCCTAGATGGAATGGAAAAATGCATGAAAGGTGATTTCTACAAGTGCCTATATGATGCAAGACATGGCATACCCTCATGTCATCGGGTTGCGACAAAATAGAACCAAAATATCAAACTAATAACCACACAAGGCATGTGAATCACTTTAGGTGAAATCATATCAACCGTAAAATTTCAAAACCAGAAACTGCAATTAACGAGGTAGTATGGTCTTTCCCTATACACGGGTTAGCTACTCCCGAGCACAGCTTAATAATAAGTACCAGATCCATCCTATCCCTGGATAAAGTCTCCAAATAGTAAATCAAGAGAAAAGAAACCCTCTGATACCACTTTGTAATGACCCGAATCCGAAGCCCCTCCACTGGTGCCCCGTACCCGGTTCGCCACATGACCTCAGGCACATTTCCCCAAATTCCAGAGGATGCCGACTAGCAGCGAGGGACTTGGTGAGTCAGTGGGGAAACTATGCCCTCATTTGGAAAAGTATATAGTGGAAGAAAACATAGTAAACAGCGGAATCAGTAACATCATACAACAACTGTATCAAAAGTAGAAGCAAAGTCTGATATAAAACGATGATGCAGTACGATACAAGTATCTATGGAAAGCAATAAAAAAATCAACATGCTTAATACAACTGAAAACAATAACCAAAAGTAAACAGAAACTCCAACAGCATCGTGAGCCCAAGCCCGGTCCCATGCTCTCCAGCTCCACAGCAAATCAGATACCCAAAGTAGAAGGGCGCTTGCCCTTATCTATACCTGCAGAAACACAGTTTTCTTGGGACCAAAACATGGCCCAAATAGGGTGTGAGATACAATCCCAGTAGGCAATCACCCAAAGATCTGTGCCTAACAGTCAATGAATACAAGGCAAGTAAAAGTACAGGAAAACAGTAAACAAAACACCACACAACAGTTCCAAACCACAGTTCTAAAATATAAGTACACAAGTAAGCAGTCAGAAACAAAATAAACAGGTAACCCTCTGGGTAGATCTCACAGCCTAACCCCTATGGTTCAACCTATAAGAACTAGTAACCCTATGGGAGGCACACTCGGTCTCACCCCTCTGGTTCAGCTAAGTAAAATTTATGACAGACTCTCTGAGGAAGCACTCACTGTCAATTCCTCCTATAGTCTCGTATCGTACTAAAGGCTCTCTGGGGAAGCACTCAACGTCTCATTCCTCCTGTGGCCCACGTCGAGGAACTACAGACTCTCTGGGAAAGCACTCATCGTCAATTTCCCCTGTGGTCTCACATCGTACAATAAGGACACTCTGGAGAAGCCCTTACATCTATTCTCCCTGTGGTCCGCTACACTAGGTTCTCACAACCCTATGTTAAATAAACATGTATAACGTGTGTGTATCGCCCAATTAAAACTCAAGAACTACTTGGCTATCAATCTAAGGTTCAGAAGCAAAACAAACAACAGTTCCAACAACCTACAACTAGGCATGACAACAGCAACCGCCAAAACAGGCAGACAAGCATAGCAAAGCATAATATCACAACATAGATTACCCATATTCTACAAGAAATAACCTCTACTAAAGCAATAAATCAAGTAGGCAAACAATTGGGAAAAACAGGAAACACACAATTTCCCCGTTCAAGGGAAATTGGTGGAAATTGCACAAATACTCAAAGACTTTCTACAGAAAGGTACAAAACACCTACCTTGATCTCAGAAGATCGATATACATGAGCCTCAACCCGTGAATCGGCCTAGAACGGAGTAGATCTGAGAAAAATCACAAAACTCTCAACCTACGATATCTTGAAAAAGAGGATGAATCAAGAAACGAGGCTCAAGCAGAAGGAAGAACTCACCGCTTCAGTTCCAACACAATCGACTGTGCTCAAATCGGAGAACGGATGGAAAGGCGGGAGCTCGTCGAAGATTCGGCCGGGCGGGGAATTCTCGGATAGATGAAAACTGAAGAAGAAGATGAATATGGGGGTTAGCCGCGACCCGAATTCATTTAGTGAAAAAAAGAAAAGTACACGACATGTACTTTGAGAGTACACGACGTGTACTAGGTCCTTCCGTACACCACTAAAAATGGCCTCCACGTCACCCCTACACACCGTGTGTGTGGCCTGGACATGGCCAGCACACAGACACGGCCAACACACGGATTCGAGCGGGAAAAGAGTACATGACATGTACTCAGAAAGTACACGGCATGTACTTCCAAAATTTCCAGAATCTTCATTTTTCTTAAAAACTTCAGAAAAAGGAAGACATACCTGGAAAGAAGATCCGGGTTCTTACATAATCAAGGATTATATTTTCATTATTCTCAATCATTCGAACTATATATGACTTCTCATAAGGCAATAATATTCATGCTTGAGATGATGATTCTAAATGAGATTCATGATCCCCCATTCACTTGTATAGAATCGAAAGGAAATTTGTGATACAAAGGGTGGTTTCATTCTATCAAAAATTTATATTGTATTTATACAAGGAAAATCAATCCATACCTAGAATATTATCTAATTCCACTAAAGGGGGTATCAGAAGGTTCATTGGGAAGTTCATTCCACAAATATGGATAGGGGATAAGTTATATACTTGGGATGTGATAATAGACCCATTTTTCATTTTCACTAATATCACCACTTCCATGTTTTGAGGTGGTGTTTGAGTGGTTATACTAAACCTATGTGATATTAAATAATGTGTATAACTAGAATAAAATAGTACATTTTCTATCCTTGAATGAATAACTAGCGTAGCTATCACCACGTCATTGTCAGGATCCACCTCAACAGTTGTTATGGCATAAGCTCACCCATTCTCTCTAGGCCTTGTATATTGTTTATGTAGGTTATCATCAACAACCCTTGGCTTAGTGCACTAATTCACATAGTTTCCTTGTTCCTTGCAGTTGAAAAATTAGACAATAGGTAGAGGGTTGAATGGCACATTCCTTTCTTCCATCATATTGTTTGGTTTCTCCCATTGGTATTCACCATCTATGTTTCCTTCCTTCCCACACATAAATAATTTACTTATCCCCTTTAGGTGATTTTTGGGGGGCTTCTTCTAGTACTTTTTACATGTGAGATGTTGAACTTTCATTCCCCCATGATATTTCTCCATCACTCCCCCAGAATTAAGCACAATTATCTACTTCTTATCTACAGACTCATGAGACCCTGAGATTCATTGATCTACATTTTAAATTTTAGGGTACAAAATACAATTTCCTCATAATTTTCAAAGTCTAAAATCACCAAATCTTTTCATAGATTCATATTTATCCAACTAAAGAAGAAGAAAGATTTACTTTTGGTGTCAATGATAAAGATGTAGGTGTATAATGCAAGACTTTTGAAGTTCACCTCATATTCCCTTATTTATTTTTCATCCTATTACTTGAGTCTAAGTAAGTCCCTCTCTATTTTAAGTCAAAGAGTGCGAGGAAAATATTTATCAAAAAATATTTTATGGAATTATTTCCACTCCATCTCTTTGATCTCCTCCTTAGGATTTGTATTTTTTATCAACATCCACCATTGATCAACTTCTCCATTCATACAATAAACAACCAATATGATTTTCTATTGCCCAGAGCATTGAATAATATGGAATATATTTTCTATGGAATTGATCAATTAATCCATGATTAAAGGATCGAAAGATCCACTAAAAGTCACAGGTTATTATCCCATAAAGGTATCGATTGAAATTTTCTCTTTCTTAAGGGGATTTGTTTTTTCCCTTGATTCAAGTTTCTATTCAAAACTTGAGTTAATTGAGTAATTGTTTTCATTAAGTTCTTTACTCATACTCCTATTGATTTTGGATTCTTGTCACATTTCCCATAAAATTAGTTATTGAATCAGTTCCTCCTATTTTCAACCATTGGATAAAATAAAGGAAAAATTAGGGATGAAAATTTTCAAACTATTACCCACATAAAAGGGAAATATATGAACATTGAAGGGATGAATAAAAAATGACATACATTCCTTAACCTATGAATTTTTAGGTTTCAAGCTAAGTTATCCGTAGTCTATTTCCTAATATAAAATTTTATGGTCATTTTTGTTCCTTTCATAATGGTTCATAAAGAGCTTGTGAATTTAATAAAGAATATCCTATAAGAGTGTAAAACCATGTGTGTAGAAATACAAATTTTTCATGAAATAGGTGGAGATCAAGTTAATACCCATTGCAACCTTTTATGGGTTATTACCCCTAAGTGTAACTATTCCAAAGCCACATCCACTTATAGTATCTAGATAGGGATTTTGTTTCTTGGGAACCACTTACTCTATACTTTACCAAAATTTAGGGATGTTTTCCTATGTTTAATATTATACCTAAGTATTTCACTAAGGTTTTATAATCCTAATATCCAAAAATATCTATACCATTCTCTGATACCAACTATGGAAACCCACATCTTTTATAAACTTTAACTCATGATTTATTACAAAAATACACAGTTAATGAAATACCAAAATATTGAGAGGCCTAGTGCCTTTGGGTAATTGGATAAATTTCACAATAACTTAAAACAGTGAAATAATGACATTATTTAAAACTCATTAACTATCTCTTCAAATTCCATCACTCTTCTAAAACTACAAGGGATAACTTGGGAATGTATATAAGAAAGGATGAGCTATAAATCCCGATAAGGGGATAATCAAAGAATAACATGATGAAAGTAATACATTTGAGTAAAAAGTCTTATCAAGGTGATATAAAAGGGTGAGAACAATGAACATGAATATTAAATAATGATATAAGATGATAACATCGAGACAACATAGGAATGTGGCAACAACATAAAACATGACATCATAAGAATAAGTCAAGACTAACTGTTGAGATATCATAACATAGTGCGCTTAGGATAAACTCCCATGAACCATACATGGTATATCATGATATAAAAACATTACCCAATTAATTGTAGGGATATATAATTCCAATCCCACTCGTCACATTCATATCATATACATGCATTTGTGTGCCACATAAATCATACAACATAAGAATGTATTTCATCACTTTTAATCCCATGGTAAAGGTGTTTGGGTTACATACATGTGATTCCAAAATAAATTAATTATAGGTACATCTAGGTGAATAACATTTAGTGGAAATGGGGATGGGTATTCACAACACAAAATCTTGGCATGGAAAATTATGGGATAATTTCAACAGCATAACGGGTGTACGTAAAGGTTCATGGAAGGGTTTAATAAGAGTGAAAGGTGGTATATCATTACATGGGAATCATAAGGATGGTAAATTGATGTGTAAAAACATATTCCAACATGAAAAATTGGAAATAAAAAATGCATAAGATAAATAAATTACTTGAATTAAGAGGAAGAGGAAAAAAATCCCTTACCATGAGAGTGCACTTCTAAAATCTTTGGAGGGGTTTATTAAAATATTGGTAACACCTTGGGAGGGATTTATAGAGGAATGGGGAGAGAAAATTCATTATCAATGGGTTTTTTTTAATAAGAGTGGGTGGTTGGGTGCGTATTTATAGCAAGAGTTTGGAATTCTTTATTAATTTCTAAGCTTAGGCTTTAGACTCTATATGATAAAATAATCAAAACCACAAACATTATCATGGTTTTTTCTCATGGGTTTTGCTCATGGTTTTTTACAAAGAAGATTGGTTTTAAATGTTTTATAAGTCAAAGAACCAAACTTATTAAAATAATATCATTAGTGATGTGGAAGTGAGTCATGTTTATAAATAATTGATTTTAAAATCTTAAAATATAATATAGGTTTTAGAGGATTCATTAAAGATTTATAAAATTAATAAAATAAATTAAAAAACACATTATTTTAAAGGGTAAATCTATTTTTAGTCATGTATTTTTTTATATAATTTATTACATCACTTTTGGGCTATTATGATGTCATAATATAGACTGTATATTTATAATATATTTAATTTTTACCAAAAAAATCGACTGTCTTGTAAAATTATGAAATTACACTATTGGATAATTTCAACATCATGATTTAAAAAATAATATTTAATTTACTAAAATAAATTTCTAAATATGACTATTTTCTCCTTTAAATAAAAAACCTCATTTATTTAAAAATACTAGGTTTTACGACAATAATAATTTTCTGACCCTTGTAAAGATTATATTGGACTTCATAAAATTATATTATCATTTGTATATAAATAAATATTATTTAAGAAGAATATTATATTAAAATAAAATTTATTTCAAAATTATTGAATTCATCAAAAAGAGTGTTTTAATTAAAACCATACAATTTCAAAAAATACAATTTTGGTTTCTTCATATCAAAATATAATTTTCATAAACTCATATATACTTGTATATATAAAGTAATAATGAAAAGGGATAAATATAATAATTATTTTAATACATATAAAACATATAAATTCATACTACTAAGGTTTAGATACATAACCCATTATGACACCAGCATACACCCTAAGGGTAAGGTGTACGATGATGGTACTTTCTTAGAGTGGTTCAGTGAACATTGTTTGGGTCATAATCTCGATAAAATTGATATTCTCTCATAAATAGTTTCATTCATATTTTAGTTGTTGAATTTTATCTTGGGTTTGGTTAAGGGAAAATCCCATTGATTACATCTTCCTTGGAAGCTCCACTAAATGGTCTTCATAGGGTATGATCCTACTGGTTAAGTCCATTGTTTCTACCATCTATGTCAATTGAACTTTATCATAACCCTTAATATATATTAATCTTAATGGTAACTATAAAATGGCTATATTATCAACAATGTTGATGTTTAATGGTTATTTAAATCTAAAAGGTTGTTTTTATAATGATCCAAAATAAACAAAGTAGTGTATGTGTTTTCTATATTTATATTGCTTAATAAGTAATTTATCCATTCAAAAGGTAATTTCATTTATAAAAGTTTTGGTTAGTTACACTAGAATGTGGGGTCATTCAATATTGTGGAGAGGATCGGTATGTTAGCATATTGATTAGATCTTCCTCAGAATTTTGGTGCCATGCATGTCATATTTCATGTTTCATGGATTCGATGGTATTATCCCAGCCCTTCTTATGTGATTAATACTAATGATGTAAATCTTGAAGTTGATGCATCCTTTAAGGAGCATCCAGTTTATATTTTAGACCAAAGTGAGAAGACTTTGTGAGGGAAGAAGAGCCCTCTAGTACGAGTTTGGTGGTAGCATAGGCATATCTAAGAGGAGACATGGGAGAAAGAGTTTGAAATGCAGGTGTAATGGTTGGAGTTGTTCGCCAATGAGGCCCAATAATGTTTGGGAACACCGCTTGAGGATGAGAAGTTATATGATGGGGAAGTTGTAATATCCATGACTGGTAAAGGTATGAACTTGTTTGATTTTTTTTCAAAAACCTAAATCTATTTTAAATTTTCTTTGAATATATATGTTTTAGTGTTTGGGGAAGTTATGTAATAGACTAGTATGTAGGAATGGTGATTTGGGTTGATTCTTAGGTCGACCATGTGTATTGGTACCCCGTAGAGGTGTCAAGGTATTAGAATAGGTTGGGAATTGACTCTTGGAAGTTGGGATGATTTTAGGGGTTGGTTGATGCTATTTTTTAGCTACTGGTGTAATTGGAGGAAATATGCATGTGTTGAAATTTAATGGAAGAGTTTGGAGTGAATTTGGGTGTTTTTGAAGTTGTAGGATATTTTCAAAATTTTCATAAGTCTAAAACCTTATGTACAATGGGGATATATATGTATTACATATGGAATTAAAATATATTGCATTTCGGAAAAAATATATTAGGCATGGGTTATATATATATATATATATATATATATATTGTATGGGTTTTCATCTAAGGGAAAAACCATACATATGAGATATATATATATTATGTATGAGTTAAATATATTATGTGTTGAAATTTCTCTAAGTAAAATATCATACATATGGAGATAATATATTATGTATGGAAAACATATCTTATGTATTGAATAAAGATATTACGTATAGAATTTTGGCTAAGGAAAAAACCTTACCATTGAATAATATATATTGCATATTAGAGGAATATATCACGTATCAAATTTTGGCTAAAGGAAAAATATTACATATAAAGGGAGGATATTACATTTTTAATAAAATAATATGTAAAGGTTTTTATAAGGTAAAAACCTTATGTATTGAGAAATATATTACACATGGGTTTTCACCTAAGGGAAAAACCTTACATATGAGGTATATATACTATGAATCAGGGAATATATATTATGTATAGATTTTTCCTGAATGAAAAACCTTACGTATAGATTAAAATATTAATTATTGGTTTTTCTTAAGGTAAAACATTAAATATAGAGTAAAATTTTGTGTATAGGTTTTTCCTAAATGAAAAACCTTATGTATAAAGTAATATATTATGTATTATTTTTTCCTAAGGGAAAAACCTTACACATGAGTAAAAATGTTGTGTATAGTGTGTGGATTTTATCTAAGTCAAAAACTTTATATATGGAATTCAAAAACCTTAAATATGGGTTTTTTTAGAAACATATTAATTAATTATAATGACTTTTAGGGCTTATAAAATGTGATGGTGGTTTATCTTCCTCATTCATAATAGTGTTACTTCCCTTATCTCGCCTCCCCTGATCATATCTCTTCTAAGAGGGTTCTCTTTTGATCTTCACTTGATTCATGTGTTGATTGTTTTAGGTGGTAGATAATGGTAAATATATCACTCTGTACCAATTCATTCTTAGTTTATCATTCAATTTTATACTCTTACATCAGTTATGGCCATTTATGCCCTATTTTTGGGTTTTTTTAGATTCTTTGATTTATTTCATTTGAGGTCAGATTAGCTGACGATATTCAATAAGGAACTTCTTGAATTTATAAGGTAAGCAGTCCTTAAGTTATCCCAAAGTCTAAATCTCATTTTACTTGTGTGTATAATGTGCGGTCATGCTGACATAATGTGTGCTTGACCAAAAAATGTAATAAAATGGATTTATGTTTGCTTTATGAGAAAAATCCCTTATCGGGGCCATGATCAGTGCATTTCTAAGTGTAAAATCTAAACATTTGGCTTCTAATAAGTCATTACCTAAATTAATGAAGTGAAAAATAATATAGTCTACCTAAGGGGTCCTTAAATGAAATTGTGACCCACTTGAGATGAGAACTGAAATGGAAATCTTGGAAATTGATATGATTTGACTTGTTCATAAACTATGAAATGAATATGATATGGTTAATGATTTTATTATTTAGTGATGAAGTGGATTTAGGGTGGGGCACCATTCCCCCTAGTTTGGATGTGTATTTAGGGTAGGGAGTCATTCCCCCTAGTGTGAATGTGGATCCAGGGTAGGGTGTTATTCCCCATAGTGTTTTTGATGGTGATAAGATAGTTATATGGATGGGCTTAATTACCCCCTTGGTGGTTTCATTCCCCCTGTGCAGCATAAATTCCACAAAAATTCATACACAACAGACCTGCATAATACATACACACACAAAAAGTAACACAATACACCATTAACAATTATGCCTCCATAATACATGCATAATTTTGTATGAATTCCTACAGAATTCATCAAACACAATACATAAATCTGAATACCTCCAATTCTGTATTTAATTACCCTCTACACACATACTGAATTAACACATAATTCATAAGGTAATTACAGAAAGTATACACATACAATAAGTATACCCATACACCATTAACACATAATTAATAAGTTAATTAAATACATAAAGAATTCAATTCAGAATTCAGGGGGTTGGGGGCTCTTCAGGGGTTTGGGGTGGCTGTTTAAGGGGGGTAGGGGGTGTCCAGTGTGTGGGGGTGTCCAGGGGGGCTGTCCAGGATGGTGGGGGATGTCCAAGGTGGTGGGGTGGCTGTCCAGGGGGTGGGGTGGTGTCCAGGGGGTGGGGTGGTGTCGAGGAGGGGTGGAGGTGTCCAGGGGGTGGGGAGGTGTCCAACGGGTTGGGGGGGGGGGATTTCCACAGGATGGGGGTGTCTAGGGTGTGGAGGGTGTCCAGGGGGGTGGGGGTGGGGGTTTCCAGGGGGTGGGGTGGTGTTCAGGGGTGTGGGGGGCTTTCCAGGGGGTGGGGGTGTCCAGGGGGTGGGGTGGTGTCCAGGGGGTGGGGGCGGTCCAGGGGGTTGGGGGCTATCCAAGGGTGGTGGGGTGGTGTCTAGGGGGTGGGTGTGGCTATCCATGGGGGTGGGGGTGTCCAAGGGGTGGGTGTCATCCAGGGGGTTGGGGGGCTTTCCAAGGGGTGGGGTGTCCAGGGGGTGGGGGTGTCCAGGGGGTGGGGGCAGTCCAGGGGGTTGGGGGTTGTCCAAGGGCAGTGGGGTGGTGTCCATGGGGGTGGGTGTGGCTGTACATGGGGGTGGGGGTGTCCAGGGGGTGGGGGTGTCCAGGGGTGGGGTGGTGTACAGGGGGTGGGGGTGGTCCAGGGGGTTGGGGGTGGTCCAAGGGGGTGGGGTGATGTCCAGGGGGTGGGGTGGCTATCCATGGGGGTGGGGTGTCTAGGGGGTGGGGGTGTCCAGGTGGTGGGGTGGTGTCTAGGAGGGGTTGGGGGTGTCTAGGGGGTTGGGGGTGTCTAGGGGGTGGGGTGTTCAGGGGGGTAGGGGTGTCCAGGGGATGGGTGGGGATGTCCAGGGGGTATAGGGTGTCCAGGGGGTGGGAGGGTTGTCCATGGGGGTGGCAGGGCTATCTAGGGGGTAGGGGTGTTCAAGGGGGTGGGCGGGCTATCCATGGGGGTGGGTGGGCTATCCAAGGGGGTGGGAAAGCTGTCCACGGGGGTGGGCGAGCTGTCCACGGGGGTGGGGCTGTCCAGGGGTGGTGGGGCTGTCCAGGTGGTGGGTGGGGCTGTCCAGGGGGTACGGGGTGTCCATGGGGGGAGGGGTTGTCCAGGGGGTGGTCGGCCTGTCCAGGGGGGTGGGAAGGGCTGTCCAGGGGGTGGGTGGGGCTGTCGAGGGGGGTGGGTGGGGTTTTCCAGGGGGTACGGGGTGTCCAGGGGGTGGACGTCGCTGTCCAGGGGGGTGGGCGGGCTGTCCACGAGGGTGGGGGGATGTCCACAGGGTTGGGAAGGTTGTTCACAGGGGTGGGGGCTGTCCACAGGGGTAGTGGGGCTATCCACAGGGGGAGGGGCAGTCCAGGGGGGTGGGCGAACTATCCATGGAAGTGGGGGCTGTCCACGAGGGGAGGGGCTATCCAGGTGGTGGGCGGGCTATCCACGGGGGTGGCAGGGCTGTCCAGGGGGTTCGGGGTGTCAAGGGGGTGGGTGGGCTGTCCACGGGGGTGGGGGCTGTCTAGGGGAGGGGTGAATCGGTCACAGTAAATCATAAAGTCAAGTTTTATTATTTATATATAAAATAATAAAGATAATGTGACCTATCTAATCACACATATATTCAAGCACAACAAATCAATAAGCATCAAAGGTTAGTAATATCAGTCAAAAATGTAATGAATAAATCTGTCCCTCAGCACCATCACTATCATCACCATCATCATCAGCCTCACCCTCATCCCCATCATCATCCTCATCATCGTCCCCGCACTCCTCAAGTAGAGGTGAACCAAAAGAATTGAGAACATGAATGGATGATTTTATATATTTCCCACCACAAATTCAGGTTCACAGTCAACTCTGATAATTGAGTTATCAGAGTCATCAAAAGTAATAAATGGATCGTTTCTAATGTCAGTAGGGATGGTTTCAATTCCATCATCACCATCATCAAAAATATGTCTTGGAATTACTTTAATAATGACATCAAATTTAGGTTGAAGATGGTCTTTGACATAAAAAACTTGTTTCTCCATTGATGCCAATACATATGGTTCATCGGTAGCAGAGTGCGAGTCATATCAATTACTTGAAATCCACAATCATCAATAAATGTGCCCTGCCTCGTCATCAAATCAAACCACTGGCATTTCATCATCGTGACTCATCCATGAAAATAATAATCCAATATTATTATTTTTTCAACTACTCCATAATAACCTACATTTATCAAAACATGACAAATTCAATTTATCAAAACATGAAAAATTAAATTTATAAGGCTCTATGGGTCAATTAGAAAATGACATTGGGGAAAAGGGAAATCTAACTACATTGTTAATTCCAATTTAAAAATTGGGTCAGCCACTTAAGAGGTGCAGTGGTGTCTAGGAGGTGTGGTGGTGTCCAGAGGGGCTGTCTAAGGGGGTGGGGGCTGTCCAAGGGGGTGGAGGGTGCCCAGGGGGGGTGGGGTGTCTAGGGGTGGTGGAGGGGAGGGGCTGTACAGGGGGGGGTTGTCCATGGGGGGTGAGGGGTATCTAGGGAGGGTGGGTGTGTCCAGTGGGGTGGGGTGTCCAGGGGGGTGGGGGGAGGGGGATGTCCAAAAGGTGGGGGTGTCCAAGGGGGTGGGGGGTGTCCAGAGGGTGGGGGAGGGGCTTTCCAAAGGGTGGGGGTCCAAGGGGGTGGTGGTGTCCAAGGGGGTGGGATGTCCATGGGTGGTGAGGTTTGTCCAGGGAGGGTGGGGGTGGGGGTGTCCAGGGGGTGGGGGTGAAGGGGGGTGTGGGGGCTGTCCAATAGGGGGTGTCCAGGGGGGTGGTAGGAGGGATATCTAGGGGGTGGGAGGTGTCCATGAGGTGGGGATGGGGGTGTTCACAATTCCAATCCAACACCCAACCAACGCCAAAATCCAAATCCAATTTTCAACTAAACTAAAGTCCAGAGAAAGTACCATATCACCCAACTAAACAAACTCTTTACCATGTTTGAAGTGTAGAACAAAAAACTTAAAACAAATCAAAGGGTTTGATACCCCAAATAAAGCACTCTAATTTAGCCTAAATCAAAACAGCAAACAGAAAAAAGAGGAAGAACATTAAAACTAAGGTAACACTTACTAATTTGAAGTGTAGAGATAAAAATTTGTTTGATTGAAGATGGATCTATGGCTGGAATGAGTTTCATGACCGAGAAGACTTTGGGAGGAACTCTGGATTATGTCTGCAATCGGGCTGACTGGGAGGTGGGGTGCTGGGTATTTTGGGGAAAACTTTCCCAACAGTTTTTAAAAACCATTGGGAAAGCCTCTATTTACCAATGGTTTTGATAAAATGTTGGTATATCTTAGAGAAAATAATTATTTCCCAATGGATTTCGCAAACCGTTGGGAAATCTTAAGTGCATTTACACATTGCCAACGATTTGAACAAACCATTGGCAAATGTTCCCTTATTTTTTACTATAGAAACGGTTTGAAAAAACCATTGGTATATTACTGTTGGGAAAACAACCGATTCCAGTAGTGTATTGTTTCTACTTATATTATTATATATGGTTATCTATTTTAGGGGGTATAGTCTCCCCATAATTATTATTAAACCCCCACTTTTATTCGACATCATCTAATGTATGGGTAGGAGCACTTGAGGTTATGTGGATCTCCAGTCTAGGTAGTGTGGGGTGGACTAGGTCAGGGCATTACACTTTCAAAGATCAAGCTTCATTTACCATATATGTGAACTGAGATAATAAAATAAAAAAGATCATTGAATGAAACAACCTCCTACTTTTTTTACCTCTTATATTAGTGAAGGATCTAACAAATATAAGTAATACAAAGAAAATTATCTACCAATTTCTCATATAGACAAGTATTGATTCATGGACAAGTTATCTTTTGAGATTAAAGACTAAAAATGCTATGATATTTCTTTCAATTATTCATCCTCTGACTTTGTTGATGTTAGTGATTCTGAGACATCCTCTAAAGATTTATCTTTTAGGTTCTCTAAGCTTAATGGATATATTTTTAATCTTGAGTCAAAACATGAGATTCTAAGAAGAATCAAAAAATGAAAGACAAGTTGGATTCATACTACGACCAAAACAAAAAAATATTTCTTTTCTCAACATTATTCTTAAAAGAAATTCATATACCACTCAAAATTATTCATATGAATATCCAACATTCAAAAAATATGAAAACACGCTTTTGAAGTCAAATATTGAGAGTTTAAATGAAAATTTGGTAAAGTTTGTAGAAGTTCATAAAAATATTGAGAAAATGATAGTTTTCCAATGACTAGATAGAACCAATAATGGACTTGAATGTGCTAAAGATACTACTAATTGCTTTTATCAAAATTATTTTATTTTGAGAAAAGAAAAAATTTATGTTTCTACCTCAAAGATACTATGAAAATATTTTAGAACTATAGATCATACTTACTCAAACATGTTTAATAAAAAAAAAATATTTTGGAGTATCCTCAGCTTTCATCTCAAAGGAATTACTCAATAATCAATGGAAGAAAGTGAAGCAAAGTGGGAATTTGAAAATATTTCTATGATGGTTTATTTTTATCCAAGAAAATATGGGTACTTCAATCATGCGCTTCAAGAATTTAACAATAAAATGACCTTCAATGATAAAGGTGTTCATGACTTAATCAATTGTCGGTGTGCTTCGATTATCAACTACAACATCCATTTGGGATGTACCGATCTTTTCAAGAAAATCATTTATCAAAGAATAAGTAGCACACTGAGTCAAAAACTTTAAACTAATATAATCAAAGGAAAATAATTAAGGATAAACATGTTCCTTATCTTCCAACTCATCAAAGTTTATTTGTTGAAGTCCCTATGTATCTATATATATTGAAACCTTAGTTGTTGATGTCCAAAAATTAGAGAAAGTATCAAATCTCTTATATATTTTATGAATCCTATAATGGTTTGATGTTTTGTTGATATATTATTTTAAAAGTTATATTCTCATATTTTTGTTATATTTAGGGGTTTTTTTTATATTGAAACTCTAATTTCTTATGTGAATGAGATATATTGATTTTGAAATCTTATAAAATTTTCACATTGGTTGCGGTTTTTTAAATTTTCACTCCTTGTCTTATTATTTTATCTAGGGGGTTTTGTAAGGATTGCCTATTTTAATGTACAAAAATAAATCCTTTACTTTATTCTTATTTCTTTGAAACTCCAAAGACAAAACTCCTAATGTATTTTTTTATGATATCCCATATTTTTGTATCTTTTTATGATCACAAAGGGGAATAATTTAGTTGAATTTTATAGGTGATGTTTTGCGTATCATTTTGATTTCATCTAATACATCAAATTTATATCAACCTCTTTAAACCCAATGTATTCATTCATTTATTAATTTATTTTTTATATCCTATACATTGATTTTTCAATTTAATTATTTGTGTTTTATGACCATCAATAGAAGGTAGATTATTGGGTTATCCTTTGGATCTAGGGGTTCTTAACAAGCAGTCCTAGGGAAGAGTGGGTCAAGCCCCTCTGGATTAGTTTTAAAAATACGACCCATTTAAGACCACATTTAATGTGGGCTCCAAAAAATTAGTCCAGTTTGATTTATACTTTAAGAGGGTCAATCAACAAGGTGGTCCTCATTTGTAATCAAGATTACAAATAATTTTAAAAAATAAACACTAATTATTAAGGAATATTAAATATTAAACACAAAATATTTATCACATAATTGTTAACTTATATATATATATATATTGATCACAAAATTAAAAAAATATACACTTTTGTCATAAAAAATGCTACCTTAAATTGAAATATCATTAAAATAATAAAGAATAAATTTACTCGTGACCCATGGGCTAGGCTGCATATTCTAAAGCTGGTCCATTTAAACTCATGGTCTTTTTTCATAGTCCATTTAAACTCAATTAAAATATGAGTTTCCTTTTTTCTAATCCAAACTAACTCATAAATGTGGGTGTATGGGATTGATCCATAGGCTCGAGGCCCATTTAACGAAGCTCCAAAGGTGTTCAATCACTTCATTACCAATGGTAGTAGATTGAAGATCAAAAATCAATATGTAAAAAAAGATCCTTCAAAAATCTTGAAATTTTCACTACTTTAAAAAGTCCTCAAATTCAAGGGATGCTTTATTCAGCTCAACATCACCTCCCATGGCTACTTTATCTAAACATTGAAAGAGTTATAAATCATGTAACATATCATAGTTTGATATGTCAATCAAACACATATCAACTTCCAAAATGGATCCATCTCGTCAACACAATGAACAAAGATATTGCTCGAGAGAATTCGATCATCTTCCTCCTGTGTTTTCCATGATCATCAATTCCTCCATCACCTTTAAATTGTGTTTTTAAAAATCATCATAGTATGTTTTATCTTAAATTAACACAAACACGAACCTTCGATTACATTACAAAAAAACCACATGAAAAACCATCTCGATGAAAGTGTTTGGAAAACAATGAGGATAATTTACCTGAGTCAGATCTCACCTGACAACTTTTATTTGGACTCAACTACTGATGAAACCCAAGCAATGAAAGATAACTGGTAGGATGAGTATACATATTATCAATATCATCTCGGATCTTCCCAACAACCACCTCTTTGTCTTCCCTACATACTCTGCCCCACTTTGCATCCGACCTGCCCACACGATCATTCTATCCAAGGCCTATGGTGATAATGATGACATGGATTTCTGATCTTTTTCATCATCCTCTTTAAAAATATTTTTCCCTAGCTATTCACCCAAGTTCGCCATCATGCATGGGCTCGTATTCTTAATCATTGATGTGAACATCCTTTTCATTTCCAAGAATATTGGATACCTTTCAATTCTTATAATGGATAGGGTTATAGGATCCTTTCTACTTAGAGCATCTACCACTTTGTTTGACTTCCCATAATGGAAATGGATTGAACAATCATAATCCTTGATCAGCTCTAACCACCTTCATTGGAGCATATTGAGCTCCTTTTTTGTGAATATATACTTGAGGATATTATAACCCAAATATATGTCACACTTATCACCTTAGAGATAATATAAATAAATATTATATGTGAATATCCCTGTAACTAATTCTAGATCATGTGTTTCATAGTTCTTCTCATATATCTTTAATTGGAAAGAGTCATAGGCTATCACCTTTTCATCTTGTGTGAGTATACAGACCAAGAAGTTTTTGGTCATATCATTTTAGATCACAAATCCTTCCCCAATAATGGGTATAGTGAGTATAGGTGTAGTTATTATCCTCTTATTTAACTCTTTAAATCTCTCATCGCATTCATTAGTCCAAAAAAACTTCACTCTCATCCAAGTTATCTTGGTTAGTGGGATTGAATATCATGAGAAGTTTCTCACAAATCGATGATAGTACCTGGATAATACAAGGAAACTATGGGTCTCCATCATATATTTTAGTTTGTTTCATCCTTAAATTGCCTATGTTTTTGAAGGATCTATGGATTTCTTTTTGTAGGTGATAAAATTATCCATGAATTGCTCCACCCAAAACTCTCATTTATTGTACTTTGTATATAACTTTTCCTTTTTCAAGTTCATTAGTATAACATTAAAATGCTCCTCATGTTTCTATTTTATTTTAGATTAGATAAGGATTTTTTCAATAAAGACTACCACAAATTTTTCAATTGAATCCCTAAAGACTCTATTCATTAAGTCCATGAAGATAGTTGGAGCATTAGTGAGTCCAAATGGAGTCACTGTGAACTCATAATGACCTTACCTTATAAAAAAATAAATATTGGACATATACACCTTCTTTGCCTTTAATTTATAATATCCTGATTGAAGATCCACCTTAGAGAAGTACTAGGATTCATGTAGCAGATCAAAAAATTCATCAATCTGTGGAATAGGATACTTGTTTTTTTCATGATCTTGTTGAGCTCATGATAATCATTATAGAGGCACATTGACTCATATTTTTTCTTGATAAAAATACCATTGAATCCCATAGTGAAGCACTTGAGCATATGATCCCTTTCTACAAATTATATTTTAGTTTATTCTTCATCTATGAAAGTTCAAAAATGGCCATTCTATATGGAGTCTGGGATATTGGAAAA
Organism: Viscum album; assembly: GCA_963277665.1. NCBI lineage: Eukaryota > Viridiplantae > Streptophyta > Magnoliopsida > Santalales > Viscaceae > Viscum > Viscum album. The sequence continues at coordinate 1,210,568,366 of OY728127.1, forward strand.
TCTCCAGGTATAATTTTGATTGAGAACTCAACCTCTCAGCTAGGAGGAAGACGAGGAAATTCTTTGAGAAACAAATTAGTGTTTTCCCTCAAAATTGGAATGTCATCAAGGATGACATTTTCCTTAGTCTCAATCATTTTAACTAGATATTCTTTATCGTATTGTTGAGCGTGTCAAATTAGATGTTTATTTTTAACTAGAATTTCTTCAGTATAGAAGCAACCCTAAGTCGTCTCTCAACGGAGCCTTAGATCATTAATTAAAAAATGTGGTTCTGATTATGAAATTTAAAAAGGTAAATGGGGTTTTATAATACTTGGGTTTAATGATTAAATATGAAAATAGAAAATGAAAGCGATAAAACAAAGTAGAAGTAAACAAGATTAATTAAACGTGATCAACCCAGGGACGTCTTGTGATGCTCATCCTTCATCGCTTCAAGATAAAGGGTATAGATATTTTAATCTATGGTTTATAACAACTAGCACCATAATGTTATTTATTTTATGTTAGGATAGTTCCTAGGGTTCAGTCGAAAACACACAATGATTCACCGGACACCACTGATGATTGGGTGATTTGTGTTCAACTTCATAACTGAAACTCACCAAGGCAACACACGAAGAACCCGATGTGATATCCAGGTTTGTATGATATTTATTTGTGATAACATTACATAAATGTAAATTTCCTTGATAGTGCTTATGTGAGTTCAATTGACCAATATTAACCACACAAACACTGCAATTGAATGAGGGAGGAAAAAGGGATGAACGGTGTGTGAAACATCACATGAAAGGGTACCCCCAAACATGATCATTTGAGTTTGAGTATAACATACCAGTATATAAATAAATTAAATAAAAATATAGGATGAATAAAAACAACATACAACCTATAATTAAAAATATCATTAAAAATAATACAAACATGAAACTCGGGATTACATCACATTCCACCTTGGGTGATCACAAGGGGTTTAGAAATCCATGGGAGGAGAGGAAGAAGAATATGTTGAAGTAGCACTTACCATAGCCTCTATAAATTATAGGGATGATGGGAAGACACCTTTGGGACTCCAAAATAGCATCACCTTTCCTCCTGACTGAACTCCAAAATAGGGTGCCCAAGGTGACAATTTATAAGAAAAGTGGGAAGTGCTTTTGGGTGCTCTGATTTTGAGAATCCTCTTGGTCCATGGTTTTGGCTGATCATACAGTCTTAAATCACTTTGTAAAAAACTAAATTGTTATTTAATACACATTTTCTACCTCCATGTCAAATTTGGCATCCATATATGGTATATAATAATAGATATTTTCAAAATACAGGGGAAAAGTTTTGACCCCGTGCATATTCGATTTTTTGGATAGGTCAGTATGTATGGGACTCTTAATGGACGAATTAGGATTCGGTTCCTTAATATGAAATGTATATAATTAAATTTTGGACCATACCAAAAAGTTTCATCATATTTGGATTCACAGTTTAGTAGCTATATGTGTTTTATTCTACTGGTGTGCTTGGATCCTGTTCAGATTGGCCCATTTTTCTTGGACTTCATCATGGGTCCTCCAAATCACCTCCAACAACAGTGTAATTATCAAAAAAAGTAACATATCCATTTTTAATAGTATTTAACACAAAAAAATTGTATCAAACATAGAGTGGAATTTGTTATTATACTTTTAATTTTCAATACAAAACCAATTTAATACATTGGTATAAGGGTGAAATAAAACAGTAAATCATGGTACGATCAATGCCTTCTCATAAGGTAATAATATCCATGCTTAAGATGATGATTCCAAAGGAGATTCATCCTCTTCCTTTCACTTGTATATAATCAAACATAAATTTGTGATACAGAGGGTGGTTTCCTTCTATCAAAAATTTATATTGGATTTATAAAAGGAAATTCAATCCATACATAGAATTTTATCTAATTCCACTAAAGAGGTATCAGAAGGTTCATTGGGAAGTTCAGTATGAAAATATGAATATAAGAGAAGTTATATACTTTGGATGTAATAATAGATCCATTTTTCATTTTCATTGATATCACCACTTACATGTTTTGAGGTGGTGATTGAGTGGTTCTATTAAACCTATGTGATATGAAATAATGTGTTTAACTAGAATCAAATAGTACATTTTCTGTCCTTGAATGAATAACTAGTATACTTATCACTATGTCATTGTTAGGATGCACCTCAACAGTTGTCATCGCATAAGCTCACCCTTTCTCTCTAGGTCTTGTATGTTGTTTTCATAGGTGATCATCAACAAACCTTGGAGTAGTGCACTAATTCACATAGTTTCCTTGTTCCTTGCAGTTGAAACATTGGACAACAGGCAGAGGGTTGATTGGTGCATTCTTTTCTTCCATCATATTATTTGGTTTATCCCATTGGTATTCACCGGCTATGTGTCCTTCCTTCCCATACCTAAATCATGTCCTTATCCCCTTTAGGTGATTTTTGGGGTGCTTCTTCTAGTACTTTTTACAAGTTAGATGTTGGACTTTCTTTCCCCCGTGAGATTTCTCCATCACTCCCCCATAATTAAACTCTATTCTCTACTTCCTATCTCTATACTCATGAGACCCTGAGATTCGTTGATCTAAATTTTGACATTTAGTGTATATCAAACAATTTCCTCATAATTTTTAAAGTCTAAAATCACCAAATCTTTTCATATATTCAACTTTATCCCACTAAAGAAGCGATCAAATTTACTTTTGGTGTCAATGAAAATGATGGAGGTGTATCATGAAAGTCTTTTGAAGTTCACCTCATATGCCCTTATGGATTTTTTGTCCTTTTACTTGAGGCTATGTAAATCCATCTCTATTTTAATTCATAGAGTGCAAGGAAAATATTTATCAAAAAACATTTTCTGGAATTATTTCCACTCCATCTCTTTGATCACCTCCTTAGGCTTTGTATTTTTGATCAACATCCACCATTGATCAGTTTCTCCCTTCATAAAATAAACAACCATTATGATCTTCTCTTGATCATAGCATTAAAAAACAGGGAAGATATTTTTTATGGAGTTGATCGATTAATCCGTGATTAAAGGATTGGAAGATCCACTAAAAGTTAGCAGCCTTTGTCCCATAAAGGTCTCAATTGAAATTTTCTCTTTCTTTAGGGGATGTGGTTTTTTCCCTTGAATCAAGTTTCTATTAAAAACTTGAGTTAATTGAGTAAGTATTTTCATGAAGTTCTTCACTCCTACTCCCATTGGTTAGGGAGTCTCGTCACATTGCCCATCACATTGGTTATTGAATCGGTTCCTCCTATTTTCAACCATTGGCTAAAATAAAGGGAAAATTAGGGATGAGAATTTTAAAAAAAATTACACACATAAAAGGGAAACATATGAACATTGAAGGGATAAATCATAAAGGACATATATTCCTTAACCAATGAATTTTTAGGTTTCAATCTAAGTTATCCATGGTCTATTTCCTAACATAAAATTTTATGATCATTTTTGTTCCTTTCATAATGGTTCATAAAGATCTTGTGAATTTACTAATGAATATCCTCCAAGAGTTTAAAACCATCTATTCATCAAGAACACTTTGTCATGAAATAGGTGATTATTGAGTTAATACCCAATGCACCCTTTTATGGGTTATAACCCCTAAGTATAACTATGCAAAATCCAATTCCACCTGTAGTATCTAGACATGGATTTTGTTTCTTAGAAACCACTTACTCTATACTTTACCAAAATTTAGGGATGTTTTCCTATGTTTAATATTACACCTGAGGATTTCACTAAGGTTTTATAATCCTAATCTCCAAAAATAGTTATACCTTTCTCTAATACCAACTATGAAAACCCTTATCTTTTATAAACTTTTACTCGTGATTTATCAAAAAAGACGCACTTAATGAAATCCCAAAAGATCAAGAGGTCTAGTGCCTTTGGGTAATTGGATACATTTTACAATAACTTAAAATAGGGAATCAATGACATTATTTAAAACTGATTAACCATCTCTTAAAATTTCATCGCTCTTCTAAAACTACATGGGATAACTTGGGGATGTACATAAGAAAGGGGTGAGCTATAAATCCCGATAAGAGGATAATCAAATCATAACATGTTGAAAGTAATACATGTGAGTCAAAAGTCACATCAAGGTGATATAAAAGGGTGAGAACAATAAACATGAATATAAAAGAATGATATAAGATGATAACATCAAGGAAACATAGGAATGTGGAAACAACATAAAACATGAAATCATAAGCATAAGTCAAGACTAACTGTTGAGATATCATAACATAGTATGATTAGGATAAACTCACATGAACCATAAATGGTATCTCAAGATATAAAAATAGTACCCAATGCATTGGGTGGCTATATAATTCCAGGACCACCCATCACATTCATATCATGTACATACATTTGTGTGCCACATTAATCATGAAACATAAGAATGTATTTCATCACTTTTAATCCCATGATTAAGTTGTGTGGGTTACATACATGGGATTCCCAAATCAATTAATTATAGGTAAATCTAGGTGAATAACCTTGAGTGAAAATGGGGATGGGTATTCACAACACAAAATGTTGGCATGGAAAATAATGGGATAATTTCGACAGTATAATGGGTATACATAAAGGTTCATGGAAGGGTTTAATGAGAGTTAAAGGTGGTATATCATTACATGGGAATAATAAGGATGGTAAAGGTATGCGTAAAAACATATTACAACATGAAAATTTGTAAATAAAAAAGCCATAATACAAACAAATTACTTGAATAAAGAGGAAGAGGGAAATAATCCCTTACTATGAGAGGGTGCTTCTAAAATCTTTGGAGGGGTTTATTAAAAGCTTGGTAAGACCTTGGTAGGGATTTATAGAGGAATGGGGAGAGGAAATTCATTCTCAATGGGTTTTGAGTGAAGAGTAGTGGGTGGTTAGGTGGGTATTTATCGCAAAAGAAAGGGGAATTCTTTATTAATTTCTAAGCTTAGGTTTTAGACTCTATATGATAAAATAATCAAAACCACAAGCTTTCCGATGGTTTTTACTCATGGTTTTTGAAAAATAGGAGTGGTTTTCAATATTTTATAAGTCAAAGAACCAAATATATTAAAATAGTATCATTAGTGATGTGGAAGTTAGTCATGTTTACAAAGAATTGATTTTAAAATTTTAAAATATAATATAGGTTTCAGAGGGTTCATTAAAGGTTTATAAAATTAATAAAATAACTTCAAAAACACATTATTTTAAAGGGTAAATCTATTTTTGGTCATGGATTCCTTTTATATCATTTATTACATCACTTTTGGGCTATTATGATGTCATAATACAGATTGTATATTTATACTGTATTTAATTTTTACCAAAAAAAAATCGATTGTCTTGTAAAATTATGAAATTTGACTATTGGATAATTTTGATATGCTGATTTCAAAAATAATATTTAATTTACTAAAATAATTTTCTAAATATGATAATTTTCTCCTTTAAATAAAGAACCTCATTTATTTAAAAATACTAGGTTTTACGACAATAACAATTTCCTGACCCTTATAAAGATTATATTGGACTTTATTAAATTATATTATCATTTGTATATAAATAAATATTATTTAATAAGAATATTATATGAAAATAAAATTTATTTCAAAATTATTAAATTTATCAAAGAGTGTTAATTAAAACCATATAATTTCAAAAAATACAATTTTGGTTTCTTTATATCAAAATCTAATTTTCATCAACTCATATATACGTGTATATATTAAGGAATAATGAAAAGGGATAAATATAATCATTATTTTATTACATAGAAAACATATAAATTCATAATACTGGGGTCTAGATACATAACCTCTTATGACACCAGCATACACCCTAAGGGTAGGTGTACGATGGTGGTACTTTCTTGGGGTGGTTTGGTGAACATGGTCTAGGTCATAATCTCTATAAACTTGAGCTTCTCCCATAAACAGTTTTGTTCATATTTCAGTTGTTGAATATTAGTTTGGGCTTGGTCAAGGGAAAATCTCAGTGATGTCATCTTCCTTGGAAGCTCCAATAAATAGGCTTCATAAGGTATGATCCTACCAGTTGAGTCCATTGTTTCTTCCATCTATGTCAATTGGACTTTATCATAACCCTTAATATATATTAATCTTAATGGTAACTATACAACGACTATATTATCAACAGTTTTGATTCTTAACGGTTATTTAAATCTAAACGGCTATATTTTATAATGGTCCAAAATAACCAAAGTAGTGGATGTGTTTTCTATATCTACATTACTTAAAAAGTAATTTATCCATTCAATAGGGAATTTCATTTATAAAATTTTTGGTTCATTACACTAGTATGTGGGGTCATTCAAGATTGTGGAGAGGATCGGTATGGTAGCATACTGATTAGCTCTTCCTCGACATTTTGGTGTCATGCGTGATGTATTTCATGTGTCATGGCTTCAATGGTATTATCCCAGCCCTTATGTGATTAATACTGATGATGTCAAGCTCAAGGTTGATGCATCATTTGAGGAGCATCCAATTCATATTTTAGACCAAAGTGAGAAGACTTTGCGAGGGAAGACAAGCCCTCTGGTAAGAGCGTGGTGGTAGCACATGCGTTATTCAAGTGGAGACATGGGAGTGGAGTCTAACATGCACGTGTAATGGTTAGATTTTTTCACCAATGAGGCCCAATAATACATCAAATTTATATAAACCTCTTAAAACCCTATGTATTCATTCATTTATTAATTTATTTTTGATATCCTATTCATTTATTTTTTCAATTTAATTATTTGTGATTTATGAACATCAATAGAAGGAGGATTATTTTTGATATCCTTTCGATCAAGGGGTGCTTAACAGGATAACCTAGGGCAGGGTGGGCCAATCCCCTATGAATTGGGTCTAAAATACTTTACCCATTTAAGTCCACACTTAATGTGGGCTCAAAAAATTTAGTCCAGTTTGACTCATATTTTAAGCATTTGTAATCAAGATTACAAATAATTTAAAAAAAAATAGTAAACACTAATTATTAAGCAATATAAAAAGTAAGGAAAAAAACTTATGCCTTGGTCACCTCAATTGTAGAAAAAGACCCACCATGGTAGCTTTTCTCTACAATAGTGGAATCCCTCCATCTAGGAAAAGGAGGTTTTCCTCTTAAAATTTGGTTTAAAATACATAATCAAGAAACCCCTTCAACGATGGAGATACGTGACACCATTTCACAGAGACCATAATGGTTCACCTTTGCACCGCTAGATATTCATAGCAGTGGTTCTAAATTGAAAGGATAAGTATAAATTTTTTTTATTAAAAAATTACAACTTTTCAAAACTGTAGTCTAAACAACCACTTAAAGAGATCGCACCAGCCTCCCTTATCCCAATGTACATGTGCCTGTCTGTTTCACTATGAGATAGTAGAGGTGGTCAAAAGATAGAAACTAACTCATGCAATAATCATAACAATGATGATATTGAGAATAAAACTGGCTTCCTCTTACCTCAGAACCCTCTTTTATACAGTCATCATACTGCCTTGTCCTCAAGTAACATGACATCAAATTTAAAGACCAAGCTAAAAGAAGTGTTCTGGCCTTGGAACTAGGAATGCCTTTGATGTTTTGCTTAGCCTGGAGATATAACAAGACAAACAAGCACCACAGTGAAAACTGAAAATAGCCATGAACAAGAGAACTCACACTCAAGCATGATCTTTGGAAGAAAAAAGGCAACACTTACAAGCAAATACTTATTTGATGCACCTCTGAACTTTCCCTGACTATGAAGCTCATTCCCCTGCCGATTTGAAATAGATGATGAGAAAAAGGTAGATGGTAACACTATGATTTGGTAAAGATAAGTACAAATAAATATTAGAATAAAAAAAGAGTAATATAGACAATATCAGCATCAAGATGACAAATCTGCCAGATTCAACCCAATGACAGAGTCCAAATAGTTGAACAACTATTAAAACCACGAAAGAGGAAAGTTTTAGAAAATAGAAATTATTTAGTCGTGTGAAAGCAATGCTAAGATGAATTTTTTAATAGATCTGTAAATTAAAAACAGAGACTTAGGATGTGTTTGATTACAGTTTTAGTTTTCTATTCTTAAAAAATTATTTAATAAAATAATTTTTAACGGTTTTTGAGAACAAGATATAAAAAAATTGATTGATAATATTAACTTAAAAATTGTTTTAAAGATAGGAAAATAAGAAAAAAATCATTTGATAAAAATTGTTTTAGAAACTATTTTTAAAAAATAAAAAGGTATTATTATTAATTATATAATATGTGTGCACATAATTTTTTTTAAACAAAGAACTCATTTTTTTATTTTTTAAAACAATCGATAATTTTCTGAAATTTAAAAATTCTTTTCATTGCATATTTAATCGAATGCATTGAATATGAAAACATGGATGGTGGTCATGTGAAAATGGTTAATAGGTCTAAAATCCCACAAAGATGGGCCGAACAGACATTTTTGAGGTTGGGTCAGGCCAGGGCTTGGGCCCATGATTCAGGATCGAGTGGCCAAACACAAATCTAGTCCAACCCGGATCATTTAATATTTTTTTATTAATTTTTATGCTATTTTATAATATGTTTGTCCGAATGGAGACGCGGAGGGCTGGATGGGGACACCACGGAAAGGGATTGGCACAGGAGGTGCAGGGTACACAGGCAGCAGAGCAGGAGGGGTGGCGGCTGGGCGAAAGGCACACCTGACTAGATCAGCTAGGGGCCCTCGGCCCCCTTTGAGGGGAAACCTCCTACAATTATCAATAGAAGAAAACAGAGAGGAGAGGGACGGGGCTAGGGTCGGGAAACCTGCTTTGATATATCATGTTAGAATGGAGGAGCCCCCTGATCTAATGCCAAAGATACCTAATATGGGAGGATTTGGCCTTTATTTATAGAGAATAATAATGATGACATATTACATAATGTCCCGTGTGGGACTCAGCTAAACACACTTAAACAATTTTAAATTTTAAATTAATTTAAATTTTAAATTTTTTATTTTTTATTTTTTCCAAGGCTTGGGTTGGATCAGACAGACTAGAAACCCAGATCACCAGATCAGGTCGGTGTCTTAAGCACTCCAATTAAAGCCGGTTGAATCCGAACCGACAAAACATCCCTTATACGCATTCTAAATTTAAGGCCGATTGAATCAGAACCGACTTTTTTTTGAGAACATAAAACAAAAACAAGTCCATGCTATTTATGTTTTTCTGTTTTTAAAACAGAAAATGAAAAGAGTTCTCAAATAAATAAATGCATATCACCAAAGAGTTTCTTTTTTTTTCCAGTTTTCAAGAACAAGAAAAGTGTTTTCGAAAACAGTATCCAAACAGACACTTGTATTTTCATGAGTCCTAGCTTAATTAGGAAACAATGTTGGAGTTGCATGATATACTTGTAGGGACTCATGGCCTACATGTTGTAAAGTGCAACTTCGCCGATGTATCACATCCCAATTGGTTTTCCCAAGGTAAGCCAAGGTCATGGTCAGACCAAAGTTGGACAACGTGGTTGTCATCAAAATTTCTCCAAGTCATGGTTGGCACAAAATTGACAGAGACAAGGGATAGCTTGTCCCATTCTAGATCTGCATGTGACGTGTTTTGTGCTAAAATCTTCCAAATTAATGGCAGAATAATATCAATGGTGCATTGTATACCCATTGAGAGACTAATTCCTATTGCAAAATATTTTGGAGTGAAATCTTGAAAAAACCAAATGCAACAGTGCATTCTCTTTAAAAATTACATCATCAAAGTGTTACTAAGCATATTTCACTAAACACATACTGTTAGTGAAGAGTTGGCCGCTCCTGTTGATGCGGGTACATGACCTCCTATTTTACACACCTATCAAAGGCGTTGGGAATAAGTAGTCAATTGAGATATTTTGCGACGTGGCAAGGAAGCTGTTGATGTGTGAAGTTAATCAGTTAGAGTGCCTATAAATGTTTTAAGTCTTGTGCTTTGGGGGAGGACTAACAGAAATAACATAACTTTGGGTTAGCACGCTCTGGACTGGGAGAAACTTCTCTCGACCCTCCTGAGAGGTCAGAAGCACTGAGAGATACGGGTATCAAGAGGGGGGTCAATCTTCAGTACCTGTAATTCTTTCTCTACTATCTTGTAGCAGAAAAAACTGCTCCAGCTGTAAGTGTAGTTTTCTGGGAATATTTCAATCGAATCTTTCAAGAACTGTGTAATTCTTGTTTTAGTCTATGTTACTGTTAAACCCAGTTTTATTATATTGGGTATTTCTGAGTCTCACATTGGAATACTCCACCATATATTCCACTTTACTCATATCTATAAAAGAATGTACCCACCACACATTGAGGTAAGAGGAATTCTCCATCTACATGGTATTAGAGGAAAAATCCCAATAATTTCTGTTGTCCTCCCTTCTCCCAGAGAATCCCTCCCGTGTGGCGCTCTTTGCCCCGCCCTCTCCTGCGATCTCCCGGTTCTATCCGACCCCGCCCTCCCGTTGGATCCCTGAGGACTCCCAATTCTGTCCGGACCATCCCTCCCTGATGGCTCCCTACGCCGGCGTCTCCCGGTCCCGACGCCAAATCCCGATGCCCCCGGTTCCGACGCGGCGCTCTCCCAATGTCGTCTGGTCCACCTCCCTGCGACCTCCATTGCAAAGACCGGCCCGCCTCTCCCAGCGCCTCCCAGCTCCAAGCAGAATCCTCCGCTCCGCCTCCTCACGTGACTCCCTGGGCACGGATCCCGCTAGACGCCGCCCCTCCCGGCTTCGCGTCCGACCCCCACCTCCCAGCAGCCTCCCGACTATGCGACTATCCCCTGCCTCCCGACCCACCCTCCAGCAAGCTTCCCGATAGAGTCCCAACCCCGCCTCCCGTCGCGGCTCCCAGCCCGCCTCTGTCGCGGCTCTCGGCCCACCTTTATCGCAGCTTCTCGGCCCCGCCTCCTATGGCGCTTCTCGGCTCGCCTCCCACGGCGCTCTCCCAGACCCGCATGCTCGCGGCCTCCCGGCTTCGCGACCAGCCCCACCTCCCACCGTAATTTTCCGAGTCCGCCCTCCTGCAGCTTTCGTTTCACACGACCTCGCCTCCAACAAGCCCCCCCAGCACCTGCCTCCCTTGAGACATCTCGGTCCCGCCTCTCTTGGCGACTCCCAGTCCCACTCTCCTCGACACATCCCGGCCCCGCCCTTCCAATGGTCGAACATTCGGTTCTACCTTCACTGATCACTACCTCCACCCACCTGGTTGATGAGCAACTCAACTCAACCAATTTCTTGGTATGGAGGAAGATGGTGTTGATGTCACTCACTGACACGGACCTCGACTCCCATCTTGAGTCGACAAGAGAGGGACACGCAGAAACTAAAGGGGTTATGTTTCTGATGTGGCCAACCTTATAGTCCTATGTACAGGTGTCCAGAAAAACATTTGAGACTATTGGTATGGGAAATTGAGGAACCAATCATAGTTGAAGGGGTGGAACATGCTCAGAAGGAAAATGGAGCAATGGAACAGAAATTTGATGTGGCAGAACATGCATGAGAAATGGTGGAATTTCACGGAATGGATAGATCCAAGGCCGATTCATTGTATTTTTCTGGACATGTATTTGGTGTAACTATAGTGGTGCTAATTGATAGTGGTGAAAGCCACAATTTTATTTCCAAGGCACTAGCCAAATTAGAAAATGTGGTGGTAAGTCCTACAAGACCGTTTGGAGTTACTTTGGGTAATGGATACGAGTTACCTCCAGTGGAATCTATAGAGATGTGGAACTTAGTATTGAAAAATTTACTATCACAGTGGAAGCTTGTGTATTTGACACCGGAGGACCATATTTGGTATTAGGAATGAAATGGTTAAAAAGTCTAGGGTAAGTACTTACGAATTGAGAACAAAAAACTATGGAGTTCCTATGGGAGGGAAAATAAATTAGACTCCAGGGAAATTCTGGGGTGCCTAAGGTACCACATAGTTCTCTCCGGTTACTTCATTAAAGGGAAATGCATTTTATAGGACGTAATTGACAGATTCAAATGACTTTTCCTGAAAACTTGGACAGTCCGGAGCTAGATCATCAGACGAAGCAGTTGAGAGCCCTTTTACAGGAGTATCTGGCACTTTTTGATGATCCCAAAGGTCTACCACCGAGGCGACAGACCGATCACGTGATTACCTTGGTAGAAGGGGCACTACCGGTAAACATTAGGCCTTATAAGTTGGCCTATCTATTATACATACTAAAGTTGGGTTGTTTCTTGCATACGTGTCACCTTCCCATGCTCCCACGTCACCCAAAACCTCTAATTCTACCGCCAAACCCTAAATAATCTCGTAGTATGCCACCCCCGATCGGGTTTTACGTCGGGTTCTTCTACGGTTCACGCTCCCCTAACCGATTCCCTTATCCCGCTCTCGTTCCCGACTCTCCTCTCCAGTCGCACCTCCGCCTTCGGCTCCTCTGCAATAGAAAACTTCACCTTCGGCTCTTCCATGTACACATCCTCCACTCCACCTAGGGTTCTCATTCCCTCGAGCGCGCACCAAGTAACCTATTTCATGGATTTCAGATCCTTTTCAGATGTTGTTGTCGGGAGAAATCATCGGTGGCATACTCATGGAGCATCTATGGCTTTGCGCATCGAGCCGAGGAAGTATCGACAGTGAGGTTTCGCAGCAATTTCTTTCTTGAATGAAGAGGTTCAGTCACTTTTCTCCGTTATCCACTATGAGCTTTGTATATTTATCAAGCATAGACCCTCGCTTTATTTTCTGAGAATAACCCTATAATAGGTTGGATTTTAAACTTTTAATGCAGGACTTTCGAATTATCCGCATGTGGTCTTTCGTTTCACAATTGTATAATTTATTTCAACCTATATATCCATATTTCTAATATCTTGACTTCAATTCCATGAGATTATTCATATTAACAATAATGAATTTTTTTTATATGTTTTCTATGTAAGGTAATATTAACATTTATTGGAAATATAGTCCTTTATATGTCTTCTTCAAATATCTTTTTATTTTCTTTCTAGTTGTAAGATTCTAACACTTTTAAATACGGTATATCAAACCGGTGCTTATAAACCGGTGATTCCTCTCTGATTTCAGGTGGACACCTCCTATACATGCCTTCCTATCAACGGTATTTCTCATGTTCACCAATGTTGTTCAGGTGTTGACCTCCTCCACATCACCTCTCAGTTGTTGCCAGTTTTTGAATTGTTTGACTAACGATCAGCAAATATTATTATTTCGAAAAACTGCTTATTCTATTCATGTAGTATCGTCCTACCTTTCTTCAACACTTATCTTATAGTACTAATGAATCTCATACATTTTTTATTTAATATTATTTTTCTATCAACAAAGACATTCTTTCATCTTATAGGCGATGACAATACTATGGTCATTTTCTCTTCATTTCCTACCATTTCATTTTTCTTAATTTAACTATGTTTAATATGTGTTTCTTAGTGGTGGAAAGATTAGATATTGAAACCACTACTACTATTAATGATTCTATTAATGGTTCTTTCATTCTCTTCTTCGATGTATGCAATTCAACTGCATATTATTCCCTAAATTATCTTCACATTTGGCATGAAATTCTTTTCAAGTGCATTCATTTTTCATGTTGTATTTTCTACTTTATATAATCTACTCACTTGATTTGAACAATTAATTACTTGTCACTTTAGAAAGAGTTAGGCGAATGGTTTCATTGCATACACTAATATAGTAGTTGTGTTGCCTTTGATATTATTTTCCTTTGTATAAGTGTTTTTTCAATTAAACAATTCATGGGGGAACTTTATTGATCTCTTGTCTTTAAAAAAAGGAAACTACTTTTATTTGGTTTCAGGTATGAAAAAAATGATTCCCTTATTAATTTTAGTTCTAATTTTCATTGATGTTTTTATTCTTTATGTCATTCTCTGCATTTTTTAACTTATGTAATGATGATTCTATAATTTCTTTGTTTACTATTACAAAATTTATATTCATTACTTTTTATTGACATAATCTAAGATCGTAGGAGATGATAATTTTCATTGTGCAATTCATTTTCCACATTTATTTGTGATTATCATTTAATATTTTTATCCATTTTTTACATTGCATGTTTGTCAAATTTATATTGACAGGTCAATGTTTCCTGGAAATGTTGTTCATATTGTAGATCCATTGCTTTGATTTTTCAAAACAATGTTGATGTCGTTTGCATTGATAATTAGTTATTTTCTTTTTTATTGAAAATCCACAGTTAATGCTTTTTTTCTGTATGCAATTTATTCTACAGAAACTACATTTTATATTAAATATGCATATACTATAAACTATTTATTACACATGAATTATTTGAAAATATATGCAATCTCATTTTTAAAATATGCAATCAATATCATTAACTATATCTCGATGTGATGGACAATATTAAATTACTTTCCTGTTTTCACAGGTTTTATTTCAATAATTATTTTTCATAGTTTTTAGTTTCACATACAAATTTCATATACACTGCACAAATTGATACTACAGGATATATGTGAAGAATAGTGAAATGCATATATTTAAATTGATAGAGATTCTTCACTGTATATTCGATAGAAACTGTGTTTTTTTAGTAAATACATTCTGCATTAAATTAATAGATCTCTCTTTTGTATGAAATTTATTATACTGAAACTCCATTCCATATTAAATCTGCATATACTTTAAACTTTCTATTATACATTCATTATTTGAATACATATGCAATGTCATTTTTAAAATATGTAATCAATACCATGAACTATATCTAAATGTGATGGGAAATATTTAATTACTTTTCTATGATGTAATCATGTATTTAACCAATAATTCATTTTCAAAATATCCATATTCTTAGCATGCAATTTATAGATAATCCTATAAATTCCATTTAAAAATGTGCATTTTTTGAAGTCATTTCCATATATTCTATGTTTATATGATATAGTTCATTTGTTCTTTTCAATTGGTTATTGTTAACATTTTAATTTCTAATTCTCTGACTAATATTTTCTTTTTATTATTCGAACTCCATTCTATTTCGAGGCAACCTTATTGCGTGATTTTCATGGTTTTCATGCGGTCCAACATGATATTGTAATGAGTGAAGACTCCATGGCCTGAACAAACCATAACAATGGACCACAACCCTCTGCAAAGTAAAAATTAAAAAAAAGTGAAAAAATCAATGAAATTTCATGATGCTAAAACAAGGTAATATTTAACTATGATTGTTTATCTTATCTTTGATTCCATATTTGAAATTTTATTTTCGGTAACCACAACATTATACATTTTAGTTTACACAACTTTTATTTCAACATTTCTTCATCATACATTTCAGTTTACGTAGTTTTAATTTCAATCTCTACTACATATTTCAACGGATTAGTGTTAAATAGTAATCTATTGAGGTTGTTGAAGTAGTAGAAGAGGAGAACTGAATTTAGTCTTTCTGCTTTTCTAGATACCCTAATGTTGTAGTTGAGGCATTGAAGGAAGCCACTGGATTAATAAATGACATGCAACTGAAGAGAATTTTTCAATAGAAGTAACTTAATTGTGCTGGTTTCTCCTTGCTTTATTTTTCACTTGGTATGTTTTACCATTTGTTGGAGCGACCCATCATGAAATTGTTTGTCTTGATATTCCTCCAGTGACATTATTAATCTTTTGCATTAAAGGTTTTCTATAAATCATTTTTAAGTCTCAAGGTATCCATATTCAACCCTTTGATTTCTTTATTTCCAGAATTTGAATTATCCATTTCAATCATTTTTTCATTGACGTGTTTAATTTCTCCATCTTGAATGTCCAATCTAAACTTTTATTTTATAAATAATTTAATCAAATATTTTCTGCTATGTTTATGATGTCCCAAGAATTTTCTCAACCTGTATTCCACTGTTATATACCACTTATTTGTGGTTTAAACATGTTTAATATTAATATGGATTAATAATTTCTCAAAATAGGAATGTTTTATTGAAAATAACCATTGATAAATAGCATCGTGAGAATGCACGGACGAGCACTAGTTATCTTAAAAATGAGGTGGGAAAACAAATTTCATAGATGTTGGAATCAGGTATAATTTGGCACAGTGATAGTCTTTATGCCGGTCCAATCATTCATGTTAAAAAAAAGATGATAGTTGGCGAATGTGTATTGATTACCGCGCATTGAGCAAGTTAACCATACCAGATCGATTCCCCATTCCAGTTCTTGAAGAATTGTTTGATGAGTTGGTTGGAGCAAAAAAAAATTAAAAACTTGATTTGAGGTTCGGATGAAGGCTGAGGATGAAAAAAATGGCATTTAAAACTCATGAAGGCCATTATGAATTTTTAGTTATATCTTTCGTGCTTCTGAACGCACCGACCACTTTACAATCTACAATGAACAGGATTTTTCGGAATCAAATCCGGAAGTTTGTCTTAGTATTTTTTGACGATATACTGCTTTAAGATAGAACCTGGAGAGCTCATCTTGAACATTTTTATCTACGGTCTTTCATATTTTTCATTCCGAACAGCTAAAAGCAAATTTGAAGTGTTCTTTTGCTCGATCTACCATTGAGTATCTTGGCCATGTTATAAACTAGGATGGGGTTTCCATGGACCCTAAAAAAATTCATTCTGTCTTAAACTGGCCCACGCCACAGAATGTTATCAAGGTCTAGTCAACAATAGCATTCCAGTACCAAAATTCACGTAATAATTGCATTCTGCTCCTGCGCAAGCTTCATCAACTCGGGATCCATCATGCCGTTTAACATTCTCGAATTGCAGCACTTCTTTCAAATCCCAAATGAAGAAGATAAGCAAGAAGAACCAGAGAATCGAGGAGGAGGATACCGGTGAAGGCCTGCAACTCACGAAGGGTATCAGAGAAATACAAAATGGGGGACGGTTACGGCTGGAGTGACGACAGCCCCCAACAACCATGAAATTGTCCTACGGGATTGAAGGTGGGGGGAGTTGATTTTAACGGAGACTCGTGAACGTCTCCCCACTCGTCTGGGTTGGGAATCCCAATATATGGATTTATTTATATATGTATATTACTATAATATTTATTATATAGATTTATTATTTGATATTTGTTATGAAACGTTATTAATGGATGTCATAATTATGACAATTATGATGACTCATGAATTCCCAATTAATTCCGCTCTTAATTACCAACCTTTAATATCCTCACTGTTGGATCAGATCTCATGTACTCTATAAACATGGTTATATGTTAATAAAATGAGATGGACTTTTGGGCTCTACATTGTGTTATTTAATTTTTTATTTCATTTGTATTTGTATTTCCATTTGTTGTTATCATCGTCATACGCAAATACGACATCCTCTTTCTCAACGATGAACTTCACCTACGATCGATCTTACATTTCCGGTTTCAAAATGTTTCGCGGTTTCAATCGGCGTTCGATCAATTTCACAACATGTTATCAGAACGATTGTCTTCTCCGCATTGCGCATCATGATGACGCTGCCTTCATCCCCATCATCGACATAAGAAAAATTTTGTGGGAAAAAGGTATGTCACATGTTTTTATAAACATTATTCTTTTTACATACTCTTTCACATGCGCATCGACTCCACTCATTCTAAGTGATGCGTCAAAAGGGTGGTGAGTCTTATTTTACATGTAAGATATTGTTACATGTACTTTTCCCCTCTTGATAAATCTGAAAAAAATATATTATTTTCTTAATCTTTTATTACGGAAAAAATAATGAGCTCCTGAAGAGCTGTAATGACTCACGGTTGAATGATGAACATTGCGTACCTGTCGTACGTCGAGCCAAAGTTTGATGAACATCGCGTACCTATCGTACGTCAAGACGAAGTTTGATGAATATCGCGTACTCGTCGTATCTTGAGCCGCTGAATGATGAATATCACGTACCCGTCGTACGTCGATCCGTTGAATGATGAAAATCGTGTACTCATCATACGTCGAGCCTTTGAATGATGAATATCGTGTACCCGTTGTATGTCGAGCCATTGAATGATGAACATCCTGTACCTGTTGTACATCGATCCATTGAATGATGAACATCGTGTACCTGTTGTACATCGAGAAAAAGTTTGATCATCGTCGTGTACCTGTCGTACGTCGATCCGAAGTTCGCTAATCATTGCATGAACCATGAAATTTCATATCTAATTTTTCTTGTTCACCCTGAAGGTGTCAAGTTTGATTATGCTATATAAAGGTTCATGATGGAGATGATGTTTACATTAAATATTTTTAAATATATGTTTTATTTCTTCTCTCTTTCTTTTATTTGTTATAAATTTTTTTAGAGAAATTAAATATTTTTGATGAACAAGTGTAAATATATTATATATATATTAATCCCACGAAGTGGATGAAATTGATGAAATTGCATGAATTGAATACTCATGCAATTTTCATGGAGACACTATAAAACTCAAATAAATAATTTTATTCCGTTCCCTGGAGTGAATGAGAGTATTTATTGAAAATGATTTATTTCATTCCCCGAAGTGAATACAAATATACCTGATTTTATTATAAATCAAGTTCGAGGTGAATATAATTTTTTGCGAATGATCATTGTGTTGTATTTGTTTATAAAAAATAATAAAAAATATAACCACCAGAAGTGGTTTGATGATAGTAAATATTTAAAGAGCACAATGGATTTTATTGATATTTATAAAATATTGCATCCGGATGATATGAAAATAATGTCCTTTGACATTATATTGAAGAATATCTTCATTTATCATTTTTTGTTCCCGCAACAACAATATCAAGGGAAACATTATTATTTATCATATTCTTATGGATTATCAATATCATCTCATGTAATTCATCTATCCCCTGAAGTGGATGTTGTTCATATATTTTATAAATGAAATGATTGAATTACATAGTTTTGATAATCCGATATATATTATGAAAATGATTTTACTACCTCAAGTGGTTAAAGCAATGATCATCATAATCAATAAAATTTATATTTTATACAGGAAGATCATTATAGATAAATAATAAATTATCATTCATGGATCATGAAATCTGATGAATGAATGAATTCCCCAATGTGAATGTATTATTAATTACTATATCTCATTCCTTTAAGCGAATGAAATTATTCATGTTTTTTTTATGATTTATGATATCATGAATATTTGAGAGTTGATGAGGTTTGATCAAATGATTTATCTTTCATTTGATAAAGTGAATGTTGATTATGAATTATAATTTTGGATGGCGATAAGTTGTGTCGTGAATCCCAAAGATTCTTCCACATTGGTTCTCGTTACCACATTCACCTTCAAAAGACGTGGGGGCTCTTATCCTAGGTAGATGTATTGTAAAATAATATTTGGACCCGAAGTTCCAAAATATTTTGGCCAGAAGTTCTAAATTATGCAATAATCCGCTTGGTGATGGGCCTAACCCGTTATGATTATATTATGAATTCATCAACCACCATAAGTGGAAATTATAACGACAAATATGAGTTTTCACAATGAAAGATCCTGAAGATCTTACATGTGTCGATCTTGAAGCAAAATATTATTTTGATTAAATGCTTCAAAAGAACTCATATATGCGTTAGTATATGCTCATATAAGTACATTTACCCGTAGTGAAAATTAATAAACAACTTCAGAAGAGTGAATATATTCCTACTCAGTAGTACAAATTCTTAATGCTTTGTTATATTTAAAGTCTCAATGAGATATATGAATGGTATTCTTGAAAATGGATATCATATGGAGACAAAAGAGGTACCTCAATATGTAACAAGCATTCATAAAAGTGATTATAAAGAATTTGTTATGTACAATTGAATCAATAATGGTAAACCAGAAGTTTATTGATCCTGATACTTTAAATATATGACATGATGATTTAGTCCATCTGGGATCAATTATAATGAAAGATATTGATTCAAGTATACACGAGCATCAATTTATTGATAACATAGTAGACATCCATCAGGGGGAGAATGATGAATTTATTTAATGGATGCATGTCTACAAAATTATCAATGAATTTATTATCATTAATCCATTATGAATTCCCCCTGTATGATAATTTACCCAGAGGTACGCATTTTTGAGGTAAATTATTTATATCATTAGCAGCTATTATGGAAATAAATTTCCCATATACTTATGAAGAAGTATATATGGGCGCGCCCACCATGTGATCCATCTATATGAATGATGCATCCACTAAATGATCACATGTGTTATTTGCTGCTGGTGAGTATACATTGCATGCTATGCATGTTGATTAAAATAAATATTGATATAATATGTGGTCCCGCAGACAAGATGCTCACAACACTTACATGAATGTAAAGTGTTGGAAATCAATAGTTTGATTATACACACTGGAAGTGTGGTTGAACTGATTATATAAAATCATTGTTCATCATGGGTAAAAATCAATAAATATATTTTCCCTTGAAGAGGAAATGAATAGATCAACAACATTATATCTTTTTAGATATTGTCCCTGAAGTGACACTGGTACTAGAAAAATTATGAGATCTCAATCAAATGTTGTTGATGATATATTTTCTATGAATGCTTTTAAAACTCATTGACGATGGATTTTGACAGATGTCGACATCATAATAATTGGCCAAAATTATTAAAGGAAATTATGAAATGTTCAACATATAAGGTTCTGGATTGATTATCCAAACTATAAAGACTATTGAATATCAATGATCTTATATTCTTCCTTATTTGGATATTTATATGAATCCCAGAAGGGTTTGAAATGCCTGAAGCATATTTAAAATTATGAAAGTTTCACCCAATCTGATAAATTATGAGGTGAATTGAATAAGTTGTATCCATATTAAGTTAAGGAAGAATATAAATTGAATTTATCATCCCATGGTTTGTATGAATCATTATATTCGTCATATTATTAAGATGTTTTGTAAAACAACTAAACTCTTGAAGAGTTTTTCAGAAATCAATGACTTAGAGGGAATGTCTTAGTATTTTGAATTAATCATCCTGAAAATGAAATATTAATTTTTGGAATGGTTTTACCCTTAATAATAAAATCTCTTGCTTCTAAGAGTGATAGATTCCATACATAAGGGGTTGATGAAGAACATACCTATCCCAGAAGGATTAAATATAAATTCACATTTTATTTATACCTGAAGGATATAATTGTACATCTGTATATGTACCTTGAAAATAACAATAAATCATATTATGATTCAAGGTAATGTTCTTCCCCATTCATTGAAATCTAAAGGGTATAAGTTATTATTATTCCAAAAATTCAAAACAAAATGTTTTGGTTATGAATTGATCATGGGTATTCTATGAGATAAATGATGATCATTATGAATGGAAGATGTAACTGTTGTACTCTTTTTACCTTAGTCAAGTTTTTCCCACTGGGTTTTCTTGATAAGGTTTTTAACGAGGCAACACTCTGGGGATTTGATGTCATTGTACTCTTTTTCCCTAATCAAGTGTTTTCCCCTGAAGGGTTTTTCCTTGATGAGGTTTTTAATGAGGCAATAATACATCATAACAGATATCCAATGGAATGTTATCAATTATTATGGAAATCTATAATTAATTGTTGGTCTTCCCCATGAGTCATAATTTTCAATGAGACCATTCATTATTACCTTTGGTCTTCCTCCCATGTCTCAAAGACATAATTAAATAATAATATTAATTGATGTCCTGAAGACACATCTAAATGATATAATCAGGGCGAGTTGGGAACACTACACTCTTTTTCCCTTCATCAGGTTTTTTCCCACTGGGCTTTCCTGATAAGGTTTTTAATGAGGCAACATGACATGAAATTCTTTTATTTTGGCTTCACTTATTTTTCCCACAGGGTTTTTTTAAGTGAAGATTGAATAAGGTTCCATGAAATTATGACATCCAAGTGGCAGTGTTATGAAACATTATTAATGGATGTCATAATTATGACAATTATGATGACTCATGAATTCCCAATTAATTCCCCTCTTAATGGACAACCTTTAATATTCTCACCATTGGATCAGATCTCATGTACTATATAAATATGGTGATATGTTAATGAAATGAGATGGACTTTTGGGCTATAAATTGTGTTCTTTAATTTTGTATTTCTTTTGTATTTGTATTTCCATTTGTTATTATCATCGTTATACGCAAATACGACATCCGCTTTATCAACGATGCGCTTCACCTACGATCGATCTTACATTTCTGGTTTCGAAATGCTTCGTGGTTTCAATCGGCGTTTGATCAATTTCACAACAATATTTATTAATAATATAAATATACATTATAATATAAATATATTTATCGATATTATTGCGTGTATTTTAAATTTAAATTTTTATATAATGCAATTAGTATATATTGTATATTATTCATGCAAAAATCATTATATAAATATATATATAATTTTTATTATGATATAGATTTTATATAATATTGATTGTATATATTTATAATATGACACTTATTAATTAAACTACAAATTTCATAGGTAAATTTCCACATGAAATTTCCACTTCAAATTTCCACTTGAAATTTCAATGAAAATATATTAACACAAATAAAAAATGTAAATTTTCACTGGAAAATTGCATTGAGAATTTACACTCGAAACTTTTAATGCAAATTTCCATTGGATTTGAGTGCAAATTTCGATTTAAATTTCCAATGGAAAATTTCAATGTATATTTTCACTAGATAGTTTCATTCAAAAGTCATAGTGCAAATTTGCACTGAAAATTTCCAACAAAAATTCAATGTATGATGAAAATTTTCAGCACAAACTAAAAAAACAGAGACACACATACAAATACAAATATACATGATAATATTAAATTATAAATTTCAAGTGCAAATTGTACTACGGAAATTTTCAATACGTATATACAAACATCCAAGTAAATTTGCATTGAAATTTGTTGTTTTACATTTACATTGTAAATCTCTACTGATATAAATATATATTGGAAATATTCAGTGTAAATTCACATACATATATGTATATTTACAAATAAAAATATACAATATGATTTTCAAATGCAAATTTACACTAAAAAGTATCATAATTCCATTGAAAATTTCTAATGAAAATCCAAAATGAAAATTTATAGTTATCGGTGGAACCTACATCTCTTGAAGCAAGAGCATTCCTGGTATGATCTATTTTCAGTGTTTTTCGACAGTCATTACAAGTTGAATCTCTCGGGGAAAGATTTGGAATGTATTTTGGTTCTCTTTCACTCTCTTGGAACATAAGATGATATCTAGTTATCATCAAATACATTTTGAAATTTCGAGTGCTAATATACAAAAATAAAAATTGAAATCTGCAATGGAAAATTACAATGAAAATCTGAAAGAAAATTTTCATCTTAAATTTTCAGTTTGAATTTCTATTAAAATTACAAGTGAGAGTATATTAATACACAAAAAAACAATGCAAAATTCCAATGGAAATTTCCACTGGAAATTTCCATTAAAACTTCTATTGGAAATTTTCAGTGTTTATTTCCTACACATCATATTAATCATATTATAAACATAAAGCTTATTTTTCCATGGGAATTTATAATAAAAATTTTCAATGTATGCATACATAATATATTAATATATAAAAAAACGATGAAAATTTTTTCCACACATTTTTAGTGAAAACTCGCACCGGAAAATTTCACTACACATTTCCACTGGAAAATTGTAGTTCAGATTTCCAAATGAATTTCCATCACACATTTTCAATGCATATTTTCCACACATCATATATTTCCCAATATAAATATACAATGTATTTTTTGAATGAAAATTTATAGTGGAAATTTCCAATAAATAAAAAACATTGAAAATTTGATAATAAAAAAAAACAATTTTTCAGTACAAATATATTAATATATAAATAAGCAATGTAATTTTGCAATAAAAACTTGCAATAAAAATTACCAATGTAAAAATACAGTGTAGGATTTCATTGGAAATTTACAAAGCAAATTTCCATCACTTAAAATTCTAATACAAATCTTACTAATACATAAATAAAAAATATAAATTTTTATTGGGAATTTGTATTGAAAATTTGCACTATAAAACCTTTAGTGGAAATTCCCATTGGGAAATTTTAGTTCAAATTTCCACTTAAATTTCCGATGCAAATTTATACTCAGTTTTTATTAGAATTATACTAAAAAATTTATTACATGAATTCTAAAATAAATTCTTGTTTAATTTTTTAGTTCAAATATATTAATGCATAAATAATGCACTGAAAATTTGAACTGCAAATTTACTATGGAAATTTCCGGTGCAAACTTCCACTGAAAATTTTCAATGAAAACATCAACTAGAAATTTCTAGGGCAAACTTCCAGTGGAAATTTACAGTGCAAACTTTCACCAGAAATTTACAATGCGAATTTCCACTGAAAATGTTCAGTGTAGATATCCACTGAAAATTTTCAGCTCAAAATTCACTTAAAATTACAATTTAGATGTACTAAAAAAATGTATTACACGAATTATAAAATAAATTCTTGTTTAAATTTTCAGTTCAAATATACTACCACATAAATAATGTACTAAAAATTTGAACTGCAAATTTACTGTGGAAATTTCCAGTGCAAACATCCATTTGAAATTTCTGGTGCAAACTTCCACTAGAACTTTCTAGGGAAAACCTCCCCTGGAAAATTGCAGTGCAAACTTCCATTGGAAATTTCCAATGAAAATTTCCACTGAAAATGTTTAGTGCATATATCCACTGAAAATTTTCAGCTCAAAATTCACTTAAAATTACAATATTGATATATTAATACATAAATAATAAATGTAAATTTCCATCGAAAAATTCCATCAAGGATTTACTTTGGGAACTTTTAATGTAAACTTTAACTAAATTATTTTAGTAAAAAGTTCCATTCAGATTTCAAATGCAAGTTTTCAAAGCATATATCACATTAATCGCTTTCATTTAATATCTAAAGTGAAAATATGAACTTAAAATTTCCATTCAAATTTAAATGTATTATATTTATATTTATCTTTATTATTAACACATTAAAAATATCTTTATTATTAATATTTAATAAAAACTCATATTAAAATGTTATTAAATAATTTTTTTTAATTTAAATATATCGATTAGATTAAAATATGATGTCACATAAATTTATTTTAAAACATTTAAAAATATCTAAACATAAACTAACATATCATATTTTTATTTATATTTATTATTAATATTTTATAATAATAGTTTTTATTAAATGATTTATATTTCTCTTTGTTATTAATATTTTATAATAACCTTTTTAATTAAACATTTTCTGGTTATAATTTATTTAAAATCATTTACACGTGAGGAAGGACATAATGGTCCAACAGTTCAAAATTAATTAATTTGATTTTTAAAACACTACCTGAAAATCAGATCGATTGCCACAATTTCATTTTTCTAGGTAGGGGGTCACCCCACTATGTACTTAACCCTCATGTCCACACGCCAACCTAAGATAATAATTTTCCCCAATTGATAGGCTCTCTACGTGGGTTAAGAATAGTTGGTTATCATTTTAATTGGATATTTCAATACATCCACATTATTACAGAGATGAAGTTTTTATTTAGCCTTGGGATTATTTGGGTAATACTGACGAATTTGTATTTTTGTGAACCAAATCCTTAAGATGAATCGATTTTTGGGTGTCGTGACTCCGACGATTGTGGTGATAGTGACAACTCCGATGATTGTGGTGATAGTGACGACTCTAGCAATAACGATGACTCCGACGACTCTAGAAATTTTCGGTGATGACTTCAACGACTCCAAGAAGTTCGACAATACTGATGAGCCCGCTGAACATAGTGTCATGTTTCCCTCAAACCTTCTTCAATGAAAAGGCGTGATCCATCTTCCCCGATAACTGTAGTGATTCCAGTGGTTCTTAGTCTCATTCCCCAACACTGATTTTTATAGAAAACAAATACCAATGGTAGAAGAAGGTGATATAGATTATCTATTTATATTGAAATGTGTATTGACCTTATCAGTGAAAAATATCTTTTTCATTTCGGCAAAACTAAATGTTCTATTGTTACAATTCCTTTATTAATACATCTCTCTTATTTGCAGTTTTCTTTAAATGTTGTATGTCTATATTTTTCCAATTCTAAAATCATCTATTTATAAGCCACTACATCTTGTGAGAACATAGGAAAAAAAATATTTTACTATTTTACTGATGAAACTTCCATTGTAAATTCCATTAGAGGTTCCACTAAAACCCCCTGGAAGTTCCATTGGAAATTCTACTACAAGTTCCATTGCAAGCGCCATTGAAAATTCAATTGTGTGTGTATTTTATATAGAATTAACTCTGGAACTTCTTGTTGAACTTCCAGTAGAACTTGCTGTGGAGATTCCATTGGAACTTCTGGTGGAACTTCTGGTGGAACTTTTGGTCATATTCTAGGAAGATTGCCTTATGTTTTGTCCGAAACCTTTACTATAATTTGTGGAATCCTCAAACAAACAAGTTTTATATTGTACTATAATTTTTATAGGATTGAGGAGGGGATTGTTTTATTGTTCTCCATTGGAACTTCCAATGTAGGTTCCACTGAAATTTCCAGTTGAGATTCCATTGGAACGTCCATTGGAGGTTCCATTGGAGGTGCCACTTGAACGTCCACTGGACCTTCCACTGAAACATCCACTAGAGGGTCCACTAGAACTTCCAGGCTTGTTCTAGCTGGTTATAGTGAAAAGATACCTTAAGTTAAAACCTATACTATAATTTTTGGAATCTAAAAAAACATGTTTTCTATATTGAATTGAAATTTTTACAGGATTCAACAGGGAATTTGGTTTTGTTCTTTCCCCACTGGAACTTCCAGTAGAACTTCCAATCCTATTATACCTTATGCTATGACTGAAACCTATTTTGTAATTTGTGGAATCCCCAAAAAACACATTTTCTATATTCCACTAAAATTTTTACAGGATTCAATAGGGGATTTTGTTTTGTTCTTTCCCCACTGGTTCTACTGGAACTTCCAATAGAACTTCCAGTGAAACTTTCAGTCTTATTATACCTTAAGTTATCACTAAGATCTGTACTATAATTTGTGGAATCTAAAAAAATGTGTTTTATATATTCCACTGGAGGTGCCACTGTAACTTCCATTGGACCTTTCTCTGGAACTTCCACTGGAACTACAAATGGAGGTTCCACTGGAACTTCCAATGGAGGTTCTACTAGAACTCTCACTGGAACTTCCTGTATTGTTCAAGATAATAAAAATGTAAATATAAATTAATTTGAAACCTATATTGTAATTTTTGGAATCCCAAAAAAACATGTTTTCTATATTTTAGTGAAATTTTTATAGGATTCAACATAGAATTTGGATATGTTC
This sequence comes from Viscum album, assembly GCA_963277665.1. NCBI lineage: Eukaryota > Viridiplantae > Streptophyta > Magnoliopsida > Santalales > Viscaceae > Viscum > Viscum album. The sequence continues at coordinate 1,210,595,918 of OY728127.1, forward strand.
TTTCCCTACTAGAACTTCCAGTGGATCTTCCACCGGAACTTCCAGTGGATCTTCCACCGGAAGTTCCAGTGGAACTTCTAGTCTTATTCTACCTTATGTTATGATTGAAACCTATAATATAATTTGTGGAATCCCCAAAAAACATTATTTATATATTCCACTAAAATTTTTATAGGATTCAATAGAGGATTTTGTTATGTTCTTTCCCCACTAGTTCCACTGGAACTTCTGATGGAGCTTCCATTGGAACTTCCAGTCCTATTATACCTTAAGTTATCACTGAAATCTATACTTCAATTGGTTATATTCCATTGGATGTGCCATTGGAACTTCCACTGGAACTGCCACTAGAGGTTCCACTGGAACTTACAATGGCGGTTCCACTGGAACTTCCAGTAGAGGTTCTACTGGAATTCCCACTGGAACTTCTAGTCTCGTTCTAACTAATTACAGTGAAAAGCTAACTTAATTTGAAACCTATACTGTAATTTTTGGAATCTAAAAAAACATGTTTTCTATATTGTAGTGAAATTTTTATAGGATTTATCATGGAATTTGGTTCTTTTCTTTATGTAACATCTTGAGATTTTGTGATCTTTTTCTTCAAATAAAGTTAATCTTTTCTATATTTTCACTACACAAAATATTGAGTTTAGTTTGTGTTACATGCAACACTGAGTATGGTTTGTGTTACATGCAACACCAAGTTAATCTTTCACTACACACAATACTCGGTTATCTTGCATTACACGCAACACTGAGTTTTAATAAAACCACAATATATTATTAATATAGTTATTTAAATGAGATTGTTATAACCTAACTTTTATACTTAGTAATATGGATAGTAATAAATAATTTTTAAATACTATGTATAATTGTTCTATATAAATAAAACATATTGATAAAAAAGTATTTAACTTTCATTAAAATCTTTATATGACTCGAAAATACTGTTTTATCAAAAAAATGATTTTTGTTTCTTTTTGTGAACATTAATAAAATTAATTATTGAAACTTCTAGAAAATTATTTTTATAAAATAAAATTAATTTTTGAAATAATTATGTCAAAACTATCTTAAGGTGAATTTTTTGGATTTTTCTAAAAAGTTCCATTTTTTATTAATAATCAAAAATACTGAATTTTAATTGAAAACTGCCTTTTCGTTTAATTTATTTATAAAGTTAAATTATATTTTAAGTTAGTTTTAAAGTAAAATTAGTTCAATAATACATATATTAATCCAATTTAGGTCATTTTAATCAATTTTATATTGAATTTTGATATGAAAACTTTGTGAACTTTTGAACATTTTCTCTTTAAAAACCCGCTTTCTCATTGTATCTGTGAGATTAATCATAAATTAAATTTTCCCACTTATGTTAATGGAATTTGAAAAAATTAATTTCATATTAGGAATCATAATAATTTATATTATATAATAAGTTCAACTTAATTTTTGTCCAAAATGAATAGTAAAAGCAGTAAAAATTATTTACCGCGGTTAAGGTAAAAATGATTTTATCGGGGGTTAAACTAAAAATATAAAGGTAAAAAATGACCCAAAACTTTTCCAAAACCCATTGTATGGAAATATTTAGACCTTATTAATTATAGTATTGATATAGGTACATTATTGGGTCCTTTTAACATGAAAAAAACACAGTTTAAATTCTCTCTTTCAAAAAAATTATAAGAGTGTCACTCACCTCACTTATAAAAGGCTACTCATTCTCTTCTCTAATTCACACATTAAAACCCTTTTCATTTGGAAAATACCTACCCAAATTACTTTCCAAATAACCTCATATAATCCTATAGACCTTAGTTTTGACATAAATATAACCAAGGAAGGATTTTAGTGCAAACCTAAGGATGATACCCGAAGAAGAGGTAACGTTCGCCCACAAGCGTTTTAGTTGTATTTCTTCCTCCAACTCATTCAATTATTATTATACCATTTTTATATAATAACCTAAGTATCTTACATATAATAATATATTTTTATGTTAAGTTAATTACCTACAAACATCTCTAATTTCATCAAATTGGTTACGAAATCATTGTTCGTGTGTACAACGAACCACCGCCTCGCGAACCGATTCGTTCGTTTTTCCATTACCACCTATCAAGGATGGAAATAATGATGGTTTTATTGTTTATATATGATATTTATGATATCATTATGCTTCTGGAATTATGATATCACACATACCTTCATGCTTTCCATTTTTTGGGAACACGATAATGTCGCTCGTGTGTATAGAGGACTATCGCCTTGCGAAACGATGTGATTTATTTACATTTTACATGGAATATATTAATGATGTTTTTAATGAAAAAATGTGATATATATGACATAAAAATGATTTTTTAATGATACTATATCATTTTACTTTCTTTCAATCCAATAATAAAATGGTAACAACGTTCATGCGTACGCACGACCTACCATCTCCATGAACAATGTATTTCATTTTCTATCACTAAATTTTATATGTTACTATAAATACATATATATTGAATATATGTTATATTTATATCATGGTTATAATTATTTAGATGATGTAACCATGATCAAAGTAAGAGGACCAAAAATATAACAAATCCAAACATATATGAAAAAACAAAGCGGTTATTACCTGAAACGTAACTTTAACATGAAATTATTAATAAATAGATAATAAAAGTTCATAAGAAAATCATATATGGTATTAAATATATAAATATTTTTCTTTAATATATTTATAATAAACTTATATTTCTTATATAATAGGTTTAAATTTGTGCAACAGAAGTCAAGACTTAAGGTAAGAGATTTTTTCCCACTTTTTACTTTTGTGAGACACATGCCCACTTATTTCTTATGTGGTGTTTATACTGCTCATGAATGTATATTATGATTCTTATAATGATAATTATTGTGATTTATATATCAATTTTAGGATCTTTATTTCATGGGTTTTATGGTTCAAAAGTTAACAAATCAGTAATATATTTTTGTCTCAATTTTCCTTCTTTGAGATGTACGTTATGTAATGCACCTAAATTCCTTCACGAGGTGTATATACAACCACTTTGAAATAATATCATGAATTTATCTATCCTAATGATATTTTAAGTTCCATTTTATTTTATTCCTTCATGGGTCTTACAATTCAATGTTACCAAAGTGGTAATGATTTTATGTTACAATCTCATAGTTTATCGAGATTTTTTATGATTATGCTCCTGATGATAAAATCTTGTTATCAATATCTCAAGAAACTAATGAATTTTATTATACTCTAGTTATTAATGATATTTTTAAGTAATATTACAATTTCCCACTCTTTGGTACTTAATATAATTGAAAAAATATTTTTAAGAAAACCCAACTTTATTTCTCTCTTTGGTTAAAAATCAATTTTCTTCAAAAAACATATTTTATAAAAAAGTTTTCAAAAAAGTTTTATTATTATCCTATGAATTTTAAAATAAAATTTTACCCATTTTTTAATTTTTATAAAAATATTTTGAAAATAATCTTCTTTTCATTTTCTAAATAATGCATGTTTGGCTTTTACTGAAAATGTGAAAGGAATATTTGTCTTAACATATACGACATGAACGAAACTTCTCATCATCATGAACATTATTTTCATTGAATATTAATTTATAATTTTTAAATTTTGTTTTCAAATAAAAGTATTTTCAAAATATTTTATGTTTTAAAAAGTGTTTTTTAAAGCAGAAAGGATATTTTCCTCAAGAAATGTTTTAAATGATTTTTAAAGATTCCTTTATAAGTTTTCAAGTTTATTTTCAAATAAAAGGATTTTCAAAATGTTTTATGTTTTTAAAAAATTATTTTCAAAGGAAATTTATTTCCCTCAAGAAACATTCCAAGTGATCTTTCAAAATCATTCTCCATCTAAGATGATATCCTTGGATGTAACTTATGCTTTGCTGGGGATATGAACTAAGGATACCATTATTATTCTTTATCAGAATGTTTTATCATGAAAATATGTTTATGAAAACCATTTATATTTCATGAGTTTTACCATGATAAAATTCTTATGAAACCCTCTTCTTTAACCATGGGTTATAAAATTATGTAATGATGAAATGATTACGAAACCTGTCTCTTTTCCACAAGTTATGATATGATGAAATATTTCTGAAATCCATTTTATTTCATGGGTTATGATATGATTAATGTTTTATGATATTATAGAACACATATGTATAATTTTCATTATGTGATGGGTGGGACCTATATCTTTCTTCAATGCATTGGGTAAAGATGGATAACTCATGAGTAAACATGTTATGCATGAACCTGATTACATGTTTACAGTGTTATGGGTGAACCTAATTACATGTTCACAATTTTATGCATGAACTTGATTACATGTTCACAATGTTATGAGTAAACCTAATTATATGTTCCCAATGTTTCATGTTAACTTGATTTCATGTTCATAATGTTATGCGTGGACCTGGTTGCATGTCCATAAGTTTTTGCGAGGGCCTAATTTTATGTCCTTAACATGATGAGTGAAATTGTCTCTATTTACACATGTTTACAATGTTATAAACTGATTTTTATGCCCCAAATCTATATCATATGGAAATTTTATGCTCTCATGGATTATTTTCATTTATTTTTTTATGATTCGTGTCTTATGAACTACTAATATTTATTCCATGACTCAAGATTATGATCTTTGATATGTATGGTGTGGTTTTAAAATGTCATTATCATTTTCTCATACCCATATTCTCATGATATTCTTATTTATCTCCATTATTTACCCTTAATGAGAATATGAGCTCACCCTTTCTTATGTTTCCTTTTCCTAAGTTATGAAGAAATGTTTTTAAGTAGGAGTACTAAAGGGGAAGATATTTATGGGAGATGTTAGGACCAAGATGATGATGAAGGTGATTTTTTTCAAGTGTTATCTTTTGTTTTCCAGAAAAGTTTTTAAAGAAATTAAATCACCTCACTTTATAATTGGTGAAAATTGGACTCAAAAAATGTTTTCAAAAAAATAAAACTCACTTTGTTTCATAAAGTCCATCGTATTAAGAAAAAGTGGTTTGAAAGAAAAATTATGATCGGACTCACCTCAGGTCCCATATGGAAGGAGATCGTAATGAGGAACTAATTGTAATTGGATTCACATTGAGTCCAGAAATAAAGGATCAATTGTTTTGAGGAAGAATCTTGCTAGAAGTAAATGGTTATCAGATTCAGTATGAATTTGGTATGGAAGAAGTAATCACAATGGGAGAATCAGAGTCTATACGAATACAATGAATTAAATGTGGCGATGCTTTGATGATTTGTATTTCTCATAAATCATAAGTAAGTGGTAAAACATATGATTCAAGCTTGATTAAAGAAAGGGTGAATGGAAAAGATGATGTTGATCATATTCAGTTTGATCGAATCTGGATGAAAAGGAAAGGGTGTTGATGTTAGTGAGGCTGAGGGAGAAAAAGTTCATACTGATGAATTCGTACCCAAAAAAATCATACCTAAAATAATAGTATCTAGGTGGAAGAGAAGAAATATATTCTTCCATCATATCTAGGACAATCATACTCAGGATGATCATATCCACAATAATAGTACTCAGAAAAATCATACTCTAGACAATCATACTCAAGCTAAGTTGGAAAGAAAGATTGTTGCTTAAGTTGAAAGCTATTGACATCAGTCCATTGTATTCATCATTTCATCGTACTCAGGAAAAATGGTTTTCAACCAAGTCCGATGGAAAAATAATTGAGCATAAGTTAATGAAAATTGTAATGATAGAGACCAATCAATAATGTAGTCAACTATTTAATATGGTTGAATGAATTCTTGAAGGAAGGTGTCACAACCCATCCCCCGAGGCCCGTGCCATGACTACCCCAAGCCCACCTTTTGAAGGTTAGGGGATGATGACTAGCGCTGAAGGCATCAACCTACAAGTGAAATTCATTTGCCTGAATATCTGTATGCACACACACGCCCAACCAAGTCCCACACACTAACCAAATAAAAACTAGTATACTAAAACAAGGTTGAGTATAGAGTACAACTAAAAGAAAGTGATCCATAATACAAACCCAACAAAAGAACTGAAAATGGTAAATTACACAAAGGAAACTCTGATGGACATCCACGGAAAACCCCACCTAGTCATGAGAGTAGTGTAGCTATTGAAGCTGAAGTAGAATGTCCTGTCCACTTGATCCTACTGGGCCTCTCCTGTTCCTAGGCCACCAGGTCCACTATCGTAGTGTCTGTCAGTCTCGTCCCCCTGAGCACCTCTAAGTCCTGGTCCACCAAAGTCTCTTTCAAAATTTTGATCATCTGCACCAGACACAACACGTCACTACTAGAAAAATAACCTATAGCCACGGACCTATAGACACAGTTTAGTTGTTCTATGGCTATAGGTTAAGATATAGCCACAATTATTAGAAAATCGTAGTTTTAGGATAGATAAAGCCACGGTAAAAAAAATCCCATGGAAACAATATTCCTCCCTCAACGCGACTCATCTCCCACCCGCAATCCCCTAATTGCGATTCATCTCATCTCCCCCCCGTAATCCCATCCCTCGTCGCGACTCATCTCCCACCCTCAAAACCATCCTCCCTCGTCATCGACCGATCGATTCTCCCTCGTCCGATCCTCACTGGATTCTCCATTTGGTTCCTCCATCCCTCGTGCAATCCCTCCAATCCCCTTCATCGCGCATCCTTATCCTCCACTACCTTCGTCTAGCGTCCCTCCTCCAATCAGTGCTTCAGCCGAACCGACAGCTTCCATGAGTGGGATCCATACGAGTTTACCCCTACAATTTATGTGAAGATTACTGCAGTTACTCATTCACAAAAGCTGCTTTCCAAAGCAATTCATACTATCTCCAGTGATCATTCGGCCATACCTCTACAGTCGATGGTGATTTTCAAGGTTCATCCCCCTACTACGAACGTTTCAATTGCTAAAAATACATTTATTTCATATGCATAACTGTGTTCATGTTTTTCTGTATAGGTATTTCTTTTCCAGTATTACTCACACTGCTATTCAATTCCTAGGGTTTGAATGAGTAAGTATACTGAATTAAACCATATTTTATTTTGTTTACACATAGGTCAATAATTCTCTTACTGTGTTGTGTATAAAAATTAAGGAGAAAAAAATTATTGCATTTTTTGTTTAGATTTTTTATTGATCATATTACTATATTTATACACTGAGTGTATTTTTCGCCAACAACAACCACTTATGTTGGTGAATTCCGCTGTTTTCTAGTATTACTGATCACATATATCAATACCTTTTTGTTGCAGTATCTCATCATAACAAATATTTCTATGATATATTCTAATTTTAGACCCATGAAAGTGATTCATTATTCATTAATTAATCAATGTGAAACATACTCACTGATTCTGATTATCATGGGACAAATTTTTCTCTCATGAAAATGATCTACAGTTCCATTTATTTTCTTATTGTGAATGGTATTTATGGAAACATTAATTTAAGTCCCGATGAACATATAATTTCATGCCCATTGTCTTCTAAATTTCCTGGTCTCTTGATGCTAAAGGATGTAAGGAGTTGGCCTTAAATTGCGCCATTACCATCATATGGAAGAGGGAGAGAGCGTCCCAAAGAGAGGTTCGCGAGCTTTATCCATGCAAGAAAAGTTGAGGACGTGCTAATTACTGGTGATTACAGACAGAATCCCTGAACTTGAAATTGCCTTAAGATCAAATAATGTTAGGAAAGCATTTTATTCTCATCTTTGATCAGTATTTGAACAAGATATATTCACTACACCATAAAGGAATAAATCCAACCCAATGTATGATTATTTGGGGTGGGGTTTAGGGTAAATAAATATATTCAAGTATCACTTAACCCTACCCTTGAATGTTATTCAACTGTTTGGTGGGTATCATTATCATCCCTTCTATATGGTGTGTTATTCACGAAGAAGGGTACATCTTGTACACTTAGTTAAGGCTGAGTGATAGAGTGAAAAAAATAAGCGGTGTTTTTTTCAATTTCTCAAACTGTTAATCACAAGAAATAAGTGTTGTAAACAGTTTCAGATTTGTTCTCAAATAGAGCCTTAAATAAGCGATGCAGAAATATTTTTTAGTAAGTAATCTAGAAATACTTATACAGAAGCATGAATCATAGGTGATAAGTGCTGGAAGTTCTTTTCAATAAGTTGTACCAAACTCAATTTAAATGGGATGTCATATATTTGATTTTAACACACGATGATGCATGAAAAATGTTTTCTTATCATATCTTTCACCTCCCCCCTCTCCTCCCAAATTTAGGTTAATTATCTTTTTGAGTTTTAGGTGAGAATGGGACAATTTATGAACAAGAAGATGATGTTTGGTGGAACATATGGAGGCGAAGAACATTGCAATTCACTAGACCTCATCTTATTGAATTCATGCATTCTTGGGACATCATCATTTCATATGTGACATTTTGGAAAGAAATAATGAAAATCATCTTGGGGATTCATATAGATCAAGAAAATTGAGGTAATATGAAGATAAAATAAATAAATTTGATCATCCATAGGAATAATGTTTTTCCATATCTTCTATATTAAAATAAATTTTGATGAAAAGATGAAGTTCTTTCTAAACTTGTTAAGCTAGCTAGGTGAAAGGCAGTTTTCCAGCTATAACTCCAAATAATTTAGCAATTTGATTCCTCCTGAAAACACGCATGTCCTTGCTACAATAAAGCTTATATTTCCTCCAACTAATGGCTTGTCTTGAGACAGATTCATAATGCTCAAAAATCCCCTTGATGAAAGAAAGTGATCGGTCATCATTTTGACAAAAAATGAGAATTTCATCAACATAAAACAAGTGGGTGGGTGCTCTTTTCTTTCTAGTGGCCTTAACTGGTGATAAAGCCCCATAATCTGTAGCGTTTAGGAGGAATTTTATATGTTAATCCCTGATAATTCAAAATAAAAAAGTTGAGGGAGGATCCCCCTATCTCACCCATTGGGTATGACCGAAATATCTTTTGTGAGACCCACTAATAATGAAAGAGAGTCTTGATCTGTAGATAAGGTCTTGAATAAGCTTAATAAATATGGTTGAGAAACCAAAACTGTCAAGTACTTAAAAAGTGAAATCCTAGCTAAGAGTGTCAAAATCTTTAGAGATGTAAATATTTAAATCAATATTTCTAGGCTTGGATCTCCTCTATAATATATTCACACATTCAGATTTAGTATATAAATAATCCTTCACTTCCATGTATAAGAACCAACTAATTTAGAGAAACAATGGAACTTATAGTAGCCCCCGAACTTATAATAGTCTCCTTACTGATGAGCTTATGAAGATTATTTTTCACAATGATAGGATTATAGTCTCCAACATCAAGGTAATGTTCAACCTTTGGAATTATGGTTATTAATTGAGAGATGTTACCTAAAGGAATAAATTGTAGTCTAAAAAATTATTGAACAACCCGTACAAGTTTCAAATGAGTCACATCCAAAAATTGAATTAAGAAGTGATTAGAGAATCTATCCAGTTCTGCTGCACTATCCTTATTATGATATAAAAGTACCTATTTAATTTCATCCTTAGTAGGTAAGGAAGTTAGAAAGTAATTCTTACTCAAGACTTGCAATATTAAATATAGGTTCAAAGTGATTGAACAAGGCATTGGATATACTCCCCTAATTATTAAGAGTCTCTCTATTCACCTTAATGATGGTGAAGCTTTTTATATTCCTTATTTTATTATTCATGATGTGAAAAAATAGAGTGTTTCTATCACCCTATTTGAACCATATTAAATGAATATACTTTATAAGAATCCTCTTTTGTGTAAGAATGAGCTCGTTAATCTCAAATTTTAGTAGCTTTAAGCTTTAACATGAGCCTTTGGAAAGCATTTCCTTCAAATCTCCTCATCCATTTCTATTGTACAATTTCACTGCATTCCTTAAATTGGAGCCAAGCATTACTGAATTTAAAAGGGATAGCATGTATCATTTCATTAGTGGATAAACACAATAGAAGTGGGTGGTGATCTGAGTAAACATTGTGAAGATCTATACAGGATAAGATAGAATCCATATCAAGGCCATTAAGGTAAATAAAGGCCTTATCAATCCTACTAGGCTGCCTTCTATTAACAGTGTATCTGGTCCAGGTGAACTCAGCTTCTTAAGTCTATGGCTACGACATGAAAAAAATTATATAGATTTATTTCATCAAGAATAAGAATTGAATTAAATTCCCCTAACAGTAACCAATTACAAGATGGAGGCACTGCTGTAGAGACTACTTTTGGGAAGACTGTCATTGATACTTTTTTATCGGATTGATTGTTTATTTTTGTCACCCCCTTTTTTAAAATTATTTATTATTCCTTTGAATTCCATGCATTATTTATTTTTTCACCATTGGTGTTGCAACTTTTTTTTATGCTGGTTTGGTTCTATGTATACAACATTAGCGGCAATCCATGCTATAATTTTTGGAAATTTTTTCTCAAGATGGTCGAATTGATTGGAGTCTAACAATATAGAGCTTTATTATTTTTTGGTTGCTCTAAATTCAGAAATATCTATCCTATATTATCCCCTTCTCCTTTTCTCTGGGTAAGTTGCTTTGATCATTAGTAAATTCTAAGAAAGTTCTATAGAACTTCTTGTTTTGTTTTTCAAATTTTTCTCATGTGGATCCCTCTTTGGTTCTTCCAATTTTGGCATATGGCTTCCATACAGATCTTGAGACGGTTTGTAATACTTCTTCCATATTCAATTATCGAAGAGTTAAATGAGTTTTTCATGTTATTTTAAAACCATACATTGGAAACCGTAGCCATGTAGCTTCTCACATATTACAACCACTCACTAGTTGAAAACTCATGTAACATTAGTGGCCTTTTCTGGGAGATCATATTTCTTCTCTTCCTTGTCTAATTCTTATGCAAAGTTAGATGATTCTATTGTTGCTGATGCATAAATTGATCTCTTGACAATTTCATTATCCAATTCCTTACTTGGTATGGATGACAATGATCCTCCTAAAACATTGGAAACCATGAAATTTATTGGTTCCATATTTTCCGTTGTAAGAACTAGCTTTCATAAAAAAACATGATATATGTGCTTTTACATGGAGAAGAAAACTTTTGTTTCATTTGAGAATTGTTATAGATAGCTGCCCTGGAAGATGACAATGATGGTTTATCATTCATGCCAATGATCCAATTTTCTGAATGGATGGATGAGTTCTTGTGTCATCTATTTTCTTTACTTCTACACTTGGAACCAAATAGTGTTATGTAAGTGTTTATGCCTCTTTTTTTCTATCCCTTTCTTCAATAATTAATGTATTATTCTAATATTTGGTTAATATTTGTCTAGTTATTAAGTAGTTTATGGTATTGCAGAAGTTAAGGGCTACGCTCTTCATCAGTTTTAGGAACGTTCCTGATTGAGGATGGTCCCTATTATTTTTTTATGCTGAAAATCCTGCTTGGGAAGCTCTCTCAAAGTCTCTATAGTCAGGTATGTCCTGTAATTGAAGGTTGTTCAATCTAGTAGATTCAAGAATCCATTTTTCTTCAATTTTTAAGATGATTTAATCTTTGGAAAATCTGTATAATTACCTAAAGTGTGTAAAATGTGTCCTTTTTTTTCTGTCTACAGTTGACACACTGATCACAAATATATAAGAAGTTATTATATCTCATTTATTTTCCAACTATTTTCTTATAGGTGGTTTCTTATGATAAGACCGGTTCTATCCACCACCATCGAAGACAATGAGTTCAAGATTTGGGTAAGGTTTATTCCGTTTTTATTCTTTGGCCCAATTTTAATTAGGGATTTTTTGATTTTTGGGTTCCTTATATTTTTGTTGTGTGTTTTGGATTTCATTGAGGTGGATTCGAGTCGCCGTTGACAAAGGCTTACATGTGTATGCATAGGTAGGAATATGCATATATAAGTTCCCCCTTTATATATATTCACTCATGGCAGTATGAATATATATATTGGGGCTAGGTGTGCTTATATATGGATATGAAAAATGCATACGCATGTAAGTGTAAAGGGGTATATGAAAGTATAAACATATATCTAAGGACCCCCTTGTGCATATTTGGCCATGAAAATTTGTACATAGGGGCTAGGTGTCCTTATATATTTGTTAAGTTGCATATGCATGAAAGTGGAAAAAGGAATATTTGAGTTGTCGTTGTCAAAAGTAAACGTGTCTTGAGGTTGAGGTAGGGTCCCTCTCCTAGCCTATTTAATTCAAGAATGTTTTAAATTGCATTTAGTTGCCTTCTTAATTTTTCATGTTTATATTAAATTGTAATTCCTTGAATAAGTGTTAGTTAAGATAATTGTTTCATTTGATAAATAAGTCATGGTTTTGTAATAAAACCCCTCCAATGGAACTTCAAGTATTACTTTTGGCTCATTCACCCACTCGTTCACTTCACCATTGACTTCCTCCCCATTATCATCTAACTTTTGTTCTTCAAATCCATTAGATTGATTCAAATGTTCTGCTGTGGCACATCATTAATCTTTAAATTCAGATATCGAAGGCATTCCATCATTGCTCTGTGCAAGCTTCTCATGAGAATTCTTAAATATCATATCAGCACACTGCTTGACCCATCCAAAACGAGTCACACTAGTAGGATACTCACTGTCAATTTTAAGATATGAAGTTACACATGCCGGTGAATCCACCTTAGGCTTTTGCTTCACTGATTTTTTTGCATATACTCTCGGCCGACTACCACCCAAACCATAATTCTTCATCTCGACTGCAACTAAACTGTCCGAAACCAGTTTCACGCACAAATTTGAATATAAAATAAGCATATGATGAAAATGAATCAAATGGGTAGAACAAAGACAAGTAAACTACCGACCATACATAAATTAGGTGCAACCATAGGAAATGCAATTTTTAAACTCCATACAACTTGAGCACAGGAAAGCTCAGCTGCTGTATATTCAACCTGTGACCCTTGTGCTCAGCTTCTCAGCTTCTTGGCTTAGCTGCGCCAGAGAGAGGCCAACCGCTTCTCAAGATCATCCACATCGGAATACACAGATCTAGGGACAACATTTTCAGCCTTCTTTGACGCAATTCTCCCTTTTGAAGCAGAAGATAACTGTGATGCAACTCCAACACCAATTTCATCTAGCACCTGATTGGTGAGCTCCTCCCTTTCCTCTTCAGCCTCGTCTTTATCTAAATTCTTGTCAATAGACTCTGACATCATCTCAATTGTCATATCCATCTGAGATGACTACTTTTGTAATTCTTTGATCACTTTGACTTGCTTTGACGGTGCCATTTTCTCTTTCATGGTTGCCATTACTTTTGTTGCACCCTTCATGCCAGTGGATATAGAAGTGCCTCGAGTTGCAACTGTCATTTCTCGTTTTCTTGACCGCATTGCATCTTTCGGTGATGTCTTCTTCTTGAAGATATTTATGATACAATAAGCAGTAGGGTCAACTGACTAGAATATAGGTGCTCCGAAGAGGATGGGGAGGCCTGCTCTGGCAAGTCCAGTTTCACATTCTCCAGTTTTTCCAGACACTCGAACTGAGCAAAAATCTTTTCATGGTCAGCATGCAGTGATTCTCTCTACTCCTCTAATTTCCCCTACTACTATTTAAGTTCCTCAATAGAGTTACTCAAATCTGAAAATCCTACTGTTAAAAGAGTTTCTGTTTTCCTTGATTTCATCAAGGCCTGTTGTTGGGTTTTCAATGCATAAATCTGGTTTTCTGTTGGGTTGGTCTCTCGAAGGACTGGCAGGGAGAGGGGGGTTAACTGGTTGGGGGGGGTGCAAGGGGTGGGGTGTCCAGGTTTTGGGGGGGTCCAGGGGGATCTGTCCAGGGTCTGGGGGGGGGGGGGGTCTGTCCTGGGGGGTATGTCCAGGGTCTATCTGGGGGGGTTTGTCCAGGGGGTGTCTAGTTTTTTTTGGGGGGGGAGGACTGGCAGAGGGGGAACTAGCAGGGGGAGGGGGGGGGACTAGCAGGGGGAAGGGACTGGTAGGGGGGAGCGGGGTAACTGGAAAGGGGGGTGCCCGGGGTGGGGTGTCCAGGTTCTGGGGGGGGGGGGGGGTATCCAGGGGGTCTCTAGGTTTTTTTGGGGGGGGTTTGGACTGGCAGGGGGAACTAGCAGGGGAGGGGGGAAACTGGCAGGGGGAGGGTACTGGTAGGGGGGAGGGGGGTAACTAGCAAGGGGGTGCAAGGGGTGGGGTGTCCAGGTTCTAGGGGGGAAGGACTGGCAGGGGGAGGGGGGAATTGGCAGGGGAAGGGGGAGAATTACCAGGGGGAGGGGACTGGTAGGGGGAGGTGTGTCCAGCAGGGGGGAGGGGTGTCCAACAGGGGGGGTGTCCAGCAGGGGGGTGTCCAGACAGGGGGGAGGGGTGTCCAGAAAGGGGGGAGGTGTCCAGACAGGGGGGGCGTCCAGACAGGGGGGGTGAACAGACAGGGGGGGTTTCCAGACAGGGGGGGTGTCTAGACAGGGGGGGTGTCCAGACAGGGGGGGTGTCCAGACAGGGGGGGTGTCCAGATAGGGGGGAGGTGTCCAGACAGGGGGGGTGTCCAGACGGGGGGGGGGGTCCAGACAGGGGGGTGTCCAGATAGGGGGGGTGTCCAGCAAGGGGGGTGTCCAGACAGAGGGGTGTCCAGCAGGGGGGTGTCTAGCAAGGGGGGGTGTCCAGACAGGGGGGGGGTGTCCAGCAGGGTGGGTGTCCAGACAGGGGGGTGTCCAGCAGGGGGGGTGTCCAGACAGGGTGGAGGGGTGTCCAGCAGGGGGGGTTCTGTCCAGGAAGGGGGGAGGGGTGTCCAGACAGGGGGAGGTGTCCAGACAGGGGGGGTGTCCAGACAGGGGGGTGTCCAGACAGGGGGGGTGTCCAGAAAAGGGGGGTGTCTAGATAGGGGGGTGTCCAGACAGGGGGGGGTGTCCAGACAGGGGGGATGTCCAGACAGGGGGGTGTCCAGACAGGGGGGGTGTCCAGCAGGGGGGTGTCCAGACCGGGGGGGTGTCCAGCAGGGGGGGTGTCCAGACAGGGGGGAGGGGTGTCCAGCAGGGGGGTGCTGTCCAGGCAGGGGGTGGGGTGTTCAGCAGGGGGGTGCTGTCCAGGCAGGGGGGAGAGGTGTCCAGCAGGGAGGGAGGGGGGTTGCTATCCCAAAACTCTTCATTACAAAGAAAAATAGTAGTGGAAGCATGAGATTTCTCTTCCATATTAGCACATGAACTCTTCACTTGCAAGTTGTTAGGAGAAACAAAAATACAAGAATCTCTATAATGGAGGGATGATCCAAGAACATGATAATCAAAGCCTCTAGCAATCAAACTTTTCCATCCCATTATTACTGAAAATCTATCATTTGTTGGGACAAATCAGCGAGGGGAAGCCACAACACTAGTTGATTGATCCTTTCCAAATTATCTGTAGTCAGGTTGCAACTCGTATGCATGTATATATATTCCTAAACACTTAGCTGATTCCTGGTGCTACCATCCATCCACACCTTTGAAACATAATTAGGGTCATTCCATTAGAATGGGACAAGCAGAATGAGCAGGAATTGATGGGCTTGCTCAACTGTCATGACTGCCTCACCTATGATCCTTACTCTTCCCTTTTCTTTATTTTTTTAAATGATTAATCTGAGAATTTTGTCAAAAGATTATACCTTTTATCATTGAGAGAGTTCTTCATTGTTTCCTAGATTGACATGGATATTTTCTATGAGATATACACATTGCAGTTTTTTTCCGTCAATTCCAATGTGTTCAGGTGAGGTGGCCTCCAATCCTTAACAATGCTTATCCATGGGGGCTGTCCGGGGGTGCACGGGGGGTTGTCCAGGGTTCGGTGCAGGGGGGAAGGGGGGCTGCATGGGGTCTGCCCAGGGGTGCACGTGGGGGATTTCCGGCGGTGCACAGGGGGCTTTCTGGGGTTCTGTGTAGGGGGGAAGGGGGGCTGCATGGGGTCTGTCCGGTAGGGGGGTTGTTGTGCAGAAGGGTGTCTATCTAGTGGGGGGAGGGCCTTCTTTCTAGGGGGGGGGGGGTGTTTGTCCAGGGAGTGGGGGGTTTTTTCCAGTAGGGGTGGTGAAAGGGGAGTGTGCAGGTGGTGTGTGCAAGGGCACATGGGTGTGTAGGAGGTGCAAGGGGGTTGTGTAGGGGGGTGTCCACCAGGGGTGGTGCAAGGGGTCTAGAAGGGGGATGTGAATGTGCGCAGGGGGTGTAGAAAGGGGAAGGGGGTATAAGGGGGTGTCCAGGGGGTCCGGGGGGGGGGGGGGTCCAGGAGGTGTCCATGGGGTGTCTAGGGGATGGGGGTGTCCAGTGGAAGGTGTCCAGGGGGGTCTAGGTGGTTTCCAGGGGGTGTCTAGGGGGTGGGGGTCCAGGGGGGTCTAGTGGAGGGTGTCCAAGGGGTCCAATAGAGGGTGTCTATAGGGTCTAGGGGTTTCTAGTGGGTACAGGGGTGTCTGGGGGGGGGGGTGTTTTCCAGGAAGGGGAGTGGTGGGCTACTGTAGGGGGTGCAAGGGGAGTAGTGGGATGTAGCAAGTGGGGTGTGCTGGGGCAGGGGGGGGGGGGTGTGTGCAGGTGGGGGGGCAGGGGGAGGGGGGGTGTGCAGGTGGGGGGGCAGGGGGCAGGGGGGCAGGGAGGGGGTGTGTAGGTAGGGGGTAGGGGGTCTGCAGGGTGGCTTTAGGGGGTGGGGGTTGCAGGGGGAGGGGGGCTGCAAGGGGGTGGGGGGCTATGCAGTGGGGTTGGGGGGTATGCAGGGCATAGGGGAGGGGTGAAGGAGGGCGGGGGGGGGGGGGGTCTGCAGGGTAGTGGGTAGGGGTGCAAGGGGGGAGGGTCTGCAGGGCATAGGGGAGGGGTGCAGGAGGGCAGGGGGGTCTGCAGGGGAGAGGTGCATGGGGGAGTGGGGGGTGTCCAGGGTCCGGAGGGGGGGATTTTGTAGAAACCGGAGATTTTATAAGATACATTCTTTTTAATTTCATTCATATCTTCTATTTCACGACACACCAAGATTATCTTGCACTATACACAACACCGTATTAGCTTTCAGTATACGCAACACTTTTCTTGGCTCTTGTTACACCCAATTTCAAGTTCGTTTGATATAAGTTATTCTACACAACATTGAGTGTATATAAATATATATATATATATTCAATGTATAAATAAAATATGGTTGGATTCTATTATATGAAACAACAAAGGATTCGTTCACTACACGCAACCCTGACTTGGCTTGCATTACACGCAATCGCGACCTTCCTCGATGGCGTGTGTTGTACGCAATACCGAGATTTAATAAACAATGATATATTATTATAATATTGTTTTGAACTAGCCGTTATGAATAGTGTTAAATAAATTTTGAATTTTATAACATTATTATTCATCTTACACATTTTATAGAACATGGTATAAGAACAAAATAAAATTTTCGGGTAAAAGAAGTATTTTTCAAAAAATGCAGTTTTGCCGCCTTTTGATGGCGCAACCACTTTAAATATAGTTTTTGACATGTTTATAAGTTCCATTTGACAAAATAAAATTATTCTTTGGAATCAAGAAATAAAAATTTACTTTGTATAAATTTTTCATTTTATTCTGATGACTTTCATATTTTAATGAATAGTAAAAACACGCTATATTTTAATTAAAAACAAATTTTTTCATCATAATATATTATGTGGTTAAATTATAATATTTAATGGTTTTAAAGTATAAATAGAATATATTTTTACCATTTAATATAATGTATGTCATTAGCATTGATTTTACCTTGAATTCGTAGGTTAAATCAATTCAATCTTTTGCAATGTTCTAAAGAAAAACCTGTTTTCTTTCGACAACGGAATTAATTTTAATTTAATTTCTGAAACTTTTGTGTATTGAATTTGGAAAAATGGATTCCATATTTGGAATCATTGGATCCAAATTATGTTAATAGGCTACTTTTTATTTTTGGGAATTATGAATAGTAACTACGGTAAATTTTATTTACCATAGTTAAAGGTAAATCAGGTAATTAAGGGTAAATATAAGATTATAAAATTACCCTAACACTTGGAAAATCCTATTGGATGGATAAAAGTCGAACCATATCACCTAAGAGTCTGATTAGATTCATTTTATGGACTTTTTTCCATGAAAATAATTTAATTATTATTAAAACCAAAGAATGTGACAACATGTCACTTTCTTAAATCATATAAGTATAATAATTTTAATTTAGTGATAAACTTCATGAAACTTCGAAAATGAATAGTATCCAGAAAGCTAATACAATTATATACATCATAGGAATTTATTTATAATTTTTAGGGATTAAATAATTATCATTTATTTTGACACAAAGATGATGCAGTAATTGTCTTATTAATGAAATATTGACATAATTGATGTTATAAATGCCCAAATAAATGTAATTTGAGACTTTTTATGACTTACACTAATTTTATAGGTTAATATGACATGTTATTGTTTATTTAAGTAACTTTTTTCGAACTTATCATTCTTTTATGAATTTCATAAAAATCATGTACCAAATAGTGTCAAAATTGACATAAATTAGTTTTTAAAACAAATATTATATTATTAATTGTTATTTAATTCCTAAAAATCTAAGGTTCGGCAAAATGACTTATATAAGGATAGATATATTAATAATAAACAACTTGGGGTTATTTTGGCTTGTTATGGTATGTTTATTAACCATATAGTGTAAGAAAACAAAAAGACATGGTAAAAGTTAAATCTAATTGATAAGGTTAAAATAATAACCTAAACTTATCTAAATCCTATTGGATGAGAGGATTTAGACCCATACCCACTTTATATTAGAAATAAGACCCTTTGGAACCATTATAAACCGAATTTTACCTTAATATAAAATAATATTTTGAGATTTTCCTAAGGTGCCCCTCTCCTCCCTTATAAAAGGGCACCTCCTCCCTCTCCTCCTCACACCAATTTGAGTATTCAAGCTCGGCCAAAACCTGAAAAATCTCTTCTCCACTTCCCTAGTATCATCCTAGAGGCCATGTTATTCTTAAAAGACCATCCTTAGTTCTTTAAGTGGAGGTTAAGTGAAGGCGCGTCAAAAAGAGGTAATATCCATTACCGATCTTTTTCAATTTCTTTCTTCTTCAACTTCTTATTATTTAGTTGTTTCATGATAAAGTAATAACATAATTATTTCTTATATACTTATATGTTATTATAAATATGAAACAACTCTAATTAACCTTCTATCCATCCTACGGAAAAAGGAAATCACCGCGCGTGCGTACGTACGGAATACCGTCTCCACGCCGTGGTGTAATCTATTTTCTGCCACCACCTTAATTGGATGGGTATAATGGTGTAATGAGTAACTATATATGATTATTATAAAGTGATATTAATACTGAAATAGTATACATACACTTAAACACAATTTCACGACCATGGGAACGATATCATCGCTCGTGCGTACGTACGGACTACCGTCTCCACGACGCGATGAGATTCATTATCCATGTTAACCATTCCAGAATGATTATAAAGTATATAAAATGAATAATAATTAAATATATTACATGGTAAATCTACTGGATTTATGTATATATATATGTCATCTACTTACTTCCATTCAAGACAATAAGGAAAGGAAAACATCGTTCATGCGTACGTACGGACTACCGTCTCCATGAATGGTGTGTTTCATTTCATTTATCTATCTATTATATATATATATATACTGAATATATATGATATATAAATCATATTTTATATTCCGGAAGTAAGTAAATCATGATATAAGTAATAATAATGTCAAGAACAACAAGTCCAAACACCTACGATAAATGAAACGATTTTACCCAAAACGCTTCTTTAACATGGAATTTACAAAAGAACGGGTAATATAAAGTCATAAGTGAACCATATATGATATCATAACAATGAGTATGATTCTGGAATAAGTCAATGACATTATTTAAATCATTATACAGGAGTTTCAGACACTTACGAAGCAAATCGGACCTAAGGTAAGGGAAATATCACAATCTCATTTTTATCCGAGATTGTTTATACTTTGGAATTTACTGGGGTGTATTTTATCAACCACATCCATATTTCCTCAATATGTAATAGTTATATCCTTATACAATAGTTTATATCCAATTTTACCCTTCGGTGAGTTTTTTGTAAAAGATATGAAAGGAATCTTTTGTCGTTTTTTGTACGAGGTACTTTTTGACTTTTCCGACAAATGTACGAGAAAATGTTTTTTAACTTATACGACATGAATGGATTTTTAAAACATTATTTACAATAATCTTCCTTTTCAAGTTTTCAAGTTTATTTTTAATCAACTTATTTTAGTTTAAAATTTTATGACATGTTAAGAAAGGAAAATTTTTTTTGAAGTAGAAAGGATATTTTCCTAAAGAACGGAGTTCAAGTGTTTTATCAAAATTATTTTCCATATAAGATAATATACGGTTCTGTTTTTATCCCTATTATTAAATTGATTTATTATTTTGTGATGGTATTATTTTTATGAATTCCTTTATCTTATATGAATTGTTTTATGATGTCATGTTGTTTAAGAATCCCATTTTTATTACATGGGTTATGCTACGATGTATGGTTTATGATTTTGTGGCACACATAAGAATGGTATCATTATGAGATGGGTGGGACCTATATCTCCCTCCAATGCATTGGGTAAAGATTTTATATCTCATGAGATAGACATGGCTGGAATGGTAGGTTATACCGGTTCAGTGAAACAGGACTGAAACGAGGGTGACTCGGTTCAGAAAGGGACTTTGTCCACTAAGATAGTCTTGGCAATGAGTCTTGACTAATAAAGAATGATTCTCTATGATTATGTGTGTATGACACAAAGTTTCATGTTTTAAGTTGTGATTATTGGGATTACATTTCACTACTATGATTTATCCCATGTTATGAAATTATGCTCTCTTTTGCAGGTTAAGATTTCCAAAATGTTATGCTCTTATGAATATGATGTGATTGATATTTCTTTTGTTTACCCTTACTGGGCATTTGTGCTCACCCTTTTATGTTTTCTTTTCTTTAGGATATAAAGAAAGGTTTTAGGTAAAAAAGGGAAGATCTTTATGGGATATGTTGAAGATCTTTCACCATGATTAGAAGATTATATTCCGAGTTTCCAAAGACACTAAACTATTACGATCCTTGTGTGTGTGTGTTTTTGTTATGTGGTAAGTATTCTACAAAAGTAATGTAATGTCAATGTAAGTCAGGCTTCGGGTCTCTACAGTTGGTATCAGAGGAAAGGTTTAGTCAACCTTTGGAAACTAGGATGCGAAAACGTTAGTGAGATCCCTAGAGATATTTCTAAGGTATGTCTAGGGATGTACCTAAGGATAAGTATACATATAGGATACAGTCCTAGAACTATGGTAACGATCGTAGAGTTTAACTTAAGATGTTAGATATTGAGGATAGTCCCCTTTTACTATGTTGTTTTCCCTAGCATGATTTTTTCCTCTCACACTATTCTTTTTGGGTTTTAGAAAATGGCTAGAAACAGGAAGATTCACGATAATGGAGGATATGATAAACAATGGAATGATTTTATTCATTATAAACCAAATGAAATGGGATCTGGAAGTCCAAACATCATTATTATTCCTAATCAGCAATCTCATAATATGATCAATAATCTCAACTTTGGTAAGTTTCCCGACTCAGATAATAAGAGAAAGATGGAGTTTCATGATGATCATAGAGGAAAGAAAGTTCAATTTCCTTCATGTAAATCATGTGGGAAGAGGCATCAAGGAGATTGTTTCAAGGGAACTGGAAGATGCTTTGGGTGTGGAAAAGAAGGACACAAAGCCAGTAAGTGCAAAGGAAAAGGTTCAGTTAACACCAGGGATGAGGATAATGGTATTGCTATGACATCAACAATGGTTAAATGTTTTAAATGTGGAATGTACGGGCATTATGCAAACCAATGCCCTAAGGTAAAGTCTCATGAAGAGAATAAGTATGGTCGTATGTGTAGTATTTATGTGGATGATGATGAAGAGACTACAAATGATATGTGAGATGAAAGAATTTTTGAAGCTCGGTCAATGGTTTAAGAATGTAGTGGAATGATTACATGTTTATCATGTGTAATGTTGTATAAGTAATCTCATGGTACTATGGAATAAAGATACATCTAAGGATTGTTACACTGTTGTCTTTCCTTAAGTTTTGAAAGTGTATGATTAATGGTACCAGTATCCATGAAAGGTTATTCAAATATTTTTGGAATATAGATGATATTCGCATAATTAAGGGATAAGGAGAAAATTAAATGTTTGATAGTATTCATGAGCTCATGACTGATATAAGGAGAAGGTTATATCATGGTTTGAGTATATAGAATTTTGAGGATTTTGGTATGTGGAAAGTGTTAACATTTAACTGCACTCATGTTTTTACTAAGATTCAATGGGTATTCATTTTTCAAGAGATTACATGAGTATGGTATTCACATGACTGGAATGTGACGAACAAGATATATGAGGGATAAATGATGGAATTCACGTGATCATTTTCTCTATACTATGAGCTTGGACCGAAGTATTTTGGATAAGCCTAAAGATTGGAATGGATTATGTTGGACATAAGTTAGTATTGTTTAAGGATAGAACCTTTTTTCGATATTATTGATGGGATGATATAGTAATGTAGTTTTAGAAAAAGGACAACCTGCAGGACGAGCGACAACCCATCACGTTGGACAAGGCTGTGGGAATCGAACCCACAACCGAAGTGCGACTGGCCTTTATCGCCTACCACTGGCCTACAGGAAGTCCCTATTTAGTAGAAACTAGTTTTATTATATTAAGCAGTATGATATATGATGTATAAGTCCATTTTAGGAACTATATAAGATTAATCTCACTATAGATGGGCTTATGTATTTTTTTGATAACTTTTCTAACCTTTTGTTTGAGACAAATGGAATGACCCATCATTCTATCACATGATCTGCTAACACATCACGAATGACAAATTCAACTTTATTTCTTTAAGAGATGAAGTGGAAATTGTCCAAAGAATGACAAACGGTGAGACTATACCAAAATCACGAAAGTATTTCTTATAATTCCAATTTCATCAACTTTAGGGAAATGATCTTGAAAAACTAAAAATGTTGTCCTACTACCCTTATATCCGATGAATCAGATGGTACCTTAGATCACCACAAATCAATAGCTTTGTGATTGTTGGCTTTTTCATAGCCATGTTCTCTACCACTCTCCATCAGAACATGACAGTTAGATTTCTCTTCCATGTCCATATTTTCTCCTATATGGAAACCCAATGATGAGTTCATTTGGGTAACCGTTATATTTCATACTTTAGTTTTTAAAGTTCAGTTTTGGTATTTCTTTTTACGATGTGGGTTTTTATGAATAGTAAATGATTTATAACCCCGACGAATTTCGAGGGCGAAATTCATTTTAAGGGGGGAAGAATGTAACAACCCGAGATTTTATAAGATACATTATTTTTAATTTCATTCATATCTTCTATTGCACGACACACCAAGATTATCTTGCGCTATACGCAACACCGTATTATCTTGCAGTATACGCAACACTTTTCTTGGCTCTTGTTACACACAATTTCAAGTTCGTTTGATATAAGTTATTCTACGCAACATTGAGTGTGTATAAATATATATATATATTCAATGTATAAATAAAATATGGTTGGATTCTATTATATGCAACAACAAAGGAGTCGTGCACTACACGCAACCCTGACTTGGCTTGCATTACACGCAATCGCGACCTTCCTCGATGGCGTGTGTTGTACGCAATACCGGGATTTACTAAACAACGATATATTATTATAATATTGTTTTGAACTAGACGTTATGAATAGTGTTAACTAAATTTTGAATTTTATAACATTATTATTCATCTTACACATTTTCTAGAACATGGTATAAGAACAAAATAATTTTTTCGGGTAAAATAAGTATTTTTCAAAAAATGCAGTTTTGCCGCCTTTTGATGGAGAACCCACTTTAAATCTAGTTTTTGACATGTTTATAAGTTCCATTTGCCAAAATAAAATTATTATTTGGAATCAAGAAATAAAAATTTACTTTGGATAAATTTTTCATTTTATTCTGATGACTTTCATATTTTAATGAATAGTAAAAATATGCTATATTTTAATTAAAAACAACTTTTATCATCGTAATATCTTATGTGGTTAAATTATAATATTTAATGGTTTTAAAGTATAAATAGAATATATTTTTACCATTTAATATAATGTATGTCATTAGCATTGATTTTACCTTGAATTCGTAGGTTAAATGAATTCAATCTTTTGCAATGTTTTAAAGAAAAACCCGTTTCCTTTCGACAACGGGGTTAATTTTAATTTAATTTCTTCAACTTTTGTATATTGAATTTGGAAAAATGGATTCTATATTTGGAATCAGTGGATCCAAATTATGTTAATAAGCTACTTTTTATTTTTGAGAATTATGAATAGTAACTACGGTAAATTTTATTTACCATAGTTAAAGGTAAATCGGGTAATTAAGGGTAAATATAAGATTTTAAAATTACCCTAACACTTGTAAAAATCCTATTGGATGGCTAAAAGTAGATCCATATCACCTAAGGGTCGGATTAGATTCATTTTATGGACTTTTTTCCATGAAAATAATTTAATTATTATTAAAACCAAAGAATGTGACAACATGTCACTTTCTTAAATCTTATAAGTATAATAATTTTAATTTAGTGATAAACTTCTTGAAACTTCGAAAATTAATAGTCTATAGAAAGATAATACAATTTATCTACATCATAGGAATTTATTTAGAATTTTTAGGGATTAAATAATTACCATTTATTATGACACAAAGATGATGCAGTAATTGTCTTATTAATGAAATATTGACATAATTGATGTTATAAATGCCCAAATAAATGTAATTTGAGACTTTTTATTACTTACACTAATTTTATAGGTTAATATAACATGTTATTGTTTATTTAAGTAACTTTTTTATAACTTATCATTCTGTTATAAATTTCATAAAAATCATGTACCAAATAGTGTCAAAATTGACATAAATTATTTTTAAAACAAATATTATATTATTAATTGTTATTTAATTCCTAAAAATATAAGGTTCGGCCAAATGACTTAAATAATGATATATATATTAATAATAAACAACTTGGGGTTCATTTGGCCTGTTATGGTAAGTTTATTAACCATATATTGTAAGAAAACAAAAAGACACGGTAAAAGTTAAATTATTTAACTTAGAGTTAAATCTAATTGATAAGGTTAAAATAATAACCTAAACTTATCTAAATCCTATTGGATGAGAGGATTTAGACCCATACCCACTTTATATTAGAAATAAGACCCTTTGGAACTATTATAAACCGAATTTTACCTTAATATAAAATAATATTTTGAGATTTTCCTAAGGTGCCCCTCTCCTCCCTTATAAAAGGGCACCTCCTCCCTCTCCTCCTCACACCAATTTGAGTATTCAAGCTCGGCCAAAACCTGAAAAATCTCTTCTCCACTTCCCTAGTATCATCCTAGAGGTCATGGTATTCTTCAAAGACCATCCTTAGTTCTTTAAGTGGAGGTTAAGTGAAGGCGCGTCAAAAAGAGGTAATATCCATTACCGATATTTTTCAATTTCTTTATTCTTCAACTTCTTATTATTTAGTTGTTTCATGATAAAGTAATAACATAATTATTTCTTATATACTTATATGTTATTATAAATATGAAACAACTCTAATTAACCTTCTATCCATCCTACGGAAAAAGGAAATCACCGCGCGTGCGTACGTACGGAATACCGTCTCCACGCCGTGGTGTAATCTATTTTCCGCCACCACCTTAATTGGATGGGTATAATGGTGTAATGAGTAACTATATATGATTATTATAAAGTGATATTAATACTGAAATAGTATACATACACTTAAACACAATTTCACGACCATGGGAACGATATCATCGCTCGTGCGTACGTACGGACTACCGTCTCCACGACGCGATGAGATTCATTATCCATGTTAACCATTCCAGAATGATTATAAAGTATATATAATGAATAATAATGAAATATATGAAATTTTAAATCTAATGGATTTATGTATATATATATTTTATCTACTTACTTCCATTCAAGACAATAAGTAAAGGAAAACAGCGTTCATGCGTACGTACAGACTACCGTCTCCATGAACGGTGTGTTTTATTTCATTTATCTATCTGTTATATATATATATATATATATATACACTGAATATATATGATATATAAATCATATTTTATATTCGGGAAGTAAGTAAATTATGATATAAGTAATAATAATGTCAAGAACAACAAGTCCAAACACCTACGATAAATGAAACGATTTTACCCAAAACGCTTCTTTAACATGGAATTTACAAAAGAACGGGTAATATAAAGTCATAAGTGAACCATATATGATATCATAACAATGATTATGATTCTGGAATAAGTCAATGACATTATTTAAATCATTATACAGGAGGTTCAGACACTTACGAAGCAAATTGGACCTAAGGTAAGGGAAATATCACAATCTCATTTTTATCCGAGATTGTTTATACTTTGGAATTTACTGGGGTGTATTTTATCATCCACACCCATGTTTCCTAAATATTTAATATTTATATCCTTATACAATAGTTTATATCCAATTTTACCCTTCGGTGAGTTTTTTGGTAAAGATATGAAAGGAATCTTTTGTCGTTTTTTGTACGAGGTATTTTTTGACTTTTCCGATAAATGTACGAGAAAATGTTTTTTAACTTATACGGCATGAATGGATTTTTAAAACATTATTTACAAGAATATTCCTTTTCAAGTTTTCAAGTTTATTTTTAATCAACTTCTTTTAGTTTAAAATTGTATGACATGTTAAGAAAGGAAATTTTTTTTTGAAGTAGAAAGGATATTTTCCCCAAGAACAGAGTTCAAGTGTTTTATCAAAATTATTTTCCATCTAAGATAATATAGGGTTATGTTTTTATCCCTATTATTACATTGATTTTATTATGTTGTGATGGAATTATTTTTATGAATTCCTTTATCTTATATGAATTGTTTTATGATGTCATGTTGTTTAAGAATCCCATTTTTATTACATGGGTTATGCTACGATGTATGGTTTATGATTTTGTGGAACACATAAGAATGGTATAATTATGAGATGGGTGAGACCTATATCTCCCTCCAATTAATTGGGTAAAGATTTTATATCTCATGAGATAGACATGGCTGGAATGGTAGGTTATACCGGTTCAGTGAAACAGGAATGAAACGAGGGTGACTCGGTTTAGAAAGGGACTTTGTCCACTAAGATAGTCTTGGCAATGAGTCTTGACTAATAAGGAATGGTTCTCTATGATTATGTGTGTATGCCACAATGTTTCATGTTTTAAGTTGTGATTATTGGGATTACATTTCACTACTATGATTTATCCCATGTTATGAAATTATGCTCTCTTTTGCAGGTTAAGATTTCCAAAATGTTATGCTCTTATGAATATGATGTGATTGATATTTCTTTTGTTTACCCTTACTGAGCATTTGAGATCACCCTTTTATGTTTTCTTTTCCCCAGGATATAAATAAAGGTTTTAGGTAAAAAAGGGAAGATATTTATGGGAGATGTTGAAGATCTTTCACCACGATTAGAAGATTATATTCCAAGTTTCCAAAGACACTAAACTATTATGATCCTTGTGTGTGTGTGTTTTTGTTATGTGCTAAGTATTCCGCAAAAGTAATGTAATGTCAATGTATGTTAGGATTCGGGTCTCTACAAATTTGCAAGGCAGGGGGGACTGGTGCAAGAGGGCAGGGGGGAGGGGGGTGTCTGCAGGGCAGTGGGGAGGAGGGCGGGGGGGGGGGGGGGGGGGTCTGCAGGGCAGTGGGGAGGGGTGCAAGGGGTGCGGGGGGATGCAAGGGGGAGGGGGGATGTGCAGTGGGGTTGGGGGGGGGGGTATTTTTTTATGTATTTTCAGACCCTATAGACACTGTTTTAAACCGTGGCTATTGGTTTATTGCCACGGTTTTTAACCATGGCTATAGGCCTAATGCCACGGTTTCAAACCGTGGCAATAAAGTCTGTCCGTCCTCTTGTATAGCCACGATTTTAAACCTTTGCTATAGCTCTAGAGCCACAGTTTGAACCATGGCTCTATACCTATAGCCACGGTTTGAACCATGGATATACATATATAGCCACTGTTCTAAACAGTGGCTATAGGTCTAGGCCTATATCCACGCCAAACTTAGCCACAGTTCCTTAAACCGTGGATATAGCCCGAATTTCCAGTAGTGCGTGCAGATGAAGCATGTGAAGGGGTGAGTAACAAAGTACTCAACAGGGACCCCAAAACAAAAAGTAAATACCACACAATAATCCTCAAAGTAAATCATGAAATACAAGACAACTCACACCAGGTATATGTTTAGGGTAGTGATAGTGCAAACATCAGTCACAACATCGAACACCTAGACTACTGGATAACTCCTCCTCTAACAAGTATAGTGGGCATACCAAGTCACGAAGAAGTGATTTCCACTAACCTTGGACTTCTTAGGTACACCTCCCCAGCATGTACTGTGGTCCTGCTAAGTCACAGAGAAGTGCTTCCCACTGTGGGCCTACAAAGTCACATAGAAGTGTTTCCCATAATCTTGGCCAACTAAGGTACTCCTCCTCATCACGTATTGTGGGCCTGCAAAGTCACAGAGAAGTACTTCCCACTATGGGCCTGCAAAGTCACAGAGAAGTTCTTCCCACTATTGGAACACCCCAAGCTTCCACGCTACGTTTCCCTTAGAATAATGCAATAGCGTGTGTTGTACGCAACCTCGAGTTCTAACACACCACAACTAATTAAACTAGACATTATGAATAGTAATACCTACTTTTTGAAAAATTATAAATTTTATCTCTCAAAATGGACTTCATTTTTAGATTCGGAGTATCGAATTTATCCTAAGGTGAAAGTTTGGTACTTTTTGGATAACTTTTATATTTTAGTGAAAATTAATAAATTTTAATTAAAAACAACCTTTTTAATCAAAATAATTAATAGTGATATATTATGAATTTTATTGGTTTTAAGGTACAATTAGAATACAATTTTACCATTTTATCCAATGGTGGTCATTAGAATTAATTTCACTTTGAAATTGGACATAAACAATTGACAATCTTTTGATTGATATTGTTTCTTAAAAACACGCTATTTGTTTTAACAACAGGAAATTAATTATAAAATTAATTAATGCAACTTATATGTTGGGAATTTTTTAAAATAGACATCATTTTTGAATTTTTAATATCAATTATAGCTTAGGGTGAATTTTTGGTATTTTTCTGAAAAACTTCATTTTTTGATGAATAGTGAAACCACTAAGTGGTAGTTAAAAAACTAAATTTTTCATAAAAATTAATTTTACCGCTTCTGTGAATGGAATTTAAAAAATCCGAGAGACACAGTTGATATCAGTAAGTAAAATGTGATTCAATGAGATGAAAATAATTTTTGGTGAATAGTAACTTTTTACTTTTATTTACCACGGTTAAAAGTAAATAGGGTAATTAAGGGTAAAAATGATATTAATATTACCCTAACACATGTCCTAATTCTATTGTACAAGTGTATTTCGACCAAAAACAACCTTATTAATAAAATATTATCATTTAGGTCCACTTGGATTAGATTAGGACATTTATTATTATTTAATTCAAAGAAGAGTTAAAAGAGTTAAAATCAAAGTTTAATTACAAAAACATTTTTAATATAGGGTTATACATAATATAAATTTGATTGTAAATATTAATTAGAAATATAAAAATATTTACTACATAATGATATTTTATTTATAATTTTTATACATTAAATAATTTAATTTATTTATGACAAAATGGTGATGCAGTAATTACCATAATAGTAAAAAATCAAGATAATTGATATTATAAATACCCAAATAAATATAATTTGAGACTTTTTATGAATTACACTAATTTTCTAGGTTAATATGACATGTTATTATTAATTTAATTAAATTTTTTCGAACTTATCATTCTGTTATGATTTTCACAAAAGTCAATTACCAAATAGTGTCAAAATTTACATAAAATAGTTTTTAAACAAATATTATATTATTAATTGATATTCTATTCCTAAAAATCTAAGGTTCAGCCAAATGACTTAGATAAGGATATATATATTAATAATGAAACACTTGTGATTCGTTTGGCTTGTTATAGTAGGTTTATTAACCATATAGTGTAAGAAAACAAGAAGACACAGTAAAAGTTAAATTATTTAACTTAGAGTTAAATCTAAATGATAAGGTTAAAATAGTAACCTAAACTTGTATAAAATCTATTGAATGAGATTATTTAGACCCATACCCACCTTATCCTCAAAATAAATCACTTTGGATCCATTAGAAACCGAATATGAATTTATTATAAAATAATATTTTAAGTTTTCCTAAGGTGCCCCTCACCCCTCTTATAAAAGGGAACTCCCCCTTCTCTCAATATCACACCTTCAAATCCTTTTGTTTCGGCCAAAACCTACCCAAATACTCTCTAAACTTCTCTCCCTTCATCCTAGAATCCCTCCTTTAGTCATAAATCCATCCTAAGGAGTCCTTTTGATCAAATCAAAAGGAAGAACCCGAAGAAGAGGTAACGTTTTCACCACCCTCTTTCAAGTTCCTTTATTCTTCCACTTCCTCTTTGTTTATTATTTCCATTATAAAATAATAACTCCAGTATCTTCTATATACTGTGATGTTATTATAAATATGGCACAACCATATTCATTATTCTACCCATCATTTTAATGACATGTCACCATACGTGCGTACGTACGGCTTACCGTCTCCACGTCGTGGTGTAATTGTTATTCAATATATTATTATTTAGATGGGTATAATAATGATGTATAATTCAAGTAAATAATAAATATAACATGATAATTATTCTGTATATATGATATACCATCCAATTATATATTATTTTAATATCAAAAGAATGATATTATCGCTCGTGCGTACGTACGGACTACCGTCTCCACGACGCGGTGAGATTTATTTCCAAGTTCACCATTCATCGACGATTATAAAAATATATATTACTAATAAGTATGTAATATATGAAATAATAATTCTACTGGAGATATATATTTATATATATAAGTATTTATGTACTTACATATATCTTATTCACTTACTTCTGTTCAATACTATATGAAAACAGAAACAACGTTTAGGCGTACAGACGGACTACCGTCTCCATAAACGGTGTTTTCCATTTCATATACATGTCTATTATACATATTTATATTCTAAATATATATATTTATCATATTTTATATT
This sequence comes from Viscum album, assembly GCA_963277665.1. NCBI lineage: Eukaryota > Viridiplantae > Streptophyta > Magnoliopsida > Santalales > Viscaceae > Viscum > Viscum album. The sequence goes on from OY728127.1 coordinate 1,210,627,480, forward strand.
CTTTAAGTATTTAAATCATTATCTAAGTGATACAATCAAGAGTAATAAGTTAAAACACGTACGATAAAGAAAATGATTATTACCCGAAATGTAAATTTAACATGAAAATTATTATTAAATGGGTAGTACAAAGTCATAAATGAATCATGTATGATATCATAAATATTAATATGGTTCTGGTATAATTTAATAACATACTACCATTTTCGTACAGGAGGATAAACGTACCCTCAACTAAAGAAAAGTGCAAGGTAAGGGGTTTTCATCTCACTCCTTATTCCCGCGAGATTCATGCCATATTGCCACTATTAACTTTTGTGTGGTGTATGTACTGCACATAATTGTATACTTTGTGTAATACACTTTAATTTACGTGTATTTACATATTCATTGTATGATACCTCTTTCATGTTTTTTATGTTTCGTAAGTTACCGAATTGGTAAGGGCTAATTCCTCAATCTCATTATTATCTGAGATTGTTTATGTGTAAGTATTTACTGGGGCATTTTTATCATCCTTGACCATTTTCCATAAAAATGATTTAAAAATGAATATTTTAAGGATTTTTGAAAGGTACACTTTATCAAGATCATAATTTTAAATGTTTTAAAGATTTATCTTTCTAAATCTTTTAAATTAATGTCCATGTTTAAAAAATGATTTTAAGGATTTATTTATATGGACATGAATGTTTTGAAATATGAATTCTTTTCAAAAGTTTCAAAGTGGTATGTGACACTTTGATTCAAAAATCTCTTTTAAATTACTTCCATTATAAATGTGTGACTTTTAAATGATTTTACAAAAAGGATATTTCTCTCAAAGATTTTTACAAATCATTTTCATCTATGTAAAAATCCTTTTTAAACTTATTTTGAAGTTGATTTATCATGATACAAATCTTCCATACTGTGTTGAAGGTTTTGTGATATGTTTGACTGTGGATGTGTTATTTTTATACCATTCATGGATTATGGGTAAAGTATTGACATTTCGTATGCTAGTTTTAATACGAATGTTTATGTTATGTTTAGACCTTTTCATATGAGGAATGCATTGGACTTAGTAAGTGACGGGTGGAGACCGCTATAGCTCCTCGATGCATCAGTAGGTCTCATGAGACAAACTAATGTCTTGGCACGAGGCCTTGACAAAATTTTTATTTGTAGTCTTGGCACGAGGCCTTGGCTACGTGGTTATGATTGTCTGGCATTATGCATTCCATCATTATGAAAGTGGTTAGTGATATTGCAAGTGATTATTGGACTAATAGAATATCCATGTGAATAAGTAAATGGCATTATTTCATTTTATTTTTGCCATATTTTTCTGAAGTTAAAGTTTAAAAGCCTTTTGTTTTAGTTATACATTGCCTTAAATGTTTATGTTTATCAATGAATGCTTCCGCTATATTGTTATCCTTACTGAGCATCTGAGCTCACCCCTTTCTATGTTTTATTTTTCCCAGGATTCCAATCCAAGAAGTGTATTGTGATTGATATGCAGGGTTAAGACAAATGAATAATGGCGTTCATAAAAGATTATTTATGTTGTTTTGTTTGTTATGAAGTGTAATGTAATATTCATGTATGTAATCTATTTTCCAATACTGCTAAATTGATCGGTCCTTCGGGACTTGATTCCTTGTAATCATGCCAATGTATTAAAATAATTCATCAACTCTGGGTAACTGGGGTCGGGGTGTTACAGTTGGTATCAGAGGAAGTTTAACAATAACCTTGGAAACTAGATTTAGATAAACTCTGATTAGAGCACATTACCCTAAGATAGACTATGAGGATTATTATAGAAAAACTTCCTAGAATTTTGGTATTGTAGAGATTTTGTGAGTTTTCTGAGCAATACATCCCTGTCTAGATACAAGCAGGTAGAGGAGGCTCTGGCACAGATGTACCTAGGAGTGAAAACTCCGACAAGGAGTTTCGGGCTTGACCCGGGGTATCCTGGTACACGACAACGGGCCTTACTGCACTCTTGGTTATGACACTCTCGGGGGATATGCTTAGGATAATTCTCATTTTCTTTACAAACCATTATGGAGGATTTATGAGTATATACTTCCTCAAAAAAGACATTTTTATGATTATAGATTATATCTATAAACTGTTTAATTCATGTTAAGTGTTTTACAGGTTTGGTATTAGGTATTTCTATTCATAAACTAATATAGTGTATTCCATTGTTTAGAAATGACGCCCAGTAGAAAGAATGAGAACTACAGCAATACCTATGATCCAAAGAGTAAGAAGGATCATATCTTTCATGGCCTTAATCCAGAATTAATAAGGGAAATAGTCTCCCATGTACTCTCATCATATGAAGAAATAATATCATGTGTTAAGAAGATAAGTAAAGAACTCTCTGAGTCCTATGGATTTGAAGGGAAGAAATAGAATAAAAGGATGGAAGAGAGAAAGATGGATAAATGGAAGAAGGGAAAGAAGGATTTTCCCATATGTGATAATTGTGGAAAGAATCACCTTGGTAAATGCCTGAAGGGAATGGGAGTTTGTTATAAGTGTGGAGAAAAAGGACACAGAGTACGTGACTGCAAGGATAAGAAAAAGGTTTCAAATGTGCAATGCTTCATCTGCAAAGAGTTGGGACACTACGCGAATCAATGTCCCAGTCATCAGAGTATACCGCAAATGATTCTATTGGATAGTAATAAAGTTATGATACTACCACATATGAAGAGGAATGAGTACTTCTCTTATTTTTTTATTAAAGAATTATGTCATTTTAGTGTTGTATCGATGATATTCCAGTTATATGAATTATGGAAATAAATAAGTATTGTACTGCAGTACAATTTCAGAGAGGATTTGAGATTATATGGTACTATGAAAAGTGACTCAACAACAAGTTAGACTTTTTTTGAAAATACATGGTTGAAGGAAAGGTAATCCTTAATATGGTCCTGATACTGAGATAGTAATGGTTGATTTGGATAAATTACATCGGATATTATTTCATTTAATATCATGTATTTATAGTGGTTCTAGAAATTTTTTTAAATTATAATATGTTTAATGAAGTTTAATTTGAACATAATAATAGTCTTTTTCATAACCTTGAAGGTGGTAATGGAAAATGAAAATGCATCATTCATGATGGTGGTAAATCGACACATCACAGATGATGTTTTAATTTTTAGAATAAAAGGAAGAGGAGAAGGGGTTTGATGATGGATATTCCATTAACATAATAAAATTTTATTATATATAAGAAACTAGAGTTATCATGGTTGTTTTTTTAGATGAGGTAAGGATATGATAATAAAAGAAAAAAAATTAAAATAAATTAATAGAGAACGGAAGAGGATTTTACCTTTTGTATTGCATCTTTTCAAGAACATTTTAAGGCATTTGAGATTGACCTTTTGCTAAGAAAAAAAAGATCAGTTCATAGGGAAGAGATTTGGGAGAGTAATTGGTAAGAATATAAGAAATTTTCAAATATTATGTGTTAGGAGAATAGGTTATGAGAAGTGGTAGGTATAGTTAGGGAGAGGGGAGTTTTCTGATTATTGTATACATTTTTTTTAATTTTTCTAAAGACTATCAATAGTGATGATTATTTTGACCATGTAATGTAAATAGTGCATGTGAGTTCTAACTAATGGTTCTTACATCAGCCATATATCATACATGTCTCAATAATTCCTGTATTTATCAAATATCATAAATTATCATATTTCACTCTTCAAAAAAATCAACTATTTTAGAAATTTACTAAAATATAACAATAACCATTTTTTTATTTGTAGATTTCAAAACTAGACTCAATTTTTTGAAAATAATTTTCTAAATATGATAAATTTAATATTTAATTTAAATCATCTTTTATTTAAAAATATTGATTTTAAAATTATATCTGATTTTATGAAACTTTGAAAAATTAATTAAGGTCTCATAAAATTATATTATAATTAAAATACAACAAAATATTAATTTATGAATCTATTTTATATAAATAAATTTTATTTAAAATTGTTATATTAATTATAACTTGTAAATAAAAATTCTGTTTTATAAAAATACCAACACTTAATGGATAATTTTTAAAACAATTTTAAAATTATTATATGATATAAATATATCATATTTTCATTAATTAGATGCCTAAATATTATTTATAATTTTATATGTGAGGTTATTATTCTAATGTCCATATTTCTATTCCTGATAGTTTCATTACTAATCTAATAACCATGTTAATATTTAATAGTATATCAAGGTTTTTTTGTGCAACATAAACTATCGAATAAATTGAATTTATTTAAGAATTTAAATATAATAAAATATTGGGGTGTTATAATATCTTTATATATAACCTTGTAAAAATACTTTTTCCCTTATATTTCCTTTATTATTTTCATTTAATGTGTATATGATTTTCAATAGAACAAAACAAATTTACTCCTCCTAGATGAGGTAGAGGTTCAAGAGTAGAGTGGTCAATTGAAATAATGAAAAATTTCGTAAAATGTTGGGTATACTAATTCACCACCATGCAGTCTCAACTTCCCTATATGATCCATTTGAGATCTACACATTCCAGAGTCATATATTATATAGTTGGGATTATCCCCTACCTAAATAGCTAAATAGTGAGTTTCATTCCAAAGAGGGATCAATTGATTAATGTAATATGAATCCTTTACAACTAATTGATATGATATAAATTCAGAAGGGGTCATAATTTTATTGGGAGTATATTTCATTAAAGTTATTGTTAAATATATGTAAAATATGATACTCATCTAAAAAAGGTTTTTTTGTGGATAAATAACACCATCATCATCCTACTGAACTTTGAGATCAATATTTAGAAATATGAAGCGTAATGTAAGAAAATTATCTAGACTGGTAGATAAACATAAGAATCGATCTTAAGAAAAAAATAGAAAAATACCATGTTAGAGAAATACATTCTTAAGAAAACAAATGTTGGTTTGTTCAATAATTGTATCTAGATTCTTATGAGAAGCATAAAATGATTCACTCAATGATTAAAATGCATTAAATGGAAAATGACCTAAGGAATTTCATACTCCACTCATATAATATATATTATGGGGTATTTTAATTACTTGGAGACACTGATGGATTCTCTCAATCTTTTTTTGATTATTGAATTCATTCTAGAATCACTGTTGTATGTGTTATGAAATTGTGGATGAGTTCTAAAAAAATTACGTAATATTCTCAAAGTGTTGAGAATTTATAAACATTGAATGTGTTCTCTATATTGTAATGTTTTATCGATAATAAAATTGGGGAAATATAAAAATCATAAAAATAAAATTAAGTTATAAAGTTAAAAATTATTCTTAAAGTTTACATAAAAGATCATTGAAAATTATAGGTGGTTTTAGGAAGTAATGAAATTAAATCAATGTGATGTCATCATTTAGAATTACTAAAGGAGTTCAGGAAACACCATTGTATGTCCTGGTTATGTGGGGGTGTTATAGAAATAAACTCATTGATTTTAAAAAATAGATTTTACCAAATGTATACTTTAAAATATTGTAAATACGAATGAGTTTAAAATCAAGGAATGCATTGACAAATATTGTAGTTTTCATTTAAATTTTGAGGTAAATGGCTACTGAATCATGGTTTAAATTAAAAAGAATATATCAAGATCAAATGGATCAAAATATAGGATTCATACAGTTATCGCATTTCACTTATATTATAAGACAAGTTATTTATTAATAAGAAGTTATTTTGAACAATATGGGTTGAAGGTTATTCACATGGTTATAATTAGATCCAATAAAATAATTTATTTTCGATTAAAGTAGGGTTAAAAGGTATTATATGGGATAAAATATTTCTCAAAGATATTCATTAAAATATGAATAATTGTGATTCAACTAAAATCAATGGATTATTTTAAAGAATAAAATATTTATTTCATAAAAATACTCCAAATACATAGAATACTAGATAAGATATAATGGTTAATAGATGATTTAATAAATATTCCCAGCCTAATGAAACAAGTGTTATTTTCTGAACACATACAAGTTTGTTCCTCTTGTAATGATATTCCAAAGGAATAAAGTTTCTTAGAGGCCAATGATATTGTGTTTTGTAGTTAGAGAATATCAAAGATAACATATAAAAGATTATGCCATGTAGTATTAAGAGTGAATATTACTCAATAACCTGATATAGTTTAGGGTATAATGGTAAAGAGAAATGTAACTAGTTATATTTTGTTACTATAAATAGGATTATATCTCTTTATATTTAAAATGAGGTCATGGTGTGTTGATAAATAAAAAATGTGAATTTTTATATTTTTTACCAAAATTACAACATGGAGAAGTTTTATAGGAAGGTTCCAATAATGGAGATTATGATGAAATTAATAAAAGTTCTAAGTATACAATAGATGTTATTAAAATCATAACATTTTTTGTTGTGAAGTAAAAGATTTGAACTATCTATTCCAGGAAATAAACATTAGGAATACGATTCCTAAGTCTCCAATTTATTCAAACTATCTTACTTGATAAATGTTACTCATTAAAAGAGTATATTAGATATATTTTATCATATAGTCACATCGAGATGTGATAGGAATTATAAAGAGATGAAATGAATTTAACAAAACCCTAAAGGAGTAGAAAAAATAAGGTCGATCTAGTGGTCTATCTTATGGGATACAATTATATGGACACTTATGTATAGTTTTTTAATGATATTAAAGGAGTATAATTATATAAAATTTATCATGATAACTAAAAGGTGGTCTCTATATTTCATAGTGGTTGCATATATTATGTGAATTAAGCTCTGAAAGCAAGACTTCGAGTTATCCAGAAATGATTTTCATCATGTATTGTTATATTTTGTAATGAAATGTTGTGCTGAGTGTGAGTAAGAATATTTAATCATGATACAAAATATTATCACAAGGAAGAAAAAAATATTTTTCATTAGATCACCTCTTATGTGTATACCACATGGAGTGTCATGCTCTATGTATTTGTTATACAAAGGGTGCATGTTATTTATTTAGATTTCCATACACTTGAGGTTGTAAAGATACATATCATGAGAACCTTCATACATTTATACCTTTTTTTCAATAATTTACGATTATCTATTAATAAGGTGGTTGGATATGTTTTTTATTATGTTATCGGTTGTATCTTAAATAAAATGACATTTTTCCTCAAGTATAAGAAATAAGACATATGGTCCCTCAATTGAGATTGTATAGGGAAGTGTATGAAAAAACTAAGACAAAATATATAATGTTATTTTCTATTTTACGAATAGAATGTGATTTGATCATCTATAAGGGTGAGTGACAGGTGATATATTCATCAGTATGTTCAGTTGTACATTTATAATCAAGAATATATGAGTTTTCTCTATGGTATTAACATAATTAGTGTCTCACGATCAGTATATTTCTTGTAAAAAGGTCTCAAATGAAAATTAATGATTTCATATGATGAAACTACTGTACATAGGAATAGAGATACATGTCTTTAATTGGGATCATGCTAGATCATTTTATAGCTTGAGTAGCACTGATAATTATCTAGAGGATGTGGTTTTATTAATTTTATAAATTCAATTATTCATATTATTTTCAATTATAAAAATGTATGTGTGCTTATACGTTATGGTTTTCTATATTAGGATTAACTCTTACTCATATAAATTCTCTAAAAAAAATTATAGTTAACCAAAAAGGATTTTTGAATGATTATTGAGAAGGTTTTGCATATAATGTGATACAAATTGAAATTAATGATAGATTTAAAAAGGGAGTTTGGTAGATATCAGAAAATATGTTTTTATTTGATTTCATAATTTATTATATATGGTACAATATAAGATGGAATGAAACTAAGTCTATGATGCTTTAGTGCAAGTGGAGGACTATTGGAGCTATGCATATAATCCTATATCATATGGTGTGATTTTAACATGTCATGTATTAGGAAATGAATGAAAACCTAGGAATATCATCATCCTTGTATAAAGGGTTTCATATGGATTTTTAGGGGATAACATGTTATTTCCTTGGCATGGAAGTGTAATGTGAAAGAATTAATGTCTGAATATTTCTATATTGTTAATCATTACATAAAAAATTTCTTAAGATGAAACATTCAGGAGGAGTGATTCATTCATGTGATTAATACTTGGTTGGTGTTATCATTAACTAATACATTATAAATATATCACTTAGTTCATGGGAGTTCCCCAATGGATATTTAAGTAGATAAAAACCATCAATATGGGGTGGCTAATTCCTACCTAAGTTATTTTTTATACTCCCTCTCTTTATACCTCTCTTCATCTTACTTCTTTTCCATGGGAAACACTAGCATGATATTGAGTGAAGGGGAGTCCAATCCATGTGATGAATGATTAATAACAGTCTATAGATACACCATAGAGATGTGATACATAGGGTTTCTATTAAGTGATCTTTACCAATGATATGAATGAAGAATAAAGCAGCAGATCACCAGTGTAATGTACAAAACATGTTCATCATTTTAATTTAAATGGTTTTGGATTCAAGGATAGAACATCTTTGGATTTATGGTATCTAATTATGTCCACTGTTTTTATTAATTGTTATCAATCCTTAAAATCATAACAATATTGAGTAACTAAAATACCATAGGGTGTCTAGTTGTGGTCCACTAATAATACAATGGTTATGATAGGATTTTTTGGAATTTAACATCCTTTTCTTAAAGAGTTACACTTCCATATTTTTGGGGTGACGTTTTTATAAAAGTAAAAGGATTGAATTGGAATCCACCTTATGAAATGAAACTTCTCCCATCCTTTTATATATCTTGTTTATCTTCTTGATTCTACATATAATGGTTAATTAATAATTATGCACTATTGGGACTTTCATGGAAGAGAAATAAATTTTCCCTTTTTTATTTTGTGTTCATTTTTTCTTATTTAGAAAAATTTATAAGAACCATTAAGATGTTTTTTATAAATATTTTTAGGAATTTATTGTTTCATAGATTTTATTTACCCATTTCATCTCTAAAAGTCATTAGAAAGTGTAAGAGGTATGTGATACTACATATCACTCATGATTTTTGATGTTTTATATGCATGTGAATTTTGAGTAATTTATGGGGTTTTGAGGTAATTATAAATGGAGAAAAATCATTAAATTAATTTATAAAATTTTAATTTTATATATACATGCACAGAAAATAACTTATAAGTATATTTTCTAAATGAGTGATTTTTTTCAAAACCATATAATAATTTTATTATACAATGAAATATAATAAAAGAACCTAGATGAAATTATTTTATAAAATATATCATGTGAATAATAGGAAAATATATAGGATTACGGGAGTTATTCAATCTTCAAAAGGGGGAAACTGAGAAAAATCTAAAAATGATATTTTTTTGGATGCATGTGAGTGATGCTTACAAAGTGACTTGTTAACTATCTAGATTTACTTAGGCCTAAATAAAGAAGGAAATATTGAACATGGGAATGATATAAGGTGTTTTTTGATGGTATATCATATTAAATTTATTGAGAAACATGATTTTATCATGATAAGATGATTTTTTGGAATAAATTATCAGAGCATGAAATGTTTTTTTATAATAGTTTTTCATGATATGGGAATGAATGTGATTGGGATGGCAATAATAACATTGTGATCTTTTTTTACTAGATTTAACTTTTATAATATCAATTTATGATCATGAGGTTCATTGAAGTAATATTAATATTGATCTATCACAATTTCCTTTATTTATTATTAAAAAGATACATAAAGGGATGTTTGCACCTATACACCATCTCATACAACCCAAAAAAATCATTTGTAGATAATTAGTTTTTTATAATAATGTTATTGGTTCCATTATCCTGATAGAAATTTAGATCCTCCCTTAGCTTACATTTGATGGATCACTTATGAACATGTTGGAACCAAATCTTTATCTATTTCCATTGGAGATTTTTTAAATGTTTTTTTAAATAAATTATTTATTTAAATGAGTTTAGGTTAGAAATATTAGGAAAAATAATTTGGAATGGTGTCATTAGTGATGCCTCCTTTAAGTAAAAAAACTTATTTTAAATATAAATCTTTTTATATTTAAAGCATTATTTTTTTTTATTTTTTGATATATATATATTGTTTTTATTTTATTTTGTTAAGTATTATTTTAATTAATATTTGAAAGTAAAAATGTTATGTTTTTATGAAATAAATTTTGTGACATGTAAATTAGTTTTAGTTATTATATTTATGATTTTTTTTACTTTCAATTATGATTTAAATGTTGAGTCGCTTTATCAAATATAATTTAGATTGTATTTTTATTTTATAATTTATAGGCCTTTAAATTAACCTACATGAAACATAATAATTTTTTATGTATGAAAATTTGAAATTCAATAAATAATAAAGTATAAATAAAATAAAAGTGAATCTTAACACACTTAGTGAACATATAAAAGATAATTGAATGTGACAAGTATTTTCTAAAAATAATTATTTAAAATTCAATTTAATATCACAATAAATTGTTTTTTCCAAACATTAAATTTAGTTGAAGTTATTAATTTCATTTAGAATGTATTAAACCATTCAATAAATATTGTGAAAATACTTTTTAATGGGTAAATATATTGTTTTAATCAATAATATTTGTAGTGTAAATAATTGTTTTTGGAAATATTGATGAACTTCTTCATATTTAAAATAAATTTGACGATTTTTATTATATGTTTTTAGTTTTCATTAGATTATTTTTATAGTTTATATTTTTTTAAGCTTTTAAAGTTATCTATTTGAAACTAAACTAGTTTTCCTATGTTTCAAGTAGTTGAAATTGAATGATTATAAAAATAATAGTATAAATAAAATAAAAATGAAAAGTAAAATAAAATTTAACAGAATACATTGTTGTTTCAGATCATTTTACTTGACAAAAAACATATACAAGAATGAGTATAGTCACTCTCTATGGTGTGGTACCATCCCATTATATGGTGTGTTAATGGGAAGCATATATTTCAATCATCAAACTCTTTTTTAGGGTGGAGAATTTTTTTTGAGGTATGATCCTTAGGTGTTGTATCCTCTTATGTATGATTCTATGCATGTCTATCAATGGGAGGCAATTTCAGAAGGATATCTTCATATGAAAACGATACTTCTCCCACTTCATAAGTAGAAGGACTTCTTATCATCGCTTAGGGGAACCATAAGGCTTGTTAAGGATTGGGTATAAAAGCTAGAGGCATGGGAAATAACCCCTGATAGAAGCTAGAATAGCTATAAATAGAGAAAACTATGGATATACTAACAACAAAAATGTATCTCATGGCTTCCAAAAAACATACTCACTCAGATGAGGCTGGAATACTTGAGGGATGACCTATGACAATGGAACATGTGAGGCCTCATATGTAGAATGATGCTTTATACATTGTCATTATTGTGGCTTCATTGAATTATTTGCTACTGGAGGAGGTTCATGCGTAGGAACCTCCACTTCTAGAGTAGGAACATTATCTCATAGAGGTGGAAGATCAAAGATATTGTCATGAACCACATGATAAGCTGGCATCGTTCCCTGTGCTATAGCACAAATCACTTCCATTATAGGAACCTTCTCCCCCTATGGATCTAAAAGGTGGATAATGTGATGTAGTTGAGTATTATTTAATGATATTCAATATTATTTAAAAATTATTACAATAAAAAACTAATTGATATTTATTGACTTATCAGATCCTGAAACCCACTGTTGTGTGTAGTAAGATATGGAATAGACATTAGTATATACCATGGAATATAATCAAGAATCTTTTATAGAGGATATAAAACCATACAATCACCCTTGATATAAAATTATGCTCATTTTTTTCTAGAGGTTGTGATACTCGGCATGTCGTTGATACCAGTAAACATCTTTCCTCCCTGTCCACATCATGGAATGATGTTCTAGTGAATTTCTCTATGCAAATGGAATATACTGAACACAACCAAACTACCACCTGACACTATCAGTCTGGAGCCACTCAATAATATGAAAGATAATGAGTGTAACTAAAACATCATATCATGAAGTCCAGCAGTGCAATATATAGAAAACTTTTCTAATATATCCTAGTATAGAATCCATGCATTTTTAAATGAGATGTGAGATTTTTCAAAAAAATATTGATACTAAAAACCCAAAATGATGATATTATGAAATTGGTTAGTCAGTGAAATATTGTATATACTTACGTCGGTAGGTAGTATACTATTCATAATTAGATATTATACACTAAAATTATGTATTGTATCTCTAATGAAGTGGTGTTCCTTACTCCACCTATAAAATACAAAAATGACAGTGATAAAAAATAATAAATTAAATTCAATAACTTCTTCTAGCATCAAAAACCAACAAAAATGATTTATCACACTAGTTTCCATGCGGAGTATCATGTAGAACATATATATGTATCTAATGACCTGAAAAAATATGTGAAATGGGAAGGATGAACTCCAATTCCAAGATATGAAGAAGGATAACACATCCCAGAGATCTGTGCGATCTAAGAGACTTGTCATGTATAAGGATATATATGTGTATGTTATTAATGAATATCTCCAGATATATCTCTTGACCAAATAAAAATCCTCTAGTAGGCCCATATAAATCATATGTACATTTATACTATAGTGATTAATGCACAATTTCTCTCTAATGATACATAATATATATGCATGGGAATAATGCATAACAGTCTATTTGTCAGCATCAGCCAATAACTGTGTAAAATGAATCTTCAATTATCTCTGGATATAAACCCACCATCTATAGAATTCCCATACCCTAAAATTTTGAGTCTTGAAAATCACTATACAAGATCTATCTAGTCTCCATGAGTGGGTCCTATAATTGCATCCCCTATATAGGAAGGTCGAGCACGATTGCCACATTCTCAAGGGTGATGGTTTTCTATCCCTCCTAAAATTGGAAGGTGTATTTCTTTTATATCTATATCTCAATGACTGAATTTAGTATGTGATGATAAAAGAATGTAAAAATAGATACTATAATTATGTCATCCTTCCATATTTTTACATAACTTTTCATTACATTTTATAAACAGAGGATCTTTAAAGTCTAGTGTCTTAGAAATCAGGAACAATAAAACATGAAAACATAAAAAAAAAAATTTAAATCCCCTTGAAAAGCTTCTTCAAAAGTTTATCCTATGTAAAATTATAGAATCTCATAACCTGGAGACATACATAAAAGGAAAGGGTGAGCTGAAGTCTCAGAAAAGAATGTAAGGGAATCAGTTTACTTGTGATATCAATAAGATCTTGATAAAAAAAATAAGACATGAGTAATGTAAAAAGTGGAAAATCATAATGTAAAGAACAAGAATCATAACTTGAATATGTTGCTACAAAATTTCATTTAGGCATTCATGAACATATCACCAAGTTTCATCCCCAAGGTTTCAAAAAAAATTACCAAGGTTATTCACCATGGTATCATGAAAATTTTCATCTCTAGAGATTAAATTCATTACCCAATGCATTGGAGCACTATTAGGGCACACACTTAATATGTCTTTATTTTCATTTGATCTTCATAAATCATAATCAAACATTTCATAAATAACCCATATAGAATAAAATAAATTTGTTTCATTTCAAAACTGTGACATTTCAAAAGTTCTTAAAAATATGATTGTTATGTCATTTATAACCCATGGAAAAGGTATGGGGGGTTTTATGTATGTAAACACCAGAAACAAATATACCATTTTTATTTCAGGATTAATACCACTAGAAATAAAATAGGTTTGGGTATTCACATAATGAAAATAATATAATTTCTTGAGAGAAAGAGAGAGAAACTTTGAGATGAAATTTTTGTAGCATAACGGCTATATAACATGGTTTTTAAAAACAATAAAAAGAGAGGGTACAAGGTTCTCCCATCTATAAATGAATTATTTTACAGTAGAGGGATAGAATAAAATAGAAATAAGATCATGTTGTGGATATTTTAATGACATACCACATGAAAAGGAAACTTGGAAGAAAAGATAAAATGTGATTTCTTTTACAAAAATTCGGCAACCTAACAGCATCACCTAAAAAGTAATAAAATCAATTGATTAGAGTGGAGATGGTCTCTCATAATTTGGAAATGAAGTTGACAGTAATAATGATATATAAGAATATACCCCAATATAATAAGATGGAAACAAGAAGACACAACATAAAGGAAGTCATGATGTAAAAGAGGAGGGTGAAAGGTTCCTTTACCTCGAAGAGTGACTTCAGAAGCTCGATGGTTGGGACCTTGGGGGTTTGAGGTCACCATGGGAGGACTCTATGGAAGGTAAGAGGACCAGATCCTAGTTTTGGAGGATTTTGGAATGAAATGAATTAGGGAATGGATTGGTATTTATAAGAAAAGTGAGAGGATATTTACCCTAACCAAATATCAATGCCCTGAATTCAAAAATGAACTCCATTTTATAAAAATAATTATATATATATTTTTTATTTAATTTTTAAATAAAATCATTATTTATTAAAAAAATAAATTTAAAACTATAACTTGTTTTTAACACCTTGAAAAAGTAATCAAGGTTCCATAAAATTATCGTATAAACATAAGACAATAATGTAACAATTTATGATTACATTTTATGAAAATAAATTTCCATTTTAAATTGTTAAATTAATTATAAAATTGTAAATAATGTATTTATGACCTAAAATAATACCAAAACTTATAGTATGATCATTTTTTCACTTTTAAGACGTTTAAAATATATTTATACATTCATGGGTAAAGTTTGTATTATTTTGGCTAATTTAATATTCATTACTATTCATAAGGGAAAGTTACTATTCATAATTTACAATTCACTAAAAATAAATTGGATCGTATTAGACTCTAATTTTCATACAGATCACAACCGTAGAAGACCATTTTTTAAAAATCTTTTCACATTATTGATTATTTAAAGTATAAAAAAATATTTTAAAATACCCTTTTTCCAAAATTCATAAATAATATTCATCCAATATTTATCTGGACATTTTAAAATCACAATTTTTACCATAATAAGAAATAAAAAATTTATTTATACCAAGGGATAGAAAAACGTATCTAAGGCCTCGTTACATAGCCCCTTATAACACTTGCATAAGACCTAAGTGTAAGGTGTGCTATGGTGATAGAATCAAGGGGTGGCTCAGAAAACATTACATGAGTGATTATTTTTATAAGCTTGAACTTCTCCCTTAGGGGATTCCATTCAAGCTTCACATGTTGAAGCTCAGATTAGGCTTGGTCCAGAGAAAACCTCAGAGATGATACCACCTTCCCGAGCTCTAACAGATGGGCTTCGTATGGCCCGAGTCTACTAGATGAGGCCATCGACTATTCTTTATATATTAATTAACTAGGATAACTTGTGTTTATAAAAAATAATTTTAATGTAAATAGTTTAGTTTCCCATGGTCATATTGACCAACATTCATATAACAGTCAAAACCAAATAGCCTCATTTAATTATACTCACTTCATTAATTAAAGGATATAGTTTTTTAGAGTATAAAATAACATAGAAATTTATGAAATAAATATTATTAAAAAGTTCAGGTCATTACAGTAATGTCATTGAAGCCAACATAGCATATGTACGGTATAATGAAATCTAGAGGTGGAATGTGATAGTAATGGTTTGCTCAATGTACTCTGATTTTTTGAACCTCATGGACTTATAGCACGTCACATTAAATATGACTATACATCTCAATTATTAGTGTAGTATCCTTAATATCTACATAAAAAATGAAATAATACTTAAGTGTAAAATGTAAATATAACTTTCTGGTCAGTAGAATGTTATGACGCCTAAAATACAAGACCTATCTGTTCTATTACCATTGTTTTATAATTTTTTTTCTTACCAAAATTAAAGGTAATTTCATGAGGTTTCTCAAATAATATTCATAAAGAGATTTTATAAATGTTTTCACCATGTAATGGGTTTTTTCTATGATATGGATTTATATATTTATATATAATAAAATTGTTTCTCCATTATCTAGAAGTTTATTGGAAAATTAATCAAAGAAGTTTGTGTAAAGTGAGGTAAAATTAAGGGAAAACGTCATATAAGATTATTTATCAAAGATAAAAAATATAATTATGATCATATAAAGTCAAATAGACAACAACAAACCCATTAAACAACACATTAATTCTTTACAATTGACAAGAAATACCTTGGAGTATTTCAATACAATTGAGTTTGGATGAGATGATCATGACATCATAAGTGATGTAAAATCCAGCTTATTTTCATGTGGTAGATGAATAACATCTTTTCAAGGGAATTACATAACTTTTTAATTTTAAGGGCTTTTAGTCTTTAATGGAAGGCCTCCCCATGTGAAAATATAGGGGAGGAATGCCCATAACAATAGATGAAATTGAACATGAGAGTGATCATGTTGATTATCCTGAGACAAATGATCTTTTGTATCAATATGGAATAAAACATGGTAGTTTTGTCTCAATATGGATAGAAATTTTAGAAACACCCATAAAGAGTCATCCCAATCACCATAGACCTTCATAATTTTCTTTTTTTTCTTTATCCATGCCTTATTATAGGAATTCTTTAACCAAACATTTGTTATATCCTCTTTTTCCCCAGAGTTACAAGAATTTCGTAGAAGGTACTAATCATCTAGATAATAATAGATGAAACAAATTCAGCATACAATTAACTATGATCATGATTCAAGTTTGGTTTAATGCAAGTATTATCTTCCTTAATCTTCAAAATTCTCCATCCTGAAAATGAAATTTTAGGAATATCCCAAAACCAGAGTCATCACCATATTTATCACTGTATGATGTATTTTGTACATCTTGAATCTAGAACTAAATATCTATAGTGCCTCTATATATGAAATCTTTTTAGTATGCTTTTTAATTAATATATACATGGAAAATCCCTCCCAACATATAATTTGTTGTCCCTACCACTAAATATATCCTCTAAAACTCCCAGAAACTCAATTGCAGGTGTGATAACATTCTAGTTGAATTTAGGAAAATATTTCATTGCTTTCGACCAAGATAGAAATAGTGGTGGATGATTTATTATAGGTTGATACTATTGTACAAATATTGTATTTCTGGAAACATGCTCCCCAACTTTTGTATCTTCCTCTTCATTTGAACCATTGCCTAAATTTTTTCATCATTAGAAAATTCTTCATCAGATGTCATATTTACTTCTATATCTGGGATATCAACTAGGATTTCCTCTTCCAAATCATAGGTAATAGCCTTAATTTCTCAGAATGGACCTTTTTCAACCACTCTTGTAAGTATAAATATATATGTAATTATAAATTTTTGTTATATCATAGACACCTTAATGTATAAATCCATTATGGAACCATTTGACTGCTAAGAAAATAAATTTATTTCTTGGATCCACTTCTTATCATAAACCAATGGACAAGTTGGATTCCATAGTGTAGTCGACAATTGAAAATATATATAGCTAATAGACTTTATCTCTTGATCTTTTCCAAAATATAATAAAACATGAATTCTTTCTTGATGTTCACTTAGGGTTACACAATCATATTTTTTAACCATTTTTGTTGGTTCTGTACTATAAGAGTCTCCATGTTCAGTTTGAATAACCTCCTCATCGTAGTATACATGGGAAAACATGACACTCTATGTCAAAAAACATTATTGATCAAGATTATGATAATTTAAATACTATTTACAATAAGGGTTGACCATATAATCATTATGATACTAAAAATTTAGAACATCTTCTTATATCCTAAAATATGTCACAAATGTTTCATAATACTTTTTTTAATATTCAAAAATGAATTTCAGTATTTTAAATAGAAAATTTGAATCATCTAATGAATATCCCCTAGGATTCTCATACCAGGTGTGCATCAAGGATCATTTTCAGGCACCAGTCCTTGAACAAGTATATCTCAATACGGCGATTTATAGTTTTCTTCTTAGGTACATCTATTCTAGAGGCACATCTGCATGTAGTATCAAGACATGGATTGTATTTCTTAGATATCCACATAATCTTTATTTTACAAAATTTTTTGAACATCTTTTTATATCCTAAAATATGACACAAATGATTTTTAGTAAAATTTTTATTTCTCTTAAATGTATGTTCAATTGTTTATAAAGAGAATGTGATTTATCTAAAACATATCTATTGAGGGTAATACACTAGAAATGTGATAATTTATGAATCATCTAAATCATAGGAGTAATAAATAATTTGTGCAGTTAAGCCACTTTATCATCCAATTAGTCATCATTCATCCTATGTTAATTCTACATGAATCAAAAGTTAAGAAAAAGATAATCATTAATTATTTATTAGTTAATAATTAATTAATTCAATATTAATTATTCTTTAATCGTTATTTAATAATTAATTAATCTTTATTTAACCATTCTTAATTATTTACTTAATCAACAGTTAATATTTAGTTAATCATTATTTAATCATTATTTAATCATTATTTAATAATTTTTAATCTTTATATAATCATTAGTTCATCATTCTTTAATCATTTGTTAATGATTTTTTAATATATAGTTAATAATTATTTAGTCATTAGATAATCATTACTTAATCATTAGTTAATAATTAAGTTAATCATTAGTTAATAACTATTTAATAATTATTTAATCATTAGTTTATGTTTAGCTAATCATTAGTTCATCATTCTATAATCATTAGTTAATCATTATTTCATAATTATTTGATCATTCATTAATCGTTATTTAATCATTTTTAAATCATAATTTAATCATTCTGTAATCATTAGTTAATCATTCTTTAATCATTATTAAATCATTAATTAATCATTAGTTGATATTTATTTAATCATTTGTTAATAAATATTTAATCATTACGTAATAATTTGTTAACCATTATTTAATTTTTAGTTAATCATTACATAATAATTATTTAATGTTCAGTTAACCAATATTTAATCATTGGTTAACCCATCATTAGTCATTAGTTAATCATTCTTCAATCATTATTTAATCAATCTTTAATCATTATGTAATAATTATTTAATCATTAGTTAATAAGTACTTAATAAATCGTTAATATTTATTTTTTCATTCTTTAATCATTAGTTAATCATAACTTAATAAATATTTAGTAATTAATTAATCAATTTTAATCATTAGTTAATCATTCTTTAATCATTATTTATTGAATCAATAATTATTAGTTGATCATTATTTAATCATTAGATAATCCTTAGTTGATAATTATTTTGTAAAGACCCATAAAATTCAAGGGAAATTTTTTCTTAATTTTCTTTGGAATTTTACAAGAGTGCGGTTTCTGACGGAACCTGATTCCGAGGCCCGGTGTGCCCGGAATCAATTTACGAAGTTTGGCTCGGGTACGTTCAGTGAACGAACGAGCGAGAATTTCTAACTTTTGAACCGGTGCCCGGAATCGAATTCCGAGGGCACCGATGAGCTCGCAGCGCCGATATTCTCTTAAGGAGACCTTTTCCGAGGTTGTGTTTTATGCGGGTTGAGAGTTAGTTTGGGGTAATTAAAATGAAGTTAAATAAAATGTGGAAACACATTTTATTTTTACCCATGTTGGTTATATCCACCCAAAGGGAGTTAGAGGTGGGACCCACATCCACTTAACCTCCCTTGAGAGGATTAAGTGTGGTGGGGCCCACACGAACCCTAACTTTTCAACTCCCCTGAAAACTCCCAAATAACTCCTCTCTTATTAATTTGATAACTTGAGTTATTAATTGAGTTGAGTTGTTTAATTTCAAACTTTTTAAATTCAAGTGGTTTAGTTGTGTAAATAAAATAAGCTTTAAGCTTATTTTATTTTGGTTAGTATCCTTTTCCACCTTGAGAGGTTTTGGGAATCTCTCTCTTCATCTTCTTCAACCTTGACGAAGAACACGAAGAACACTTGAGCTCCGACGAAGAACGCCGCTTCTCTTCTTCGTAGCTGGTGTGTTTCTGAAGATCGACGACGCCGCTTCTTTCGATCTTCTTCCCGTGTCAACGAAAGGAGACGCCGCTTCCTCCTCGGACTTTCTTCGTCAGCTTACGAAGCTTATCCAGCGACGATACCTCTTCGGACGCACCTTGACCTCAACGGAATCGACGTTCAATTACCGCAACGCCCGACCTCCGTGACGCTTGTCTTCCGCGGCTTGTTGGCGTGCTCCACTCTTGAAACTGAGGTAGGGGTTTAATGTTATTTGATTCCGTTCTTGATTCTGGCATGTCGAATTTTGTGGTTTTCGACTTTTTATTATCGAATAACGCGAGGGGGCCGGACCACACAAACACGGACGACCCTCCTCCTTATTTCATAATTGTTTTCTTTGTGGTTGGTACGAAGAAGCGTTGTGTCGTCGCACCACGCGGTTCATGCGGAACATACGCACGGCGCCGTCGCGCCGCACCGTGGAAAGAAATCCAAGAACACTATGCCGTCGTGTCGCGTCGAAGGAAGTCGAAGGCGCCGCGGCCGGAGCGGGGCCGCGGCGGAGGGGCGCGGTGTCGTTGCACTGCTCCAGACGGCATAGGTCACAGCCGGTTCCGGGCCGCGGCGGAACAAAGTGACCGGCGGCCAGCAGGGCCGCCTGTGTCGGAAGCCGGAAGGGGACCGGCCCTTGCCGGTCCCGTTGAGGAGGAGCCGGCCGGCCAGGTCGGGCCGGCCGGAAATGGGGAAGCCGGGGGAATTTAATTCCCCCGGCCAGCACAAAACGGCCGCCCATAATGAGGGGGGTCGCGGTTTCACAAAGGGGGGCAGGCGCCCCCCGTTCTCAATCAGCTCGGCCGAAGGCCGAGCTGGCAGCGCGCCTAGTGCACTGCCTTGAGCCGGACCGGCGCGCCTGGGCGGTCTGCCAGGCCGGGCCAAGCCCAGCCGGGGCGGTTCGACCCGGTTCGGGCCAGCCGGGGGGGTCTCGGGCCGGGTCGGCCTGGGCCCGAAACCCCCGATACCAAACTGCTTAGGTTAAAATGCCCATATCTCGGGCTACGAACCTCCAAACGACGCGCCGTCAACGTCGATGCGATCCTTGGATCGAGATGGTCGTTTTGGTATATTGCACTCAATTTTTCAGAATACTTTTAGTTCGGACGGGTTGGTTCGTACACGAAACCAACCGGGCCCTCGGAGTGGAAACACTCATATCTTGAGCTACGGACGTCTGATTGACGTGCCGTCAGTTTTGTTGAGTTCCTCTTAGTGAGACGGATCTTTTGGCACTCTCCGCCCGAGGTTTGGATGCAGGTGGAGTACAGTCGGGTTGGTTTTGCCTTAAAAACCAACCGGGCCCCTGGGACTAAAAAGCCAATAACTCTCAGACCGGGCCTCCGATTGACGCGCCGTCTGTTGCGTTGAGTTCCTGTTGATGATACAGAACTTTTGGATACATCAACTGTGGACTATGTGACAGTTGATGTATCAGCCTCTCGACTCGTGGAGCGGACCCTCCCGAACGAGCTTGCTATGTGCGGGAACCCTAGAGCTGGCTGCGACTGCTACTGTGACTGCGACGACGACTGTGCAGAGATCCTTAGTGGATTCGACGACGACGACTACAGCAGTTAGTGACCCTGTGTGGATCAGTGCTACCGATCCTGTATGGGTACGATCCTGTGTGGGTCAACGCTCAGCGGTCCTGTGTGAACCAGCGCCTACAGATCCTGTGTGGGTCCGATCCTGTGTGGGTCTTTGCGAGGGTTAGTACCTATCGATCCTTTGTGGGTCTGACGACTTAGATGGATCACTGATCATCTCTATCGTCCTCGAAGATGTATACCTGTGTGAGCTGAATCCTGTTTGCTTTCCTGTGTGGATTGTGTTGTACTATCCTGTGTGGATTACGTTTGCTTTCCTGTGTGGAATACGTATACTTTCCTGTGTGGACGGAGTTGTACTTGGGCTCGGAGGTTGGAGCGTATTGAAATGATGACTTAGGTATATGTATGGGCATATACCTAAGCAGTTTCGATTGTTACTTCGTGATTGTACCTTTCCTTTTTGGTTTATCCTTTGTGGATTTTTGGAGACCTTCAGGGGTCTCGGTGTCCCTACTGAGTAGCTTATACTCACCCCTGCACGGGCTATGCCCGCACTACGTTATGTTGGTTGCAGACGACGGACAACGTTGATCGTGGTTGAGGCGTGCAGAGCAGGACGGTACCTGGAGGTGGACCACTGGGTGGGACGTACTCGGAGCGGACGACGGGACCCGAGGAACAATGGAGATATCTGTACCCACCCTTCAGGTGGGATTTCCAGTGGACAACTCGGTGTAGCGGCTTTTACTTTATAGTTGTTGTTTTCCCTTTCGAGTTGTACTTTACATTCAGTTTGGGTTTGTATACTGGCCCATTTATTTTTCCGCACTTTCAGTTGTACTCTGTTTTTACTTAGTGTTTACTTTTCCGCTTGCTTACTCTGTGGTTCTTGTTTACTTTACAAAGGCAATGCCTTCCCTTTTTACCAGGATTTACGCCTTGGTGCTAGTCTCCAGCCCCTGGCCTATGGAAGGTGGGCTTGGGGTAGTCACGACACGGGCCCCGAGGACGGGTCGTGACAAATTGGTATCAGAGGAGTTCGGTTCTACCGCGAACTCTGATCTTTTCTATGTGAAGCAATAATGTTTAGCGTATTGAGTGTGGTTATCAGTCCAGGGAGTCCAGTGTTGGTGCGGCGGCCGACGTATCCGTACACCAGGACCCTGACTTCTGATTTCCAACTTAATACCCGAAAACATTGATTGCATGTGTGTTTCAAGTTTTCTTTGTGATTAATTTGTAACAGATCACCAGGTATATTGTTCTGACCGTGGCGCACCTGTTTCCTTTTCAGGATGGCCCCAAGACGGCAGCCAGCTAGGGTTCCGAGAGTCGAGCATGATGACAGCCCACCGAGCGACGAGGCCTCGGTGCAGGGCCCTTTGACAGCAGTGGCACCGGCGGTAGCTCTACCCGCTGAGCCACCGATGCTTCCAGCACCAGCCGCTGACGATGCACGTCAATTCAGCGCACTGTATGAGTTTCAGCGCTAGCGACTGCCCAGGTTTCGTGGGGAGACGGACCCCCAGGCATCCGAGGACTGGATGGAGGCAGTCGTACGAGTTTTCAGGCTAGTGAGGACACCAGCAGACCTCATGGTCATCCTCGCTGTGAGCCTACTGCACGCAGCAGCGTGCCGATGGTGGAGCTTGATGCTCCAGGTGCACGATGAGGAATCTCTACTTTGGACGGACTTTGAGAGCCTATTCTGCTCGGAGTTCATCCCAGCCACCCTCCGTGCTGTGCGCATTCATGATCTTCTTCAGCTGCGGCAGGGCAGCATGACGGTCGCTCAGTACTCGGCGAGATTTACCGATCTCTCGCGCTACTCGACCGACATGGTACGAGACCCATTCTTCTAGGCCCGGACCTTCGACTAGGGTTTGAGACACAAGATTAGGGCATCGCTGATCTCCCTCAGCATACTGACTCAGACAGGAGTACTGGAGCGGGCCCTTTTGATCGAGAGCTTTCTTGCTAAGTCTACACCAGCACTGAGACCCACCGCAGGGCGGCACGTAGCAGAGTCTTCTACAGCAGGTAGTCGACGGATGACTCAGGGGTCCAGGCAGACTAGACCCTCAGGAAGACTACCTCAGGACACTGGCTCAGCAGTGCGGGTCACAAAGCGGGGAGCCAGTCTTTCGAGAGGAAGGCAGTGCTTCTCGTGCGGCGGGCAGGGCCACATGGCTCGTGACTGCCCGACCCACCGTGCCGAGGAGCATCAGACTGTTGAGGGACCACCGAGGCAGAGGAAGAGGGTCGACCATGGAGGTCTGCAGGGAGGAGGCAGACGAGGCAGAGGAGTTGGTCGAGCAGCAGGTGGTGGGCGATGCTTTGAGGCTCTGCCACCACCACCACCAGGAGGTCCGCCCCGACCACAGGGAGCTGGCGGGCAGAGACAAGCACAGCTCCAGGCAGCGGAGGCCTACAACCACGGCGCACCCGAGATGATTCGAGGTACTATCTTTGTCTATTCCACCCTTACTGCAGTACTTATAGACACAGGAGTGAGTCACTCTTTCATAGCTGCTGCCCTTATTCGGAGCTCGGAGATTCCGACAGAGCCGTTGGCTCGATCCTTATGGCTAGAGACTCCTACGGGAGCAGACTCGACGATTACGCACTGGTGCCGGTAGTGTGAGCTTACTCTAGGAGGCAAGAGCTTCGGCTGGGATCTTCTTGTAGCAGCGTCAAGTCCTTACGATGTCATCCTGGTCATGGATTGGTTATATACGGTCCATGCACAGATTGACTGTTTTAGGCGCAAGGTGCGATGCGTACGCACCGACGGGAGCAGGTTCATCTTCACTGGCGAGAAGGGAGCCTTTGCAGCACAGGATGGACTTCCGCAGAGGAGAGGACAACCCATCACTCATCAGTTGGCTAGCCTCATCCTAGGAGCAGTTGACGTGCAGAGTCCTGGTTTTCCTACAGTGGTGGATCAGTTTGCGGATGTTTTTCCCGACAACGTTTCAGGGTTACCTCCTCGCAGAGAGGTAGACTTTTATATTGACATGTACCCTGGGAAAACCCCTATATCGACTCCAGCATATCGGATGGCCCCCGCTGAGCTTCGTGAGCTACGGGTACAGTTGGAGGACTTGCAGGGCAAGGGGTTCATCCGACCCAGTGTTTCACCCTGGGCTTCCCCGGTATTGTTCGCCAAGAAGGCGGACGGGAGCTTGCGACTTTGTGTTGACTATCGTCACCTGAACCAGGTGATAATGAGGAACAATTATCCGCTACCGAGGATTTATGACCTCTTTGATCAACTCAAGGGAGCACGGTGGTTCTCGAAAATAGAACTCAGGTCAGGCTATCATCAGCTCAGAGTTAGAGACGAGGACGTGCAGAAGATGGCCTTCAGATGTCGGTATGGCCACTATGAGTTCTTGGTTATTCCATTCGGTGTAACCAATGCTCCAGCAGTGTTCATGGCCTTCATGAACAGGATCATTCAGCCATACCTCAATCAATTTTTCGTGGTCTTCATCGACAACATTTTGATATACTCGACGACTGAGGAGGAGCACGCCTACCACTTACAGGTTGTACTAGACACACTCCGAGAGCACCAGCTTTATGGTAAGATCTCGAAGTGCCAGTTCTGGATACGTGAGGTCCACTTCTTGGGACACGTCATCTCTGAGGTGGGAGTTGCAGTGGATCCTGCGAATATCGAGGCAGTGTTATCTTGGGAGCCACCGAGGAGTGTGACGGAGGTTCGGAGTTTCTTGGGACTAGCCCGATACTATCAAAGATTCATGTCAGACTTCTCTATAGTTGCGGCACCACTCTAAGCTTTGACGAAGAAGGGTAAACCCTTCGTATGGTCAGACAGATGTCAGTAGAGCTTCCAGGAGCTGAGACAAAGATTGACCAGCGCACCTATCTTGAGGTTTCCTGAGGAGGGAGTAGGGTACGTAGTCTACTGTGATGCATCAGGGACCGGAATCGGTTGTGTCCTGATGCAGGAGAGGGCAGTGATCGCCTATGGATCACGTCAGTTGATGCTGCATGAGAAGAACTACGCTACCCATGACCTGGAGTTAGCAGTAGTGGTCTTCGCTCTGAAGACATGGCGACACTACCTGATAGGCGAGCGCTTTACAGTCTTTTCTGATCATCAGAGTCTCAGGTATATCTTCTCGCAGAAGGACCTGAACCTGAGACAGCGGCGATGGCTCGAGTTCCTCCAGGACTTTGACTTTGACATAGTCTATACTCCTGGGAAGGGGAACATAGTAGCTGATGCCCTCAGCAGGAGGACATGCATTCAGCTACTTGAGGAGGCAACGGAGCAGTTAGCCTCTTTTCAGATATCCTTCATAGATAGAGATGGAGCAGCCTTCCTTCAGTCTCTCACAGTTACTCCTCCACTACTATAGCGAGTCAGAGAGGCACAGCGAGGGGACACTGACTGTGAGACGCGGCGTGCACAAATATCCTCGGGACAGGCACCTGATGGTTTCTCCTTTGGAGCATAGCACGACATCCTTTTCCGAGGACATACCATGGTACCAGTCGCTTTACGGGAGGAGGTTCTGAAAGAGTTTCACACTTCTCCTTTGGCAGTACATCCCAGAGTGGCGAAGATGTACGAGGATCTCAGATGACAGCACTGGTGGCCGGGCATGAAGAAGGCTGTAGCAGAGTTCGTTTCTCAATGCCTCACCTGCCAGCAGGTGAAGGCTGAACACCAGGTACCAGTAGGCTTGGTACAGCCCTTGGAGGCCCCAGAGTGGAAGTGGGATGGGATATCTATGGACTTCGTGACTGGACTTCCACGCACTTCCAGAGGTCACGAATCCATCTGGGTGATTGTCGACCGACTCACCAAGTCGGCTCACTTCTTACCCATCAGAGAGAAGGGCTCAGTGGAGAGCTTGGGGTGTCTCTACATTCAGGAGATTGTACGGCTTCACGATGTGCCATCATCTATCATCTCCGATCGAGATGCTCGCTTTACTTCCAGGCTTTGGAAGGGATTGCAGGAGGCATTCGGGACGCAGCTACGTCTGAGCACAGCCTTTCACCCTCAGAGGGATGGTCAGACGGAGAGGACCATTCAGACTCTCGAGGACATGCTCCGCGCATGTGTCCTCGACTTTGGTCGTAGCTGGGAGGACCACCTATCCTTGGTGGAGTTTGCGTACAACAACAGCTACCACTCCACCATCGGGATGGCACCGTACGAGGTGTTGTACGGCCGACCTTGTATATCTCCTTTGTGCTGGACAGACCCTGGGGAGTCAGCACTTGTGGGGCCAGAGATGGTCCAGGCCATGACAGAGAAGGTCCGGGTCATCCAGGAGCAGATGAGGACAGCTCAGAGCCGGCAGAAGTCATATGCTGACAGGAGGCAGAGGCCGCTAGAGTTCGAGGATGGCGACCACGTCTTCTTGTGGGTCTCACCTCGACGTGGTATACAGAGATTTGGCCAAGGCGGCAAGTTATCTCCGCGCTTCATCGGACCCTTCCAGGTCCTCAGTAGGATTGGTGAGGTGGCTTATCGCCTGGCTCTACCACCTCAGTTGCACCGGGTGCACGACGTCTTCCACGTATCTTAGCTGAGGAGATACGTGCACGACCCGACACACATCATTGACCATGGGGAGATTGACGTTGACGATGGGGAGACTTTTACAGAGGTCCCAGTGGAGATCGAGCATCTACAGGAGTGGGTCCTACATGGACAGTTGATTCCTATAGTGCGCATCAGATGGCAGCACGAGAATCTCCAGGAGAGCACTTGGGAGCGGGAGGCTCAGATGCATGCTCAGTACCCTCATTTGTTTCCCTAGTTTTGATGTATCTTTACGGGGACGTCAAGCCTTGAGGTGGGAGTAATGTAAATACCTATAAAATTCAAGGGAAATTTTTTCTTAAATTTCTTTGGAATTTTACAAGAGCGCGGTTTCTGACGGCACCTGATTCCGAGGCCCGGTGTGCCCAGAATCAATTTCCAAAGTTCGGCTCGGGTACGTTCAGTGAACGAACGAGTAGGAATTTCTAACTTTTGAACCGGTGCCCGAAATCGAATTCTGAGGGCACCTATGAGATCGCAGCACCGATATTCGCTTAAGGAGACCTTTTCCGAGGTTGCATTTTATGCGGGTTGAGAGTTAGTTTTGGGGGAATTAAAATGAAGTTAAATAAAATGTGGAATCACATTTTATTTTTACCCATGTTGGTTATATCCTCCCAAAGGGAGTTAGAGGTGGGAACCACATCCACTTAACCTCCCTTGAGAGGATTAAGTGTGGTGGGTCCCACACGAACCCTAACTTTTCAACTCCCCTTAAAACTCCCAAATAACTCCTCTCTTATTAATTTGACAACTTTAGTTATTAATTGAGTTGAGTTGTTTAATTTCAAACTTTTGAAATTCAAGTGGTTTAGTTGTGTAAATAAAATAAGCTTTAAGCTTATTTTATTTTGGTTAGTATCCTTTTCCACCTTGAGAGGTTTTGGGAAGCTCCCTCTTCATCTTCTTCAACCTTGACGAAGAACACGAAGAACACTTGACCTCCGACGAAGAACGCCACTTCTCTTCTTTGTAACTGGTGTGTTTCCGAAGATCGACGACGCCGCTTCTTTCGATCTTCTTCCCGTGTCAACGAAAGGAGACGCCGCTTCCTCCTCGGACTTTCTTCATCAGCTTACGAATCTTCTCCAGCGATGATACCTCTTCGGACACACCTTGACGTCAAAGGAATCGATGTTCGATTACCGCGACGCCCGACCTCCGCGACGCTTGTCTTCCGTGGCTTGTTGTCATGCTCTTCTCTTGAAACCGAGGTAGGGGTTTAATGTTATTTGATTCCGTTCTTGATTCTGGCATGTCGAATTTTGTGGTTTTTGACTTTTTATTATCGAATAATGCGAGGGGGCCGGACCGCACAAACACGGCCGACCCTCCTCCTTATTTCATAATTGTTTTCTTTGTGGTTGGTACGAAGGAGCGTGGTGTCGTCGCACCACGCGGTTCATGCGGAACATACGCGCGGCACCGTCGCGCCGCGCCGTGGAAAGAAATCCAAGTACGCGACGCCGTCGCATCGCGTCGAAGGAAGTCGAAGGCGTCGCGGCCGGAGCGGGGCCGCGACGGAGGGGTGCGGTGCCGTCGCACCGCGCTGGATGGCATAGGCCGCGGCCGGTTTCGGTCCGCGGCGGAACAAGGTGACCGGCATCCAGCCGGGCCGCCGGTGTCGGAAGCCGGAAGGGGACCGGCCCTTGCCAGTCCGGTTGAGGAGGAGCTGGCCGGCCAGGTCGGGTCGGCCGGAAATGGGGAATTCGGGGGAATTAAATTCCCCCGGCCAGCACAAAATGGCCCCCCATAATGAGGGGGGGCTGCGGTTTCACAAAGGGGGGCAGGCGCCCCCCGTTCTCAATCAGCTCGGCCAAAGGCCGAGCTGGCTGCGCGCCCAGCGCGCTGCCTTGAGCCGGACCGGTGTGCCTGGCCGGTCTGCCAGGCCGTGCTGGGCCGCGTCGTGCCGGGCCGGGCCGTGCTGGGTCGGTCCGACCCTGTCTGGGGCGGGTCGACCCGGTTCGGGCCATCCGGGGGGGTCTCGGGCCGGGTCGGCCCAGGCCCGAAACCCCCGATACCGAACTGCTTAGGTTCAAATGCACATATCTCGGGCTACAAACCTCCAAACGACACTCCGTCAGCGGCGATGCGATCCTTGGATCGAGACGGTCGTTTTGGTATATCGCACTCAAGGTTTCGGAATACTTTGAGTTCGGCTGGGTTGGTTCGTACACGAAACCAACCGGGCCCTCAGAGCGGAAACACTCATATATTGAGCTACGGACGTCCGATTGACGTGCCGTTAGTTTTTTTGAGTTCCTCTTAGTGAGACGGATCTTCTGGAACTCCCCCCCCGAGGTTTGGACACAGGTGGAGTACGATCGGGTTGGTTTTTCCTTAAAAACCAACCGGGCTCCTGGGACGAAAAAGCCAATAACTCTTAGACCGGGCATCCGATTGACGCGCCGTCTATTGCGTTGAGTTCCTGTTGACGATACGGAACTTTTGGAAACATCAACTCTGGACTATGTGACAGTTGATGTATCAGCCTCTCGTCTCGTGGAGCGGACCCTCCCGAACGAGCTTGCTGTGTGCGGGAACCCTAGAGCTGGCTGCGACTGCTACTGTGACTGCGACGACGACTGTGCAAAGATCCTTAGTGGATTCAACGACGACGACTACAACACTCAGCGATCCTGTGTGGATCAGTGCTACCGATCCTGTGTGGGTCCGATCCTGTGTGGGTCAGTGCTCAGCGGTCCTGTGTGAACCAGCGCCTACAGATCCTGTGTGGGTCCGATCCTGTGTGGGTCTTTGCGGGGGTTAGTACTTATCGATCCTTTGTGGGTCCAACAACTTAGATGGATCAGTGATCATCTCTATCGTCCTCGAAAATGTATACCTGTCTGAGCTGAATCCTGTTTGCTTTCCTGTGTGGATTGTGTTGTACTATCCTGTGTCGATTACGTTTGCTTTCCAGGTGTCGAATACGTATACTTTTCTGCATGGACTGAGTTGTACTTGGGCTCAGAGGTTGGAGCGTATTGAAATGATGACTTAGGTATATGTATGGGCATATACCTAAGCAGTGTCGGTTGTTACTTCGTGATTGTACCTTTCCTTTGTGGTTTATCCTTTGTGGATTTTGGGAGACCTTCAGGGGTCTCGGGGTCCCTACTGAGTAGCTTATATTCACCCCTGCACGGGTTATGCCCACACTACGTTATATTGGTTGCAGATGACGGACATCGTTGATCGTGGTTGAGGTGTGCAGAGCAGGACGGTACCTGGAGGTGGACCACTGGGTGGGACGTACTCGGAGCGGACGGCGGGACCCGAGGAATAGTGGAGCTATCTGTACCCACCCTTCAGGTGGGATTTCCAGTGGACAACTCGGTGTAGCGGCTTTTACTTTACAGTTGTTGTTTTCCCTTTCGAGTTGTACTTTACTTTCAGTTTGAGTTTGTATACTTGCCCATTTACTTTTCCGCACTTTCAGTTGTACTCTGTTTTTAATTAGTGTTTACTTTTTCGCTTGCTTACTCTGTGGTGCTTGTTTACTTTACAAAGGCAATGCCTTCCCTTTTTACTGGGATTTACGCCTTGGTGCTAGTCGCCAGCCCCTGGCCTTTGGAAGGCGGGCTTGGGGTAGTCACGGTACGGGCCCCGAGGACGGGTCGTGACATATTTAATCATTCTTTATTCATTATTAAAGTATTAGTTAATAATTCATTAATAATTACATAATTATTCTTTAATCAATCGTTAATTGTTAGTTAATCAATCCTTAATCATTAGTTAATCAATATTTAATTATTAGTTAATCATTCTTTAATCAATCTTTAATAAATAGTTAATCAATCTTTAATAATTAGTCAATAAATTTTTAATCATTAGTTAATAAATATTTAATCATTTTTTAATAAATGCTTAATCATTAGTTAATCATTCTTTAGTCACTAGTTAATCATTCTTTAATCAATATTTAATCAATAGTTAATCATTCTTTATTCATTAGCTAATAAATAGTTAAAATTTAATTAATCCTTAATTAATTATGGGTTACTCATTTTTTAATCATATGGTATTGATTTGTAAATCATAATTTATTCATTATTTTATTAGTAGAAGCTAATAATTATGTAATCATTCTTTTATCCTTGGTTATTCATTAGTTATCCAATACGTAATCATTAATAATAATAACTACTATTTAAAATTTGTATCTAAATAAGTAAACTATTAAATAAATATCATATTTAGAACTAACTAAAAACAATTAAATTAAATATCTGAATAACATTAAAATAAAAAATAAAAAATACCTCTAAATGATACTTTGAAAAATTAGTCTCCCCTTTTAGGAAACCGAAACCACTAAACCCAAGGTAAGAACAAATAAGAATATTATATAGAGATAGAGTGAAACATAGAGAGAGGAGGAAAATTTGGAATGAGGTGGGGGATCCCTTTTATGGGAACATCAGGGGAATGGAGGAAATGGTGATGTCACCTTTTCTGCTTTATTTGCACGAAAGGTGGAAATGCGAAATCTGCCTTTCTCTTTACATTAGGTTTAAGGAAAAAACGTTCATGTCCCATTTTCCATGACATTGATTTTCATCGATGAGAGGAAATAATGGGATTGGGTGTGTTTCCATTTAATTAGCAGGAAAGGCAGTAGGTCCTCGACCACCTTTCCACATTATTTTTCAAAATTATTTCTAATCTAGACTTATTCAGATAATATTCAAAAAAATAATATTAAAAAAACTCCATTCCATTTCCACTTACTTGTTATATTTGTACTCATTCACCCATAATGATAAAGATGACTGGTATTAAATAGAATTTGAATATCTTTGTATGAGTCAATACCACCCATACCATAACAATTTTGTAAACCTTGTAATGGTGTGAATTCTGTTGTATTTTTGTGTTCATCTTCTTCTTCTCCAATTTTTAGACTTCAACTGAGACTTTTTATTATAATTTGGTGAAGGTGACCATTCAAACACCACTATGAAACCATACACTCCATAAAACTTAATAAGAAAAAATCAAAAACAAAATATTATTTTTTAGACCCCACATATTGTTGATGTTCATTGAAAAATCCCAAACCAAATGTCATCTATGGTGAAATCTAGAAACCAATGAAAAATTGAGATATGTTCAATACATTATTAATTCAAAGGTTGTGTTCTTTATGATTTTATTTCCAAAAATAAATCCCTATAGGCATGGGGAAAACTAGGATGGAAGGGATATTTTTTGGTTTCAACATCTTCAACAACGGTCATGGAATTTGAATATCAAGTGAATAAGGATGTACCTCTATTGGTACTAGGGGAGAATCCGACATCGCCAGCATAAGCAGTGGCTAGGTCATTCTAAAGAGTGATTCAAAAATCCAATAGGACATTAATATTTATTTAAGAACACATTTTAGGAAAAATAATGTAATTAAATAGAAAAATTATTAATATCATTATGGTTCCTTTTATTGATTTTTAGAAGCCCAATATAGTTCACATCTAATCAATGAGTGTGACCAAAGAAAATTGAACCATGAAATGAATGGGATTATCATTTCTACCTCATGAGTAGTTTGTGGTTTTATTATAACAATGAGGTATTATGAGTGAGATAATTTTGGTTTGACATCCCCCATGAGAGCAGAATGAAACAATATATTATGTGATAGTCTGAGATCCGTGTTTTTGGTTTTCATTGGCTATTTTACCATAAAATCTTGAGAGGATAGAATTTATTTATTTATTTTTGAATAATTCCATGGGAGAAATCTTATGAAATATTTATTGGGACGTTTATTTATGATGATTTCTATTAGTTAAAACTTTTTAAAGATGGTGATATATCATTAGATAAAGGTCCTCAAAATATATATACATAATATTTAAGGTTTTTAATCATATATGAACCTATGTGATATAAATTCATTATCTAATGATGATTACACATGAGAGATAGTATAACTACATGAGTAATGCTAAATGATAGTTACTAAAACCATTGGTAAACCTAAAAATAAAATTTTCTAATCATTCTCTAATGTCTCTTTTGAAAAGTGTCGCTTTTTAAAATCATCTCTAAATGTTCTATTTAGCTATGGTTTTAAATAAAACTACATGTAATTTATTATTTAGTGGTGGTTGTAATTGAAACTATCAATATGTGTTTTTCTAACCTTACCTCCTTCTCCTCCCACTCAACCTCCACCCTAATACCCTGACTCCCAAACCCTAATTTTTTGATTTCTCCTCCCCATTCATGACATCACTGACCTTGCCTAAACTCCCCTATATTCACATCATTGTTATCATTACATAGTGTCTCTTCTATTGTGCTATTTTTTTGTTACTTATATTTTTCTATTGTTTGAAGTCTATTTTATATGTTTTTCCCCTATTTCTATAGTGTTTATGTTTGATTCAACTGAAAATGATCATTAATTGAGCGAAAAAATATTCTTTTGATGGAGTGCTTTTATTGATGGGGTTTGGTTATTCACTCTCTATAGTGGGGTTTATTATTTGATATGGTGTTATATTTTAGCATTCTATCTCTTTTTTAATAGTAGGTTGTTTGACTCTATGCAAAATTACATTTTTCTATCATGTTCTTTTTTATTGATAAATTTTTATAATGTTGTTAAGATTGACATCCCTCTAACATGATAGTTATTTTCTCCTCTATTTCGATGTTCTTACAAACCACATATGTTTTGTTTTATTAATTTGAAAGATAGGTATATATTACCTTACAAAAAACTCATATTTCAAGATATATATATTTAAAAGGAAATTTTATAGTACGATTTATATGTTAGGTTTAATAAATACCATTCTAAAATCCTGAAGGTTGTTTTTTGAATTTTTATAATTTTTTTATATTAATCTACATATTGATTATGTTTACCTTTATTTCCCTTCAAGATACCATTATTGAGGAATTAATTAAAAATATTGGATTTCAATGTCCTATTTCACCATAAATAGGTATTTTGAATAATAGAACTTTATTTATTCACTTCATAAACCATTACTCAACACACTTGTGATATAATAGTAATGATGAAATTTATTTAAGTGGAAAGAATATGACTTCACAGGTATTTTTTAAGAGATATAGATTTTTTGGTTTATTAATATTTATGATAATGAATTTATATATAAATTAATTAAACATTTATATATTTTAACATCATATATAAAATAATATTATAAAATAAATTATATTATAATTAAACTTATTAAATTTTTATGTTTTCTTTTGTGATAGAATTTTTTTAAGAAGATGATAAATATATTTTCTAAAAATGATTTCTTATTGTGATAAATATAAATAATTATTTAAATACATTATAAATAAATATTTATGTTAATTATAAATATTCATTTTTATATATATTATCATTATAATCTTAGAAATATTTTTCTTAAGTCAGGAGACAAGAATAAGATTTTTTTTCATTTTAAAAATAAATAGTTTTTAATCAAAATTGTTTTTTGATTTATTGAAATAAATTATTTTAAATTATAATTTCAAAATCATATATATTTAATTTGTTAAAAAGGTGTTCATTTTTTGTTTTATCATATAAAAAATAACATAGGATAAAAAATTATATTTTTTAGAACAAAATGATTTTTTGGTAAATAGTTATAAATATATGCATTTCAATAATAATATATATTTTATAATAGATATGATAAAAATATTGATTAAAAATAATGATTCATATGGAGTTAATCTTACTTGATAATATACTCAAAGAAGAACATTTAACTTTACAATAGTTTAGAATCATCCGTATATCATTTTGAAAAACATTTGAAATATGGGATGAGTATAGAAAGATCAGAAAGGGATATAAAAATGAATGAATCTAATTAATCTAGTGAAAACCTAAAAACCCACAAAAATGTTTATCTTTTCCCCAATACAAATTTAAAAATATAAATAAAACAACTCTACATATAAAAAACAACCACTTCCCAAATAAAAAATTTAATAACTCATTTTTAAGAAAAGGAAAATGATGAAAGAATTATGAGTATCATTAGCAATAATGAAAAAAATTCAAAACCTTCCACCATTAAAAGTTTGTAATCATTCCCAACCTCATGAAATCAAAAGATTTAATAAAACAAATTTTGAAAGAATAATATTGGTTTCTTGGAGAATCATATTCAAACTCCATGTTCACTCATTTGTAAACCATTTGAGAATAACGAAATACAAATTAATTGTATTGGAGTAATCAACTTGGTAATATTCGATATTTTCACCTTAGAAGACTACATCATTACCCAACACATTGGAGATATTAACCAGACTTAACCATCGTCATAAGATATATCAAGCCCACTCATCATCATATATAATGATCATGTATAGTATCATGAACAAAACATTAGAAAAATTTCACTATTTATTCATAAAATCCATGAAACCCCCAATTGAACCCATACACAAAACACTTTCCATTTTCACAAAATTATAAGGAGAAATATACATTTTCCATGGAAAATCATAAAAATGAAAAATACATATTAAAACATGAATAATATATACTTTTAAAAAACATGTTAACATATATAGGAGGATTGATAATCAATAATAGCTATGATGATGATAAAAATCCATCAAGATATTTATTTTAAAAAACATTATTTTTTAAATCATGTAAAAAGATGAAAATAACCCATATCCAAAATGTAGAAAAGATTACTTTTAAACAATTGTAAAGAAAGTAAAATATAGTAAAAATTTATATGAAGAAACATTTGAAAAATAATTAAGTAAATTCTTGAAACATTTAAAATAACCTCTACATAAAATATAAAAGAGTTTGGAGGAAAATGTTAAAACAAGATTTTAAAAAGAAAGTCCCTTACCATTAGCCTTATCTTTTTTCATACATTCTATAACTCTTAAATAATAAAATTATATTAGTTATTTAATTTAATAACAATCTTTTTTTCATTAAATTAAAATTATTCCTTTAATTTGAATTATTACCAATTTTTAGTTAGTTACTCAAAGGGTTAATTTCACTTTGGATGTTTTTCGGTCATTTAGTTTATACCCTCAGAACAACACCATTGTGTTGATTGTGGTCAATGTGGTTATTTATCAATTAACTCCAAGTCCATAAAATTTTATAACTATCATATTTATACATTTTTTTAAAACAATCCATTTTCAATGTCATGAAAAATGATTCACATCAATTAATGGAGATTGCAGTTTATATGTATGCATTAAAGACATTTAAATTTTTATATTTAATAGAAAATAAAAAATTTGGATAATTTTTAATTTCCGAGAATAGAAATTATTTTATACATTTCACATTTATTCATTATTTTCAACTATACGACCATATGTTTATGGTGGACAGTAAAATTTAATCACATCGCTTCATGGAGGTGGTAGTCCACACATACCCATGAGTAATGTAGTCATTTTTTTAAATAGATGGAATTGTAAGAGGGTAAGTAATATCACATCATAAAAAGATAACAATTGTTCAATAAATATCTTATACAATCATTTAATCCATAATTTTAACCATCCAAATGACCCGATTATGAAAAATTAAACACTTCGGTTTGGGGAGGAGGTAGTCCACACATATACACGAGTAAAATAATCATTTCCCATAACATATAAATGGAAATAGAAAACGTATATATTATTATCAAAATAATATTTATATATATTTAATTTATTTATGTTATTATTTCATTATGGTTAATTAATATTTGAAGGAATTAAAAGATGAAATAAACATGAAACACTTAATTAAAAATTATACCTCTTCTTTAAAAAACTACCATTGGATTACACATTAATCCTTATTAGGATTATCTTTTGGTGAGAACATAATCTCTAAGATATGAGGAGGGATGTTTTGAATGCATTTTATCAATTATTTATTGAGAAAATTTAAAAAATTGTGTGGATAATTAATATGTGGATGTGTCATTTTATAAGTGTGGGGAGTGGCACACTTATAAATAATTAAAACATATAAATATTTTATATGTGTTTCTCAAATAAAACTATAAAAAAATTGAAAAATTATGAATAAAAAGCTGTTTAAGGTCTAAATTAACTCAAAAAATCTTATTTATCCATGTTATAGATATATTTTATACCTTTTCTCTTAGTTTAATCCCCTCATCAACCCATGTAACTTTTACTTTGGGGATTAAGTTTTTTTGTTACTAATTATTATGACCAAAAATGAAATTGAAAAAATATCGAATATCAAAATCATTACTAAAATTTCACATAAATTTTTCAATATTCAATTTTAGAAGTGATAGAAACTAATTTTAATATAAATATTCAAACCACAACAATAACATTTATTTAGAAAAATGCATTCTCTAAGTATAAAAATGATTTTAAAGAAAATAAAGTATAATTTTGAATACTATATAATTAATTGGATTATTTTAAATCATATGTGAATAAATTAACTTTAGAATCCCTCAAAAATATACTGGTACTTTCTGAATATTTGAATGGAAATGAAAATTTTAATAAAAATTTGTATTTTTTACTATTCACTCAGAATTGATTTTTTTTAAGAAAAA
Organism: Viscum album; assembly: GCA_963277665.1. NCBI lineage: Eukaryota > Viridiplantae > Streptophyta > Magnoliopsida > Santalales > Viscaceae > Viscum > Viscum album. The sequence continues at coordinate 1,210,665,370 of OY728127.1, forward strand.
CCCCACAAATTAACCCAAAGTTAAATTCTATATACTGAATCCAAAAATAATTTTTTTATTATCAAATTCAGATTCTAAAATTTCAAAATTTAACTTTTTAAAAAACCATGTAATAAATTTAAAAGCAATTTAGTTAAATAAAACCATTCCATTTCCAATTGAAAAAGTATATGAAGTCATTTATAAAACTATGATGAATATGAATTCATAAAAATTAATACTTATAAATCATAATATTTATTTATTTCTAACCAAGTGAGGTTATTTTTCCCTCATCTCTTTTTGCTGATTTCTATATTGTTTCATCAATCATATAATCTTCTATAAAACCATAACCTGGTGAATCACCTTATTTCATAGTACCTGCATTCTTAGATCCAAAAAATAAACTAACTTTTCTTATTATAAAATATTCTCTTCCAAAGAAACTAATTCTTGGATCAAGATATGAGATTCGTCATGTTTATATTTACTTAACAATGAAACAAGAAACACATCATGCACCTTAGATAAACTTGGATTTAAGTCCACTCTGTATGAAACCGATCCCACTTTTTGCAATGAATTTCTGTGTATATTTTCAACCTATTTTTAGCTACCTTATTATGGTATGAAATAATCTTTACCTTTTCAACCATATTTTCTACCAACGCTACTCCCAAAAAATTCATTTCACTGACTTTATCCCAACATGATGGAGTTTGAAATAACATTCCATATAATCCCTCATAGGGAGCCATTTGTACAATGGAATGAAAAACTATTATTATAGTAAAACTAAACTAATTAAATATATTGATCCCAAATTCTATAATAATCCAAATATAAATCTCGATGTATATCTTCCAAAGTTGGAATTTTTCATTATGAATGGCCATATTATTTAGGATGAAAATTTATACTAAAATTTAAATTATTACCCAGTTACATTTTAAGTCCTTTCAAAAAAACCATTAAAATCCAAGATCATAGTAAATTTAAAATATATAGGGTCTTGATATATTTTATATATCAATTTAAGATAAATTCAATAAAGTTTATCCTAATAAATAATATCTCAAATAAAAAGAAAATTCCCATTTATAGTCAATAGATTAGTAATAATCTAAATCACATTATTACCTTGATATGTAATTTTTAATCACACTCTAAAATCCATTAATATATTTTACCTTTTATATTTAGTCATTTATAAAGGATGATTCATCCCCATTATAAACATTCACTCTAATTTAACATTTTGACAAGTCAAAAAATTTATGGATAAATCAACAACATCCATCTTCATTCCTCCCAACAACTAATATTCTTAAATGTCATTGTAATGCTTATTTATCATAGAATGAATTGAATGTAAGGATCTATGAGCTTCAATTAAGAATTCCATATTAAAATTGGAATCACTAAGCACACACAATCTCTTTCCAAATATTAAAAAAAACTTCTCTATTAATGTTAAATTTAGGAAACTTTCGATTATTCTCTCACTATACCATTTTTTTAAATCATGATATTATTTTTTAGAAATATTAATTCTCTATCAAAAAGATGACTACACTGATGCGTGAACAAAAATAGAGGGATTTTCTTGATGAAAAATTTCAAGGCCAAAAATTATAAAATCATCAACTGAAGGATAATTTTTTAAACATGGCATGGTTATTAATACAATATCTTTTCAACTCAAGACGTCAGCTACCATATTTTTTTACATGGATGATAGTTAATTTTGAAATCACAATAATTTGTCAATTATAACCATATTATTAACAAAATGTTCTACTATTTTTGAGTGAATATCTACATTAAATTTTTATGATCAACATATATTTCATAATTTACCCCGTATAAATGATTCCCAAAATTTTTAAAATCAAAACCCACCACAACATGATCAAGATCATGTGCAGGATAAATATTCCCATGTAGTTTTTATTAATGTAAATCATATTCAATTACCCTATTATATTATATCATGACACAACCATGTACCTTAAAAGAAGCATCACTGTAAATAAAAAATTGACCATTTCTTATTTCCAAGGCTAACACATGAGCATTAACTAATCTTCTTTTCAATTTAAAAAATATATTTATTTCAGTCCATTGCCTAGTTTAATTTAACTCATTTTTAAAATAACATAGTTAGTGGGATCGATAATCGATCAGAGTTTTCCAAAAATTGTATGTAGTAACCCACTAATACACGAAAACATTAAATCTTGGTGACATTTTAAGGAATTTTTTCACTCTTCCACCATGTTAATTTTAGTTGGATACTTATTCCATATTTAGAAACCATATTCCCATGGAATGAAATATAATACAACAAAAATTTACATTTTCTAAATTTTCCAAAACAAAATCTTTTATTTTAAATTCGAAAAATAGTCCTTATATGTTTCTCTTATTCCTCATAACTTTTAGAATAAAATCAAATTTCAGAAATGAAAACCACCATAAATTTATCTAAATGCTCATGAAAAACTCTATTCTTATGAACCATTAAAAAATTAGGTGATTTTTTACTCCCAAAAGGAATAACTACAAACACACAATTCCCATACAAAATATGGAATTGCATCTTTAGAATTCATTCCTCATTAAACTTTAACTAGTGATACTCGAACCTGATATCAATCTTTGAAAAATACTAAGCACCCTATAGCTAATTAAACAAGTCATTGATATTAGGAAATGAATACTTGTTCTTAATAGTGATGTTATTTAGTGTTATTTAATCAATGAAAAGTATCATGAAACTATTCTTATTTTTGAAAAACAAAATAGGATCTCACCAAGTTAAAGTACTAAGGCTAAGGAAACACTTACCAAGAATATCTTGTTACTAATTTTTTAATTTGAAAAGTTATATTGCATGCATTTGATATGGGGGTATGAAAAATGTCTTAGAATCATAGATTAACTAAACAATAAATCCAATCTCATAATAAGGAATAAAACCCAGAAAATCATTAGAAAATACATCCAGATATTCATTTACTACTAATGCATCACTAATTTGAATAGTTCATTTTCTTTAAAAAGATGTTCAAGAAAACATTCACTTCTATAGGTTATTAGTTTCTCACCAAATTTATATGTTATCAATGGTATGAATTCTTTCTCATTTTCAAACTAAAACTCATTTTGGAAAAAAACGTCTTTATATCTACAATCTCTCTTAGAAATAAGTTTAAATCTAATCCAAACCCAAAATAACATCAAACTCTATAATGATAAAGAAAAAAAGGTTTTTAGTAAAAACCATTACATATATGATAACATAAATATTTCAATAAATTCATGTCTCCATTATACTACTATAAGAGTTTGTGTCAAGGGTTTTGACATTATTTCATAAGTTAGAATTTCTATTTTTCTTGAAAATTTTATAGATATAAAATAATGTGAATAACGAAAATCAAAAAAGAAATTAAAATAATTGGATTGAACAAGTAATATACCTATAACCATTTCATTTTAGGGTCACAAATTTTCTATAGTAGTATAAAAAGAATTTTCTTCATCTTTTTTCTGATATAGATGATTCCCACCTTGAGTAACTAAATATAAACATTAATTAATAGAATATATCAACTCATTTCAATAAAAACATATTACTTTTGGCTAGAAATCTATTTTATCATTATTCCTTCAATCTAAATTCTTTTATTTTACATTAACAATAAAAATGATTAGGCTTACCATATTTTTAGCACTTTCCTGATTATATAAAATATTCATTAAAATTACTTTTTCTATATTTTCAATACTTCAGGGGATTACCTATGGATTTATTGGTTTACTGCTCCTATATTTCATTCCATATTGTATACTTCATGCTCATGTATTCATTATGTATATAAGTTTCAAAGAACTCTATCTCAACTTTCTAAGTGCAACAAACAACTTACTCATAACTTTGAAATTCATAAGAGGGTATCAATATTAAAAAAAATCTGTTGTAAAATCCAACAATTTTACTCCCATGCTCCTAAATAAAATTGTGTGCTTACTTAAATAGTTTGGTAAAATTTTATTTTCAAGTAGAAAATAATTATTATTAATTTTTCTTCAAAAATAGAAATTTCATTTCCATTCATTGTCTAAAAAATTTAGAAAAATACATTTAAACAAAAATATCATTAAAGACTATCCACTCCATGGAACCAATCTCATTTTTTCCATAGTATTCTAAATCAAATTCCACCATTGATCGATTTCCACTTAAATATAATAAAAAAAATTATATTTGATTATTTATATTTCCAAAAACTTTTAATACCTCTTCTATTCATTTATCCATACCTCAACATTGACTGGTTCTGAAGATCCACTAAAATATATTGGGTGTTGTATCATGAAAAGATATAGAATAGGCATGATACTCTATAGAGAATTCAATTTTTCTCTTACATGGGTTCCACCATTAATATATTGTTCCAACTGAGTTTGAGTAAGCATATAATGTTCTATTCCAATTATTCCAGGTTGATGATTTGGAAGGTTATTATCTTCAAGATGTCTTCATACTTTAGCTACTCATTTTCTTATGTGAAAACCCATTATTAATAGATATAGATTATATGAAGCAATGTTACAATCTTTAAAATATAACTCAAGATAATATAAACATAAATCTTAATCCCATATGAGTGTATCTTAAAATTATCTATGAAGGTATCTAAACATTTCTTTTGAGACCAAATATAAAAACATGTTATGTTAACAACCCATAATTAGGAGTTTAATAGAAAGGATTTCACATTTTTATATTCCTAATATATTTTGTATTTATAGTTTTATAGAATTAATAAAAACAATACATAAAAAAGTGGTAACTTATTCAAAGAGTATATTTTTTCCAAAAAAAATAGGTCTTTTTGTTTACACCCCTATTTTTTTCAAGACACTTTTTATTCTTTTAATATGAACAAGAAGTATAATGTTTTACCTTTTAATACTTACTACTTATCCTTAGATCCTACGAAAAACATTTAAAAACATGGGATGAGAACAAAAAACTCAGAAAGGGACATGTAAATAAAACAATCCCATTATTCCATTGAAAACATTAAAATATATGAAAATTTTATCTTTTTAATAAAAAAACATTGAGCACATAAATAAAAAATTATCCCATATAAAAATAAACCTTTTCTAAAATAGTATATTTAGCAACATAGTATTAAGAATAGGAAAACCATAAAGGTATTATGAGGATCATGAGAACTCATGGAATCATTTCAAAACCTTTTACCTTTAAAAGTTTATTAACATTTTTTTCCTAAAAAATCTATAGATTTATCGAAAAAACCATTTTTGAAAGAATAATATAGGTATCTTGCAGCATCATATTCATAACATGTCTTCATTCATGTTTAACCCTTGTTGAAATAACTAAAGACTATTTAATTCTATAGGATTAACCAACCTTATTATCACCCTTATTTTCAACTTCCAAGACTACATCATTACCAAATGCATTAGATAAAAATATTAGGATCACCCATAATCAAAATCTATATCGGAATCATTTTTCATCATCTAAAATGATAAAGTACCATATTATGACTAAATAATTTGTGATCTTTTACTTTTCCATTATAAAACCCTCTAGAAATTAGTTGAATGTATAAGAAAAACACTTACCAATTTAACATAATCATAAGAATAAATATTCTTTTTTCTTTTAAATAACATAAAAATGAGAGTTTCTTACAGGATAAAAAATATTATATACATATAAATTCTATGTTAACTTGTAATGAAATTTTGATAATGAATAAATAATATGGAATTGGGAAAACAAGTTCAATCTATGTATGTTAAAAAACATTTTCTCTCTATTTAAAAAGTTAGAAATAACCCATATAGATGAAATTGAAAATATTAATTTATAAAACTTTTTAAAGAAAGTAAAATATATTTAAAAAGTCCTTTATAAACCTTTTAATCAAAAATAATAACATTCTTAAAATATTGAGAATGTCCTCAATATGGATGGAATAGATTTAGAAGGAAAACTATAAAACAATATTTCTAAAAGAAATTCCCTTACCTCAAGTCATGTGTAGATTTATATATACCCTAAGCCCATAATAGTAAAATTATATTAGATATTTACATTCTTAATAATATTTTTATATTAATTATGTTACCCTTATTCCATTTATTTCATTTACACTTCTGGAATTTTTTCAAATACCAATGGTTCAAAATTGTTGGTATTGGCTGGAAATATATCGGTATAGCCTATAATAATGGTTCTCAAAACAATTGGGTATATTATTGTTTGTAAAACCCTATATGAAATATTTTCAGTAAACCATTTGTATAGGGTTAATAGAATTTTCGTTTAACCGATGGTTTACTTAGAACTATTGGTATTGACCTATACCAATGGTTTGTAACCATTTGTATAGTCTTATTCTGATTGTTTGAACCATTGGTATAGGTCTATACCAATGTCATTTAATGAATTGGTATAGATCCCCTAGTTCCCTGACCAATAACACCCCCACCATGCCCACATAACCAACAACAACCACTAGAAAAGACACCAGAACCTACTCATATTGCAACCAGAAGCCACCCAAACACCCCACCTTGGCCGATTACCTAAAAAACATCACTAACTAATATAAAAATAATGATAACAAAATAATCCAATTAATTAATTCAAATAATGATAACACACATTTAAAACATCACATATATTCATTCAGAACTAATCATTAAACATAAAATGTCATAAATATCTGTTAGAAATTAAAATAATCAATATGTCCCTCATCACCATCAGTATTGTCACCCTCATCCTTACTTTTATCCTTACCACCATCCTCACCCTCATCCTCACCCTCATCCTTACTTTTATCCTTACCACCATCCTCGCAATCTACATCATCATCGCTAAGAACATCATCACCCTAACCACAACGTGTACCAATGCTCAGTGCACTATATAATATATGCATTATTGACATATATGATTCATAAGCTGTAATGATATATAGTGGTAGTGGTGGAAATAAGACTACCAAAAATTTCATAAATCCATTGTTGTTCCCTTGACTCCATTCATGCTCCTGTATGACCTTTTTTCTTTTCTCCCAAGGATTGAGCCTTTTCTACCCATGCATTATCTTTTTCTAACACAGTGATACCAGAATTGGAACCTCATGGGGAAATATCTACTTGGTATAATACTCTTACCTGGTCAATATCAAACTCTATCATGGTTCTCATCTCCAAAAACATGATGTAAGTGATCATTTGGGCAAATGTTTCAATTTTTCTCCTCATTAAGGGTCTCTAAAGCACAATGTTAAAAATATAAATAGACTATTTAGTTAGAAAATAGGTAATAAAATTTTAAATCAACAACGTAAAACTTATAATAGGCCACTGTGTTGGTTCATTTACCGTGTTTCAATATTTATTTTATCTTCTTAAGAAAAACAATTTTCCTCAAAGAAGAGGTCCTTTATAATTCAAGAACACCCTCTATAATGACATTGAATGTAGAAAACCAAAAAAAATAGGTTATTAATAATGAATTTTATTACTAAAATAAAATGGATATACTTAATGATGAAAAATGATTTTCTATAATGATTGATTACATTGTGCTAGTATTATATTATTTGTTTTAAAAAATAATTTTATATAATAAATTTGGAAAATTGGGAATATGTTAAATAATTATTTGAAAATTTATCTTAAATTGGAATTTAATAATTATTATTTATATATATATATTAATTTAATGAATTTAAGGGAAGCATAATTATAGAATAAGGGGAATGGAATGTCTTTATTGAGACAAACTAATCAAGATTAAATACATGTATAATATTATTAAATGAAAAGGTGAAATGCTTGTTATATGTGATCCTATTTGGTTTTATATGTTTTTATGATTTAATCTGAATGGGGTTAAAATTGGGGGAAACAAGGTAAATCATTCATTGATAAATATTGATGACTATATATAGTCAATATTAGTGTTTTATTTTGTTATAAAGACAGACACAAGAATATAATTTATTATTTATTTTGATAAATATTGATAATATTTATTTAGCATGAGAGTATTTAAGGTTGGATTGGTTTTGATACTTGATGTAGTTATTCAGTTTTATATGGTATAATTTTATTTAGTTATTCTTAATTCAATTTGGTTATGTATGGTTAAATTCAATTCAGTTTAGTTCAATTATATACATTTTTTATTAATGATGGGCGATTTCATTATGTTCAGATTGTTTTTTTCCATCTTTATTATTTTTGGTTTATTTTTTATCATATTTATTTATTTTGATTATCTTATATTTGATTATAAATTTTTATTTCAATTTGACTTATTTTTTTCATCCCTTATATGATTCCTTGGAGGATTTTAGTGAATAATACATGGTAGAGGTTGTGTATATTGATAATGTAATATTAGAACCACTTTGGTTACATGATAAGATTGAGGAGGGACATGAAATACAAATGTTTTTTCCTAATGAAAAGTCTTCTCAAACAAAACCAAATGATAGAATACTCCTTGGAGGAATACATGCATACTCAAAAGTCTATCCAATGGTGGAAACAATTAATGAACAACATCTAGTAGTGATACATACAAATTTATAAACACAAATTTCTATATATACATGAGAGAATCTCAATTTTAAATTTATCTTGGTTTAATTTTACTCAAATAATGTTTTTTATTTACTCTCTCTATAATTTGAATATTTATGTAGAACTATTATAACTAAACCAAGTTTCATAGGGTATTGATGAGAATATTGGTTCTACATGTGAAGGTTATGAAGAAGAAAAAGAAGTGGATTATATAAGTTTTTTTCCCATTGGATTTGTGGCCAAATAGGTAGATTACACCTACTATCTACCAAATCTAGACTACTATAGGATTCTATCCGGACAAGTGGTGGGAAAGAAACAGAAAGAACATAGGTTCTAAATTTGGAAAAAAATTAAAGAGAATGATGTGAGAATACAATGATGTGGTGGTCTAAAGCACATAAACTATATCCCTCATCTAATGAAGGATGATCCACTACAAATTCTAATAAGTGGAATTAAAACATATAGTACCTTCATGTAGGTAAAACCATGTTTCCCTTCCATCTTCTTTTTCTTGTTGTTTTTTTGATTTTATTCAAATAAATTCCTCAAGTATGTTATTTTTATTATATGTTTTTAAAGAGGGCATTAGTTGTGGGAATAACATGGTTTAATTGAAATCTTCCACCCCAGAAACCATATTATATTCACCCACCATATTATCTTACTAATAACTTATTCATAAAATTTTCAAACTTCTAAAGTCACTATTTAGTTCTTTTATGGGTATAATAATATTTCTATGGGAAGTGACACATTATTTCTCCGAGAATATTGTTTTTTTGTTTTTCATTTATTTTTTATTTTTTGGTTTAGCATGATATTTATTCAACACATTTGAATTTTTTGGACCATTAAGTTGATGGTTGTATTGATCTTGAATTTAAAATCTAAAAACTCACAGGATTACAGATATATTTTTAATCTCTATTAATTTTTGATCATTTAATGAATCTTTCTTGTATATTATAAATCCTTTTATGTAACATTTCTTTTAATGAATAACTCTTATGGGGTGAAATCAGGCCAGTAAATTATTTTGTGGGATCATGTAGACTTTAAAGAAAATTTGACTAGACCTGGAATGAAATTTCACTGTAGGTGAACCACCATAGGGTAGACTACTCCACAATAGACCCCATGGTGGATGGGGAAATTCCCCTCCTAGAGGGAATGATTTCTAGATTGGGAATGAATCCTAATATCTTTTCATGTTGAAAATGGCTATAGATACTAATCTAGGTTTGGTGTTTTGATCAGTATATCACCTAAGTGGTACCACCTGTGGTAAATTGGGGGAAGGGGAGAAATAACCAGGTTTGATGTTTCACTGGCAGTTTATGGGGTATAAATATGTTATGAGTTTTATTTAAATGGTTCATATTTATGCAAAATAATCAAATGAAATAATAAATTTCATGACATGATCAAAAAAATAACAATTCTAATCCTAAAATTTTAGTACACGCTAAATAATTTTAAAAATAAACTAATGAAAAAAAATTAGAAACTTTATTTCCATAATTTATTTACATAAAAAAATATAAACATGTATCGTACCTACTTCCTCTCATGGTTTGGAAACATAGTCCACCCCAAAGCGTGGAAGTATTTCATAGAATCCTTATTTTTTTTATTTCGTCCCGATACTTCTTAAAAAATAATTTTCAACAATAAAAAACTAAGTATTAATAAAATTCATGGTATTTTTAATTCAACAACCTCAATTTTGATTAATAAAATGAACTGAATACTCATCTAATAATAAATCATTTCTAGATAATATTCCACTGGACATTCATTCATGATAGGTGTGGCCTCTAAATCTATACAAAATCTAGCATTCTATCCACTATAAACCCCGTGCTTATATTTACTCCACAACTCACCTAATTCCTTGAGTAGTGATGTCCTCATATCCTCACCATTAAGAAAATTAATATGAAGTTGGCACTAAAATACTAGTTCATACAAATAAAATAATAATATAACATCAAATATAAAGATATTTTTACCAATATTTGTGCCCAAGAATTATCCTTTACTTAATTTGGAATGTGTATCCATGAGTATTTTTTGATGGCAATGATGTTAGAGTATTTGGAAAGTTTCACTAGAAAAAAATTTACATTCTCTTCTTATTTTCTAATCATTTGATTATCCTTGTTTTACTCTACCATCATCTATTTGAGGTGGTTCCACATCGCACACATGCATGTATGCCCACAAAACTGAGTGTCAAATCTAGTTGTTAATGAAAAAACAAACATTATATCAATTCAAATTATAATGAAATTTAATTATGGTCAAAACATTTACTATGGTTATATAGATATACTTGTGGAAGTTTGATTAGTGGGTGCCATTGGATCCCTAGGATCTAAATGAACGTCAACATGTACAGATGGAGTGGGACCCAATGTCTACTTCAGAGGCTCAGAATGTATCAGAGTAGATGTTGAAGGGGTAATAATGAAGAAGATCAAGGAGAATGAATTAGAAGGAAAAGAAGAATGCACAAATGTATTTGTAAATGAATAATATGGAAGGAAACTAAGATTCATCATCAGATAAGGGAAAGATAGGTGAGGAGGATTAGAAAAAAATGGTTTCAAAAACATAGGTGGACTAAATATCCTAGGTGCCTCTGGTGACACTACATGATCAAAAGGGATGCTAGATGGTATATAAGAGTAATTGACAGGGTGTGATCAGATATGATGAGTGGAGTATGTTGCTCTAGTACCCCCCCCATATCATCAGGATGAACACTTATACAACTAAGTTGGTTACAAAATAACGTTATCCTATGTGGTGGATACTGATTAAATGTTAAAAAAATTAATTATGCGACATTATATTTTATTGATATATATTTGAAATAATATACTCACAACAAGAACCAATGGATGGATGCACAACTCTCTCATTCGGTGATTATTTTCTGTCATCCTTTTTCATCTTATCTCTTTAATGTCTTTCATATCTTGCATTAGAAAAAAAAATGTAATTAATTATAATTTCATAACTAATGTGTATGACAAACAAGAAAGTAGATGATCCATGAATTAATTAAGTATTTAAAATGGTAAAACCAAATAAAAGATATGTACTTATATAAAAATCATTTTGTATTTAGGAGTATTAATATCAAAACATAAAATACATGTCATAGAAAAATCAATATGTTTAAACTATCATGTTTATCATGGGTATGATATACTTTTATTCTATTTTCAATTCAGTCTAATTAAATTTTTGTTGGGTTATTTGGTTTATTTTTCTCAATTTATTAGGTCATTTTTCTATTTTTATTTTTCTTAGGTTATTTGGTTCATTTTGGTAAATTGATTAGTTTATTTCTCCATTTGAATTTGTATTTTGTCATTTGGTTCATATTTTGGGATAGATAGTTTTTTCATTTATTTGGTTAGGTCATTATTTTTATTGGTTTTCATTTTCATATTCATTTTGTTAATATTTTTAATTATATTTATCTTATTTTTTTCAAACTTTACTTTTTTTTATTTTTTTTTTGTTTCGGTGGGTTCTTATAAAGTTCAACACAATATTAGAAAATTAAAATCAAAGAAAATAACATCTAGTATATTTTTAAAATTCACATGATGGTCATGTTAGATAAAAAATATTTGTAATCAACAGTAAATCAATTAGAATAGTACAAACCTTAACAACCCAATTCAAGATAAACCAAAATAACTGAGAACACAGATGGATGATTCTATATATTTTCCACCACAACTTTAGGTTCACAATAAGCTATAAAAATTGAACTATTGGAGTAATAAAAAGTAATAAATTGATTAGGGCCAATGGGTGCAGGGTTGGTGTCAACTCCATCATCACCATCATCAATAATATGTCTTGGGATTACTTCAATGATGACACCAAATTCTATTCATGGATTATATTTCACATAAAAAACATGTTTCAACATTGATTCCAATATATATGGATCATTAGTAGCAATATTTTGAGTCATTTAAATAACTTTAAATCCATAATAGTCAATAAATGTTCCATGTGTTGTTATTGAATCAAACCACTTTAATTTCTTCATAGTTTATCTTCCATGAGAGTAATAATCCAATATTAGTATTTTTTCAATGACTTCACAATAAGATACATTTTCAAATAAAGGTGCACTATCTAATGAATTGTTATAATGGTATGTTTTATTAGTTACCATAAAACCATCACTTTCTGTTCTCATGATCATTGATTATTTAGTGATAATAAATTTGTACCCAATGATCACAAGTGATTTTCATTCATGAACCACAGAATTAAAACCAAAATAAAAATATATTATTTCCTCAAATAAAGATTCAGTAGGAATAATAAATAGTTGTAATATAAATGAATATTAAAATTAATTAAATGTTGATTTTACTAATTTATTATAGTAATACTTCTTCCTTCAATTTCAACCAACTAGAAAAATATTTTCTATGAAAAGTATGTATCCTTCTCGAAGATGAAAAACATAATTTCTATTTATCATTTTTTTATGTTACCTACTAAAATAAATAGAAATACTTTAACATATATATATATATAATTACATGAGATGAGATAAGATATACACATTTCATTTACTTTATTGATGTATTCATTGAACAAATTACAGTTAAAAAAACTGTTTGATGTGTCATCTCCAACTCTTCAATACATAATGTGGTCAATGTATATGATCAAAGAATTCCCACTATTTGGGGAAGTGATGGAAAACTGGGTTCAATTTTCTCATATTGTCCTTATTTATTTCATATTGTTCTATTCTATCTCATAGTCACATCACAAAAATACGTTGAATAGATATCCATACATTCATTATCCAATTAAACATTCATGATTGAACCTTCAAAAGGATTCTTGTTCTAGACACAAGACTTCAATGTGTACAACTTTTTTTCCAGTTTGATACATCCAAGGAATAGATCAAGTTCTCCAAGAGGTATTTTGTTTGGAATATTTATGGTAATATTTAACATGTATGTGAAAAATGATGGAGGAAATATTTTCTATAACTCATATAAAATTAGTTGTCCACTTGACAATATTTTGTGCAATAAAGACATGGAAAACCTCTTAGCACAAAGATATCTATAAAAATGTCACAACTAAATAACTTAAACCCTTACATTATTTGATAGCATATGAAATATTGATATTGGAATCAACCCATACATAAGGAAGTGATAATCATGGGTCTTTAAAGATTTCATCTTCAACACTCTTCTATTGATGAATTTTTATATGTTATATGAATATACATCAGGAACATTAATAGTCTCTAGTACTTCCAAAAAATGATTTTTTTTCTGTAGGTGTCATCATATAAGAATAACAAGGATCATTCCATTTATTTTCACAGATACACATAGGATGCAATTCGAGTCTAATACCCTAATCCATTAAGCCATGTCGAGATCATAAATCATATTTTATATTTCCCTTGACATTTAGAAAAATTGAAATCAAAATTTCAGAAAATATTATTTCCAGTGTGCATTAATTCTATGAAATTATGTAAAATATTGGCTGATCAATAAAGCAACTCAAATAAGATACTTTTTTTTTTCTAATTGTAATTGGTTTCAGTGGAATCATTCTTCCTCTTTATATATTTCATCTGACCCTTCCTGAATGAAAAAATGAAATCATTAAATTCATTAAGCACAAAAGTTCCATACATACGCTGAGGGAGATTTTCAGTCTCCATGGTATTTATAAACCTTTTGAGATTATTCCTATGTGGATGATCCATTTGAAAGAATCATTGAAGCCTCATAAAATTGAAACTACTATAACATTTATGTCTTATGGATCATGTATTCTCTAAAAAAAGACATGATATTTTTCACTTCTTTCTTTATCCAGAAATCAATGCATAAGTGGGAAAATCATTTATCATCCACAAAAGAGAAGCACACATTTTAAATATGTCTTTTGAACATGCATAATATGTGCCCTCAACCACATTCCAAATATGTTTCTACTATTTTATTAATAGTTCCATGTAATCATGTATATCATTTCCTGGATCAAAATGTCTATATATGAGTATAATAATAAAAGTGACAGGTTTCTTCATACACATTAATGGATGAAGGATATAATTGTGTATGAAAATAGGCCACGTGTTGTGCAAAGTAAGAATCTTCCCAAACGGATTAAAACCATCACATGAATGTCCCAAACTCACATTATTCATGTTAACTATGAAATTGGTATATCAAGAATAAAACACCTTCCATGAAAATCTATCTATAGAATGAAAAAACTCATCACTATCCTTTTCCATCTCAGTATCATGGCATAACATTTTTATTGATATTTCTCAGACATGAAAATATTATGGACTTTTGGAATTAATGAAAATGGTCAAATTACATTATATTTAAAATGAGATGATGTTCCATCAGCATTTGGCTTCCATCTCAAAGTACCCCATTTTATACAATCACTTCGTTCAACGGTTTCCTCCCATAATAAGCTACAATATTTTTGGAAACCATGAATTTTCTTTTTAGAAAATCCATGTTCCTAAACTCATTCACATTCCATAAAATGGTATGAGGGAATATCTTCATCATATGGAAGTAATTCCATAAAAAAAGTAAGAATGTATTCAATGGAAGTATTAGAAATCCCATACTTTATTTTCCTATGAAACAATCTCATTAAAAATTACACTTATTTCCATTTTATCACATTTATGATATATTGGAGTCTTGTTAGAATCATTTAATTTTTTCAACATATCAATGTCATAATTTTCAATACGTACATCATGTGTGATCATATCAAATTATTCTTGGACTGATATCCTTTCTTTCTCATGATTATAAATAAATTGAAACCAATCATCTAATAAATTCTCTAATCCAATCCTCTCATTTGGATCATGAACATTTTGATATTTCATTGTCTCCCCATTATAATACCAAAAAAACTAGTTTTTTAAAAACCATATTTTGTCATATGGTAGATAAATTATTCCTGACATAACCATGGTCTTCCAACACAATTGTAACAAGGGAAGTGTATGTGACCACTATCTGAAGCATTATTAAATGAAAAATCAAAAAATATCTCCACCATGTTTTGAAAATTAATTGATATCTAATCAGTTTCATAAAACCAACATCTGTCCATTACATAAAAAAATGTTATACAGCATGTCATAAAATAAAAGAAATAATGTTGAAGTTAAATCGAAAATATAATTAAATAAATAATAATTTTTTACTTTATATGAACCCATAAATAACACACAAGTAAATATGAGAATCATAATTTAAATGAAAATATAGTATATACATAAAAAATACTATAAGTATAAAACCATTATATTAAATAAAATTATATAAATGAGTAGAAAATATAGATAATAATGCACAAAATTGCATTTATAATTGATGTGTTTATTTTTTCTCTTATTCAATTCACTTGTTATGTGTGCAACAATGACTGAAAGTGTGATATAGGTGATAAAATAGATGAAATGTATAATATAGTGGAAAAAATAAATTTAATGTTTGTGTGACACAAAGTTTAATAATGAATGAGAAATTGTGAAAATGAGTGTATGAGATAAAATTCTGATCAGGTGAATGATGTAATGACAATATGATTGAAATTAATAAAATAATTTAGGGGTGGATTTGAATTTGGTTACATGAAACGTTTTTCTAGACATAATACCTTTGTCGGATCCTAGAGCATTAGTTTTTTATATATCGATGATAACAAAAACTTTATTGGGTAATCATAACAATGAATAAATTGGGAGATTATGTGAATCATATTAGATATGATGGAAAATAATTGTATAAAGAAACATCTATCTATGATAATTATGTGAAACTATTGGGATTATGTCTAAATTTATATAGATTATTGTATTGTGTAATTAATTATATTTATAATAAGTCGTGACCCTCGAGTAAAGATATTTTTTTAGTTTATATAATCAAAAATATAGTATCAATGATTAGTGATTTTATAGTAGTATGTTTTATTGATAAACATCTTATCACAATAAGGAGTATATGTTAAATAGTTTATACAACATTGAAGATGATATTTTTTATAGGGTGTGTTTTTTAATGTATTCATCTTGGAAAAAGTACTTTTTTGTTGATTTACATTTATAATTTTTTATTAGATTGATTGTTAATGGATTTCATAGTAATTTTATGGTTTTATATAAGCTTCTACATGGGTTTGAATTCCTTTATAGATGAGTGTTTTTACAATATGAGATATCTTATCAGATGTGATAAAATTTCCATTTTATGGATATTCATTGGCTATTAAGGCTTATCCCATAATGTGCATGGGATTCCCATATTGTTATACACTCCTATAGTTAATCATATTCATGTAATTTTCCTATTAAGACACTCTCCAACATTTGAAGATTGTACAATACACAATAGAATACCCCTTCCAATAGATTCTAATAATAGAAAAGGATTATTCCATATGATAACATGATTTACCCTATTGATATATAATTATTTTTTATGAAAAAGGGTATGAATATTTAATGTTCTAATAATATAAAATAATTTTCCGTCACCTCAGCAAGTTAAATTTAATTTTTAAATATTTAATAAAATATTTATTAGGCTAGGGTAGATGAGGTTGAGGTGTATAATTTCACTAATAATTAAGGAATCGACACAAAAGACCATATTGGGGGATGATATCCTTAGATCCTAGCTATCAAACGTCCCCTATTAACACTATATTTTTTCCCAATCATTTCATAGTAAATCCCAAAATGTAATAACATGTATGAAAAATAATGTTTTAAATATCTATCAAGTATTATAGAACCATACATGTTAAATATTTATTCAAATAATCATATAGCATGTATGAATCATTAAATACACTATAATTATTTATATATTGATCAAAAAATAACTAGTTCATATTAGATTTATATAGAAGTAGAGGGTAACTGAATTAAAAAAATACATCACACGATATCATATTTATTATGCAACCTTGTAAAAAATATAATTAAAACAATCCTTTTTTCAATGAATCAAGAATTTGAAAAAAAATCTTGGTTATTCTTATAGACATTTAAAATAAATTAAAATGATGGTTGATAGAAGATATTAAGTATTTCAAACTTACAAATTTGATATTTATGAATAATTGAATTAAAACTTTAAGAGAAGAGAGATTTTTGTGAATGGGTAATGAAACTGAATGTCGTAGGTTAGTGTTTTATATGTAGATTAAAAAGAAAATGATTTTTGGAACAATATATGACCCATCTCAAACTAACCAATTTTATGTTGAAGAAACCAAATGAATTCAATTGAGGATGGATCATTGGGTGGGGAAGTAAATGCAGTGCTCGATAGGGGGAAATGTGGACCAATTCTGATATAAAGAGGTGATTCCTACATGTTATACATGGGGAAACTCTATACCAATGGTTTTTAAAATTTATTTGATATCCATCATTAAAATATCATTTCCCAATTGTTTTTTTAAAACCATTAGGGAAGCCTTCATTAAAATATTTTATCCCAAAGGTTTTTCTAAATTTTTGGGATATGACCCCATATACCAATGGTTTTTTAAAACCATTGGTATAGGGGAATGGGTTTATAGTCACTTTCTTGTAGTTTTATTACTATATTTTATTTAGTTACTAATATGGTTATGTTCAAGTTGGAAATTTTGGCGTCATTTGGTTTATACTATCAAAACAACATCGATGGGTTGACTGTTGTCAAACGGGTTATGGATCTATTACCTCTAGAATCAGGAACATGTTAAAATTATCATATTTATAAATTAAATAAAATTTTAAATCCACCTATGTAAAGTGGTCATGAAAAATTATTCATGTTATTTCTTGGAGATGGTTGTCCATATGCATTCATTAATGACTTTTTTATTTTAGTACATGGTGGAAAAGGAATAATGTAGATAATATTTTACTTTTTGATAATAAAAAATATGTTATGAATTTAAAATTGATTCATTATTTTCATCCTTATGACTATCCTTTTGAGGTTTAAATGAATAATGAATCATATCAATTTGTGGAGGTGGTAGTCCACACATACGCATGACTGACGTTATCATTTTCGAACGAATGAAAGGTTAAGATGGAAAGTATTATCTTCTCTTTAAAAATAATAATAATTTCATAAATATAATATACAATAATTTTATCCATCATTTGAACCACACGTATGATCTAGTGATGAAAAATGAAATGCATCAGTTAGTGGAGGTGGTTGTCCACATGTACTAATGAGGAATGTTTCCATTTTCCATAGGATGGGAAAAAGATGAAAAATGGTTGTAACATAATGATAACAAAATTTTAGTATATGGAATATATTAATGTTATTTTTTTTATAATTGTTAAGTAATAATTAATTTTTATAGGATAAAAAAAATTAAACACTCGATTATTAATTATACCTATTCATTGGAAAACCTCATTTTCTTACTTCTTAAATTAAAAATCACAATGAAATTAGATTTTAGTGAAATTCCCCATTAAGAATAAAAATAATTTTATAAAAAATCAAGTATAATGTGGTTTAATATATCCTTAATTGGATTCTTAGTCAAATGGGACTAATTTCACTTTAAAACTAATCATAAATATAATGGTTCTTTTAAAAATTTTGAAATTAAATGACAATTTTAATAAAAATATGTATTTTTCACTATTCACCCAATAATAAATCATCTCAAAAAATCATAAAAATTCAACCTATAAAAAATTAGATATGATGTATAAAAAAATAAAGTTATTTTTATCAAATTAAAATTATAAAATTATAAAATTATATTTTAATTAAAATATTATAATATAGACACGCAATGGACCTAAAGAAATTATATTATTTTATTC
Source organism: Viscum album (assembly GCA_963277665.1). Taxonomy (NCBI): domain Eukaryota; kingdom Viridiplantae; phylum Streptophyta; class Magnoliopsida; order Santalales; family Viscaceae; genus Viscum; species Viscum album. Next base: position 1,210,684,946 of record OY728127.1, read on the forward strand.
TATTTTTGGATTATCCCCTTTGGTTTGAGAGGTAACCCTTACACAGATAAAAATCCTAGTGGAAGAAGGTCATAACATATGATGTGTTTTCTGTGGTACAATGGCCAAATACATGACTTGTAGGCCAAAATTCCAAGCCCCCACACTGAAACAACCCCTTCCATGTCTCCTCCATAAATCACTCCATCTTGTATTCCTAACTTTTCATCATAGGTAAGCTATAATTTCCTCCCCATATAGGTTATTTAAATGTTGTATGATATCTTCTCCATGAAATAACTTCTATTTCCAAATGATCCTTTGGTCCAACATTTTCATCCTCTTCTCCCCACTAGTCATGTAATGATCTATCATTAAGTCCGTAGACAATCCTTGTTCACCCAAATTCTCAATGACCTAAAATCGAAAAAAACATGGCCTGAAATCCCAAATTGAATAAATAGTTCTACTTTTATAATACCTTTCTACAATACCTTTCCAGAGTAGCCACATTTATATACTTCCACAATGGTTAGATAGTACCATGGAAATCCTCATCCACATGGATTTGAACCGAGATTTCATATAGTCTAATGATGACTATTTACTAGTCATCCAAACCCTAGCTATTAAACCCATGAAATGCATTGTAAAAAATATTTTAATAAAATAATTCCCATTTCGGTTTAAAAAATATATAAAATAAAATAGAAAATAATGATGAATATGAATCCATAAAAAGGAAGACTTATAAATCATAAGATTTATTTATTTCAAGGATTTCCTAGGTTGTCACAGTAACGAATCATTTGATCCACTTGTTGATGTTATAGATATTAATGATGATTTTAGAACTATAGGATAACTCTACCAAGATGATAACATATTAATGGATGATTTCAAGGAGACTAATATAACGAAAAACATAACTGATAAACAATTTCCATTATAAATTATTTAGAGATGGAAATTAGTAATTATATGAAGGTTGTTCCAAATATTCAAAATTTTAATTTCTGATGAAGTTGTGCCACATAAAGTGATTATATGGGATTACAATTAAAAAAATTCAATGATATTATAATTTTTTCAAGATTAATTTGATGAATCTATGACCTCTACGTCATTTTCTAAGATCATGAAGGTTGTTATCATTCTTGGAGTTACTTGTGCAAAGATACATGCATTTACCAATGATTTCATGCTCTACTAGAAACAATATTTGAAAATAGGAAAGTTAAAAGGATTTTTTACTTCTAGATGGAATTCAACAAATAATTATTCTAGTATGAATCTATATACTTCCCAAAAATACTAGAAAAAAAAATCTATTATAAATGATTTATACTAAATTCCATTAAAATCATAGTTGAAAAGATGTTTTTATGTCATCTAAAAGCATTATAACATATAATGTGTCTTGAATTGGATAATAATAATGGTGAGTTCATCTAACATCCAATATATTCAAAATCATAGAAGATAATCAATACATTATTTCTATCTTTCTCTTTTGATCACTAAATCTTCCACATTGGTAGCTAATAGATTCAATAATTTTGGGACTTTAAGTGGTATTTATAGTATCAGGATGGTTAATTTAATCCCTTATAATCTACCTCATTTTATGTTCATACAATTAAATTCATTCATCATATTGATGATTTTACCTATAATGAAAATTCTTAGAAATCACACTGATGTCTACCTTCATCCTCTTATTCATGAATTATTGGATTTATGGAATGTTGGTGTAGAAACATATGATTCATATTAAACAAAAATTATAAAAATGCATGTTACACTTATATAGAACATTAGTGACCTTCCTGGACTAGGAAAAGTTTCCATTTGTATGTCACACACAATGGTTTGTATTTCCCAGTTTATAACTTCGATTTTGAGCCCCAACGGTTACCACAAAGACAAAAAGTGTTGTTTTATATTTCATTGTCACTTTATTTATATATATCACTAGATTTCTAATTTATAAATCATTTTTATATTAAAAAACATATTTTATTATTAGATAAAAATTATTATTGGGATAAAATATCTTATAATAGTAAGAAAATGTTGTTAAATAGTTTGGAAAATATTTTCAATTGAGTGAATGGTGGTAAAGCGTTAAAAATCCATAACATATAATTTGATCAAAAAAATGGAACAAAAATAGCATATTATTTTAATATTAATATTATGAATTTAATTTATTACATCATAATCTTGATGTAATGCACATTAAGAATAATGTGTGTGAATGTTTTCTTTTTCAAATTGCCTAATGATTATAAAAAAATAAAAGGATTGTTTAAATGATCATAAAGTATAATAATAATTAAATATAAAATGTGATATATGGGAAAATTAAAATCAAAAGTATCTAAGAATTATTATCAGAATGAAAAATCCATAAAATTAATTTTTTCATTCAATTATTAAAAACAATTTGAATGTTCTTGATAGATATTGTTGTAATATTTCATGATGTTTTTATTCAAATCCTTATAAAATATATATAATTAAATGTTAGAAATAAATTGTATTTATGAAATGGTTTCAACATTTTTCAATGTAAAATTTCATTCCCAAGAAAATAATTATTTTTCTAATCTATACATGAACATTCTTTTCATAGCTCTGTGAGAAGACATTAAACCCTAATGAACTGGATAAACATTTTGAAATACTTTTATAAATTCCATGTCATTTGAAGAAGATATTTCCATGGTAATTTTTCTTCGTTATGATTCATAAAATAGTATATTATTTTGATTAAGTAAATATTGGAGGTCCTGTATATTATCGATGGATATATCCCATAATAGGTACGTTATTTTAATTTCTTCCTTAAAGAATACTAATTTTCCTATTCAATACTAATAAAATTTATTTATTTATTTGTCACATTAAATAATTAGGTATCATTGTCATTTGAAAGCTTATATGAAAAATTATGCTCATATATAAGGTTTTATTATGGTAAGTTACTTTTTTGAATATTGAATAACCTTTTGTTTGAGGTATTTTTATTTAATATAGATGCTATTCAATCAGGTGGGAAATATTATTGATAATCAAAGTCATTTTTAGGTTAATAATAAATCATATATTTTTCCAACATTTGGTTGATAATTTTTAAAATTATCTTAATTTTCAATGATTTTTTTTGTTAAGATAAGAACATAGATATGTGTTACACAATACTGATATTATTAATATGTATATCAATAAATTAAGGAAATAAATGACATGATACAATGGGATTAAAACTCGGAATAATACATAGATAATTTTTTTTTATCAAAGGTGTTTTTTTAGTTTTTAAATATTTTATGTTTTTAATCCAATACATAGTTTAAAATTGTTGAAAATTATCCAAATTAAGCCAATAATTCTTTTATTCACATTTATAGTAAATTAGTGCTGAAATTTATTAATAACTATCTAAATATTTGATGTATTTAGGTTTAATTCCATTGAAGAATGCTAGGAGATTTGACATATAAAATATTGGTGGGTTAATGTTTCATAATTTTGATCATGATGAAGGTTTTGAAACATAAAAATATATTATATTTATAGTTTCATATAAAGTTTACAAAGGAAAGTTGATTAATATTATCGAGTTTTATTATTATGGGAAATTTATAGTTTTATTATTTAAATGTAACTGAGATAATATTAAGAGGGATATAAATAAATATTCATTAAAATTTACGTATGTTAATTTCTATCTATTGATTGATACTAGTGAGAAAAAATAAGAAGATTGATATTTTTTCTCAAGAATAATGTTATATTATAATGATAATATAGTGAATGAAGGGTGGATTTATGTTTTTCCACATGAAACTGAAATAAATATATGATATGGGTGATAAAGGTGAAGTACTTTTTGACAGTGAACCCCATAAACAACCTCATACTAAATTTACTGTACCAAATTATATATAAAAAATTTGTCTTGTGATGGGGTGATGAAAAGAACATAAAGTAGAATAAGAAGTAATGTTAAAAATGGAACCAGATAACAAAATCGCCAACCCAGAATAAAATTAGTAGGATCTTTTTTGGTATTAATAAATGTTAGGTATGTTTTTTATTTAATGTTTAATTGAATAATTATAAATTTATTTATTTTAATTAAATTTAATGTTTTATTTTGGTGGTTTATTTTTTATATTTTTTGCTGGCATGTTACACCAAAAAAGGTTTAGTAACAAAACCCACTCTACATCATAGGATTCTAATTCTCCTCTGCAAAACTAGGTACACTTCATCACATAAAATGCTCAATTTTTTTGGAATCACTTTATTTTATTATAATAAACATTAATCCATAGGTATGACTTTTATTCATGATATTTGGTGATCAGATAGAACACCTACCATGCATCTTTCTTATAGTCCTATCGACAATCATTTACCTTTGAGATTTTTCTAGAGAATCAATATCAACATCATATAATTCAATGTGACCTAATTAATTTCTAAAATATTGATACAAATTTATTAATTCATATGTTAAACTAATATAAAAAATAATATGATGGAGAAAAATATCAATATTTATGATGTTTTTAATTTCATTAACATAAAAGTAATTTTTTCTATTGATCATAATGGATCCACTGAGGAATCAACTTAGATTTTTGGGTCGTTCCATTTCCATTTAGCATGTGAGGTGGCAACCCTCCCAATTCATAATTAATATTGGAGTTACATTTCATTTTTATGGAAGAATGAGTTGTTTTAAACATCAATAGAGGTATAATCTTAATTATATATTCATATTTTATAAAATTTAACATAGTTACTTAATATATTAATAATTTATGTAATTTTTTGTATTTTATTTGTTGATGATGTTCTATTTTCATGTTCCAAATGTAATTTCACATTCATGGACATTAAAATAATTAGGTAAAAACTAGAAATATTTCAATTGTATATTTTGGCACAAATTCAATGACACGTCTCAATCAGTTTCATAAATGTAGTAGAAGGTCCCCAAGAAATATTCTTGGGAACAATGGAAAATAATTGTTAATAATCATCATTTAAAGTCAACTTAGTTCTTTTATTAAATTTTAACTATATTAATTTCAATTTCATAAAGAAATTCATGTTTTATTGATATATAATTTCTTTAGATTCTTTGTTTAAGAAATTCTACCAATCTAGATAATCAAGTGATTCACCACACTTCTTGGTCAATGTGTCTAGCTGGAAATAGGGTGTAAATGTGACATTTAATTTATTAACATATATATATATAACGCATTAATGATTTTTTTTCAAAATTTTAATTATATGATTTTTCAAAACATGTTAAGAAGGTGGGGTTTTTTGTTGGAAGGATAGAGTCATGATCGAGTATCCACAAAACAAGATGGCAGTTGTGTCAATGAAACTATGAAAAAACATTGTGGTTAACAATTTTAATTATAATTAAATGTTACTAATTACATTATAAATGTTATTATTTATTTTACAATATAATCATAAACAATTATTAAATTAAATACCTACCATATCAACTTCAGTATACTTGGAGGATTATATAGCTAAAGTTCTTGGAATGGATAATTGTGGTTGTGTGTGGGATATGAGTTATTGACCATCTCTCTCAAGGATCTTAGATTGGTTTCATAGATATTCTTTTAAAATTTCACTAGTAGTGAATTTTATAGGTTTTTGTGATCCTATTACTCAAAAAGAAAATAATTCACTATCAAATATTATTAATGATCAAGAATCACTTTTTAAAACACAAAATGATCTGGTCTTGGCATTGGAGAGTGCATTTGCTACTATGTTTCATAGCATGAACAAAAAAAAATATATAATAAATAACAACACTCATAGGGGATTAAGTATTGGTAAAGTTAATAAATTCCCACTTATGTTATTCAATTTATTAGTTACTTTTGGATATTTAAGAATTTAAAAATACTCTTAATGAAAAACATTAATGACCATAATATATGTTATTAAATGTTTCATTAAATAATTTATTATTTACCATTTTAGATTTATTTATGTGATTAAAATGAAAATATAGAAATTAAATTTCATTAAATATATTCATGTATATTAATATATATCTGTAGAGACCCAAAGCCTGACCTACATGGACATTACATTACTTTTGCGGAATACTTAGTACATAACAAAAACACACACACAAGGATCGTAATAGTTTAGTGTCTTTGGAAACTCGGAACGTAGTCTTCTAATCGTGGTGAAAGATCTTCAATATCTCCCATAAAGATCTTCCCTTTTTTTTACCTAAAACCTTTCTTTATATCCTGGGGAAAAGAAAACATAAAAGGGTGAGCTCAAATGCTCAGTAAGGGTATACAAAAGAAAAATCAATCACATCATATTCATAAGAACATAACTTTTTGGAAATCTTAACCAGCAAAAGAGAGCATAATATCTTAACATGGAACATATCATAGAAGTGAAAATGAGATCCCCATAATCATATCATAAAACTTGAAACTTTGTGGCATGCACAAATAATCATGGAAAATCATTTCTTGTTAGTCATGACTCATTGCCAAGACTATCTTAGTGGACAAAGTCCCTTTCTGAACCGAGTTCACTCCTCGTTTCAGTCCTGTATCACTGAACCGAAATAACCTTCCGTTCCAGCCATGTCTATCTCATGAGATATAAAATCTTTACCCAATGCATTGGAGGGAGATATAGGTCCCAACCATCTTATAATGAATCCTTTCTTATGTGTGCCACATAATCATAAATCATACATCATCGTATAACACATGTAACAAAAATGGGATTCTTAAAACATCATGACATCATAAAACAAATCATATAAGGTAAAGGAATTCATAAAAATAATTCCATCACAACATGATCAAATCAATGTAATATTAGGGATAAAAACAGAACCCTTTATTATCTTAGATGGAAAATAATTTTGATAAAACTCTTGAACTCCATTCTTGAGGAAAATATCCTTTCTTCTTCAAAAACATTTTTCCTTTTATAACATGTCATACGGCATTAAAATAAAAGAAGTTGATTAAAAATAAACTTGAAAACTTGTAAAGAAAGCTTCTTGGAAATAATGTTTTAAAAATCCATTCATGCCGTATAAGTTAAAAAAAACATTCTTCGTACTTTTGTCGGAAAAGTAAAAAAAGTACCTCGTATGAAAAAAACGACAAAAGATTCATTTCATATTCTTTACTAAAAACTCACCGAAGGGTAAAATTGGATTTAAAAAATTGTAGGTGGATGGAAATAATATTAAATATTCAGGAAACATGGATGTGGATGATAAAATACACCCCAGTAAATACTTACAAATAAACAATCTCGGATAAAAATGAGATTGTGATATTTCCCTTACCTTAAGTCCAATTTGCTTTGTACGTGTCCGAAGCTCCTGTATAATGGTTTAAATAATGTTATTGACTTATTCCAGAATCATACATATTGATATGATATCATATATGTTCATATTCTTAGCTTCTTGATAGTAATATTTCATGGTTACTTGTTACTCGGGTCTTTATTGCCTTTTGTTCTTATGCGTGTTTTGTCGAATAAATTCTTATTCTTATCTTTAGGTTATAGATAATTCATTTAAAGAATGGTATTAGTGTATTATATACCATATTAATTCATTCAATTAATTTATATAATCATTATTAAATGAAGATCATGTAGAACGAGTCGCATCACATCGTGGAGACGGTATTCCGTACGTACACACAAGTGATGATATCGTTCCTATGATCGTGGAATTGTATTGGAGTATATATATATATATTATTTCAGTATCAATATTACTTCATAATAATCATATATAGTTACTCATTACACCATTATACCCATCCTTGTAAGGTGATGGTGGAAAATAGATTACACCACGGCGTGGAGACGGTATTCCGTACGTACGCACACGCGGTGATTTCTTTTTCCGTAGGATGGATAGATTGTGAAATAGGGTTGTTTCATACTTATAATAACATATCAGTATATGAGTAATACTGATGTTATTACTTCATAATGAAACAACCTAAGAAGAAGAAGTGGAAGAAGAAATAAAGATTAAAGAATTGGTAACGGTAATTACCTCTTCTTTGAAGCGCCTCTTTGAGACCTCCTCTTAGGGCACTAAAATTGGTCTTTGAGGAAGACCAGAACCTCTAGGATGTTTCTAGGGAAGTGGATAAGGGAAAATGTCAGGGGTTGGCTGAGCTTGAGTGCTCAAATTTGTGTGAGGAGGAGGGGGAGGAGGTGCCCTTTTATAAGGGAGGAGAGGGGCACCTTAGGAATATCTCAAAATATTATTTTATATTAAAGTAAAAATCGGTTTATAATGGCTCCAAAGGGTCTTATTTTGAAGATAAGGTGGGTATGGGTCGAAATCCTATCAACCAATAAGATTTAGACAAGTTTAGGGTATTATTTTAACCTTATCAATTAGATTTAACTCTAAGTTAAATAATTTAACTTTTACCATGTCTTTTTGTTTTCTTTCACTATATGGTTAATAAACTTACTATAACATGCCAAACGAACCCCAAATTGTTTATTATTAATATATATATCCTTATCTAAGTCATTTGGCCGAACCTTAGATTTTTAGGAATAAAATAACAATTAATAATATAATATTTGATTTAAAAACTATTTTGTGTCAATTTTGACACTATTTGATATATGATTTTTGTGAAAGTCATAACAGAATTATATGTTCGCACCAAGTTGATTAAATCAACATTAATATATCATAGTAACCTAGAAAATTAGTGGAATTCATAAAAAGTCTTAAATTACTTTTATTTTGGTATTTATATTATCAATTATGTCAATATTTCATTAATAAGATAATTACTGCATCATCTTTGTGTCATAAATAAATTAAATTATTTGATGTCTAAAAATTACAAATAAAATACCATCATGTAGGAAATCTTTTTATATTTCTAATTAATATTTACAATCGAATTTATCTTATGTATAACCCCATATTATAAATGATTTACTTATTAAACTTTGATTTTAACTATTTTAACCCTTCTTTAAATAAATTAATAATAAATGTCCTAATCTAATCCAAGTGAGCCTAAATGGTCATATTTTATTCCTAAGTTTGTTTTTGGTCGAATTACACTTGTCCAATAGAATTAAGACATGTGTTAGGGTAATATTAATATCATATTTACCCTTAGTTACCCAATTTACTATTAACCGTGGTAAAAAAAAAGTAAAAAGTTAGTATTCACCAAAAATTATTTTCATCTCATTGAACCACATTTTAGTCCTTGATATTATCCGTGTCTCTCGGATTTTCGAAATTCCATTCACAGAAGCGGTAAAATTAAGTTTTATGAAAAATTCAGTTTTTTTAACTACCACTTAGTAGTTTCACTATTCATCAAAAATTGATGTTTTTCAGAACAATGCCAAAATTTCATCCTAAGCTATATTTTATATTCCGAATTCAAAAATAAAGTCTATTTACCAAATTCATAACATAGAAGTTTCATTAATTATTTTTATAATTAAATCCCGCTGTTAAAACAAATAGCGTGTTTTTAAGAAACAATATCTATCAAAAGATTGACACTTGATTATGTCTGGTTTAAATGTGAAATTACAACCAATGATCAACATTGTATTAAATTGTAAAAATATATTCTAAATATACTTTAAAACCACTCAAATTAATAATTTATCACTATTAATTATTTCGATTAAAAAAGTTTCTTTTAATTAAAATTTAGTAATTTTCACTATTCATCAGAATATGAAAGTTATCCGAAAAGTACCAAAATTTCACCTTAGGCTAAATTCGATACTCCGAATCTAAAAATGAATTCCATTTTGAAAAATAAAATTTACAAAATTTCAAAAAGTGGTTATTACTATTCATAACGGCTAGTTTTAATAACATTTTAATAGCATATCGTTGTTTCATGAAACTCAGTATTGCGTACTACACACGCTATCGAGGAAGGTTGCGATTGCGTGTAATGCAAGGCAAGTCAAGGATGCGTGTTGTGCAAGCTCCTTTTGGTGTAGCGTACAACACAAGACATTAATAAAATTAAAAAGAATATTTTTCATAAAATCTCGGGCTGTTACATTCTAACCCCCTTAAAATGAATTTCGCCCTCGAAATTCGTCGGGGTTATAAATGGTTTACTATTTGAAAGTTTATTTAATAGAAACCCACATCGTAAAAAGGAATATCCAAACCAATCTTTAAAAACAAAATTATGAAACGTAATGGTTACCCAAATAAACTAATCACTGGGTTTCCACATAGGTGAAAATATGGATATGAAAGAGAAATCTAACCATCATGTTCTGATGGAGAGTGGTAGAGAACATGGCTATGGAAAATCCAGTAATCACAAATCCATAAATTTGTGACGATCTAAGGTACCATCTGATTCATCAGGTATAAGATCACTAGGACAACATTTTTGGTTTTCAAGATCGTTTCCCTAAAGTTGAAAATTTGAATTGGAATAAATACTTTCTTTATTTTGGTACGGTCTCACTGTTGTTCGTGCCTTGAACAATTTCCACTTCATCTCTTAAATAAATGAAGTTGAATTTGTTATTCATGAAGTGTTAGCAGATCATGTGATAGAATGACGGGTCATTCCATCTGTCTCAAACAAAAGGTTAGCAAAAATTATATGCATAAGTCGATCTATAGTGAGATTAATCATATATGGTTCCTAAAATGGACTTATACTTCATATATCATACTGCTTAATATAATAAAACTAGTTTCTACTAAACAGGGACTTCCTGTAGGCCAGTGGTAGGCGATAAAGGCCAGTCTCACTTCGGTTGTGGGTTCGATTCCCACAGCCTTGTCCGAAGCGATGGGCTGTCGCCCGTCCTGCATGTTGTCCTTTTTCTAAAACTATATTACTATAACATCCCATAATATCGAAAAAACTTCTATCCTTAAACAATAATCACTTATTTCAATCTTTAGGCTTATCCATAATACTGCAGTCCACTCTCATAACATAGTGAAAACGATTACCAGAGATTTAATACCATCGTTGATCCCCATATATCATAAGATATGTTTTGTTGGTCACATTCTAAACATTCAAAGTCCTTAATCATGTATTCTCTTGAATACCTTAGTGAAAACATGAATGCAGTTAAAAGTTAACACTTTCCACATACCAAAATCCTCAAAATTCTATATACTCAATCCATGATATCACTTAGTCCTTATATCAATCATGAGCTCATGAATACTATTAAACATTTCATTTTCTCGTTTTCCCTTCATTATGCGCATAATATCTCAATCACTTTGAATACCACATTAGACCAATACATAAATATTCCAATATTCCAAGATACAACATTATTTTGGAATTCCATTACATAAACACTTAATCATTCCACCACATCGTTGTCATATTCAACATTGCCAATAGTGATCGCATGTGACTTCCCTTTGTCCTTTGCCTTAAGCGGTTGCTCATGTCGATCATCACTAACCCTTGGATTTGGGCATTTATTAGCATAATGCCCCATTTCCTTGCACTTGAAGCATTGAAGTGTTGGTTGTACATTCTCTACAGTGTTTGCTTTATTCAATTCATTAGAATCCCATTTTCCATTACTTCGACACTCAGCTGCTCGATGACCTTCTTTTCCACACTTAAAACATTTTCTAGTCCCTTTAAGACAATCTCCACCATGCTTCTTTCCACACTTTGTGCATAAGGAAACATTCATCTTCTTTTTACCATTATTCTGAGATTTCTCCTTGAACTCCATCTTTCGTTTCTTGTCAAAACCATGAGATGGATATGTAACACCAACTTCCATTTCTACCTTGATAGCACAACGCACAATTTCTTCATAGCTACTGAAGTCTCTTATAGCTAATTCCCTTCAAAGACTTGGTTTTAAGCCACTGAAAAATCGATCAACTTTACTTTAAGGTTGGATGATAATGCCAGATGCATACCTTGCAAGTCTTGTAAAATTCGCTTCGTATATACCAACAGATTCATCATCCTTCTGCTTCAGCTCAATAAACTCCTTTTCCATCTTTGTTCGAAGAATACGAGGGAAGTACTTACTGAAAAACAAGTTCTTGAACTCGTCCCATTCCATGGACTCAATTTCATCCCTTGGCCTCGTATTCTTGATAAGATTCCACCATTGATCAGCTTCACCTTCCAAACGATATACTGCTAAGATGACTTTATCATGTTCAGAACATTGAAGAACTGAAAATATCTTTTCAGTGGTACTGATCCATTGTTCAGCAACAAGTGGATCGGAAGTCCCACTGAAAGAAGGTGGACGTTGCCTCATGAAGGACTCAATAGAATATTGTTCCCTTCTCTGCTCATTTGTAAGTCCAGAATGATTCATAGCTTGTGTAAGTATAGCAATAAGATTTTTCACTCCATCTCCCATAACATTTGTTTGTTCAGGAGGGCAATCATTGCATTTTCCATTGCATTGATCAAAACGGTTCCTTCGGGAGCCAGCCATCGTCTAAAACCCAAAAAGAATAGTGTGAGAGGCAAAAATCATGCTAGGGAAAACAACATAATAAAGGGGGATTACCTTCAATATCCAATATCTTAGGTTTAATTCTATGATCGTTAGCGTAATTCTATTACTATAACCTATACGTATACTTATCCCTAGGGACATCCCTAGACATACCTTAGAAATATCTCTAGGAATCTCACTAACGTTTTCGCATCCTAGTTTCCAAAGGTTGACTAAACCTTTCCTCTGATACCAACTGTAGAGACCCAAAGCCTGACGTACATGGACATTACATTACTTTTGCGGAATACTTAGTACATAACAAAAACACACACACAAGGATCGTAATAGTTTAGTGTCTTTGGAAACTCGAAACGTAGTCTTCTAATCGTGGTGAAAGATCTTCAATATCTCCCATAAATATCTTCCCTTTTTTTTACCTAAAACCTTTCTTTATATCCTGGGGAAAATAAAACATAAAAGGGTGAGCTCAAATGCTCAGTAAGGGTATACAAAAGAAAAATCAATCACATCATATTCATAAGAACATAACTTTTTGGAAATCTTAACCAGCAAAAGAGAGCATAATATCTTAACATGGAACATATCATAGAAGTGAAAATGAGATCCCCATAATCATATCATAAAACTTGAAACTTTGTGGCATGCACACATAATCATGGAAAATCATTTCTTGTTAGTCATGACTCATTGCCAAGACTATCTTAGTGGACAAAGTCCCTTTCTGAACCGAGTTCACTCCTCGTTTCAGTCCTGTATCACTGAACCGAAATAACCTTCCGTTCCAGCCATGTCTATCTCATGAGATATAAAATCTTTACCCAATACATTGGAGGGAGATATAGGTCCCACCCATCTTATAATGAATCCTTTCTTATGTGTGCCACATAATCATAAATCATACATCATCGTATAACACATGTAACAAAAATGGGATTCTTGAAACATCATGACATCATAAAACAAATCATATAAGGTAAAGGAATTCATAAAAATAATTCCATCACAACATGATCAAATCAATGTAATATTAGGGATAAAAACAGAACCCTTTATTATCTTAGATGGAAAATAATTTTGATAAAACTCTTGAACTCCATTCTTGAGGAAAATATCCTTTCTTCTTCAAAAACATTTTTCCTTTTATAACATGTCATACGACATTAAAATAAAAGAAGTTGATTAAAAATAAACTTGAAAACTTGTAAAGAAAGCTTCTTGGAAATAATGTTTTAAAAATCCATTCATGCCGTATAAGTTAAAAAAAACATTCTTCGTACTTTTGTCGGAAAAGTAAAAAAAGTACCTCGTATGAAAAAAACGACAAAAGATTCATTTCATATTCTTTACTAAAAACTCACCGAAGGGTAAAATTGGATTTAAAAAATTGTAGGTGGATGGAAATAATATTAAATATTCAGGAAACATGGATGTGGATGATAAAATACACCCCAGCAAATACTTACAAATAAACAATCTCGGATAAAAATGAGATTGTGATATTTCCCTTACCTTAAGTCCAATTTGCTTTGTACGTGTCCAAAGCTCCTGTATAATGGTTTAAATAATGTTATTGACTTATTCCAGAATCATACATATTGATATGATATCATATATGTTCATATTCTTAGCTTCTTGATAGTAATATTTCATGGTTACTTGTTACTCGGGTCTTTATTGCCTTTTGTTCTTATGCGTGTTTTGTCGAATAAATTCTTATTCTTATCTTTAGGTTATAGATAATTCATTTACAGAATGGTATTAGTGTATTATATACCATATTCATTCATTCAATTAATTTATATAATCATTATTAAATGAAGATCATGTAGAACGAGTCGCATCACATCGTGGAGACGGTATTCCGTACGTACACACAAGTGATGATATCGTTCCTATGATCGTGGAATTCTATTGGAGTATATATATATATATTATTTCAGTATCAATATTACTTCATAATAATCATATATAGTTACTCATTACACCATTATACCCATCCTTGTAAGGTGATGGTGGAAAATAGATTACACCACGGCGTGGAGACGGTATTCCGTACGTACGCACGCGCGGTGATTTCTTTTTCCGTAGGATGGATAGATTGTGAAATAGGGTTGTTTCATACTTATAATAACATATCAGTATATGAGTAATACTGATGTTATTACTTCATAATGAAACAACCTAAGAAGAAGAAGTGGAAGAAGAAATAAAGATGAAAGAATTGGTAACGGTAATTACCTCTTCTTTGAAGCGCCTCTTTGAGACCTCCTCTTAGGGCACTAAAATTGGTCTTTGAGGAAGACCAGAACCTCTAGGATGTTTCTAGGTAAGTGGATAAGGGAAAATGTCAGGGGTTGGCCGAGCTTGAGTGCTCAAATTTGTGTGAGGAGGAGGGGGAGGAGGTGCCCTTTTATAAGGGAGGAGAGGGGCACCTTAGGAATATCTCAAAATATTATTTTATATTAAAGTAAAAATCGGTTTATAATGGCTCCAAAGGGTCTTATTTTGAAGATAAGGTGGGGATGGGTCTAAATACCATCAACCAATAAGATTTAGACAAGTTTAGGGTATTATTTTAACCTTATCAATTAGATTTAACTCTAAGTTAAATAATTTAACTTTTACCATGTCTTTTTGTTTTCTTTCACTATATGGTTAATAAACTTACTATAACATGCCAAACGAACCCCAAATTGTTTATTATTAATATATATATCCTTATCTAAGTCATTTGGCCGAACCTTAGATTTTTAGGAATAAAATAACAATTAATAATATAATATTTGATTTAAAAACTATTTTGTGTCAATTTTGACACTATTTGATATATGATTTTTGTGAAAGTCATAACAGAATTATATGTTCGCACCAAGTTGATTAAATAAACATTAATATATCATAGTAACCTAGAAAATTAGTGGAATTCATAAAAAGTCTTAAATTACATTTATTTTGGTATTTATATTATCAATTATGTCAATATTTCATTAATAAGATAATTACTGCATCATCTTTGTGTCATAAATAAATTAAATTATTTGATGTCTAAAAATTACAAATAAAATACCATCATGTAGGAAATCTTTTTATCTTTCTAATGAATATTTACAATCGAATTTATCTTATGTATAACCCCATATTATAAATGATTTACTTATTAAAATTTGATTTTAACTATTTTAACCCTTCTTTAAATAAATTAATAATAAATGTCCTAATCTAATCCAAGTGAGCCTAAATGGTCATATTTTATTCCTAAGTTTGTTTTTGGTCGAATTACACTTGTCCAATAGAATTAGGACATGTGTTAGGGTAATATTAATATCATATTTACCCTTAGTTACCCAATTTACTATTAACCGTGGTAAAAAAAAAGTAAAAAGTTAGTATTCACCAAAAATTATTTTCATCTCATTGAACCACATTTTAGTCCTTGATATTATCCGTGTCTCTCGGATTTTCGAAATTCCATTCACAGAAGCGGTAAAATTAAGTTTTATGAAAAATTCAGTTTTTTTAACTACCACTTAGTAGTTTCACTATTCATCAAAAATTGATGTTTTTCAGAACAATGCCAAAATTTCATCCTAAGCTATATTTTATATTCCGAATTCAAAAATAAAGTCTATTTACCAAATTCATAACATAGAAGTTTCATTAATTATTTTTATAATTAAATCCCGCTGTTAAAACAAATAGCGTGTTTTTAAGAAACAATATCTATCAAAAGATTGACACTTGATTATGTCTGGTTTAAATGTGAAATTACAACCAATGATCAACATTGTATTAAATTGTAAAAATATATTCTAAATATACTTTAAAACCACTCAAATTAATAATTTATCACTATTAATTATTTCGATTAAAAAAGTTGCTTTTAATTAAAATTTAGTAATTTTCACTATTCATCAGAATATGAAAGTTATCCGAAAAGTACCAAAATTTCACCTTAGGCTAAATTCGATACTCCGAATCTAAAAATGAATTCCATTTTGAAAAATAAAATTTACAAAATTTCAAAAAGTGGTTATTACTATTCATAACGGCTAGTTTTAATAACATTTTAATAGCATATCGTTGTTTCATGAAACTCAGTATTGCGTACTACACACGCTATCGAGGAAGGTTACGATTGAGTGTAATGCAAGGCAAGTCAAGGATGCGTGTTGTGCAAGCTCCTTTTGGTGTAGCGTACAACACAAGACATTAATAAAATTAAAAAGAATATTTTTCATAAAATCTCGGGCTGTTACATTCTACCCCCCTTAAAATGAATTTCGCCCTCGAAATTCGTCGGGGTTATAAATGGTTTACTATTTGAAAGTTTATTTAATAGAAACCCACATCGTAAAAAGGAATATCAAAACCAATCTTTAAAAACAAAATTATGAAACGTAATGGTTACCCAAATAAACTAATCACTGGGTTTCCACATAGGTGAAAATATGGATATGAAAGAGAAATCTAACCATCATGTTCTGATGGAGAGTGGTAGAGAACATGGCTATGGAAAATCCAGTAATCACAAATCCATAAATTTGTGACGATCTAAGGTACCATCTGATTCATCAGGTATAAGATCACTAGGAAAACATTTTTGGTTTTCAAGATCGTTTCCCTAAAGTTGAAAATTTGAATTGGAATAAATACTTTCTTTATTTTGGTACAATCTCACTGTTGTTCGTGCCTTGAACAATTTCCACTTCATCTCTTAAATAAATGAAGTTGAATTTGTTATTCATGAAGTGTTAGCAGATCATGTGATAGAATGACGGGTCATTCCATCTGTCTCAAACAAAAGGTTAGCAAAAATTATATGCATAAGTCGATCTATAGTGAGATTAATCATATATGGTTCCTAAAATGGACTTATACTTCATATATCATACTGCTTAATATAATAAAACTAGTTTCTACTAAACAGGGACTTCCTGTAGGCCAGTGGTAGGCGATAAAGGCCAGTCTCACTTCGGTTGTGGGTTCGATTCCCACAGCCTTGTCCGAAGCGATGGGCTGTCGCCCGTCCTGCATGTTGTCCTTTTTCTAAAACTATATTACTATAACATCCCATAATATCGAAAAAACTTCTATCCTTAAACAATAATCACTTATTTCAATCTTTAGGCTTATCCATAATACTGCAGTCCACTCTCATAACATAGTGAAAACGATTACCAGAGATTTAATACCATCGTTGATCCCCATATATCATAAGATATGTTTTGTTGGTCACATTCTAAACATTCAAAGTCCTTAATCATGTATTCTCTTGAATACCTTAGTGAAAACATGAATGCAGTTAAAAGTTAACACTTTCCACATACCAAAATCCTCAAAATTCTATATACTCAATCAATGATATCACTAAGTCCTTATATCAATCATGAGCTCATGAATACTGTTAAACATTTCATTTTCTCGTTTTCCCTTCATTATGCGCATAATATCTCAATCACTTTGAATACCACATTAGACCAATACATAAATATTCCAATATTCCAAGATACAACATTATTTTGGAATTCCATTACATAAACACTTAATCATTCCACCACATCGTTGTCATATTCAACATTGCCAATAGTGATCGCATGTGACTTCCCTTTGTCCTTTGCCTTAAGCGGTTGCTCATGTTGATCATCACTAACCCTTGGATTTGGGCATTTATTAGCATAATGCCCCATTTCCTTGCACTTGAAGCATTGAAGTGTTGGTTGTACATTCTCTACAGTGTTTGCTTTATTCAATTCATTAGAATCCCATTTTCCATTACTTCGACACTCAGCTGCTCGATGACCTTCTTTTCCACACTTAAAACATTTTCTAGTCCCTTTAAGACAATCTCCACCATGCTTCTTTCCACACTTTGTGCATATGGAAACATTCATCTTCTTTTTACCATTATTCTGAGATTTCTCCTTGAACTCCATCTTTCGTTTCTTGTCAAAACCATGAGATGGATATGTAACACCAACTTCCATTTCTACCTTGATAGCACAACGCACAATTTCTTCATAGCTACTGAAGTCTCTTATAGCTAATGCCCTTCGAAGACTTGGTTTTAAGCCACTGAAAAATCGATCAACTTTACTTTAAGGTTGGATGATAATGCCAGATGCATACCTTGCAAGTCTTGTAAAATTCGCTTCGTATATACCAACAGATTCATCATCCTTCTGCTTCAGCTCAATAAACTCCTTTTCCATCTTTGTTCGAAGAATACGAGGGAAGTACTTACTGAAAAACAAGTTCTTGAACTCGTCCCATTCCATGGACTCAATTTCATCCCTTGGCCTCGTATTCTTGATAAGATTCCACCATTGATCAGCTTCACCTTCCAAACGATATACTGCTAAGATGACTTTATCATGTTCAGAACATTGAAGAACTGAAAATATCTTTTCAGTGGTACTGATCCATTGTTCAGCAACAAGTGGATCGGAAGTCCCACTGAAAGAAGGTGGACGTTGCCTCATGAAGGACTCAATAGAATATTGTTCCCTTCTCTGCTCATTTGTAAGTCCAGAATGATTCATAGCTTGTGTAAGTATAGCAATAAGATTTTGCACTCCATCTCCCATAACATTTGTTTGTTCAGGAGGGAAATCATTGCATTTTCCATTGCATTGATCAAAACGGTTCCTTCGGGAGCCAGCCATCGTCTAAAACCCAAAAAGAATAGTGTGAGAGGCAAAAATCATGCTAGGGAAAACAACATAATAAAGGGGGATTACCTTCAATATCCAATATCTTAGGTTTAATTCTATGATCGTTAGCGTAATTATATTACTATAACCTATACGTATACTTATCCCTAGGGACATCCCTAGACATACCTTAGAAATATCTCTAGGAATCTCACTAACGTTTTCGCATCCTAGTTTCCAAAGGTTGACTAAACCTTTCCTCTGATACCAACTGTAGAGACCCAAAGCCTAACGTACATGGACATTACATTACTTTTGCGGAATACTTAGTACATAACAAAAACACACACACAAGGATCGTAATAGTGTAGTGTCTTTGGAAACTCGGAACGTAGTCTTCTAATCGTGGTGAAAGATCTTCAATATCTCCCATAAATATCTTCCCTTTTTTTTACCTAAAACATTTCTTTATATCCTGGGGAAAAGAAAACATAAAAGGGTGAGCTCAAATGCTCAGTAAGGGTATACAAAAGAAAAATCAATCACATCATATTCATAAGAACATAACTTTTTGGAAATCTTAACCAGCAAAAGAGAGCATAATATCTTAACATGGAACATATCATAGAAGTGAAAATGAGATCCCCATAATCATATCATAAAACTTGAAACTTTGTGGCATGCACACATAATCATGGAAAATCATTTCTTGTTAGTCATGACTCATTAACAAGACTATCTTAGTGGACAAAGTCCCTTTCTGAACCGAGTTCACTCCTCGTTTTAGTCCTGTATCACTGAACCGAAATAACCTTCCGTTCCAGCCATGTCTATCTCATGAGATATAAAATCTTTACCCAATGCATTGGAGGGAGATATAGGTCCCACCCATCTTATAATGAATCCTTTCTTATGTGTGCCACATAATCATAAATCATACATCATCGTATAACACATGTAACAAAAATGGGATTCTTGAAACATCATGCCATCATAAAACAAATCATATAAGGTAAAGGAATTCATAAAAATAATTCCATCACAACATGATCAAATCAATGTAATATTAGGGATAAAAACAGAACCCTTTATTATCTTAGATGGAAAATAATTTTGATAAAACTCTTGAACTCCATTCTTGAGGAAAATATCCTTTCTTCTTCAAAAACATTTTTCCTTTTATAACATGTCATACGACATTAAAATAAAAGAAGTTGATTAAAAATAAACTTGAAAACTTGTAAAGAAAGATTCTTGGAAATAATGTTTTAAAAATCCATTCATGCCGTATAAGTTAAAAAAAACATTCTTCGTACTTTTGTCGGAAAAGTAAAAAAAGTACCTCGTATGAAAAAAACGACAAAAGATTCATTTAATATTCTTTACTAAAAACTCACCGAAGGGTAAAATTGGATTTAAAAAATTGCAGGTGGATGGAAATAATATTAAATATTCAGGAAACATGGATGTGGATGATAAAATACACCCCAGCAAATACTTACAAATAAACAATCTCGGATAAAAATGAGATTGTGATATTTCCCTTACCTTAAGTCCAATTTGCTTTGTACGTGTCCGAAGCTCCTGTATAATGGTTTAAATAAGGTTATTGACTTATTCCAGAATCATACATATTGATATGATATCATATATGTTCATATTCTTAGCTTCTTGATAGTAATATTTCATGGTTACTTGTTACTCGGGTCTTTATTGCCTTTTGTTCTTATGCGTGTTTTGTCGAATAAATTCTTATTCTTATCTTTAGGTTATAGATAATTCATTTACAGAATGGTATTAGTGTATTATATACCATATTCATTCATTCAATTAATTTATATAATCATTATTAAATGAAGATCATGTAGAACGAGTCGCATCACATCGTGGAGACGGTATTCCGTACGTACACACAAGTGATGATATCGTTCCTATGATCGTGGAATTGTATTGGAGTATATATATATATTATTTCAGTATCAATATTACTTCATAATAATCATATATAGTTACTCATTACACCATTATACCCATCCTTGTAAGGTGATGGTGGAAAATAGATTACACCACGGCGTGGAGACGGTATTCCGTACGTACGCACGCGCGGTGATTTCTTTTTCCGTAGGATGGATAGATTGTGAAATAGGGTTGTTTCATACTTATAATAACATATCAGTATATGAGTAATACTGATGTTATTACTTCATAATGAAACAACCTAAGAAGAAGAAGTGGAAGAAGAAATAAAGATGAAAGAATTGGTAACGGTAATTACCTCTTCTTTGAAGCGCCTCTTTGAGACCTCCTCTTAGGGCACTAAAATTGGTCTTTGAGGAAGACCAGAACCTCTAGGATGTTTCTAGGGAAGTGGATAAGGGAAAATGTCAGGGGTTGGCCGAGCTTGAGTGCTCAAATTTGTGTGAGGAGGAGGGGGAGGAGGTGCCCTTTTATAAGGGAGGAGAGGGGCACCTTAGGAATATCTCAAAATATTATTTTATATTAAAGTAAAAATAGGTTTATAATGGCTCCAAAGGGTCTTATTTCGAAGATAAGGTGGGGATGGGTCGAAATCCTATCAACCAATAAGATTTAGACAAGTTTAGGGTATTATTTTAACCTTATCAATTAGATTTAACTCTAAGTTAAATAATTTAACTTTTACCATGTCTTTTTGTTTTCTTTCACTATATGGTTAATAAACTTACTATAACATGCCAAACGAACCCCAAATTGTTTATTATTAATATATATATCCATATCTAAGTCATTTGGCCGAACCTTAGATTTTTAGGAATAAAATAACAATTAATAATATAATATTTGATTTAAAAACTATTTTGTGTCAATTTTGACACTATTTGATATATGATTTTTGTGAAAGTCATAAAAGAATTATATGTTCGCACCAAGTTGATTAAATCAACATTAATATATCATAGTAACCTAGAAAATTAGTGGAATTCATAAAAAGTCTTAAATTACATTTATTTTGGTATTTATATTATCAATTATGTCAATATTTCATTAATAAGATAATTACTGCATCATCTTTGTGTCATAAATAAATTAAATTATTTGATGTCTAAAAATTACAAATAAAATACCATCATGTAGGAAATCTTTTTATCTTTCTAATGAATATTTACAATCGAATTTATCTTATGTATAACCCCATATTATAAATGATTTACTTATTAAACTTTGATTTTAACTATTTTAACCCTTCTTTAAATAAATTAATAATAAATGTCCTAATCTAATCCAAGTGAGCCTAAATGGTCATATTTTATTCCTAAGTTTGTTTTTGGTCGAATTAAACTTGTCCAATAGAATTAGGACATGTGTTAGGGTAATATTAATATCATATTTACCCTTAGTTACCCAATTTACTATTAACCGTGGTAAAAAAAAGTAAAAAGTTACTATTCACCAAAAATTATTTTCATCTCATTGAACCACATTTTAGTCCTTGATATTATCCGTGTCTCTCGGATTTTCGAAATTCCATTCACAGAAGCGGTAAAATTAAGTTTTATGAAAAATTCAGTTTTTTTAACTACCACTTAGTAGTTTCACTATTCATAAAAAATTGATGTTTTTCAGAACAATGCCAAAATTTCATCCTAAGCTATATTTTATATTCCGAATTCAAAAATAAAGTCTATTTACCAAATTCATAACATAGAAGTTTCATTAATTATTTTTATAATTAAATCCCGCTGTTAAAACAAATAGCGTGTTTTTAAGAAACAATATCTATCAAAAGATTGACACTTGATTATGTCTGGTTTAAATGTGAAATTACAACCAATGATCAACATTGTATTAAATTGTAAAAATATATTCTAAATATACTTTAAAACCACTCAAATTAATAATTTATCACTATTAATTATTTCGATTAAAAAAGTTGCTTTTAATTAAAATTTAGTAATTTTCACTATTCATCAGAATATGAAAGTTATCCGAAAAGTACCAAAATTTCACCTTAGGCTAAATTCGATACTCCGAATCTAAAAATGAATTCCATTTTGAAAAATAAAATTTACAAAATTTCAAAAAGTGGTTATTACTATTCATAACGGCTAGTTTTAATAACATTTTAATAGCATATCGTTGTTTCATGAAACTCAGTATTGCGTACTACACACGCTATCGAGGAAGGTTGCGATTGCGTGTAATGCAAGGCAAGTCAAGGATGTGTGTTGTGCAAGCTCCTTTTGGTGTAGCGTACAACACAAGACATTAATAAAATTAAAAAGAATATTTTTCATAAAATCTCGGGCTGTTACAATATCATTCTCCTATTTCTTAATTTTATTTAATTTAAATATGAAATAGTGAACTTATCCAATTTGGGGAGGGAGACTTGATATAAAAATGAGGTAAAGTAAATTCAGATAATTTTTCTAATTTAGAGGATCTCATAGTTAGGATGGTGGTAGTTATGGTTGATTTAGTTTTAATTTTTAAATCTTAAGTATGGGATAAACTAGAATAAGAGTCAAGTGTTAGAGTGCTTTGATGGGTTTAATCATGCAGTGAATCTGATTTTCCATATAGTGACTCATAATGTTTTTTCGTAATTTACTTGACTACCTATTAATGATTATTGTATCATTATGTAAACTAAATTTAGATCAAATCATATAACATTCCTTGGGTTAATTTCATTCAATGGGGGTATAATAGGGTTTTATAGGATGTATTGGTAGTCTTTTTTGAATTGTCTCATGATTAGACAAATCATATGATTTTATTTTTTAAAACGATTACATAATAATTTTAATTATTTATCCATGGATGTGATTTCAATTAGTTTAGAAGGTATTTATCCTTTATTTTAGTTAATAATTTTGGGAATATTTCTCGAGTAGTTATAAGAGAGATGTATAAAAAATAATCAAACAATCATTACTTTAGTGATATTTTATTTACACAGTTTGTGAATGGTTTTTGTAAGTATTAATCTTTGTAAAACATTATTTAAACCAATATAACACGATCTTGGTTATTATTGTTCTAGAATATTACTTCATAATCTCTTTTATAACATATAATTTCAATATTGATTGTATTTGGTAGCAGTTAAATTGTATGAATCATCCTTTGAATTATAATTCATTTATTATTTATTTAATATTATTATTACTAATGTGTGGTTAAATATATTTAATAAAATAACTAATGGTGAGAATTGGAGAAGGAGGTGATGGGAAGCAACATGAACTAGTAGTGGAGAGTGAGGGAATGCATTTTTAAAGAGCATCTAATTGAGGACTAATGCCTTTGTTGACAATTTGTGAAACATAATATTATTTACATGCCTAATAGTTTACATTTTGTACATTATATTGTTATTTACTTATATTTTATCAAGTAAAATGTTGTTTTTGTATGTATGAAATTAATTATTATTGTTATACTATATTTTTTGAATAATATTTTTATATATTTTAGGTATATCAGATTTTGACTGTTTTGACTATAGTTTATTAGTATATTTTTATACATGGAATGATTATTGGATGTTAAAACCTCCACTAATCTAAACAATGATAGTTAAAAGTGGCATAAGATATAGTAAAATATTATTAAAGTAGTATATTTAGTTGCGTTTTCAAAAATAACAACTAATTTAATTAGAGGTGGTTAAAACTCCCATTAAATTATATAAAATCACTACAAAACTGTTAATAAAATCATTATAGTTAATATTATTTAGTTAAATAGTGGTTTTTTTAAGACACCTCTAACATAAACCCATTTAAAAAAATAATTCACAACATTTAAATAAACTTTTCCAAATACTTATAACAGCCATTAAAAATATAACAGTCTTATGATTATATAGAACCACCATGAAACCAAAAAAACACCACCAATTAATTTTTTTTCTATAGAGTTTAGAGATTCTTGGGTAGTGAAATTTGTAGTGGACCATTCTCAAAATGTTGGTTTGTTTCAAATATTATACTCATCAATATGATTGACCATTTTTCTTATACACTTTTAGGTTAAGTATATTTCTTATAATCTAATTGGATTCTCATAAAGAAATGTTAATTCATTTCATATACTTAAAATAGAAATATCATGAGGCATGACTAATTTCCAGATTCCCAGAGTGATGAATCCTAAAATGTTAATTTCTTATACTCTAAGGGAAACTTATTCCTTGTGAGATGGATTTTCTTATAATAGAAAAGTTGATAGATCGAAATTGGTTATGATATTTTCTGAGAAAAAATATGTAATAACTTATTCAGTTATTTGATTTTTACCATCAAGTATTTTAAATGTTAAATGTAACACTTCTTTATCATATAATTTGTGATCATGTTATGGGACCAATTAAGTCAATGTGATTTGTTAGGTTATCAAGGAAATTATTTCCAAGTAGTCCACACAAGTATTAACTTGTCATTATTAGGGAATTATTTCTTTTATATATAGTCATTGACATATTTTACCAACATAAAGGTTTATTTTGGGTTATTATTATAGGTAAAAATAATTCTTGATCAAAGAGTGACCCGTATTCATTATTTAGGTATGATGATCATTAATATATTTCCTAGTTGGGATCATAAATTAGACATTACATATTTAATTATTCATGTTCTCCTTTTACCATTATTTATTTATGGGTTGGTGTGAGTATATTATGTTTTTATCATGAATAATTTTTTTTACTATATTAAGTTTGATAGATAATATACCATGTACATAATAGAATCCATACACATTATTTTGATTCATCAGTGGGTCAAATGAAATTAGAGAACCCTTATGAGATGTTATATTTAATCATAAAGTTATAAATTTTTTGTTACCATGAATTCAGGTGCACAAGTATTTCATTTTTATGTTTTCATCTATATTTTGGTTCATGTTTAAAGGGTATAAAACTTAGGTTATGGTGTGAGAGTTGGGATCATAAGATATCTTCATATAGAATTTATATAATTGGGTTATCTTCTTATTCATTTTTTTATTTAAGCATGTCCATAGGTCTTATTTTCCTTATTTATTTTTTATTTTTTGATTTTATGGAATTTAAATACATAAATAGTATTTTTATCATTTTTCTATATAGTTGGTTTAATTTTATTATATTTATAACATGATTGTTTTACATTTCATGGGTTACTTTTCAGATGGTTCAACTTACAAACACATAATTTTAGGAATTTAGTAATACTTTATGTGTATGGAGATTTTTATACATTATTAAGAAAACAATACCCATGGTTTATATTATTCCTAAATAATAGTTTTTAACCTATGATAACTGGGGGAATGAAATTGAGTCCCTATTGTGATCTATATAAGGATTCAGGGCATTTCAAAATGAGAAATTATAAAATGGCACTATAGTGATTTGGTATTAGAAAATGAAATTGAGAATAATATAGAGTATATATTAGTGCATAAAATATATATATTGGGACTTATGGTCGACCAACATAGTATTAGTTGATGAAAAATTCACCTAGGTAGTCTCGAGTTGATTAAAAAGTGTATTAGTGATGTGTTTGGTTAATTAGATCTTTGATTCTCATGGATGAGATACAGAACCAACAAGTTATCAATTATGACCTTCAGTATGTTTCACATTGATTATTATATATCATTTATAATGTAACTATTTATATAGATTACAGTTTATATGTGTGAATTGAGTACGG
This sequence comes from Viscum album, assembly GCA_963277665.1. Lineage (NCBI taxonomy): Eukaryota > Viridiplantae > Streptophyta > Magnoliopsida > Santalales > Viscaceae > Viscum > Viscum album. The sequence goes on from OY728127.1 coordinate 1,210,711,833, forward strand.
AACCCTAATGGAATTTGATTTGTTAGTTTCATATAAAGCGGTCCAACCAGAATTTTATGGTGTTGTTTTAATTTGATGATACCTATATATATTTAAATTTTTAACTTATTTATGGCTTTTTAATTTATTAGTAATAATAAAATTATTGATACTTTTTTTTGATATGTTAGTTGTGGGGTGTAATAAATGAGATATATGTTCCTTCATATCATGGGCATGATAATTCATGTTTAAGATGATATGTTGTCTTTATATATATTTTTAAATATTGTATAATACTTAAGGGGTTTAATATATTGGGAAAAGGGGTTTGTAATTGTCATAATATGACAAAATGGGGCTCTACTAGCCTGCAAAAAGACGAGATGAAACTGCCCCAATCCCACCTTCATTGTCTTGGGGTTGGCGACAAGCGCCAAAATGAATAACTAAAATGGGATGCCTTCTCCTAATGTAGCAATATTCATACACCCAACCATCTCTATACAGATGTGAAGAGGAATAAAAAAATATTTTAACATCTACATTAAAATGAATTCATTTAATTTCCTCAATGGAATAAAAAATAGTGCGAGAGTTCCATCCAAAAAGTAATGGAGAAAAATATACATGAAACCATAAAATATTTCCCTACCTAAAAACATCATGAAAAAGAAATGTTGAGGAATCATGAATCCAAATATCTAAGACCTTACCATAGTACATAGTCAAATGGAACTAGGTGTCCCTATTATTCTCTAAAATCACCTCCAACATATCCATCATCTGCATAAAACACCACATGTGTGGGTAAAGCCCATACAAGGGTGAGTATATACATACCTAATAGGATGCCACGAAAATAGAAGTGGGGAAATATGAGACATGATAGAAGTATTCAACTCAATAAGAAGTAAGAGGGAAATGAAAACCATCAAAAAAATTATATTCTTATAAAGAAACCCAATAGAGAGGGAAAGGGGATCTCTTTCTCACATCCTAGATCAAGAAAAGAGTCTTCTTATAGATCCAAATATCCATCATCGATGCCTAGCATCTCATGTATCTGTTCAAATAAGTAACCATGTGGAGGACCCACACCTCGTTATCATTTCACATATTTGAGGAGGAAAATATTCTAGTTGAGGACCCATGACATGATACAACAGAATGGTAATTAGTAATTGGAGGACCCATTTCCAAGTATAACAGAAGGGTTCCACTACTTAGGTGGATGACCCATGCCGTAATAGAACAGTTGGGTGCCACTAAATTGGTAGCGGGCTCAATCCATGATATCACATTATGGTTCCACATAGTAGGTAGAGGAACCTTGCCCTAGTACAAAATAAGGGTTCCACATAGTAGCTGGAGGAACCATCCCTTAATCCTAAAGGTGGGTTTCACTCAATAGGTAGAGTACCCTGGACCTGGTAAAATAAGAGTGTTCCACTCAATAGTTAGAGGACCCATACCCTAGTACAATAGAAGGGTGACACACTATAAGTAGTTGAACCATTCCATGGTATAATAGGAGGGTGCCACTTAATATGTAGAGGACCCATTCCCTTGTACAACAGGAGGGTTCCACTCAATAGGTTGAGGACCCTTACCCTAGTACAATAAGAGGGTATCACTCATACTAGTCTGAGGAGTATGGTAGAATTCTAAACCCGACCTCTCTCTCATGATCGTGCCAAACCACTATCTTCTTAGATCAGTACCTAAAGAAAAGTCACTCTTGGAATATCTTGTACCATATCTCAAAATCCACTATGAACGCCACAATCACATTATATGTAGAAAAAATATGAAAAAATTATACTTGTGGGCCAAAATCCGAGTCAAAACGAAAGTGATAATAGAGGTTAAAGATTCTCAAGCAGTACACAATGTGTAAGGGGTCCACACTATGTGTGGCTCCACTCCTCTTTTGAGTTGTTTCTTATCCAATACATGGCTATCTATCAATTTCGTACTACATTTCATGAAAGGATCCTACACAGTAGGTCTAATACACTCGAGACCTAGTTGTGCTCTCTTCGATGTGCTTGTGTAAGCCAAACCCATGCCAATATACACTAGCCATGTGCCAGCACATGGTGTGTGCCTATCCATGCATGTTTCTCTGTACTACTAGAGTAAAATTTGGTCCACCAACACTGGGTCACATGGTGTGTGGTGGTTTCACATGGCGTGTGATATTTAACTCACCAAGAAACCCAGACCACCATAGTTAGGGGACTATATAGTGTGTTTTCTTCATATTAAACTGTGTGTAGTCTAGTTTTTCATAGAACTCTATATATATTACACGGATCCTATATCCATAATTTCTTTCACAAATAATGATTTTTTACCACCTATAATGAAATGGTAAGGCCTCTAGTCATCAATTTCGACCCTTCGATTTCCAAAAAACAGATTTCTAACCCTCTTCTTGAAGCTGCTACCACCTCATGCGCCTCCCATATCACTTCCTTCTCCGCATAGGATCCTATCTCCATGAATCCATCACCATTACCCATAATACATTTTTATCATCCTAAAACTTTCAATTTTATTCTTGTGTGCATATCCCCTATGAATCTAGGGGTCTGATCGCTATCATGCCCTCCCAACAATAGTTGAATTGGGACCTCATGGTCCAATGATGATAAACTTGAAGAACAAGCATGAGAAATGAACAAGATAAAATGTGATAATGTTGTTTTCATATAGTTCTTGTACAATGATCATATAATATAGGATTTTTGGGGGTGATTTCATGTAATAATCAAGAATAAATTGAAAGAATAACTTATTTGGATGTGTAGGATCATGCAATGGATTGGAAAACACTAGGTATTGAAGAGGATAATTTAATTAATGATTGGTTAATTTAAAATAGAGGAAATATAAATAATAATGTTCCCTACATTAATATTTGATTGTTAATTGGTGAAGAATTCATTTTCCAGTGATGTATGGTACCCACTTCATTTGTTGCACATTGATTCACCTTGATCGGGTTTACATTCTTCATCTGATCACGATTCACCAATAATGAATTATGGAACCTCCTCTCAACAATCCTAGGGTTTTCCAGCTAACCCTGGAGATTTTAAATTTTAACTTATTTAGAGATTATATTGGGTATTGTGTATTAAATGAATTCATTAAATAATTTAATGAATTAATTCACTTAACATACCATCCAACGTCTACCTCAACAGAACTCCTGACACTGACCCAATTTTGGTCATACCTAGGGTAAACCTCAACATTTGGATTCAAAAATGGTCTAATATTTTTGATATGAGACTTCTTTTAGTATATATTCCATTATTTTTTTAAAAACTATGCACACATGATGATTTTTTTTTTTATAAAATTAGTTTTGGGCTCACCGGATCATGGAATTGTACACCATATCATCATCTTGCTCTGAAAATATTTCTTATTGTGTTTTAATGTATTAAAAGGAACAAATGTCACAAAAATATTCCATCCCCCAATATTTTCATACCCTAAAATCATAAAATAAGAAAAAAAAAGTAAGGATACTAAGACTTCATCTGGATCTCTTGCTCCGAGGGACTATCATACATTCTCCCATACTGGCAAAATTGACAAACCAAGGGAGTGGTCCATCGATGCAGGATCCTCTCTTGCCAATCCTCCATCATGAATAGGTACTTTTTGTACATGGATCCATCCTTAATGTTTATTTCACCCTAGATAATAACATTTGTAGGATTATGCACATATCTCTTAAGTTGTGACACATGGAATACTTTCTACACCTATTCTAATTGTGGGGGTAAGGTGAGGTGGTTTTAAACCTCGCCAACCCTCTATAAAATAACAAACAACCCAATGAACCTAAAGGATAGACTTCATCCTCATGTGAATCAATAAAATCTTCATTTAGGGGAGACTATTAGGAAAACATGGTCTCCCTACTCAACCTTCAACAGTTTATGATGTTGATATGTGTAATATTTTTTCCTACATTGGGCATTCCTAATCTACTCATGCATCACTTGTACCTTCCCCATCATTTCCTACACTATCTCTAGCCAAAAAAGATATGCCTTATCAATATCAGTAAAATATAAATGTAACCTGTAGGGTCTCCCATACTGGGAATCAAGAGATTACCTGATAATATTAGAGTGATAAATATTATTATAAATAAACTCTACAAGAGTTAAGGGATCCTCCCAGCTTCAACAGAAGTATAACATGAAATCCCTTAGCATATCCCCTAATACCTAGATAGTGAACTTGGTCTGGCCATCTGTATGGGGGTGGAAAGAATTACTCATCTTCAACTAGGTCCCTAATGCCTCCTACATTCCTCTCCACAACCATGATGTAAATTTTTCAACACCATCAGAGATAATCATTAAGGAAGACCCTTGAAGTTGGATGATCTCCTACACGTACAACTGCCACAAACTCTCAAAAGAACATGAATCCCTGGAAGAAAGAAATTACACTAACATGGTGTGTCTATCAACTATCACCCATATGGAATCATGGATCCTTGATATCTATGGAATCTTAGTCATAAATACCTTAGATATGTAATCCCATTTCCACATTGAGTTTATAAGAGGCTGCAACAAACCTACCAAAACTTTGTAATCTACCTTCACCTACTAACATGTGAGACATCTAGAGATGAACTCAACCATGATATGCCTCATTAAAACCCACAAAAACATCTATTGAAGGTTTCTATACATATTCCCAACATCATGTTATACAACTAAAGGAGATGTGTGAATCTCCCTCATAACCGCCTCTCTTATCATGATTGGGACCACCATCTGTCTCTAGAAAAGGACAATGTGATTCCCTCCTTCGGAGAACCCATCTAGTAAATCTATTTAGGATATCTAGTCGTGTAAGATCTCATAGTTGATATCTACCAACTAATCCACTCCCACACACTGAAGAATTGGAGTATTTAACAGCATTTAATGAAGAAATGCTTCACCATCCTCCTCAACCAAGGACAACAATAAGGAAGCCAATTTTCCATATCCCTCCTCCATCAAACAAGTGTGGGACTTCAATATACAAGCATCTTCCACCACATTTACCTTCCTAAAATTTTATAAAATCTCAAATTCATAGTCTCATAGGAACTCCAACCAGTTCCACTATCTCTTTTTCAAATATCTCTCTGTGAAGACATACTTGAGATTCTTATGGTTTGAGTAAAAAACAAAACGCTCTCCTAGAAGATATTGCCTCAAAATTCTTATAGAAAATAATTTCACTACTAACTCCAGTTTTTGGTTCACATGATTCTTCTCATGGGGTTTCAACTGCCTCCACCCATATGTGATCACTAAAAGAATTTTCATCAACACACAGCCAAGCCCAGCTTCAGAGGCATTGAAATATATTACACACTCCATGCCCTCCTCTGGTGGTATCAAAATAGGATCCCTCATCATTCTTAACCTAAAATCTTCAAAGGATGTCTGGAACTACTCAATCTAGGTAAATGGAATACCTTTTCACATCTAGAGTTGTCAAATAAGATTTAATCCTTGAGAATTCTACAAAAACCCTCATGTATTACCCCACCAAGTCAAGAAAATCCCACAATTATGACATGCTCTTATGTGGATCCCAAGCATGCACTACATCAATATTCATCTATTCCACTACTAATTCATTATTAGAAATTAAATTCCCCAAAAATTTAACCTCATGGATCTAGAACTACAAATTCACGAGCTTACAATAAATTTGGTTCTACTAAAGCATGCATAAGACAATCCAAAAGTGCTTTGTATTCTCATCCTCTATTTTAGAGTATATGGGTAATTAATCAAGGAATAAAAGTAAAAATCTGTCCATATATGGTTAGAAGATGTGGTTCATAAAATCCATAAAAATAGTCGGAAAATTCAAAAAACTAAAAGGAATAACCAACAACTCATAATGTCTGTAGTGATATCTTAATTCTATCTTTGGAATATCAGCCTCAAGAACAATCAACTGGTGGTATCCAGACATGAAATTGATACTTGAGAACCATCTTTCACCTCGCAATGGATCAAAGTGGTATTAAATCCTCAATAAGGGGTACTTGTTTTTTTATTATGGACTATTTTCAAGTGATTATAATCAACATAAAGTTGTAATCTCCCATCTTCCTTTTTTGACAAACAATATTGGTGCTGCCCAGGGGGACACACTGTGTAGAGACCCAAAACTTGACATACATGGAAATTACATTAATTTTGAGGAATACTTAATACATAACAAGAACCAACACTCAAGTACCATAATAGTTTAGTGTCTTTGGAAACTCAGATCATTGTCTTCTAATCATGGTGAAATATCTTCAACATCTCCCATAAAGACCTTCCCCTTTTGTTTTCTTTCCTAAAACCTTTCTTTATATCCTGGGGAAAATAAAACATATAATGGGTGAGATCAAATGCTCAGTAAGGGTAACCATGGATAAAATAAAACAGACCATATACATTTGAACTTAAAAAAACATGAACATTGTATTTAAGCATCAAAATCTTGAGCAATGACATAAAACATGGCAATACTTAAGGCATATATTAGGAAGAAACATTAATCATAATAAAATATCATGGGAATAAAACTTGTAATTGTGGCAACCATTAAGCACATGATATTATTTCCATAGTATCCAAGGCATTGCTGCCAAGACCATCTTAGTGGACAAAGTCCCTTTCTGAATCGAGTTCACTCCTCGTTCCAGTCCTATAACACTGAACCAGATTAACGTACCATTCCAGCCATGTCTATATCATGAGATATAAATCTTTACCCAATTCATTGGAGGGAGATATAGGTCCCACCCATCTCATAATGAAATCATTTTTACTTGTGCCACAGTATAAACATATATCATTCATCATAACCCAAAGAATAAAATGGGTTTCATATACATCATCCCATCATAACGTAATCTATATAAAAAATGGATATCATTTCATAATAAGAAAAGTGAAACCATGTAAATCATAGAGACATTATACTTGGAACATACACATATGAAATATTTCATCTTAGATGGAAAATGGTTTTGATAAAATAGATGAAATTAATTCTTGAGGAAAATATCCTTTATTCTTCAAAATCATTTTCTTTGCACAAAATGTCATGAAATTTTAAAAGAAAAGGATTTTTTTGAAAATAGTCATGAAATCTTGTGTAGTAATCTTTATAAAAAATACGGCGTTATAAAACTGTAAAAATCCATTCATAACGTATAAGTTAAAAAAACATTCTTCTCGTACTTTCGCAGGAAAAGTCAAAAAGTACCACGTAAATTAAAGATTCCATACAAAACATGTAGTTAAAGTAAAAAATGGGTAAAAAGGACTTTAAAAATACATGAAAAAATTTAGAAAACAAGGACCTGGACGATAAATATAACCCCAGTAAATACTTAAGAATAAACAATCTCGGATAAAAATGAGATTGGAAAAGTTATCCCTTACCTTATGTCTGATATGAATCGTACGTATCTTATACTCCTGTATAATGATTTAAATAATGTCATTGACTTATAACAGAATCATATTCATTGTTATTATATCATATATGGTTCACTTATGACTTTATATTACCCGTTTTTTTTTGTAAATTCAATGTTAAAGTAGCGTTTTCGGTAAAACTCATTTCATTTATCGTACATGTTTGGACTTATTGTTCTTGATATTATTATTACTTATATCATGATTTACATACTTAAAGAATTTAAAATATGATTTATATATCATATACATTAAGTATATATATATATACATATATATATATATATTTAATAGATAGATAGATGAAATGAGACACATTGTTTATGGAGACGGTAGGCTGAACGTATGCATGAACGTTGTTTTCCTTTCCTTATTTACTTGAATGGAAGTAAGTAGATGAAATATATATGTATATATATATACATAAATATAGTAGCTTTATCATGTCATATATTTCATTATTATTCATTATATATACTTTATAATTATTCTTTAATAGTTAACATGAATAATGAATCTCATTGCGTCATGGAGACGGTAATCCGTACGTACGCACGAGCGATGATATCATTCCCATAGTTATTGAATTGAATTGGAGTGGATGGTATAATATCTAAGAATCAGTATGACATTATAATAACTATATATATTTATTCTTTACACCATTATACCCATCCAAGAAAGGTGGTGTTGGAAAAACAGATTACACCATGGCGTAGAGACGGTATTCTGTACGTACGCACGCGTGGTGATTTCGTTTTCCGTAGGATGGATAGAAGGTGAAATGGGGTTGTTTAAAATTTATAATAACATATTAGTATATTAGTGATACTGATTTAATTACTTTATAATGAAACAATTAAAGAAGAAGAAGTTGAAGAAGAAAGAAACTTGAATGAATCGGTAGAAGAGATTACCTCTTCTTCGACACACCTCTTTTAAGCTTCCTCTTAAGGCACTAGAGATGGTCTTTTGAGGGGACCAAAACCTATATATTGTTTCTAGGGAAGTTTATAAGGTAAATGGGCAGGGGTTTTCCGATCTTGAAGGCTCAAAATTGTGTAAAGAGAAGAGGGAGGAGGTGCCCTTTTATAAGTGGGGTGAGGGGCACCTTAGGAAAAACATAAAATATTATTTTATAATAAAGTCATATTTGGTTTATAATAGCTCCAAATTAATTTATTTCAAAGCTAAAGTGGGGACGGGTCAAAATCCTCCCAACCAATATATTTTAGATATGTTTAGGTTACAATTTTAACCTTATTATTTAGATTTAACTCTAAGTTAAATAATTTAACTTTTACAGTGTCTTCTTGTTTTCTTACACTATATGGTTGATAAACTTACTATAGAAAGCCAAACAAACCCCAAGTGGTTAATTATTAATATATATAATTTTATATAAGTCATTTGGCTGAAAATTAGATTTTTAGGAATATAATATCAATTAATAATATAATATTTGTTTTAAAAACTATTTTATGTCAATTTTGACACTATTTGGTAATTGATTTTTGTGAAAATCATAACAGCATCATTAGTTCGAAAATAGTTAATTTAATCAATAAAAACATGTCATAGTGACCTAGAAAATTAGTTTAATCCATAAAAAGTCTTAAATTACAATTATTTGAGTATTTATAACTTCAATTATGTTAATATTTCAATAATAAGGTAATTACTGCATCATCATTGTTTCATAAATTAATTAAACTATTTAATGTCTAAAAATTATAAATAACATACCATTATGTAGGAAATATTTTTATCTTTCTAATGAATATTTATAGTCAAATTTATCTTATGTATAACCCTATATTAAAAAAAAATTAGTTATTAAACTTTGATTTTAACTCTTTTAACTCTTCTTTGAATTAAATAATAATAAATGTCTTAATCTAATCCAAGTGGACCTAAATGATAATATTATATTACTAAGGTTGTTCTTGGTCAAATTACACTTATCCAATATAATTATGACATGTGTTAAGGTAATAATAATATCATTTTTACCCTTAATTACCCTATTTACTTTTAACCGTGGTAAATAAAAGTAAAAAGTTACTACTCACCAAAAATTATATTCATCTCATTGAACCACATATTACTTATGGATATCAACTGTGTCTCTCGGATTTTGTAAATTCCACTCACAGAAGTCGTAAAATTATGTTTTATGTATATTTACAAATTCTCTTAGGAGGTGGGTAAAAGACGGTGAAAAGTTAAATAAAATTTTTATACTAAAATTATTATAAAATGACTCCAATAAATTACATTGAACTTATATTTATTATGTATCTATTTTGATATAAAATAAATATATTTAAAATAAATAATTATTTAAATAAAAAGGTAGTTTTTAAATAGTAACCAAGTGTTTTCACTATTCATCAAAAATTGAATGTTTTCAGAAAAATACAAAAAAATCACCCTAGGATAATTTCGATATTCCAAATCCAAAAATTAATTCCATTTTGAAAGATGAAATTTATAAAATTTCAAAAAGTGGTTATTACTATTCAGAACGGCTAGTTTATATAATATTTTAATAATATATCGTTGTTTAGTGAAACCCGGTATTGCGTACTACACATGCTATCGAGGAAGGTCGCGATTGCATGTAATGAAAGCCAAGTCAGGGTTGCGTGTAGTGCAATCTCCCTTTGGTGTTGTGTATAACATAATAAAAACTTATTTCATTTATGCATTAAATAAAATCTATACTTAATGTTGCGTGGAATAATTTCTACAAAACAAACTTGAAATTGTGTGTAACACATGCCAAGAATAGTGTTGCGTATACTGCAAGATAATACGATGTTGCATACAGTACAAACTAATCTTGGTGTAAAATAGAAGACATAAAAATAATTAAAAATAATATATCTCATAAAATCTCGGGGTGTTACATTCTACCCCCCTTAAAATGAATTTCGCCCTCGAAATTCATCGGGGTTATAAATGGTTTACTACTTGAAAGTTTCTTTAATAGAAACCCACATTGTAAAAAGGGATACTAAAACTTAATTTTAAAAACTATAAGCATGAAACATAATGATTAACCAAAGTAACTCATCAATGGGTTTCCACATTGAAGAACAAAGGTGAAAATATGGATATAGAAGAAAAATTGAACCATCCGGTTCTGATGGAGAGTGGTAGAGGAAATGGCTATGAAAAAGCCATCAATCACCTATCCATAAATTTGTGATGATCTAAGGTACCATCAGATTCATCGGATATAAGGACAGTAGGACAACATTTTTGGTTTTCAAGATCATTTCCCTAAAGTTGAAGAATTTGAATTAGAAGAAATACTTTCTTGATTTGGGTACAATCTCACCATTGTTCGGGCCTTGAGCAATTTACACTTCATCTCTTAAAGAAATAAAGTTGAATTTGTCTTCCGTGGAGTGTTAGCGGATCATGCGATAGAATGATAAGTCATTCCATCGGTCTCAAACAAAAGTTTAGAAAAAGTTACCAAATATATATAAGTCCATCTATGGTGACGTTAATCGTATATGATTCCAAAAATGGACTTATACTTCAACTATCATACTGCTTAATAAAATAAAATTAATTTCTACTAACCAGGTACTTCATGTAGGCCAGTGGTAGGCGATAAAGGCTTGTCGCACTTCGGTTATGTGTTCGATTCCCACAGCCTTGTCTGACGCGACAGGTTATCACCGGTCCTGCAGGTTGTCCCTCTTTCTAAAACTGAAATATTATAACATTCCAGAAATAGTATCAAAAAAAAATTTTCTAGCCTTAAACAATTATATCTGATGTCCAACTTAATCCATTCCAACCTTTAGACTTATCGAAAATACTTTTGTCCGATCTTATAGTATAAATAAAATGATTACTAGAAATGTCATCAACCAAGTATGTGAATACCATCATTTAATCCCCATATATCATACGATATATCTTGTTGGTCACATTCCAAATATTTGAATACCTTAATCATGTATTCTCTTGAAAAATGAATACCCATTGAACCTTAGTGAAAACATGAATGTTGTCAAAAGTTAACTCTTTCCACATACCAAAATCCCAAAATTTCTATACAGACCATGATATCACATTGTCCTTATATCAGTCATGAGCTCATTAATACTATCAAACATCTCATTATCTCCTTATCTCTTCATTATGCACATATCATCTTCTTTCCAAAAATATATTAATAACATTTCATGGTTACTAGTACCATTCAATATATACTTCAAAATAATTTAGGAAAAACAATATTTTGACAATCCTTAGATTTTTCTTTATTCCATAATACCATTAAATTACCCAGACAACATAACTCCTGATAAACATACAATCATTCCAAAACATTCTTAAACCATTGACCGAACATCATCACTTTATTCCTAAACACATCTTTCATCTCATATATCATTTTTAGTCTCTTCCTCATCATCAATATAAATACTACACATACGACCATGCTGATTCTCTTCATGAGATTTTCCCTTAGGGAATTGGTTTTCATAATGCTCATACATCCCACATTTAAAACATTTAACTGTTGTTGATGTCCTAGAAATACCATTATCATTGTCCATAGTGTTAACTAAACTTTTCTTTTGCACTTACTAGCTTTGTGTCCTTCTTTTCCACACCCAAAGCATCTTCCAGTTCCTTTGAAACATTATCCTTGATGCCTCTTCCCACATGATTTACATCATGGTAATTGAACTTTCTTTCCTCTGTGATCATCATGAAACTCCATCTTTCTCTTATTAGTTGAGTTGGGAAACTTACCAAAGTTGAGTTTACTGATCATATTATGAGATTTATGATTAGGAATAATAATGATATTTGGACTTCCAAATCCCATTTCATTTGGTTCATCATGAAGAATATCATTCCATTGTCCATCATATCTTCTATTATCATGAATCTTCCTGTTTCCAACAATTTTCTAAACCCCAAAAAGAATAGCGTGAGAGGAAAAAATCATGCTAGGTAAAACAACATAATAAAGGGGGAGTTCCTTCAATATCTAACATCTTATTTTTAATTCTAATATTGTTACCGTAATTCAAGGACTATAACCTATACTTATACTTAACTTTAGGGACATCCCTAGACATACCATAGAAATATCTCTAGGGATCTCACTAAAGTTTTCGCATCCAAGTTTCCAAAGGTTAACTAAACCATTCCTCTGATACCAACTGTAGAGACCCAAATCTTGATGTACATGGACATTAAATTAATTTTGAGGAATACTTAATACATAAAAAGAACTAAAACTCAAGGACCGTAATAGTTTAGTTTCTTTGGAAACTCGAATCATAGTCTTCTAATCATGGTGAAAGATATTCAACATCTCCAATAATGATCTTCCCCTTTTTTTTTCTTACCTAAACCATTTCTTTATATTCTGGGGAAAAGAAAACATATAAAGGGTGAGCTCAAATTCTCAGTACGGGTAAGCATGGAGAAAATAAAACAAACCATATACATTTGAACTTAAAAAAATATGAACATAATATTTACACATCAAAATCTTGAGCAATGACATAAAACATGGCAGTACGTAAGGAATAGATCATGAAGAAACATTAATCATGATAAAATAGCATGGGAATAAAACATGTAATTGTGGAAACCATTAAGAACATGATATGACTTCCATAGTAGCCAAGGCATTGCTTCCAAGACCATCTTAGTGGACAAAGTCCCTTTCTGAATCGAGTTCACTCCTCATTCCAATCCTGTAACACTGAACTAGATTAACTTATTGTTCCAGCCATGTCTATCTCATGAGATATAAATCTTCACCCAATTCATTGGAGGGAGATATAGGTCCCACCCATCTCATAATGAAATCATTTTTACTTGTGCCATAATATAAACAAAAATCATTCATCATAACCCAAAGAATAAAATGGGTTTCATATACATCATCCCATCATAACGTAATCCATATAAAACATATGGATATCATTTCATAATAAGAAAATTGAAACAATGTAAATCATAGAGAAATTATACTTGAATCATACACATATGAAATATTTCATCTTAGATGGAAAATTGTTTTGATAAAACAGTATAAATGAATTCTTGAGGAAAACATTCTTTCTTCTTCAAAATTATTTTTCTTTTCAAAAAAATTTATGTAATTTTAAAAGAAAAGGATTTTGTTGAAAATAGTCATTAAATCTTGTGGAGTAAGCATTATGAAAGTAATCCATTATAAAATTGTAAAAATCTGTTCATCTCATATAAGTTAAAAAAACATTCTTCTCGTACTTTCACCGGAAAAGTCAAAAAGTACCTCGTAAATTAAAGATTCCTTACATACCATGTAGTAAAAGTCAAAAATGGGTAAAGGGGACTTTAAAATACATGAAATTGTTTTTATAAAACAAGTACATGGATGATAAATATAACCCCAATAAATACTTAAGAATAATCAATCTCGGATAAAAACGAGATTGGAAAAGTTATCCATTACCTTATGTCTGATTTGCTTTGTATGTATTTGAACCTCCAGTATTATGGTTTAAATAATTTCATTAACTTATTACAGAATCATATTTAATATTATGATATCATATATGGTCACTTATGACTTTATATTACCCGTTCTTTTGTAAATTCCATGTTAAAGTAGCATTTTGGGTAAAAATCGTTCCATTTATCATACGTGTTTGGACATGTTGTTCTTGATATTATTATTAATTATATCACGATTTAAATACTTCCAGAATGTGAAATATGATTTATATATCATATATATTATGTATATATATATATATATAATAGATAGATAAATGAAATGAAACACACCGTTCATGGAGACGGTAGGCCGTACATATGCATGAACGTTGTTTTCCTTTCATTATTGACTTGAATGGAAGTAAGTAAATGACATATATATATACATAAATATAGTATCTTTATCATGTCATATATTTTATTGTTATTCATTATACATACTTTATAATTATTCTTTAATAGTTAACATGGAGAATGAATCTCATCGCATCATGGAGACGGTAATCCGTACGTACGCACGAGTGATGATATCATTCCCATAATTATTGAATTGAATTGAAGTGGATGATATAATATCTCAGAATCAGTATGATGTTATAATAACTATATATACTTATTCTTTACACCATTATACCCATCCAAGTAAGGTGGTGTTGGAAAAACAGATTACACCACGGCGTGGAGACGGTATTCCATACGTGCACACACGTGGTGATTTTATTTTCCATATGATATATAGATGGTGAAATGGTGTTGTTTCATATTTTTAATAACATATCAGTATATTAGTGATACTTATGTTATTACTTTATAATTAAACAACTAAAGAAGAAGAAGTTTAAGACAAAAGATACTTGAAAGAATCGGTAGAAGAGATTACCTCTTCTTCGATGCACCTCGTTTAAGCTTCCTCTTAAGGCACTATAGTTGGTCTTTTGAGGATACCAAAACCTCTATAGTGTTTCTAGTAAAGTTGATAATGGAAATGGTCAGGGGTTGTCCGATCTTGAAGGCTCAAAATTGTGTAAAGAGAAGAGGGAGGAGGTGCCCTTTTATAAGAGGGGTGAGGGGCACCTTAGGAAAAACATAAAATATTATTTTATAATAAAGCCATATTTGGTTTATAATAGCTCCAAATTGATTTATTTTGAAGATAAAGTGGTGATGGTTCGAAATAATCTCAACCAATAAATTTTAGACAAGTTTAGGTTACTATTTTAACCTTATCATTTAGATTTAACTCTAGGTTAAATAATTTAACTTTTACCATGTCTTCTTGTTTTCTTACACAATATGGTTGATAAACTTACTATAACAAGCCAAAATAACCCCAAGTGGTTCATTATTAATATAGATAATCTTATCTAAGTCATTTTTCTGAACCGTATATTTTTAGGAATAGAATATCAATTAATAATATAATATTTGTTTTAAAAACTATTTTATGTTAATTTTGACACTATTTGGTAATTGATTTTTTGTGAAAATCATAACAGCATGATTAGTTAGAAAAAAGATAATTTAATCAATACTAAAATGTCATAATAACCTATAAAATTAGTTTAATTCATAAAAAAGTCTCAAATTACATTTATTTGGGTATTTATAACATCGATTATGTTAATATTTCAATAATAAGGTAATTACTCCATCATCATTGTGTCATAAATTAATTAACATATTTAATATCTAAAAATTATAAATAAAATACCATTATGTAGTAAATAGATTTATATATCTAATTAATATTTATAGTTTAATTTATCTTATGCATAACCCTATTTTAAAAATGTTTTAGTTATTAAACATTGATTTTAACTCTTTTAACTTTTCTTTGAATTAAATAATAATAAATGTCCTAATCTAATCCAAGTGGACCTAAATGATAATATTATATTCCTAAGGTTGTTTTTGGTCGAATTACATTTATTCAATAGAATTAGGACTTCTGTTAAGGTAATAATAATATTAGTTTTACCCTTAATTACCCTATTTACTTTTAACTGTGGTAAATAAAAGTAAAAAGATACTATTCACCAAAAATTATTTTCATATCATTGAACCACATTTTACTTACTCATATTAAACGTGTCTCTCATATTTTTTAAATTACACTCACAGAAGTGGTAAAATTATGTTTTATGTAAATTTAAAAATTCTCCTAGGAGGTGGGTAAAAGGCGGTGAAAAGTTCAATAAATTTTTTATATATCTAAAATTATTATAAAATTACTCCAATGAATTACATTGAACATATATAGGTATTATGTATCTATTCTGACCTAAAATAAATTTAAATAAAATAAATAATTATTTAAATAAAAAGTCGGTTTTTAAATAGTTACCTAATGTTTTCACTATTTATCAAAAATTGAATGTTTTCAGAAAAATACCAAAAATTTCCCCTAGGCTAATTTTGATATTCCGAATACAAAAATGAAGTCCATTTTGAAAGATAAAATTTATAAAATTTAAAAAGTGTTTATTACTATTCATAACAGCTTGTTTATATAATATTTTAATAATATATCATTGTTTAGTGAAACTCGATATTGCGTACTACACACGCTATCAAGGAAGGTCATGATTGCGTGTAATACAAGCCAAGTCAGGGCTGCGTGTAGTGCAAGATTCCTTTGGTGTTGCGTATAACATAATCAAAACTTATTTCATTTATGCATTAAAAAAAATATATACATAATGTTGTGTAGAATAATTTCTACAAAACATACTTGAAATTGTGTCTAACACTTTCCATGAATAGTGTTGTGTATACTGCAAACTAATACAGTGTTTCGTATTGTAAAAACTAATCTTGGTATACAATAGAAGACATCAATGAAATTAAAAAGAATATATTCATAAAATCTCGGAGTGTTACACACTGGGTCTAATAAAATCCTTATCTCAAAGTTCATATAACTATAACCTTAGCTTCTAGGGCTCTATAGGGGCCATCTAATATTCCAAATAATATATTCGGGTGGTCCCTGGGTAAATATCGATGAAAAAATTTATATCCAACTTTGGAGGTTTTCCTAGAAAATACTTTGGGAATACGTCCATATAATCCTCCAGTAATTAAGGTATATAGATGCTGGAAGATATCATTGTGCCAAGGGATAACCTCAATAACTTAGGGGTGAAATGTTTCATCCTTCTTCTTGCAAGCCCTTCCAACTATGCCATGAGAACTCTCTTGTTCACAGAAAAGATTCTCATCCCATATCTCTAGAAGAATTTGACATGTATGTAGTGATAGTCAATCTGGACTTGGATCGTGGACAACCAATCTATACATAATATGATTCCATAAAGTCTCATCATGATGACCAATAGGTCCCATGATAAACAATCTCATTCAATCGATAGCTTTCACTTCTAGTAGGTAAAATATATCTAAGAAGAATTCCTCATAAAAACCTCATGAAAAAGTCATTGGGATAAAGTATAAACTGAGAGCTCCTTCACTTTCACTAGTAGTAATGAGATGAAGGAATATCTCAAACCCATGTATACTTGTATGGAATCATGATTAGAATAAAAACGTATCATACAATGAATCATATCATGAGTTTTTGGGTCATATGACACCATATCCTGTAGCTTCCCATGACCTTAACCACTAGCTCTCTAATCCTGATGTGGTCCACCTGGTGGTGGTGGTGGAAGAAACTCATAATGGAATCAACCACCATTAGATCCTCCTCTCATAGCCCCACCTAATAAATTTTCATATCTGCCTACATGGGGGCCTCCATGGCCATGCCTGGGATAACCATGATCATGGTGTTGTCTTTACATGGCGGTCCATTTGCTATCTACCTACCCACCATATTAAATCATGTCATTAAATCACATGAAATGTGAATTAATCTATCACTTTCATAGAACCACCACTCTCTAAGATTCTCTGGTCCTTTTTTCATTCCCTAAGTTACTTAACCATGTGCCCGAGTATGGTCCAGATAAGATCTCGTACAACAAGATCCTACCGAATGGTGTCTACTAACTATTGTAGATGAATCATCCCTATGATTCCCACTACTAGATGTAGTTATATAGCATCCCCTGGATAGAAATATCTCAATCACTAGTGACCACTCTAACACTCCATTATATGTTGAAATAAACTAGGGTACCTCACTAGGATGAATATCTCTATAGGTACCTTGTTCAAACTTCCACGTATGAATGAAGTCTTCATGAATCATATTGAGGTAGTACCACATAAGGTCAAAAAACCTCATAGAATAACCAGAAACTGAAATACATCACTGATACAGCTCTAGAAGCTTATGGATATGGACTGATCACAATCTTGAGGGGGATTACTCCTCATGGGATACCATTTGGAATTAGTACAATGAGATTATTGACTCATCAATAATTTGAAAGAATAAACTTCACCAATGATAAACTTATTCATGAAAAATTATGGATGTTATTGCAACCATCTGATCAGTCAGGGTCTGAATAAGCCTCAAAACTTAGACAATTGATTAAAGGAAATCCTTTACTACCTGGGGATCTTTCTCACCATCGAACCTTATTAGGATTTGGTGCTGGAACTTATGGAATTTGCTAAGACTTCACTCAACCTCAACATGATCTTATTTTATAATCTTCCTCTCAATAGGTGTGGGCATTTCAACTTTCCCACTTGGAGGAAATATCTTATGTGATGGCATCTAAACTAAGGCCTCATCTCTCATCTGATCATTATCATGATCCAAAATCAGTAAACTAGTTGGATATATTCATGGAGGTATCCTTAAAATTTAATCATGATATACCATGGAAACATGAGATTATATATATTCGGAGCTGACTCAAGAAGGATAGTTAAATGAATTAATCCTCTATGATGAAAGTACCAAAGTTCATTTCAACCATTGTCTCATTATGTCAAGTCGATAAGCATTTAGTCAAAGTTCTGGTGAATGGATTCATCAATTATCACACCAACACTAGGTTCCCTAGCATTAAATAAACACTTGAGACACATTGACACTATTTTAGTAAATTCTAAACCCTACCTCAAAATAAAAAAAACAGAATACTATTCCGAGGTCAAACCATCATCTAATACAAATCTATCATGACTCGACCCACCATGGCCTTCCTGGATGACAAAAAATCAAACCACAACTACCACAAGCTCTCTTATATTGTCTAGTGGATAGAAAAAAAGTGTATAAAGTCATAATTAAAATATGAGGCCTTAACTTAATGTACTTGTACGTACACAACCAACCATATCCATGTAGAAGTGCAGAGGAATAATAATAAAATACTGAAACATATAGAGTAAAATACATATATGTAATTACCTCCAGTGAATACAAAAGAGTATGATAGTGTCATATGAAAAGTAAATGGAAAAAATACCCACCTAACAAGAAAATATGTCCCAACCAAAAAGGATATAAAAAAGAAATGTTAAGAGATCCCGACTCTAGATATCCAAGCCCCGACCACCATATGTATTCAAATAAACCTAGGTATCCATGTTCTACTCTAAAATCACCTCCAACCTATGTGTCATATTTATAAGACATGACACATATGGTAAAATCCCATGCAGGAGTGAGTATATACATACCCAGTAGGACACTCTGAAAATTAGAAGGGGAGAAACATGGGACATGAAATAATTTGTCATCTCAACCCAAAGAAAAAAGGAAATAAAAACCAACAACAAGATATATATGATCAGAATGAAAACCAAATGAGTGAGAAATGTGATCTCTATCTCAAAAACCAACCCAGGAATAGAGTCTTCCTACAGCATTAAAGGTCCATCATTGATGCCCAACATCATGAATGTCTGTCTGAAAGAGAAACCATGTAGAGGAACCATACCAAACCATTTTATCATAATGTTGAGGGGGGATATCCAAGTAGAGGACCCATTTGTTTATACAAAAGAAGGTTTACACTTACTAGGTAGAGGACCCATGCCACGGTACAACATGAGGGTCCACTTAGTATGTAAAACACCCATTGCCAAATACAAAATGAGGGTCCCACTGAATAAGTAGATCACCTATGCCCTGATTTGAAAAGAGGGTTCCACTTAATATATAGATGACCCATTCTCCAATACAATAGGAGGGTGAAACTCAGTAGGTATAGGACTCATGCCCTAATCTAATAGGATGTTACCTCTAAATAGGTTGAAGACCCATGCCCCGGTACAATATGATGTTGTCACTCAATAGGTAGAGGACCCATTCCCTAGTATAATATAAGGTTTCCAATCAGTAGGTATAGGAATCATTCATCGATACAATAGGATGTTTTCAATTTAAAGGTATTGAAACCATTCCTTGTGACAATAAAAGAGATCCAATCAGACTAGTATGAAGAGTATGGGGGCTTGCCAACCCCAACATCTCTTAGATGATAATGCATGATCACTTATATAATTGAGTGCATCCTAAAGACGCTTCATGATAGGAAAATATTGCATCATATCTTAAAATATTCTTAAAAGGACACTATCTTTTTCTAGGGAAAAAAACTCTCAATATAGGATACCTGTAGGCCAAAAACTGAGTTAAAATGAAAAAGGTATGAGAGGTAGAATATTCTAGAGTAGTACACGACATGTATTAGGTAAACACGGTGTGTGACCCCAATCCTATTCCTATTCATTTACTCACAAGTACATGGCTTATGGTTCATTTAGTACTATGGTGTGTCTAAGCGTACTATAAGACATGTCTTGTCCACCTTGGGCTTTCTCATTCTCTCTTGGTCATGCTCATGTAATCTGAATTTGTACATGTGTACACTAGCCATGTTCCAGTACACAGTGTGTGCCTTTTCATATCTATTTACATTTACTCTTAGAGTAAACATTAGGGAATCAGCACTAGATCACATAGAATGTGATATTTCACTCCCCCAAAAACCCTAGTCACCAGAGTTAGAGGACTAAACAACATGTGGTCTTCAGACTACATGGCATGTAGTCGTGTTCTTCATAGAACTGAGATCCATTATCTAGATTTTTGATATTCCATTTCCACTATTAGTCACTCATTTTTAGAACATTAAATCTTAAGGGAAATTCTTTGGTCATTAATTCTATCCCTCCAGTGTCTAAAAATTGGATTTCTGACCCTCTAGTCGAAGTCGTTATCGCCTCACGCACCTCTCATGCCACTACCTTCTCCTCTTTGGATATAGGATCCACAAAGACATCATTGTTACCCAAAATACACTATTATTCATCCTCAAAACTTTAATATAGTCTTTTTCCAAACATCTACCCTGAATCTAGTGGTTCAATCGCACTCAAGCCTGCCCAATAATAGCCAAATAGTGACCTTATGGTCTAATAATGAAGAACATGAAGAATAGGTGGCATAAATTTATAATATCTATTGTGAAAAAATAATTTTTAATTTTTTATTGGCCCACAATTATGGAATTTGATATTTTAATGTGTGATTTCATGGAAAAATCAATAATAAATTTAAAAAATATTTTATTTCAATACACAGGCCCATATGAAGCATTGAAAAATGATAGAAATCAAAGAAGATAATTTATTGAATGATTTTTTAATTAAAAAGTGTGTAAAACCAAAAAAGTAACATGACCTACCTTGATATTGGATCATTCATTGATTAAAAACACAGTTACCATTGATGAAGGGGTCATTACATTTATTGCACCTTGATTCATCTTGATCTGGTTGTCGTTCATCATCTGATCTCGATTCACCAATGAAGAATAAAGAATCCTCATATCAACAATATCAGGGTGTGTGACTAATCCTATATATTTCCCATAAACACATATTTATAGAGGATATAAGCTCTTGGTTATTAAATTAAATAATTAATTAATCTTTTAATGCACCCACCACCAGCTGCCACATCTGAACATCTGGCGCCAACCAACTTTAGGTCCCGCATAAGGTAATACCCATGTTTTAGATTCAACTATTGTTTTAGAAATTTTATCTGAGAGTCTGTTTAGTAGGTATTCAATTATTTCTTAAATATTGTTCATGTGTGATATAAAATATTTTTAATATTTTTATAATATTAATTTTGGTTTCACTTGGTCTTGGAATCATGTTTTATCTCTGTTCCTAGATAAAAAACTATTTATTAATATATTTCTAAGTATTAAAAGGGGAAAATTATCTATTGGAATAACCACCTAATGATCTATTATGTTTTAGTTGATCATTTGATTATGAAAATTGTATGGTAATTTTAATAAAAGCATTTTAGGACCTAGAAAAATATTTATAGAAGTGTATTAATTAATGTTAATTAGAGTTATTATATTGAGAGTTCAAGAAACAATATATCACATAATAAGTTTAGTTATAATGGAAGTATTTTTAGTCACCTCTTTTATAGATATTATAATGGGTCGATAATCTAGATATGTGATATGTATTTTTTTTGGATCAAATGAACACTTTTGATAGAATATTATAGAGTTTATTTGTAAGGAAAATTATTTTTCCCCCAAGTTATGATCATGGGAATGAATTATGATTTTATCTATGTATGTTTTGATGATTTTATGGGATATATCACAGTATGGATTGGCTAGTTTATAATTATTGGTATTAAAAAATAATTTTCTTACGATCATTTTAAATTGGTTCTCGATGTTATAGTGTTATATGTTATATGATAATTTGGTTAGTCAAAAATATTTACAAAAATTAGTTTAATTATATATTCTAGATTTATTAGGCATGTCCTTATTTTGGATAAATCTTATTAATTGATGTGTGTGTATCGAAATTCATTTTTAGTTTGAGGGAACATAATTTTGGGAATTATTTATATATGTTTTAAAAATAATAAAAAATCAGTTTTACTTATTCAAATAATCCTAATGGGTTTTTGGGAAACATCCAACATCACCCATTTCTTTGTAGAGAAAGTGGTATTATAGTGATTAAACATGGGATAGTATCTTCAAAATTATAGGTTACCATAAAATGTTTTTGATCAAGTCAAGGTTCTTTAGTAGAATTATGAGATATAAGTCACATAAGTGGGTGTTTTATTAAATTAATACCTTGAACATGAAATTATAGCCCTAATGATGTGAAAAATGAATAGTTAATTTTGAGTTTTGAGTTGAATAAATTCAGAGATATTTTTAGGAAAATTTTTATAATTAGAGTTTAATAAGTTGATATTATGTGAGGATCTCCCTCCATTGGGTAGTGACTAAAAAATTTAAAAAGGCATAAGAATTTGATGATAATTTCCCCATATTAGTGAGAATTATTATGAAAATTATAATAAAGTTGAATGTAATTCCTCGTATAATGTGTTTGTTGGTGTGTAAATCTTAGTAACTTTCATAGATAGATAGGAAATCATAAAAACATATTTATATGGATGAAATGAGTTTCAGTGGGGATTATTTAATGATAAAAAAGTTCCTTATTTTTAAAAAAAATTATTAAACTAAATAGAGAGAATATTTAAAATCATTATGGATTTAATTTTTAAGAAAATTACAATGTAATAACTAGAAGAGAGAGTACCCAAAAAAATGTAATGCACTATTCTAGATAAATTTAATTGGAAAACATTTGAAGAATGTAAATAGAATAAAGTTTGATATATTAATTAGAAAACCACTAGGAGTCCAATAACCATCCATTGGAAGTCTGATGTACTAGGTAATGGCCATGTATGCGGTGAATTAAACAAATAATAATATAACAGTGTAGCAAGAATTTAGTAGTTCCATTGGGAGACTGGTAGTGGTTCATTGGGAATCTGTGGGATTCAAATTTATTTTTCTAAGAGGTTTACTCATATAATTTAGGGTTGAATTTATTATTAAAATTGAAAGAAAATTAGGATATCATTAATGAGATGATACCCTTATCCTCCACATGTGTATTATTTTCATCCTCATTCACCCATATCTGAAAAATATTCAATGAACCATCTGGGGATGAAGAGTCATCATGGAAGGAATGATGTTAAACCTTTATTTATTTCTCAATCATTATCTATTATATGATTTAATTTTAATGAAATTTAATAATGTTGGGTAAAACATCCTCAACTAGATATACATGAAAATTAATTGAACTAGACTGGTATATGTCTCTAAAACACCTCCCTATATTCTATAGGTTGTAGGATAGTAGTGAGGATCTAATAAAACATCATGGGTAGAAGGTACCATCAATATAATCACAATAAAGAATAGTTAAAGAACTGAACAACTATAATAGGTATTACATCAATTAAAATCTTATGGAATTATAGAAAAAAATATATTATAAATAAATAAAATTATAATTATATAATGAAATGAAATTCATAAAGATCAAATATTCATACATCCAAAAAAATATCACTTCGTGGGATGATCATATACAATACAAAAATTGAAAATGAAAATACAAGAATGGGGGGGAAACTACATCAATTTTCCTCACCACATACATGTATGCATGATCCTATCAAGCTTATCTTTTTCAAAACTTATACTAGGATCATTTACCAAACATGCATGCTGTCCCCAAAATCTGTACATCCACCAGGGCACACATGAATGGTTTGAGTACAAAACTCAACAGGGCTCCACTAATAGTGTCACTAAAAATAGTATGTTTACGCATGAATATACCTAATTAAGTGAACATGTAAATAATAAATAAATACACCCTCTAAACCATTAGTACTCAAGAATCTATCACTACTATTGATAGATACCTTCTTTGGTCAGTGATGGTATTGAGTCTAAACATATCAACCATAAGGAAGGAGTCAACATACAAATGTTCCATCTGTCCATCCAAAAATTATCACAATATTTAGGTTATAATTAAATTCAACCATTTAATAAAGATAATGTATAAATATTTTTTTTTCTAACATCACATAATTAAAAGTTCACATATACTTAGTTGGTATAACATCCAATCTTTTACCAAAGTTAATAAAATGACTTGAATAATGTCCAATATCATAGCTATGATAAGGAATATATGGGAATAACATACTACCTTGATTCAAAGTCCTAATAGGATTAACATATATCCAACATCATGTACCCAAAAAGGGATGGGTTGTCTTATCATCCCACCTCACTTCCAATTACAAAATAGAGTGGTGTAACATTTTACTCTCTTACCAACATCTAATAATGTTTTTTTATAATGACTAATTAAATTACCCTAATAATTAATTGTTTAAAATAGCATAATATCCCAATTCCATGTCTAAAATAGATTGTCATAAATTTTAACCCTAAAAATAAAAAAATATCGGGGTTGTCATAGCATCTAACCCATGAACAAGAGCCATATGTTGGTTAGTATAAGATTTTACACGTATAATAACAACCTTGTTTAGTATAGTTTCTAATGTGAGGAAAACATACCAATATTTTTTATATGGGAAAGTAATTATATCTTGTATGTATCATTTCAATGACACAAGTGGAATACATGTTATATATTGGTATCATACCTCTTTATCACATATGGGAAATGCATCCCTTCTTGACATATCCATTTTCATAGTCTTTAGTTAATAACTAAAAATATCATTTCCTGGGATCACTAAAATGTATCATTATCACAAATATATGTATGGTTTTCCCATTGGTAGTACAACACACCTCATTTTCACTAGAACACTACATGTATATACAACTTGAAACATTCTTATCTCTCAATTCAACCCTCACTAGGAGACATAACCAAATAGATCAAAAAACACTCACCCAATACACTAAAGACACTTTGAAACATCCTTAAATGGTCAACTCACTAGTTCATATTTATTTTAATTCCCTTTCCAATTTCATTTAAGTCCATTGAGATATACTTAATAACCATGCTCAATCCCTAGTTGTTATATCACTTAGATAACTCTATTCCCATAAATTTAACCATATAATCCTTTATATGGATCACCATTATCCCATCACTCTCAATGGTATATCTCATAACCTCACAAGGCCACTAAAACCATTTACCAAGGTCAAACTCCCCATGAGGTGGAACTCACTTTAAAACCCCATGCTTATCACCTAAGTTTCATAGAGCAACACAAGTGTCCAAGAGTATGTGTGTAGAATCATCATCACATTCTTATTAGATGCATAATTGTCTCCCATAAATTTATTATATCCTTTGAATAAATATAAAATAGGGAAAAAATACTTTCCACCACTTTTATAACACATAATAGATAACAATTGTATATATATATTTAAGTGGAAATATTATGGACCACCTACCACAAAAACTGAGTTATTCCTTTATGTGATGTGAGACCACCTTCATTGAATCTCACTTAAGACCATATTGGGCATCATCCGTCATCTCAATCCACTAACAGAATAAAAACATATATCCATATGGATATAGTCACTGGGCTATAGCCACATCCATAATTTTCATTGCTATAGGTACCCTATAACCAAAAAAAAAGTTTTCATACGAAAATAGATTCCCAATAGCCACGATCATCCAGTGCTTAGATATTTGATAGCATGTATAATTTTGTGTGCAATAGAAGATGGTGGGAAGATCCCCTATCCATGAGAAAAGTATGCTCATGGATATATCTTGTCGCATTATACCCCTATAGCCATGGGCACGATGAACTGTGGCTACAGACCCTTACACTTGGAACTTATAGTAATTACCTCACTAGACCATGACTATAACTCCTTGAACCCAACACATATATCCATAGTCGACTAAATTTGGCTATATCTACTTGATCTTAACACATATTTCCATGATCATAATGAATTTATCTATATTTCCTTTCAAACAACCCCTATAACCACAGTCATGCAGGATCGTAGTTATGGACCCTTTCATTGGACCCTTGTATCCATGACCATTTTAACCATGGTTAAAGGTAACTCATAAAAATTTTACAAAAATTATATAAAAATTATTATATTATAAATGTAATTTTTTTAATATATATATATATATATATGACGTCTCAAGACCGCACTTCCAGACTCAGTGCTTAAAAATGTTCTGTAATTTTTTTATAAAAGAAACAGAATAATTACACAACACTTTAAACAAAAGAGGGCCTTTTACCGGTCTAGGTTCTGGAGGATTATACAAAACATTACATTTATTAGAGTTGAACAAAAATTTGACAAACACCTATTCAGTTCCGTGTGTGCTAACTCCAAAATCAATGACATCTGCGATAATCTCCTAAGAAACCTATGAAAAATAATTTTAAAATAGAAGGATGAGCATTAATTTTCCTAGTAAAGAGATTTAAAAACCTTTTATAAATCCCATTAAAAATATCCTTGCGACAATTCATTCAAAAAATTAAATTATAAACACATCTGTAAAACAACTTTTACAAAATATAATAATTCTTTGAAAAATAATTATAATTTGAAAACGCTTATAAACTAATCTAGTGAATCGGTTGAAAATATTAAGAAATCCTCTAAAAAGTTTTTGGGCTACCTAAAAATTGAAGGCTATCTGGGCTGACCAACTTAGTGAATGATGAGTTCACCCGCCATTAACATTTCATATATACAACGTTTAAGTTTTCAAATTTTCTAAAATCATTTTTAGACCTTCTTTATTTAAATATATTTTCACTTGAGTTTTCTGGATTTTTTGAAAACATGTAAATGCATTAAGATACACTTAAATTTATATATAGGAATATATATATATTTATATAAACATTCATTTTATCTTGGTTACAACCAAACCTCATGGTATAGTACTTTGCATGCAATATATTCAAACTTTTCTAGCACAGAATACATTTATTATTATAATAGATAATTTATCAAAACAAAGGTTTATATCTTGGACATAAAGTTCTAAAACATTTCAAAGCATGAAGAAATTCAATTCTATAATAATATGAGATAGTAACATATAAAATTAAATTGAAAACATGAATGAAATAAGAAAGAAAGAAATGTAGTTATTATGTATAACACATGGCCATACCTAAATGTAATTGTGGCATCCTCAAAATAACATAAAACCATGCTTATTTATCTTTGCACAATGGAAATAAAATTATAGACATGTCAATAAAAATCTGTTATATATATCTATATATGACATGGCATCTATAATTCTAAATCCAAACTTTGATAAATGTAAATATCACTTGGCAAGATTAATATGGAATTAGATTAAAATATATATACACAAGTGAAACAATGGTTTTAGAAATTAACATAGATTGAAAAAATAAATTCAATTTTGGAAAAGTAAATATGCACCCTTACTTGATTAGTTACAATATAATTATACACATATATGTCTATATCTTCTTAAGATCAAACATAGGTTAATTAAAAAAAATTAACAATTCAAGAATCAATGTTGAAAAATAATTTAATAACACCATAATAGAAAAATATATCTTACCTCAAATAAAATGAAAATCAAAGTATCCTAAAATAGTTATTCCCTTGAAATTGGATTTTAAAGAAGAGAAAAATTTGAAAATAACATTAAATTATATCTTGCAATTAATGGATGCAAATAAAAAAATAGATATTATGAAATAGAGAGTCCCCTAAAAATAAACAATCTAAATATAATGATAATCCCTTACTAAAACCCATTAAAATTATGAATTAAAGTTTTTAAACATCACTCCATTCAAATTTATTTAAAGGGATTATATTTACATGAAAATTAAATTATAAAATGAAATAGATTGAATTTTCCCTGACAAAAATAATAATATGGAAATGCATAGAAATTATTTTTGAGAATACATAATATCTTACCTTATATACTCTAATAACTAAAGTCATGTATATATATTCACATCTTAAAAAAATAAAATTTCTAAAAAATAATCCTTTTTCAATTTAAGAGTAAAACATAATTTAAATAAATGAAAACCCTTATAAATAAAAGAGTTCAATTAAACATTGACTTGAAAATAAATATTTCTCTATTAAGCCAAATTGGAAATCAATATTAATGTAGTTATTTTATAAAAAAAATATAAATTAAGAGTAAAATAAATGTTCCCTTAGTAGTTTTATGCGTAGTCGGACTTTTTCCTTCTTCATATTGATACAGCTCAATTCCCACTCCATACTCAATGAAGTAGAAAATACAAGGGATACATCCATCTACCCCCACTAAACCAGGACTCATCCAAAAGCCTATGAAATATAAATGAAGGCACTACAGATTATATATCATTCTCAAATACTCTTGATAAACTAAGAAAAAAAATACTTATCATGCTCTAGTGATGCTTGTCATTCTAGAAGCACAAATACTAACAGTGATTATTTTATATAAAATCATAGAAATTTTTTGATAAAATATATATTTAATTTTTGTATTCAGAGAAGAATATATATGAAGTGGAACAACAATTCACATGTCATTTTCGGGTCATAATACAAGTATTTTAAAATATCACAAATCAATGGATGGAAATAGAATGATGACCGAATTCAATGTATGAAAAGTATTACCACATTAAAATATTTTCCAGAAAGTGACATGAAACTGAATTGGTCAATAAATTATTTATACACATATTATAAAAATCATAATCGAACAAGAAAGATGAAAATTGATACGCAAATCAATCAATAATTTTTTTAAATAGAGAATCCAAATCCAGAACAATATGGAAATCCAGTTAAAGAAATTTAAAACAAACCGACATGGAAGAAGAAATTGGATGAATATTGACAAGAATAGAAAATAATACACTAAAAAAGAAACTACAAAATAGATTCGAACAATATAGAAATTAAATATAAAACACCTACTTTGTACAGATATGAAAATAAAGATATGTGGTAGGTGATTTGTGTCCAAAATCTCAACCACAAACATACCTTGAGATCGATCTCACAACTACATGACTCATCTTTCAAACATAAAGAAATTAGATCTCATAATCTGGTGCAGATCTATGTCGGCCTCAACTCCTAGTCACACTAAACCTTCCTACTCATGCTTTCCATTTGTTTCTGAGCTCGGAGTCATCCACAGCTTCGACCACCGCTCACACCCATCCACCCTCGAAAACGCTGCTCGATTTCACTGTGTTCGAGCTCTCCCCAAACCCTAACCTGGTTTCATCTTCAAATATATCCTTTCATTTTTTTAAAATAAAACAATTATCTTAATATATATATCATTTCATTATATATATATATATATATATGTGTGTGTGTATATATATATATTTATTTTTTTCAATTTCAATGTTTTTATTTTACTTTCTTATATGACCCATAATTAATATAATTTAAAAACATAAATTTTATTGTTTTTATATTAAAATCATATATACACATTTATATGTTAATATAACATTATTAATTATTTTGAATTTCAAAAACAATATATTATTTCTATTGTTTTTAATGTAATATGATTTTTTATATAAACATTAACATTATGAATCATAAATTGTAATATATATGTATATATAATAACATCTAAATTAATTGGTATTAAATAAGTTAATCTATTTGTTTAACACGTTATATTTACTTATTTAAAAACAATTATTTCTCAAATACATCATTATAGTTTAGTTTCTTTTAAAAAAATTATAAATATAACATTCTAAAAATAATTTACAATTTTAAAACTAATTCATAAATATAGACTATAATGAAAATAATATTATGTTTCTTTTAAACAAAATATGTTATGTTTAATATTAACATTGATTATAATATATCAGAAAATATCTTGTCATGATACTAAATTTCATAAAAGTATAATTAATTTATATTATTTCAATACGTATGTAAAAAGTGACATGATAAAAAATAATATAAATAAAAGTAAACTAATTTAATTTTAATTAAATGATATCTTATAGTTTTATAAAAATATGTTAAACCATTATTTATTTAAAATTATATTTAATTAATTAAATAATTAAAATATCTTTGTTGTTACATTCTCCCCCCCCTAAATGAATTTCCCCTCGCAATAATTTCATCCAACTTACGAAAAATCTGAATTTCCATCTTTAGAATTAATGAAACATGACTAGGACTTATAAAAATATTGACTCAAAAAAATCTAATCTCCAAAGTTGTCTAGACCATTCCTATGATACCAATTATAACACCCCAAGCCCGCTCTCCCAAACTCAATGCTCAAAATGTTGTGTAATTTTTTTTATAAAAGAAACTGAATGATTACACAACACTTTAAACAAAAGAGAACCTTTTCTAGTATAGGTTTTGGATGATGAGACAAAACATTACATTTATCAGAGTTGAACACAATGTCAGTAAACACCTACTTTTCTTCTGCGTGCGCTAACTCTAGTAGTGATGACATCTACTATAATATCATAAGATACCTGTGAAAAAACATTTTTAAATAAAAGGGTGAGCATTCAATAGCCTATTAAAGAGTTTTGAAAACCTTTGATAAATCCCATTAAAAATATACCTGTGATAATCCATTCAAAAAAATCAATTATAAACACATTTGTAAAACATATTTTACAAAATACTATAATGATTTAAAAAATAGTTATAATTCAAAAATGATTATAAACTAATCCAGTGACTCAGTTGAAAATATTAAGCAAGTCTCTAAAAACAAAACATTTGGGCTCCTTAACATTGAAGGCTATCTTGGCTGACCCACTTAGTAAAGGATGGGTTCACCCCCACCCCCCCCATTAACCTTCTATATTTACAACGTTTATGTTTCTGGATTTTCTGAAAATATTTTTAGACTTTCTTCACATAAATATATTTTCTCTGGAGTTTTTTGTATTTTTTGAAAACATGTCAATGCATTAAGATACACTTACATTTATATATAAGCATATATATATATATATATATATATATCTATCTAAACATTAAAGTGATCTTGGTTACAACCAAACCTCATGCAAAATAAAAATTTCATGTAGTATATTTAAACTTATATTTCACATAATACATTTATTATTCTTATAGATAATTTATCATAACCAATGTTTATATCTAGAACATAAATTTATAAAACATTTCAAAGAATAAAGAAATCCATTTTTATAATAATATCAGATTTTAAACCATAAAATTCAATTGAAAAACTTTAATGAAATAAGAAAGAAAAAAATGCTGATATTATGTATAACACATGGCCATAGATAAATGTGATTGTGACATCCTTAAAATAACATAAAACCATGCTTATTTATCTTTGAGCAATGATATTTAAATTATAGACATGTTGATAAACATCTTTTATATATATTTGACATGGAGTCTGTAATTCTAAATCCAAACATCAATAAATGTAAATATCACTTAGAAAGATAAATGTGGAATTAGATTAAAACATTTATACAAAAGTGAAACGATGGTTTTAGAATCCGACATAGATTGAAAAAATATATTAAATTTTGAAAAAGTAAATATACACCCTTACATTATTATTTCCAATGTAATTATACACATATCTGTATATATATTTTTAAGATCAAACATAAACTAATTAAATAAAATAAAAAATTCAAGAATCAAAGTTGAATAATAATTGAATAAAAACATAACAAAAAAATATATCTTACCTTAAATAAAATGGAAATAAAAGTATCCAAAAGTGGTTATTCCCTTTAAATTTGATTTTAAAGAGGAGAAATATTTGAAAATAATATTAAACTATCTGTTACAATTAATGTATGAAAATCAGAAAAATAGATATTATGAAACAGAGAGTCCCCTAAAAATATAAAATCTAAAAATAATGATAATACCATACTAAAAACCATTCAAATTAAGAATTATATTTTGAAAACATCACTCCCTTATAATTTATTTAAAGGGCTTATATTTACTTAAAATTAAATAATAAAAGAAAATATATTGAAGTTTACCTTACAAAAACAAAAATATGGAAATGTATAGAAAGTTTTTTTTGAAAATACATAATCTCTTACCTTATATACTCTGAAAGCTAAAGCCATATATTTATATTCACATCTTAAAAAAATATAATTTCATTAGAAAAAATATGCCCTTAGTAACACAAAAGTACAACATAAATTAAATAAATGAAAACCTTTACCAATATAAAAGTTCAATTAAACATTTAATTAAAAATAAATATTTCACTATTATGAAAAACTAAAAATCATAATTAATGTAGTTTTTTTATAATGAAGTATAAATTTAGAGTAAAATAAAGGATTCCTTACTAGTTTTATGCATAGTTAGAATTTTCCTTCTTCTGATCGACACAGCTCAATTCCCACTACATACTCATAGAAGTGGAAAATACAATGGATATGTCCCTCTACCCCTGCTAAACCGGGACTCGCCCAAAATCCAATGAAATAAAAGTGAAGGAACTACTACTTATATAGTAGTCTCAAAGACTATTGATAAACTAAAAGAATATTGATCATGCTCTAATGATGCTTGTCATGCAAGAAGAAGAAACACTAACAGTGACTATTTTTTTAATACCCTAGAAATAGATTTATAAAATATATATTTACTTGTCACATTCAGAGAAGAATACATATGAAGTGGAAAAACAATGCACATGTCATTTTTGGGTCATAATACCAGTATTTTAAAATATCACAAATCAATAAATGGAAACAAAATGATGAAAAAATTCAATGAATGAAAATTATTTCAATAATCAAATAGTTTGCAGAAAACAACATGAAAGTGAATTGGCCAACAAATTATTTATGCACAAATTATAAAAATCTTAATCGAACAATAAAGAAGAAAAATGATATGAAAATAAATCAATAATTTTTTTAAACTGATAATCCATATCCAGAAAAATATGGAAATATAGTTGATGAAATTTAAAACAAACCGATGTGGAATAAGAAAGTGGATGAATATTGATAATAATGGAATTCAATAAACCAAAAACGAAACAAGAAAATAGATTTGGACAATCTATAAATTAAATATAAAACACCAAAATTGTACAGATCTACAAATCAAGACATGTGGTAGGAAATTTACATCCAAAATCTCAACCACAAACACACCTCAAGCTCAATCTCACAACTACATTACTCATCTTTACGACTTAAAGAAATTAGATCTTGTAGTCTTGTGCAGATCTACGTTGTCCTGAACTCCCGGTCGCACTCAACAATCTAACTCGTGCTCTTATCTTTCTCCTGAGCTCGGTGTCATCCATGGCTTCAACCACTGCTCACACCCATATGCCCTTGAAAATGCCGCTTGGTTTCACAGTGTTCGAACTCTCCTGAAACCCTAACCCGACTTCATCTTCAAATATTTCTTTTCATTTTTTTAAAATAAAACAATTATCTTAATATATATATCATTTTGTTATATATATATATATAAACATCTAAATTCATTATTTTTAATTTCAATGTTTTTATTATAATTGTTTATTTAACCCCTTATTAAAATAATTTCAAAACATAAATTTTATAGTTTTTATATTTGAAACATATATATAATTTTATATGTTAACATAACATTATTAATTATTTTAAATTTCAAAAATGAATTATTATTTATATTTTTTTAAAGGTATATGATAATTTATATAAACATTAACATTATGAATCATAAATTGTAATATATGTGCATATACAATAACTTCTAAATTAATTGGTCTTAAATAATATTATCTGTTTGTTTAAAACATTATATTTACATAGTTATTTAAAAACAATGATTTCTCAAATACATCATTATAGTTTAGTTTCTTTTTTAAAAATTTGTTATATAACATTCTAAAAATAATTCACAATTATAAAAATAATTCATAAATATATACTATAATGAAAATAATATTATGTTCCTTTTAAAAAAATATGTTACATTTATTATTAACTTTAATTAAAATATATCAGAAAATATCTTGTCAAG
This sequence comes from Viscum album, assembly GCA_963277665.1. Lineage (NCBI taxonomy): Eukaryota > Viridiplantae > Streptophyta > Magnoliopsida > Santalales > Viscaceae > Viscum > Viscum album. Next base: position 1,210,746,745 of record OY728127.1, read on the forward strand.
ATACTAAATTTCATACAAGTATAATTAATTTATATTATTTCAATATGTATTTAAAAAGTGTAATGATGAAAAATAACATAAATAAAAAGAAACAAATTTCATTATAATTAAATTAAATCTCATAGTTTTATAAAAATATTTTATACCGTTATTTATTTACAATTATAATTCATTAATTAATTAATTAAAATATCTGGGTTATTACAATATATATATATATATATATATATATATTATACATATAATATTGAAAAAACATATTTAGATGATTGGTAAGGTGTCTATGTAACACCCCAAGCTTCCACGGTACGTTTCCCTTAGAATAATTCAATAACGTGTGTTGTACGCAACCTCGACTTCTAACACACCACAACTAATTAAACTAGCCATTATGAATAGTAATACCCACTTTTTGAAATTTTATAAATTTTATTTATCGAAATGGACTTCATTTTTGGATTCGGAATATCGAAATCAGCCTAGGGTGAATTTTTGGTATTTTTCTGAAAAACTTCATTTTTTGATAAATAGTGAAACCACTAAGTGGTAGTTAAAAAAACTGAATTTTTCATAAAACATAATTTTACTGCTTCTGTGAGTTGAATATCAAAAATATGAGATACACTGTTGATATTAGTAAGTAAAATGTGGTTCAATGAGATGAAAATAATTTTTGGTGAATAGAAACTTTTTACTTTTATTTACCACAGTTAATAGTAAATAGTGTAATTAAAGGTAAGAATGATAATATTTTTACCCTGACATGTGTCCTAATTCTATTGGATAAGCATAATTCGATGAAAAACAATCTTAGGAATAAAATATGAACCTCTTTGGACCACTTGGATAAGATCAGGACATTTATTATTATTTAATTCAAAGTAGAGTTAAAAGAGTTAAAATCAAAGATTAATAACTAAAACATTTTTAATATAGGGCTAAACATAGGATAAATTAGATTATAAATATTCATTATAAAGATAAAAATATTTCTTACATAATTAAATATTATTTATAATTTTTAGGCATTAAATAATTTAATTTATTTATGACACAATGGTGATGCAGTAATTACCATAATAGTGAAAAATTAAGATAATTGATATTATAAATAACCAAATAAATATAATTTGAGACTTTTTATAAATTCCAATAATTTTTTAGGTTAATAAGATATGTTATGATTTATTTAATTAACTTTTTTCTAAGTAATCATTCTGTTATAATTTTTAAAAAAATTAATTTTCCAAATAGTGTTAAAATTGACATAAAAGAGTTTTTAAAACAAATATTATATTATTAATTGATATTCTATTACTCAAAATCTAAGGTTTGGACAAAGCGATTAAATATTATTATATATGACATTAATGAACCACTTGAGTTTATCTTGGATATTTATAGTAATTTTATTAACCATATAATATAAAAATACAAAGAAACATAGTAATAGTGAAACTAATTAACTAAGAGATAATACATAATGATAAGCTTAATTTAGTAACCCAAACCTGTCTAAATCCTATTGGTTGAGTTTTTTGCGATCCATACCCACCTTATATTTGAAATAAATCACTTTGGAGCCATTATAAACCGAATATGAATTTATTATAAAATAATATTTCTAGATTTTCCTAAGGTGCCCCTCACCCCTCTTATAAAAGGGCACTCCCCCTTATCTCAATCTCACACCTTCAAAGCCTTTTGGCTCAGCCAAACTCTGCCCAATTATCCTCTAAACATTTCTCCCTTCATCCTATAATCCCTTATTTATTCAGAAAGTCATCCTAAGGAGTCCTTTTGATCAAATCAAAAGGAAGAACCCGAGGAAGAGGTAACGTTTTCACCACACTCTTTCAAGTTCCTTTATTCTTACACTTCCTCTTTGTTTATTATTTCCATTCTAAAATAATAAATCCAGTATCTTATATATACTGTGATTTTATTATAAATATGGCACAACCATATTCAGTATTCTACCCATCATTTGAATGATATGTCACCATATGTGCGTACGTACGGCTTACCGTCTCCACGTTGTGGTGTAATTGTTATTCAATACATTATTATTTGTATGGGTATAATAATGAGTATAAATGATGTAAATAATTAATATGACATTATAATGATTCTGTATATATGATATACCATTCAATTATTTTTTAATATCAAAAGAATGATATTGTCGCTTGTGCGTACGTACGGAATACCGTCTCCACGAACGGGATAAGATTCATTCCCCATCGTATCCATTCAAGAATAATTTTCATTTGATGGTGAAAAATGATGTTTATAGACTTAATATCATTCTGAATATTAATAATATACAACCTATCCATTACAAACATGTCTTACTTAACCAAACATATAAGGAGAACGAATCAGTTATCACCCGAAATGACGATAATACTAAGATATAATTAATAAAGCAATGTTAAAAGATTATATATGATATCATATTGATGTAGATTATTATTGTATAATTTAATAACAATGGTTTAACTATTATATAGGAGGTTAGCATACCATCGACTAAGGAAAAGTACAAGGTAATGTGTTTTCATCTCACTCCTAATTCCCATGAGATTCATGACATATTGCCACAATTACCTTTTGTGTGGTGTATGTACTGCCCATAATTGTATTATTTGTGTAATACACTTTACCTTATGTGTATTTAGATATTCATTGTATAATACCTCTTTCATGGGCTGTATGTTCTGTAAGTTACCAAATTGGTAAGGGTTAATTTCGCAATCTCTTTATTATTTGAGGTTGTTTTTACGTAAATATCTACTGGGACATATTTTTTTATCAATGTCTATGTTTTATGAAAGAGTTTTAAAAGGGATTATTTTAAGGGAATTTTTACTAAAACATCATTTAATATGATTTAAATATTTATTCTTCTAAATCATTATCATTAATTTCCGTGTCTTCACAATGGTTTTTAAGGATTTATTTATATGGACATGAATGTTTTTAAAATGTTAATTACTTTAAAAAGTTTCAAAGTGGTATGGGACACTTTGATTCAAAAATGTCATTAAATGACTTCTTTTTTAAATTGTGTGACTTATAAACTTTTTCATGAAAAAGTGGTATTTTTCTCAAATATATGAAAATCCAGTGCAAATGTATACATATTTAACGCAAGCTTAAAAATGTTTTCCGAAAACCTGACTCTTTAGTGTGGTAGACAGGAAGGGATTAGGCGTGGACCTATCATGGCATGTAATTATTCGAGTAGTCTCAGAATTATTTATTTTGTTTTCATATGCTTGCATAATGTTTTTAGAAAAACACTAGAGTATATTTTAGCAATTTTAAATAAAATTATCTTTTAAAAAATTTGCATCGGTAGGTCTCATGAGACAAACTGGTGTCTTAGCACGAGGCCTTGACAAAATCTTATTTGTTTTCTTGGCACGAGGCCTTGGATATGTGGTTATGATAGTCTAGCATTATGTATTCCCTTATTATGAAAGTGGTTATTTATATTTCATGTGATTATTCGACTAGTAGAATATCCATGTGAGTAAGTAAATGGAATTATTTGATTTTATATTTTCCATATTATGATGAAGTTCAAGTTTTATAAGGCTTTTGTTTTAGTTATACATTTCCTTAAATGCTTATGTTTACTTATGAAAGTTTCCGCTATATTGTTATCCTTACATAGCATTTGAGCTCACCCATTTCAATGTTTTATTTTTCCCTGGATGTGAAGAAGTGTATTATGACTGACTTGCAGGAATAATATGTGGGGATGTGAAGACAAGTTGTTGTTGTAGTTTTATTCAATTTATGATGTAATGTAAGACATATGAATATATCTAGTGTTTCCAAGGCTACTAAACCAATCGGTCTTTCAAGATTTGATCCTTTGGGATCATGCCAATTATATAATAATGCACCGACTCTGTGTAACTGGGGTCAGGGCATTACAGTTGGTATTAGAGGATGTTTAGTAGAAACCTTGGAACCTAGATTTAGATAAACTCTGATTAGTGCACATAGCCTTACGATAGTGTTTGAGTATTAGTATAGAAGAACATCCTAGAATTTTGGTAAAGTAGAGTTTTTGTGTATTTTCCGAGCAATACATCCCTATCTGAATACGAGCAGGTAGAGGCGGCTCTGGCACAGATGTACCTAGGAGTGAAAACTCTGACAAGGAGTTTCGGGCTTGACCCGGGGTATCCTGGTACATGACAACGAGCCTTGCTGCACTCTTGTTTAAGACACTCCCGGGGGATATGCTTAGGATAATTCATGATTTATTTACAAACCATTATGAAGGATTTATGAGTATATACCTCCTCAAAGAAATCCTTTTATGATTATGGATTATATCCATAAACTGTTCCATTTATGTTAAGTGTTTTACAAGTATTGAATTATTTATTTTGATTCATAAACTAATCTAGTTTATTCCATTGTTTAGAAATGGAACCTAGTGGAAGGAATGGAAATCGTGTCAATACACACACTCCATGTAGGGATTTCCCTCCTGCTCAAGATAATTATAGTGGAGCTTGTGATGCAACTGGTGCTGAGAAGCTAATTACCGTACTGGGACAACTCACTCAGGTTATGAATAATAAACTTACTCGTATGAATCACCATGATCCGCAGCGTGGAGGATCAATATTAGATCACTTCATGAGGCAACAGCCACCAACGTTTAATGGGGGTACAAATCAACTAGTAGCTGAGAAATGGATCAATTCCTTTGAGAAAATATTCCACGCCTTGGGGTGTAGAGAAAGGGAAAAAGTTATCATGGAAGTTTACTGCCTCACTGGAGATGCTGATCAATGGTGGTCCTTGATTCAAAATACAAAGGAAGTTAAAGAAGTATCATATATGGAATGGAGGTAATTTAAAGATATTTTCATAGAAAAATACTTTCCTCATGACCATCGAGCAGATATGGAAAGGCATTTTCTCAATCTGAAGTAAAAGGAGGATTAAAATGTTGCGATGTATGAGGCTAACTTTACATGGTTTGCAAGGCATGCAGCTAATTATATACGTAACCCAAGAAGTAAGATTGATCGTTTCTTGGATGGGTTAAAACAATTTCTTCATCGAGCTTTAGTATCACAATCCTTCTCTTCATGAGAAGACATTGTCTTATGTGCTATCAAGATGGAAAAGGAATTCTCTATGTCTTATGACATTAAAGAAAAGAAGAATAAGAAGAGATCTGATGATCACTCTGAAAATGAAAATAAGGGGAAGAAGGAAAAATTTTAATATAGATCCTACAGTAAATGTGGGAAGAAACACCCTGTTACTTGTTTGAAGGGAATGGGAGTCTGTTACAAGTGTGGTGAAAAAGGACACCAAGATCATGATTGCAAAGGGAAGAAAGAAGCTACCGATGTTCAGTGCTACAATTATAGGGAGATGGAACATTATGCAAATGAATGTATTAAGCATCAGGAGAACTTACCTCAAGAGAGGCCAAGGGATCAAAGCCAAGGATATGCTATCACTACTGCTGAGGTAGATTCTTCGAAAGACGTGGTGGCAGGTAATTTAATGGTTTCCTCAAGTTTAGCAAATGCATTATTTGATTCTGGATCATCGTATTGTTTCTTATCTTCCCAGTTTTCTAAGAAAATTAGATATTTCCAATATGATTTAACAAGAGAGTTGTCAGTCAAAACCCCTAAGGGAAGTATCATTGCTACAAAGTTCTGTGGATCTGTTCCCATTAGGGCATATAAATGTTCTCTATCTTCTGATCTCATCGTCATACCCATGAATGAATTTGATATAATCCTCAGTATGGATTGGATTTTGGACCATGATGCAAAAATTTATTGTAAGAAGAAGGAGGTTAAGATTTTTGATGATGATGATAAGGAACAACATATCTTTAGAGAAGAATCGTCACCACCTAATTCTTATCTAGATTCACCCCCAATAGCTCAACTAAATTCAATTATTGGGGAGGAAGAGAATGAAATAACTATGGGTGAGGAAAGGAATATTCAAATAGATGATGTACCTATTGTGCAAGAATATGTTGATGTTTTTCCATAATATTTACCTGGACATCCTCCAGAACGAGAAGTTGAGTTTTCCATTGATTTAATTTCTAGATCAAGGCCCATATCGAATACCCCTTATAGAATGGCCACTGTGGAATTAGTTGAACTAAAGAAACAACTAGAGGAATTGAGTAATAATGGATTTATTCTCCCTAGTGTTTCTCCATGGGGAGACCCTGTTCTTTTTGTTAAAAATAATGTTGGATCTATGAGGTTATGTATCTACTACAGGGAGATCAATGCTATAACAATAAAGAACAAGTATCTCCGACCTCGCATTGATGATTTATTTGACCAAATGCCTGGAGCTGAATACTATTCAAAGATTAACCTTCGATCTGGATGTCATCAGTTGTGTGTGAAGAAGGAAGACATTCTGAAGACAGCGTTTCGAACAAGGTACGGGCATTACGAATTTACAGTAATGCCTTTTGGATTGACTAATGCACCCTCTGTATTCATGGATCTAATGAATAGTGTTTTCAAAGAATATCTCGAAGATTTTGTGGAAGTATTTATTGATGATATCTTGGTATACTCCAAAAGCTACGAAGATCATGAAAATCACTTACGCATTATCCTGAAGACTCTTAGAAGACATGAATTATATGGGAAGTTTAGAAAGTGTGAATTATGGCTTCAGGAGACTTCTTTTCTTGGCCATATTTTCTCAAAGGATGTAATCTCTGTTGATCCTTATAAGACAAGAGCAATCCATGAATGTCCATCACCGATGAGTATAACCGAGGTACACAGTTTCATTGGTTTAGAAGGTTATTATCGACGTTTCGTCCAGAATTTTGCCCGAATGGCTAACCCATTAACGAAACTCACACGTAAAGGGGTTAAATTTGTTTGGACAAATGAGTGTGAAGAATGTTTTGAAGAACTGAATAGAAGATTAGTCAATGATTTTATATTGACTCTACCATCGGGGAATGATGGGTTCGTTATTTATAGTGATGCATCGAAGAAATGACTTGGTTTTGTCCTTATGCAGACTGATAGGGTTATTGCCTATGCATCATGACAGCTTAAAATTCATGAGAAAAACTATCCTACTCATGATCTTGAGTTAGATGTTGTAATCTTTTCATTGAAGATATGGATACATTATCTCTATGGTGAAAAATGTGAGATATATACCGATCAAAAAAGATTGAAGTATATCTTCTCTCAAAAAGAACTCAACATGAGGCAAAGGCGATGGATTGAACTACTCAAGGATTATGATTGCATGATACACTACCACTCGGGGAAGTCAAAAAAGGTGGCAGATGATTTGAGTAGAAAATATCATGGTGTTTTGAACATGCTGAGAGTGGAAAGGGATCCTATTTTCATGGATCTAGTAAAGATGGATATAAGAATCACCATGGAATGTGAAACATCAAAACCTTTTCAAATTATTGCCAAACCAACTTTACTAGAGAGGATAAATAGTTCTCAGGCAGATGATGAAGAGTTTAAAAATAAGATTAAAGCTATGAATAATGGAAGATTGAGTGACTTTGTGTAAGAAGATGGAATTTTGAAATTTAGGAGGAGACTTTGTGTTCCTGAAATACCTGTTTTAAAGAGGGAATTATTGGATGATGCTCATAGTTCCAATTTCTCTATACACCTTGGGAGCACCAAAATGTATAGAGATTTGAAGGATCATTTTTGGTGGGACAATATGAAGAGAGAGATTGTTGATTTTTTATTAAGATGTATGGTTTGTCAACAAGTGAAAGCTGGAAGGCAACAAACTGGAGGGGTCATGCAACCTCTTCCCATACCTGAGTGGAAATGGGATAATATTACAATGGACTTTGCCATGGGACTACCAAGGACTCCTAGAAGGAATGATGCAATATGGGTCATTGTTGATAGTCTTACTAAGTCAGCACATTTTCTTGCTATAAGGGAGGATTTACCACTTGAACGTCTAGCAAGACTATATATTAATGAAGTTGTGAGACTTCATGGAGTACCCTTATCGATTGTTTCTGATCGTGATCCATGTTTTAATACATGATTCTGGAAGAGTCTTCAGAAGGCCTTTGATACTAAATTTCATTTGAGCACTGCATACCACCCTCAAATAGATGGTCAATTATAACGTACTATTCAAACCTTAAAAGACATGTTGATATCATGCTCACTTGACTTTCAGGGTATGTGGGATCAATATTTAACTTTGGTATAATTTTACAATAATAATAGCTTCCATTCAAGCATTCATATGGAACCATATGAAGCGTTATATGTAAAGAGATGTCGCACACCAACCTGTTGGGATGACGTTGGTGAAAGAAAACTTGTAGGCCCATAACTGGTGGAGGAAATGATGGAAAAGGTGAAGGTATTCCAAAACCACATCAAAGCAGCTCAAAGTAGGCAGAAGAGCTATGACGATAACTGAAGGAAGGATGTGGAGTTCCATCGAGGAGATCATGTTTTCTTAAAGGTATCTCCATAGAAGGGAGTTATACATTTCGGTAAGAAAGGTAAATTGAGTCACAGGTACAAAGGACCTTTTGAAATTCTAGATCATATTGGGGTTGTAGCTTACCATTTGGCAATGCCGCCAAGTCTCTCCAATGTTCACGATGTGTTCCACATATCACTGTGGAGAAAATACATGCCTGACCCAACGCATGTACTGACCTATGCGGAATTGGATCTGGAACCCGATCTGTCTTATTGCAAAGATCTCGTCAGGATCCTTGACACCCGAGAGCAAGTGTTGAGAAACCGGACGACTCATCTGGTAAAAGTCCTATGGAGAAACCATAAGATGGAAGAGGCAATGTGGGAACCCGAGGAACTTATGATGAAGAACCACCCGAGTCTTTTTATGCAGTAATACCCTAGAGATTTTGAGGAAGCAATTATTTTAAGGAGGGATAATGTAACACCCCAAGTTTCCACGGTACGTTTCCCTTAAAATAATGCAATAGTGTGTGTTGTAAGAAACCTCTAGTTCTAACACACCACAACTAATTAAACTAGTCGTTATGAATAGTAATACCCACTTTTTGAAATTTTATAAATTTTATTTATCAAAATGGACTTCATTTTTGGATTCGGAATATCAAAATTATTCTAGGGTGAATTTTATGTATTTTTCTGAAAAACTTCATTTTTTGATGAATAGTGAAACCACTAAGTGGTAGTTAAAAAAACTAAATTATTCATAAAACATAATTTTACCTCTTCTGTGAGTTGAATTTCCAAAATACAAGAGACATGGTTGATATCAGTAAGTAAATTTTTTTTCAATGAGATGAAAATAATTTTTGGTGAATCGTCACTTTTTACTTTTATTTACCACGGTTAAAAGTAAATAGTGTAATTAAAGGTAAGAATGATATTATTTTTACCCTAACACATGTCCTAATTCTATTTGATAATCATAATTCGAAGAAAAACAACCTTAGTAATAAAATATGAACCTCTTTGGTCCACTTGGATTAGATTAGGACATTTATTATTATTTAATTCAAAGAAGAGTTAAAAGGGTTGAAATCAAAGATTAATAAATAAACATTTTTAATATAGGGTTAAACATAAGATAAATTAGATTATAAATATTCATTAGAAATCTAAAACGATTTCATACATAATGATATTTTATTTATAATTTTTAGACGTTAAATTATTTAATTTATTTATGACACAATGGTGATGCAGTAATTACCATAATAGTGAAAAATTAAGATAATTAATATTATAAATACCCAAATAAATATAATTTGAGACTTTCTATATATTAAACTAATTTTCTAGGTTAATATGACATGTTAGTATTGATTTAATTAATTTTTTTTGAAGTAATCATTCTGTTATGATTTTCAAAAAAATCAATTTTCCAAATAGTGTCAAAATTGACATAAAAGAGTTTTTTAAAAAATATTATATTATTAATTGATATTCTATTCATAAAAATAAAAGGTTCGAAAAAAAGGATTAAATATTATTATATATGACATTAATTAACCTCTTGCGGTTCTCTTGGATGTTTATAGTAAGTTTATTAACCATATAATGTAAAAATACAAAGAGACATAGTAAAAGTGAAACTAATTAACTAAGAGTTAATAATTAAAGATAAGGATAATTTAGTAACCCAAATCTGTCTAAATCCTATTGGTTGAGTAGTTTTTGGACCCATCCCCACCTTATCATCGAAATAAATCACTTTGGAGCTATTAGAAACCGAATATAAATTTATTTAAAATAATATTTCTAGCTTTTCCTAAGGTGCCCCTCACCCCTCTTATAAAAGGGCACTCCCCCTTCTCTCAATATCACACCTTCAAACCCTTTTGGCTCGGCCAAACTCTACCCAATTATCCTCTCAAATTTTCTCCCTTCATCCTAGAATCCCTATTTTAGTCATAAATCCATCCTAAGGAGTCCTTTTGATCAAATCAAAAGGAAGAACCCGAATAAGAGGTAACATTTTTACCACCCTCTTTCATGTTCCTTTCTTCTTCCACTTCCTCTTTGTTTATTATTTTCATTCTAATATAATAAATCCAGTATCTTATATATAATTTGATGTTATTATAAATATGGCACGACCATATTCAATATTTTACCCATCATTTGAATGACATGTCACCATACGTGTGTACGTACGGCTTACTGTCTCCATGTCGTGGTGTAATTGTTATTTAATACATTATTATTTGTATGGGTATAATAATGAGTATAAATGGTGTAAATAATTAATATGACATTATAATTATTCTTTATATATGATATACTATTTAATTATATTTTAATATCAAAATAATGATATTGTCGCTTATGCGTACGTACAAAATACCATCTCCACGAACGCGATAAGATTCATTCCCCATCGTATCCATTCAAGACTAATTTTCATTTGATGGTTAAAAATAATGTTTATAGACTAAATATCATTCTGAATATGAATAAGATACAACCTATCCATTACAAACATGTCTTACGTAACCAAATATAGAAGGAGAACGAATCGGTTATCACCCGAAACGATGATAATACTAAGATATAATTAATAAATCAATGTTAAAAGATCATATATGATATCATATTGATGTATATTATTATTGTATAATTTAATAACAATGTTTTAACTATTATATAGGAGGTTAGAATACCATCGACCAAGGAAAAGTACAAGGTAAGGGGTTCTCATCTCACTCCTTATTCCTATGTGATTCATGCCATATTGCCACAATTACCTTTTGTGTGGTGTATGTACTGCCCATAATTGTATTCTTTGTGTAATACACTTTACCTTATGTGTATTTAAATATTCATTTTATAATACCTCTTTCATGGGTTGTATGTTTCGTAAGTTACCAAATTGGCAAGGGTTAATTTCACAATCTCTTTATTATCTGAGGTTGTTTTTACGTAAATATCTACTGGAACATATTTTTTTATCAATGTCCATGTTTTATGGAAGTGTTTTGAAAGGGTTTATTTTAAGGGAATTTTTACTAAATCATCATTTAAAATATTTTAAATATTTATTCTTCTAAATCTTTCTCATTAATTTCCATGTCTTCAAAATGGTTTTTAAGGATTTATTTTTATGGACATGAATGTTTTTAAAATGATAATTCCTTTAAAAAGTCTCAAAGTGGTATGGGACACTTTGATTCAAAAATGTCATTAAATGACTTCTTTTCTAAATTGTGTGAATTATAAATGTTTTCATGAAAAAGTGATTTTTTTCTCAAATATATTAAAATCTAGTGCAAATGTATACGTATTTAACGCAAGCTTAAAAATGTTTTCAGAAAACCCAACTCTCGAGTGTGGTTAACAGGAAGGGATAGGGCGTGGACCCATCATGGCCTGTAATTAGTCGAGTAGTCTCAAAATTATTTATTTTTTTTAGAAGCTTTCATAATGTTTTTAGAAAAACACTGGAGTATATTTTAGTAATTTTAAACATAAGTATCTTCTAAAAAATTTGCATCGGTAGGTCTCATGAGACAAACTAGTGTCTTGGCACGAGGCTTTGACAAAATCTTATTTGTAGTCTTGGCACAAGGCCTTGGCTATGTGGTTATGATAGTCTGGCATTATGCATTACCTTATTATGAAAGTGGTTATTGATATTGCATGTGATTTTTTGACTAGTAGAATATCCATGTGAGTAAGTAAATGGCATTATTTGATTTTATCTTTTCCATATTATGCTGAAGTTCAAGTTTTATAAGGCTATTGTTTTAGTTATGCATTGACTTAAATGCTTATGTTTACTTATGAATGTTTCCGCTATATTGTTATCCTTACTTAGCATTTGAGCTCACCCATTTCAATGTTTTATTTTTCCCTGGATGTGAAGAAGTGTATTATGACTGACTAGCAGGAATAATCTGTGGGGATGTGAAGACAAGTTGTTGTTGTAGTTTTATTCAATTTATGATGTAATGTAAGACATATGAATATATCTAGTGTTTCCAAGGCTACTAAACCAATCGGTCTTTCAAGATTTGATCCTTTGGGATCATGCCAATTATATAATAATGCACCGACTCTGTGTAACTGGGGTCAGGGTGTTATAGTCTAGATATTTATCCAGGCGCACAAGATCAAATGATTGGATCTGTGAATTTTATTAGTTTTAAAATGATCTATCCATGGGTAGAGGAATGTGACAATAGGTTTGGGATATATTCATAGGAATTATTTCCCTAGAAATATCCATCTATATCCAAGGGCATTGACCTGTGGATTTAGGTGACTTATGGAGTAATTTCCATATTACGACTCTGCTTTTTCTTACATTACTCTTACATCATTTAAAGAAAAAAAATATAATATTTTTAAAATTATAGTATCAAACAGTTTACTATCTTGTGAAAATTAGGACCATACATAAATTTAACATAATAAAACAAAAAAATATATTAATTCCTTCATCTCTAGCTTCTTAGTGTCCCTTGTGTTCACATTGGTACAAGTAATCACCTGAGGATATACGTCAAATAATGTGGTGAGATAATATCTTAGTAATAGGATAGATAAAAATATGAATCAATATAAAATGGGGTGAGAATAATCATAACATAAACATAGGATCATCATTATAATAATGAGAATAATCATTAGATAAATTCATGGAATGTGACAAGACATAAAAATAGAACATCATGTCTTAGTGGTCAAATACCACACATAGTTGTGAAAATTATCGCCTCATATCCCCACATATTTCAGTTTACCTCATGAAATTCATCACATTAACCAATTAATTGGAATTATATATAATTTTGGGTGCATCTGGAACATCGTAACTTCTATATGCACAATATAATTCTGGGTGCACCTGTCACATCATAACATTTTCATTAGCATGCATTCCACATAGAACGTATATCAATATTAGACATAAAATAACCCATGTAAAGGAATGGGTTTCATTTAATAGATCATAAATTCATGACTAAAATTGGGGTTCCAAAAAGAAAGGGGGAATAACATACTTGGTATCAGAATCATCAATCTTGAGTGAAGAAGAAACAATCTCAAGAGAATTAAAAGATGTGTTTTTTGAAATAAGAGTAGTTTTGAGAAAATATTTTCATTTGACATAAAACCAGATTAAAAACATATATATCCCAAATAAAAATTTATCAATAATTTAAATTTTATTTAAGGTATATTAATTGAAAAACCATACTAAAAATGGAGTGAAAGAGAGAAAACCCAAATAAATAGAGTTGGTTTCGAGAAACCCCCCTTCCTAAGTCTGAATGCATTCTTCAGTTTAATATCATAAATAATAAAATAAAATTAATTAATTAACAAATAAATAACCTTTTATACATTAGTTTCATTCATTATAGTTTTATTAAGTTCATTTACAATAATTTTGATGAGTTATAGAGTTTAATTTCATCACTCGTGAGTGTCTATTTTCTTGGTTTTCATGATCGGTTTGCTAGTATATGAATATAAAAGATTGTTTAAAATGAGGATATTTGTCTAGAATAAAAATTACTTGTTATTAAATAACTAATATATCATTAAATGTTCTTATAATCATTTTTTATATTTTATGAGTATGAATTACTAGATAAATAGTTAATAATAATCATTTAAGTTAAATTTGGTAGTTTTTTATCACAATGAAATTGTTTTGTTTTATCATTTAGTTTTATGTATATTTGTTACTTACATAACAAAAAAAAGTTTATAACATAAATTTTAAAATATATTTCACCAATTATAATGGTTATACTACCAGAATTTAAGGAGGTAAAGTAAAATTAAAACTTTTCATCCATGAAGGTGATAAAAAAACATCTCACAGATGACGTTTCAATTTTTAGAATAGAAGGGAGGGGGAATTTGATTGATGATGGATTATTTCATTTGAATAAAAAACTAAAAAATATGTAAGGTACTGGAGCTATAAACCTATTTGGATGATGGGAGGTGAGGATATAATATGAAAAGAAAATAACTTGAAAAAAAAATTAAAAGAAATGAAGGTGGATTTTACCTCTGTAATTTCTCCTCCTTAAGAACCTCCTTAGAAAAAAGGTTTTGCTATTTTGTTGAGAAAAAAAGATCCTAGACTTGTGGGTATGGTATTAGTAATATTATTTTGAATAATTTGGACAAGGATCTAGGATTTAGAGGTGTGAGGTGAAGGGGTGGTGAGGGGTGGTATTTATAATGGACGAGATGAGTGTTTTCTTATTATTTTATTCATTAGTTTATTATTTTGGATCAAGACTACGAATAGTTTAAGAATTATCAGTACATATATTAAAATAATGAAGAAGAATTCATGATTATGGTTCTTAATTCAGTGATGACTCAAGAAATAGTGTATTTAACTTATGATGTATTTATACCATAAATTATTATATTTCACTTTACACCAAAAATGAAACTATTTTAGAAAAATCCCAAAAAATAATCCTATCCATTTTTAAATGTGTAGAACTAAAAAATGAACTCCATTTTTTGAAAATAGTTGTATAAAAATTAGAAATTTAATTTTTTATTAAAATCATCATTTACATAAAAAATACAGATTTTAAAATTATAACTGATTTTATATCATGTTGAAAAATAAACTCAGGTCTCATAAAATTATATTTAAATTTTAAGACAACAAAATACTAATTTATAAATACATTTTATGAAAATAATTTTTTTTAAAATTATTAAATTAATAATAAAATTCTAATTAAATATTTATGACTCACGAAAATACCAAAAATTAATTAATAATTTTTAAAACATTTATTTACTAATACTATGATATAATTATACCATACATTCATTTATAAGATGACTAAATAATATTTATACTTTCAAGGGTGAGCTTATTAATCATTTGGCCAGTTTACAATTCATATGGTCATATTACAATTACTAATGTCAAGCTACTATTTCATTGGTATAGGTTCCTTAACTTCTAGAAATACATTTTATTTCATTAATTATTCATTTATAATATTTTTATTGTGTTATAAATGTGGTTTTTTATGGTTTATAATATATGAAAAAATTTTTGAGAAGGGAGTTGCCATCGATAAAATTTTTGGGTTGTTACATTCTTCCCCCTTAGGAAATTTCACCCTAGAAATTTCATTTTACAAACTTTGGTGAAAATAAGTGAGGTTATTTATCCTTCATAGATTCCTTTGGTTCCCTTGTTTTCTCTTCATACTTATGGTTCTTCCATAGTACTTTGACCAGGTGGGTAGTCTTATTGTATAGAACTTTATCTTTGTGGTCCAAGATCTTCACTAACTACTCCTCGTAAGATAGATCATTTTCCAACTATACCATCTTAAGATTAAGTACATGTGAGGGATATGGTATGTACTTCCTCAAGAGGGATACATAGAATAAAACATGTTTTTTTGAAATAGTAGGTGGAAGTTCCAGTTGATAGGTCACAACTCTGACATGATCAAGGATATTGAAGGGGCCAATGTGCCTAGCACTCAGTTTTCCTTTCCTCTAAAATCTCATGATCCTCTTCCGTAGAGATATATAGAGGAACAACATGTCTCTATCCTAAAACTCAAGGTCTCATCGATGATTATCTACATCGCTATTTTTTTGACTATGGGCTACAATGATGTAATGTGGAACGGTTTTCACCTTTTCCACCATTTCTTCAACCATTTCAGGTTTTAGTAGATTATTTTCACCGAATTCATCCTAGCACGCTAGTGTTATTCATATTATCCCATAGATGGATTCATATGGAACCATTTTGATTCTCTAGTGGAAAATATTGTAGTACTAGTACTCAACTAGAGGTTGATGTTGGTCCCATAAGCCTTTTAATTCAATAAAACATTCCCTCAACATGTATTCTAGTTTCTGAATAGTACGTTCTGATTGACCATCAGTTTGAAGATGATAATCCATAATGAAGTTAAGCTCAGTATTTAAAGAATTTTGGATACTTTTCCAAAATATAGAGGTGATTCTCAGATATTGATCAGATATAATCAATAGTGGTTCTCTGTGTAGGTTTACCACTTATCTAAAATATATTCTTTCAAGTTTATAAAATGAAAAGTCCTCTAAAATTGCGATAAAGTGAGATATCATTGTAAGATGATCCACAAAAACCCATATAGCATTGTTTACTCTGGATGTATTCAGAATTCCGGTGACAAAGTCCATGGTTATGTTTTCCCATTTCCATGTTGGTATGGGTAATGGTTTCATCAACCCCTTAGAATTATTTCTTTCATCCTTCACTTACTAACATACTAGGCACTTTGATTTATATTCAATGATCTCCTTCTTCATATTTTCCAAAAAATATTTCTCCTTGAGATCTCAATACATCTTTGTGCTCCCTTGGTGACTAGATAAGGTTGATGTAAGTGCATCATTCAAAAGTTACTTATTTATCTTTGGATTGGATGGTACACATAGTTGTGACCCAAATCTTACCACTCATTCCTCATCAATATTAAACTCTGGGGATTTCTCCTTTCTTATAGCTTCCACCTTCTTCTGAATTTCCACATCTTTTCTTTGATCATCTTTTATTTTATCCATGAGGGATGGTTGAGAAATAATTTTAGAAGGTATTGATAATGATATTTCCTTAATTATTTATATGCCCATCCTTAGAAATTCTAATAAGATTTGATCCTTTCAATTCTGAACATTGATAATTTTGTAGGATAATTTCTACATATATCATCCTCCACTTTATTTTCCATACAATGATAGTAGTGGATTGAGTACTCGTAATCCATGATGATCTCTAACGATATTAATTTGTTCATTTTAACCTCATTATGTGTGAATATATATTTGAGACTCTTTTGATTAGTATATATCTCACACTTCTCCCCAAATAGATAATTTCACCAGATTTTCAAGGAAAATATCAAAACTTCCAACTAAAAAACATGCATGGGATAGTTTTTCTCATGAATTTTCAACTACCTTGAGGAATAGTCTATCACTTTATCATTTTTCATCAGTATAAATTCTAATATCTTCTTTGAAGAATCACTTTATACCAAAAAGTGTCCATGCTTTTCAGAAGTGTGAGTACTGACATGGTGATAAGCATATTTTTTAACTCTTTGAATCAATCTTCACATTCAATGGTCTAGAAAAACATTTCTCCCTTTGGAATCATCTTGATTAGTGGGTTTGATAATCATGATAATTTCTTCAAAAATAACTAGTAATACCCATCTAGAGCATGGAAACTATAGATATTCATTATAGATGTTGGCTCAAGACACTTTATTTTCCAATTTCATAGAAAGATCTATAGATATTTCATTTCTGGTGATAACATTCCCAAATAATGTTACTTCCTCTAGACAAAACACACATTTACTGTACTTTCAATAAATTTTCCCCATTAAAAAAGTCTATAGCATAGTATTCAAATGCTCCTCATGTTCCCCCTTTCTCTTAGAGTATATGAGAATATCGTTAATAAATACAACCACAAAATTTTCAAGGTAATATCAAAATACTCTATTCATTAGGTCCATGAATATTTTTAGAGCATTAGTTTGACCAAAAGGAATCACTATAAATTCACAGGGCTAATAACTTGTTCGAAAGGAAATATTAGGAATATCTTCCTTCCTCTCCATTAATTGGTTATATCCCAACAAATGTTCTAACCTAGAAAAATATTTTTCCCCACATAGTTCATCGAATAAGTCATATATCCATGGAAGGGGACCCTTGTTCTTTATCGTGATTTTTCTGATCTCATGATAATTGAAGCATGGGAGCACAAATCCATTCTTATTCTAGATGAAGAGGACCGGAACACCTCATGTTAAATCCCTTAGGTGTATAAAACCCTTATTCAAATTCTCTTGTAATTGCTTCTTTAGTAATACAACTCAACAGTGGCCATTCTATAAGGTTTCTTTGATATAAGAATAGATACAGGAATAAGTTAAATTGAGAACTCAACCTCTATATCCCGAGGAAGACTATGAAATCATTCAGGGAACACATCTGTGTATTCCCATACAATGGGAATGTATTTGAGCATGATCCTCTCCTTTATCTCAACAATTTGAGCCAGATATTCTTGCACATAAGGCAACAATATCCACATTTGAGACAATGGATTTAAATAATATTCATCCTCATCCTTTAACTTGTATAGAATTGGAGGATGATTCAGGAAGTGAAGAGTGATCTCTCATTCCTGATAGTTGATGTCGGCTCTGTATAATGATAACCAATCTATACCCAAAATAGCATCAAACTCTACTAAAGGAAGTAATACCAGATTTTTTGGGAGGTTCAGTCCACAAAAATTAATCTGGGAGGATTTATATACTTTTGATGCAATTATTTTCACATTGTATGTTCTCATATATAACTCTACCTTTATATTTTGAGGTTGTTTTTAATAGTTCTATTAAACTTATAAGATATAAAATAATGTGTAGAATTAGAATGAAATAGTAAGTTCACTATTTAGGAATGAATAACCAACATACATATCACCACATCATTTCTTAGCTCCACCTCAGTAGTAGTGATGTCATAACCCATCCATTCCCCCTTTGGATTTGGTGGCTGATGATGATGATTACCCTTGAGGAATCGGGGTTCAATGCACTAGCTTGTGTAAATCCCTTTCTCTCTATAGTTGAAGCATTGAACCATGGGTGGTACTCCCCATTCCTCCACCAAATTATCCTTCTTCCTCATGTCTTTTCGATATTCATGATCTGGGTGGCCTTATCTCCCACACATATATCATTTCCCCATCTCTTTGAGGAAGTTCCCATGATGCTCTTTCCCACATTTTTGACATGTAGGTGGTTGAGGTTTATTTCCACCTTTATCATTAGATCCCCAAGCTTGAAACTCTATCTTTCATTTCTTATCACTATTTTAATGGGACCATTCTCTAAACTCTATCTCCACTTTGAGATTAAAACTAACAACTTCTTCATAACTCCCTTGGTATTGCATTTCTATATCCTTTCGATGTTGTTTTTTTAAATAACAAAATAATCTAACAATTTTTATGTTGTTTTTTATAACAAAACCCAAACTGTACATTTCAAGACTTGTGAATTTTCTTCATAGGTCATGAAGATTCACCTTTTTTTCTTCAGTTTTATGAATTTTTTCTCCATGTTTGTATAAATATTTCATGGTAAATACTTGTTAAGAAACATTATCCTAAAGTCTTCCCACTCTATCTCTTCAATTTGATCCATCGGCTTGGCGTTCTTAATCTACTCCCACCAATGGGAGGGCTCTCCATCTAGATGATAAATGGCTAGAGACACATTCTCTACCATAGAACAAAAAAGCATAGAAAAGATATTCTCAATTGAGATGACCCACTATTTTTTAAGGAGTGGATCTAAAGATCCACTAAATGTTGGTGGTTGTTTTCCACAAAAAATACTCAATAGAATGTTTCTCCCTCTTATGTAAATGTGGAAGTTCTACATTTTTCCTGTTATTTTTTATATCCTGAGACATCTGGTTAGGAATCACCATGAAATTTTGAACTCCACCTCCAAAGGCTTTGGGGATGTCATTTGGGAAATTACTACATTTTCCCTCACTTGTATTGTTTTCTTGGTTACTTTTAGTTGCCAACATTTTCAAAAATATAAAAGGTTATAAGAAAACATAATTCAAAAGGTCTTGAATAAATAATTTATTCCTTTTTGATATTAAGTCTTATGGGATATCTTATGGGATCCCTATGTTTTTCATTTTTCTAAAACAAATATTTTTGGGTGTTTCCTTATACTTACTCCCTTGATAATGGTTTTCACTATGGTTATCTAATCCTAATTCCCAAATAAATTGTACCACACTCTGATACCAACTATAGAGACCCTATTTTTATTAAATTAATATTACATAATTTTAAAGATAAACAACATAATAGTTTTATTAATCCATGATAAAATGGTTTAGTGTATTGGGTAAATTAGGACCGTAAATAACTTTTAGATAATAAAACATAAAAATTTATTTAATTCATTCTTCTCAAGATTCTTAGTGTCCCTTGTTTTCTCCTTTGAACAAGTAATCTCCTAAATATATACATCATGGAAAGGGGAGAGTGAAAATCCCTGTAAGA
The DNA here is from genome assembly GCA_963277665.1 of Viscum album. NCBI lineage: Eukaryota > Viridiplantae > Streptophyta > Magnoliopsida > Santalales > Viscaceae > Viscum > Viscum album. Next base: position 1,210,767,403 of record OY728127.1, read on the forward strand.
GGATAGATAATAACATGAATCAAAATGACATTGTGTGATCATAATCATAATATTACCATAGTATCATCATCACAATTATGTGAATAATCAATATAAAAATTCATGGAATGTGGAAATGAATAAAAATGAAACATCATGTCTTAATGGTCAAATACCACACATAGTTGTGAACCAAGCCAGCATCATGTTCACAAATATTCCACTTTATATCAAGAGATTCATCACATTACCCAATTAATTGGAGCACTATATAATTTTGGGTGCACTAATAAAATAATAACATTTACAAGCACTTTATAATTCTGGACGCACCTATCACATCATAACATTTATATTATCATGCATTCCACATATAACATATATAAATCTTGGACATAAAATAACCCATGGAAAGGAATGGTTTTAATTTTATAAGTAATTAATTCCTTTATAAAATTGGTTTTACTAAAATAAATAGAGAATAACGAACTTATTGTAATAGTCATTAATATTGAGTGAAGAAGAAACAATCTCACGCGAAGTAAAAGTTATATTTTTGGAAAGACAAATTTATTCATAAAAATCATTGGATTTGTCATAAAACCATATTGGAATCATGTATATCCTAGAAAATAAAATAGATAGAGAAAATGAAATATTATTTATGGAATATTAAATGAACAACCATACTGAAAATAGAGTGAAAGAGGGAAAACCCAAATAAATTGAGTTGGGTTGGAGAAATCCCCTGACCTAATGTCTAAATGATTTCCTCACATTGATATCCTACATAATCAAATAAAAATAATTAATTAACAAATATAAAACACTTTATACATGAATTTTCTTCATTATAATTTTATTATGTTAATTTATGTGCTTTTTTATGAGTTATAGAGTTTAATTTCATCGTTCAGGAGTGTCCGTTTTCTTGGGTTTCATGATTGGTTTGCTTGTATATGAGTGTGAAAGATTGTGACAAATGGGGATTTTTATCTAGAATTGAAATTATATGTTATTAATGAACATATATAAGATTAAATGATCTTATAAATTATTTTTTATATGGTATGAGGATGAATCATTAGATTAATAGTTAATGATAATCATTTAGGTTAATTTTGGTGGTTTTCAAACACAACGAACTTTTTTTGTTTTATCATTTATTATTCTTTATATACATTATTTCTCAAACATAAAAATGTTATAACATAAATTTTAAATTGTTTTTAAAGCATTATATTGGTTTTATGACCATCCTTGAAGGAAGTAAAGTTAAATGAAATCTTTTCTTCCTTGAAGGCGATAAAACAAAACCCCACGGACAACGTTTCCATTTTTTAGAATAGAAGGGAGAGGAGAAGAGGCTTGATAGTGGATTATTAAATTAGCATAATAACATTACAGTATATGAACATTTCTATATTTATCATACCATTTGGATGAGGTAATTTAGGAGTGAATTAAAAAATAAGAGAACCTGAAAAAGACAATTAAAAGAAGAGAAAGTGGATTTTACCTTTCGAATTTCCCCTCCTTTAAAACCGCCTTAGGGAAAAGGTTTTGGCATTTTTTTAGGCGAAAGGCTCCTGAACGTGGGATAGGGGCTGGGAAAGTGTATTGGTTATAATTTAGAAAACTATAAAATATTGAGAGGTGTGAGTACAAGGGATGGTGAGCAGTGGTATTTATAATGTAGGAGTGGGGTGTTTTCTCATTATTTTATTTATTAGTTTATTATTTTGGCTCAAGACTATGAATAGTTTGACAATTGTTACTAAATATATTAATATAATGTAGGAGGATTCAATATTATGGTTCTTAAATCATCAATGACTCAATTAATAGATTATTTAACTTATACTGTATTTATAGTGTAAATTCCCACATTTCACTATTCACAAAAAAATCAACTATTTTATAAAAAACCCAATAATTGACTATAACCATTTTTTGATGAGTAGAATTAAAAGATAAAAACTATTTTCAGAAAATAATTTTCTAAATATGAGAAATTTATTTTTTAATTAATATATACATTTACAAAAAATACAAATTTTAAAATTATAACTGATTTTATAACACTTTGAAAAATTAACTAAGGTCTCATTAAATTATCTTAAAATCATAATACAACAAAATATTAATTTATGAATAAATTTTATGAAAATTAATTTTATTTTAAATGATTAAATTAATCAAAAAATTATAATTAAATATTTATGACTTACAAATATACAAACACTTAATTAATAATTTTAAAAACATTTATTTACATATATTATGATATAATTATATCATAATTTCATTTAAAATATTCATAAATATTATTTATACTTTAATGAGTGGTGTTACGATTAAATTGATTGGTTTACTATTCATAAGGTCATATTACTATTCCTAAGGTCAAGTTATGATTTCATCAGTATAGGTTCCTTAACTTCTAAAAATACATCTAATTTAATTTATTCTTCATATATAAAGTCTATATTGTTTTATAAATGGAATTTTATGTGGTTTATACTATATGAAATAATTATAGTGAGTTAGTTTCAATTGATAAAAAATTTGGGTCCTTGCATTCCACATAAAAGTGTCTATAACCATAGGTGATTACCATGGCTATAGCCCTGATGTTGTATCAATGGATTTCAAATCCACTAATGTCATGCCTAATTCTATAGGCTATAACCACAGTAATTTGGGAAATATCAATGGCCATTTTCTAAGGAAATAGACTATTTTTCTACTTTCTATCCCATATCTATATAGTGAACTAACTTTAATTAATTAGAAACAAATTATAATAAATTTAGAAAATAATTCCATAATTAAACCCAATTCATATAAATTTAATAAACTCACCAGATGGTGTAATGATACTAAAATATTAAGGAATAGAATGGAGTCCCATATTAGTGCACCCATAAATACATAAAAAATAAAATTCCTAGCATCCAACACAAACTCGTCAATAAAATAATTCTTAATTGGTTAATTTCCATATATAAATCAACATAATAACATGCATCTAAAAATGACATGAAACCACATACATTTCCCTCTCCCAAGGCTCTTATAGACACTATAATAAAAAATCCCTTTCTTTGTAGTTGATTCCACTATGATCTAGAGAAATCAAAACCTATCACTATTCTCTATCGCTCTAAAATTAGGGAAGTGTTAATAATGGAAGAGGAAGAAGAAAAATTATTTGATTATCCATGAATAAAAATCATGATTTTATCTATATTGTTAGAGAGAACCAAAGTGTAAGAAAGTGTAGAAGGGTGGTTCATCCACTTGGTTTTGAAAACTCCAAAAAGTGATTGTTGATAAGGGTTTATATATTAAAAATCCAAAAGTTGATTACACCCATTATTAAAAGAATGAACTTCTATCAACTATATACTTGGTAAACCTTCATCGGGTCCCTAATAGACTTTCTAGTCCATCCATAGTTGAAACCTCTACCTAGCACCCAGTATCATACCATCAGGTAAAAGGTTGAAATTTTAGTTTTCTTTATATCCACCTGTTGGATCCGAGTACATTGTTTATTTCAACTACGTACTTAGATTCCTTTTCAGTCCCACATAGTAATCACGATTATATTTACCAGTACATAAAACTCTATAAAATCCCCCAAACCTCTGAATATATCTAAAACATAAAATCTAATTTCCCCCTACTTCAATTCTATTATAGTGTAGTCCACCTCCAAGTCTACCAACCACTAACAAAATAGGGTATTATAAATTGACTACCATAACACTTCTCATCCTGGTTAAGCCTCCTAAAAAATATCTACTAAACAACCATGTTCATAGAAATCAAATCTATTCTCTAATTCCATATCCCCCTATAACAACCCAGAACTCTATTAATGAAATTTCACTTCTTATGTTTATTTCATATAGTCTAGATCACAAAAAATTACATAGAGAACCAAATACAAACATCATAAATGAATAATGAATGAAATTAGAGGTATTTCTAGACGTTAAGGAACCTATACCAATGAAATAATAACATGACCTTAAGAATAGTAATATGACCCTTAAGAATAGTAAATCCACTGAATGAATAGTAACCTCACCAATTATTGTATAAATAAAATTTATTCATCTTATAAATGAAATTATGATATAATTATATCATAGTATAAGTAAGTGAATATTTTAAAAATTAATAATTAATCGTTGGTATTTTTGTGATATATAAATATTTAATAATAATTTTATAATAATAAAATGATTTAAAAGAAAAAAAATTCATACAATTTATTCATAAATCAAAATTTTGTTATCTTATAATTTTTAGATAATTTAATTATAAAACTATTACATTTTTAGAGTATTAGAAAATCAGTTATAATTTTAATAACTGTATTTCTTGAGTAAAAATGATTTTTTAAAAAAAATAAATTTATCATATTTATAAAATTATATTCAACAAATGGAGTTCATTTTTTAATTCTACACACCAAAAAATAGGTTCAGGTGAATTTTTTTATTTTTCTAAAATACTTGAATTTTTGTGAATAGTAAAAAACAGTAATTTACGATAAATGATAAATACATGATTTATTGAATCATAAGTGATGATTGGATGATGTAAGATAGCTTGGTCATAAATCACATGCACTTATTACAGTATTTATTCACTATAATCCACACTATATCTTTTCTTAAGAAAAATAATAAAATAATGAATAAAATAACGAGAAATCACCCCTCTCCTCCGCTATAAATACCACCCCTTCCCCCTCTTTTCTTCACAGCTCTAAGCATTAAATATTGTCAAAATTCTAGAAAATAATCTTCCCTAGTCTCTATTATATGTCTAGTATCTCTTTGTATCATCAAAAGTCCAAAACCTATCCCTTTAAGAAGGATCATAAGGAGGAGTATTCAATAGGTTAAATCCTCTTCCATTTCCCTTTAATTTCTTTTCAAGTTCTTTTCTTTTATTATTTACTCCTCATATCCTCTATCAAAATGTTCATGAAAAACCCAGTATCATATATTTACTATAATTATATCATGTTAATGGAATATCCTTCATCAAACTCCTTTCTCTCTCTCTCTCTTTAATTTTAAAAATGAAATCATCATCCGAGAGGTGTCGATTTGTAACCTTCGTGGATGATGGATTTATTTTCGCCAATTTCTCATAAAAGGATCATAATTAAACCATTTTTATGGTCAAAACAGACTATAATATATTTATTAAAACCTTTATTATGTTCTAGAAGTAACATTTTTACATAATACTAAATGATAAAAAAGGGAGTTCATTATGATCAATAATCATCGTAATAATGTAAACAATTATCACTAAGTGACTTATCTAATTATTCATCTTCATACCATGTAAAAATGATATATATATATATAACAATTTAAACTTATATATGGTCATTAATATCATATAAATTAAATTTTGGAGTATTATATGCATTCCACATGAACTTTTATACTTTTATGTAAGTATATCGATCATGAAAACCAAGGAAACAAATCCTCTTGAGCAATAAAATTACATATTATAACTCATCAAAAAGGACATAAATGAACTTAATAAAATTATACTAAAAAAAATACATATATAAAAGTTTATTAATTAAATGATTTAATTTGATTATTCAGGACTTTAAGGTCAAGTTCATAAAATATTCAGACATAAGGTGAGGGTTTTCTTCCCGAACATCCATTTTCATTCTTCTTATACTTTCTCCCTCTATACACCAATTTAATTCTTTATTATATTTATATAATTATTATAAATTATGTTTATATTTTCCAAATACATATATCCATATTATTTCGTCTTTATTTTATGAGATTATACATGTTTTATAAGGCTCCCTTCTCAATTCTTCGTGATATACAATCTCGATTAAACAAAAAATCTTGATTTCTTACCCATTTTCAGTTACTATAAATAATGTATTGTGAGACATAATTATTTTTCTAAAATCGCTGATTTTTCATGAAAACCAATATTTTCTACTTACTGGTTTTATACAATCAATTATGAAAAATAAAAATTATTTTTCCAAAAGAACTCTTCTTTACAAATTAAAGGGGATATTACTCTCAAGATTTCCTCTACAATTTTATTGAAGTATTTTCATCTATTTCAACACCTCAACTGAATATTATTCTTTAATGATATTTAAATATTAATATCTTTATCTACGATATGTTATCAAATTTTTTATGATCGGTTTGACTATGGATGTGATATCTTGATACCATCCACCACGCTACTCAGATTGGTTAGTGATTATGATTATAGATTAGAAAACATTATTTAAATTTCATGTTTTTTTATGTTTAATCAAATTCATATGAGGAATGAATTTAACATATAATGTTATGAGTGGGGACCTCTATAACCCCTCGATGCATCGGTATCTCTCCTAAGAAAAAACAAAATTGGGTTTTGTCTAAGGCCTTACCTAGTACTTTTAGAAGTCTAGGCCTAGGCCTTGATGATATGTTTCAGATATCTAGAATTTTGTATTCCCTCATTATGATATTAGGAATTTATAAATAATGTGATATTTTAGTAGTACAATATCCATGAATAAGGTTTATTCTCTTATGATCAGTTACGTGGCTTTATTTTCTCAGCTTTCATTCCTACCATATTTTTCTCAAGTTTGTTTTTAAAGGCATTTGTTTTTTTATTCGTCATTCCTAATAGTTTTTTTTCATGATAACATATCATGTATTTAATTACCCTTCCTGGGAATATATGATCACACCTTTCTTATGTTTTATTTTTCCCAAGGATGTGAAGATGTGTATTCTGAATGACTTGTAGGGATGATCTAAGAGTTTATGTGTGATTCAAAATAAGTTGATATGTTGTATTTAATTTCATGTTGTATTGTAAAAATTTTGTATTGATCTATTTTTCCAATTATACTAAACTATTTGGTACATCAGGATGTGATTCCTTGTAATCATAAAAATTTAATAAAGTAAGTCACTGGCTCTGGGATACTTGGGTCTGGGTCCTTACACCCCCACTAGTTAAGGTCATTCATCCATTACACCTGATCCAAATAATCTATCAAAACATCATATCCTCATGTTCCCATACATTATTCAATTGAAAAATCCCTATAAAAACATACTTGAATAAAATTACAAGAGATTATACTTTATTAAATGATATACATTCTAGTAAATTCACTATTCTACCAATTTAAACCAAAAGATTGATGGACAAAATATCGCAACATTGACTAAACATCAAGAATATTTACTGATGTTCCACTCCCAAGGACATTCATGAATTATTCATTCACTGACTACATACTCCTTTAGTTGATTTTGATGGTATACACTAGGGAATTTAAAACATAGTACACCATTTAAGAATATAAAAACCACTCAAATATGAATTTTTAGTAACATTATCACATATCAATCCATCCCATGGAGCCTCACTTCATTTCCCAAGTCATTGTTTTCTTCTATGAGTACTGACCTTCATAGAACCGACCACATAAATAGACTGGTTCTTGAAGTTTATAATCTTTAGTTACTAAACTCACTAACTTCATTTGATCTCCACACATTATCTAATTGCATCCAAGCACTGATTAAAAGTCAAACCCTTCTCTTAGATGGGTTTAACAAGAACCCCACCACCAGTTTTAACTATGATCCACCTATAAAAAAGGTTATAATTTCAAGAAATAAATGGTATACTCCTCACCATAGCATTTCCTTTATCCTTATTCAATGATCACCAACTAGTTAAAATTTCATTATCATCATAACATTGATACTCATGAGCCCCGCTTATTATTCTTTGATAATCTCATCCCATGAGCCTCACTCTAGGGTTTATGAATTGTGGTGAATTATTCTACCGGTATCCAAATTTCCTATGTACTTTTTTACTAAAACACTTAGTCTTAATGAATATACCTCATCGTTGGAAACCCCTCTCACTACCATGTGAATCTAATATTAAAAAATATTAGATACTCCACATCACCACAATAATAGTTTCATAACTTTTATTGGTTCTTAATTTACAATGGATGAAGCACTTTCCTAGTTCATCTGAAATATTGTAGAGCCACATGGACCCTCATCACTCCAAATAATCCTTCCGTAATCATTTTTTTATTTATCATAATTTCAAAAATCATCACTTTCAGGGGATGACCATATTAGTTTTTATGACAATACTAATGAACCAGTTCAATAACACCATATATATATATATATATATATATATATATATATATATCTTCCCCCTTATTTATCATACCTTGATCTACTAATTCTTACTATTCAATCCCAATCAAACCATTCCTAAAGCTATCACTTTATCTTTCTAATACATGATATAACATAAAAATGATAACACCATTACTTATTTCCTAAGTCATGATAAGGTGTATTATAGTTTCCATGAAACCATTCCATGCTTGATCACTTTCAAATATTGATCATTCATTTAGACTCACTAGATTCCCATGAACTTTATCTTACTAGTTGGGGTGTTAAAAAATTTATTGACTCTATCACAACACACAAGCACCGATCGAATCCCCACTACTAGAAAAATATTAAGGGACTAAACACCCATGATAACATATCTGATCCCATATAATATGAACTTTTAACATAAAACATTCTATACATTTTCAATCATCATTGTGACCTTCTCATAGGATTATGTTGACCCTTATACTCTATATCACCACCTTTGATATTTTCTTTTAATAAATCTATCGATGTATATCACATGTCATTAATGGTCAATCATTCCAAACCTATAACTAATCTCACCACCCCATGGGAAATATTATGGGATACCTACATATATACTATGTATGTTGAGTAATAACTTAGTCTCATTTTTCCAAGAAAATAGAGTATCTTACAAATAACTCTCGCAATGGTGGATACCTACCATTTGTGTTAAAAAAAATACGTAATATGGAGCACATGATATCATTATATATACTAAAATCATGTTATCAAGATTTATATCTCATAGATTCTAGATTAAGACGCATATATCATGTCTATATAGATACAAAAACACACATCTCCTAGGTTTCATTACTATTATATGAAGTTTCTACCCATGATTCTCTTCTGTAGAGTCATTCAGTGCCTAGGATAACCCTCCCACACAGGCCAACCTAATACCACACCACCTTCATGAGAAATATTAGGAAAAGTGTCATGTTGTTCCACTAATTTAATTGAATCACCAATATTAAAAGTAGTAACTCTTTATAACTAGAATATACCTACTTTCTAAGAAATAATCTCCCACAAAATTTACATCACATGAAGTAATCTCTCTTAATTTTAGCCTACATAGCCCAAGGTATCTAATGCCAACGTACCCATCAAATGGATTCATCTATATCATGTATACCCATACTAATACTACTCCCTCTATGGTAAATGGAATCATACACACATGCATCTCAATAACATCATGATCATGTGATTTGTATCTAGGAAGTCGATACATTCAAGCTCAATTAGGTTGAGTGACTCCAATAAGAAATTCATTAAATCAACAAATAAATTAAAATTTATTCTTTAAATAAATGAAATTAATTTTCAGTAAAATTTTAATAATAAAAGAATTCACATTTCATGTGAATTTACATTCCAAATATGATGTACAAATGCACACCACTTTCCACCCTGATCCATGAGAAAAATACAAAACCAATAAACTAGAACATCACTCTTGGTAAAGCCTATTCAACCATAATAGTGAAATGAATGAACAATAATCCAAATTCCCTATTAAAATGGAATTACTCCTATAATTTCTCTCATTCATGCATAAATATGTCATCCATATCAAGTTCTATCTAGTAAAATATCTAACTAATATGCACAAATTGGTAAAAAAGAGTACAAAAAAGAAGCATAGATATTACTTTATAATATCCCCAACCTAGTCAAACTAACTAGTATCTATATCAGAGTGCTACATACCTCAACTTCACCTCCCTATATTCCATAAGTTTTCCATTGGTGGAGAGGATATGAAAAAATTATGTGGACATACTAACCATTAGTATCAACTCATGAAAAAATAAATAAATAGTATAGTATCCATAACAGGTATAAAATATGAGGGTAAACTATGGAATTTCATTGGAGAGAGTACCATAAATTAAAAAGATCAACGTGAAAAAATGAAATGAAACACATATATATAATAAAGTTATATATCTAATCATATATCACTCATTGGGATGATCATATATAGTAAAAAATTTAAATTGAAAATACATGGTGTGATGACCCAGCTATTATTCTCATATTTTCCTCAAACCGATCTCTATAATCTTATTGGGATCCTCCATATCACCACCAGTACTAGAGAAATTTCTTGAACCTCTATACTAACAAAAATTATAGATGTCCACCAGGGTGTGTGTTCAAGGTGTGAGTATAAAACATAGTTGGGAATCAATAACAATGTACTTAATAAAAACTAGTATAGATTTTCATGAATATAATAAATGAAAAAGTCCTTAAATAATACATTCATACACTAGAAAAACCACGGGTACTCTGTAGGTCACCAAAATTTTCAATGCATAAATTCTTCTTCTAGTTTCAATATCAAGCCTAAACATGTCACTGATAATAAGTGGGTTGGCTTAGCATCTAAACATATATCTAATCATCAAGCAGTATAATATTTAGGTTAAAACATTATTTGTTTTATAAAAATCAATTATAAACATGTTTTTTGAATTTTCCCCAACTTCACATCACCATAAGATCCCATATATTTGGTTGGAATGGAATGTATCCCTTTTTCAAAATCAATAATCGGATTATGATATATTCCAATACCATACCCATGATATGGAATAGATATTCATACCATCCCACTTCACTTACACGTCCTGAGTGCATTTTCATAAATTTTAACATCATAAACATGACATGGAATATATAGACATACCATCCTACTCTGTTTTAAGCCCAATTTTAAGTGACATAACATCTAACTCTCTTCCCAATATCCAAGAATGAATTGAAATAATACCAAATTCCATTTCTATGATAAGTTATGGGTATGTATGGTATCCCACCCAACTTCCATGAATATCTAAAATAAATTTCTATAACATCCAATTACCCATATTAGATAATATCACAGTTGACATAAAATTCATCCCATGCACAAGACCAATATCTTGGTTACCATATCTTCTAAATCATATAATAAAAATATCTATTAGCATATCTTCCAACCCAAGGAAGATAATATCTCTATATCCTTTGTGGGAAAATAATCCTATCCTAGATATAGCATTTCTATAACAACAATGGATAACATATCCTATCAGAGTATCATCCCACATTATCACATGTAGGAAATGTTTCCCTTCCTAACAACCCCATTATTTAGAACCCAAGTCCACAATTCGAAATCTCACTACCACGGTTCACCATATAGACTCACCATCTCTAATATCAATATATTTAACCTTAGGTATTTTGATTTACCTCATTTAAACTAGACCACTACTGACATAAACCACTTTATCTATTCTTATCCCTTTAGTTACCTCTCCCTAGGTGACATAGTGAAATGTCTCAAGAAGACACATCCCATACCCCAAAACAATTGAAAAATTGTCCTTAATGGTCAAATAACTACTCCACCATTTTAATAATTCCCTTTACTATTTCATTTATTCCCATTAGTCCATTCCTAATAACCATGATCAATCCCATTATTTATACATCTAGGATAACTCATTTATTATAAATTTATCCATGTAAACCTATGTATGGGTAACCCATATGGGATCACTCTCAGTGGTGCTTCTCATACCCTCATAAGATACCTCACCGAGTAAATGAAATCATTTCCCAAGGTTGGATACCCCTCAAGGTGTCAATCAATATAAACCACCTTGTTTATTACTAAACAGTGTTGTAGAGAAACTAAAGGATCCAATGAAACACATGTGAAATCACCATCACATCCTTACTAGATCAATCATTGTCTCTAATAACTACATTAGCCTCATGGGATAAATATTTGGATGAACACGCCCACTTAACCCTACATTTATTCCAATTTTTTTTTGAAATTTACATATAATAAAAGTAATATTAGTTTCCTCATACCTCAAACATGGATTTATTCCCTTAACTGATTCTCAACTACCATTTTTAATGCTTTTTCCAAACCCAAATTGGCCACCATATATCATCTCAAGGTCTTATATCTATGGATAAATCCCATTAATTATTTAAAAACTTATTATATTTAATTTAAAAAAAATTCATAAATAAACCTATCCAATATAATTATGAAAATTTCACTAGAGAGAATTATTATTCTAAAACCTCTTGAAATGAGATGCGATCCCTTATTAGCTTAATCTGAAATCCACTATCAACCAAATCCCCAATATTAAACACAAATTCATTCCAAATTAAAAATATATATATAAATAGACCAACACATCATATTACCTCTAAAAATGACATGAAACAATGTGAGTTCTCATATCCCAAACCTTCTCTAGCCACTATGAGAAAACTTCTCTTTGTTCTAAAAAAATTAACTATTATCTTTAGTAATTGACACAAATACATAATCCATGTTTCATAAAAATTAAGGGAAAATAGGATTGTAGGGTAAGATAATAATTTGAGGAAGGAAAATACCTTTATTCATTGCAAATAAAAACAATAAATCCATTTAGATTGATAGATACAAGTAAATGTCTAGAAAGGAGACAAGGGAGGGGTGTCCCCCCAATTTATACATCTACAATAATAAAATCTTGAAGGGGTTTATATAGATTTAAATAAAAAATAATGATTTTTCTATAATAAAAATATATATATTGGGTCTATCAAGTACCTGGTACAGCCAAATTAGGTATTCATTGACCTTTCTATCCACCCTTATTAGGTATTATGTTGCATTAGTGGTTTTATACAAATACATCTGTTGGGATTGGGTATCTAGTGTAATCCAACTGGGTTCCTTTTGGTCACCATAGTCCCTTATAGATAACCATCATTCTATTTTTAAACACATAAACCTCTTAAAACTCCCATAAACCTTTGATTGAATCCAAAAACATACTCTAATTAAAAGTTATTCACTAAAAACACAATCAAGATCCAAAAAATTAAATTCAACTCTATGATAATTCTTCTATATTCCAATCTATCTCTGGGTCCACTAATCACCAAACACATAAGAAATTACATTGGAATGCCTAAATTTTATGAAATATAATTAATTCATCATATTTTTTATTTTGGGGTGTCTCTAAATTTTTTTTATAAAATTCAACACGTATATGATCACACTTATTCCTTGTATTTTATAAGTTTTAGACATGATTTTGATTTTTTAAATGATTTTCGGTTAATTTGAGTTTATGGTAATGATAGATACATCACTCAATGAATCAAAAAAATGTAAAAATTATATGTGCATGTCTGAAAATTAAAGTATAAATATTTTTTCTGAATTAGATAATTTTTTATAAAATCATAGATAAATGTTTCCTCATATGAGGAAAATAAAATAAATTTATCATTGATAAATTAATTTATAAAATATTTTATGATAATAATAATATTTTTTAGGGTTCTAGTATGTAATTTGATTTTATATATGTAGAAATAAAGGATTTTTCAAACTGGTTTTTTTTGTTATATTTGAGTGATTCCAACTATGTGTTTTTATTGATTTCTAATCTTAACAAAGGATATAATAAAGAGTTTAATATAAACCTTGGGAATGGTTAAAGGTGTCATGTGAGTATATTGACTAATAAATAACTTGGGATTTTTTTTCAAAGGTAGGTGATTTTTTTAATTTATTATTATAGGATTAAATACACTGTATAATGGATAGATTAACTTGAGAAAGAGGATGGTGTGGAGGCATTCATAACACCATTATCATTTAAGATAATATTGATGTGGTATAATATCTAGTTTTGTTCTAAATTTTTATTAAAGATGATGTAATGTCTATTTTGGGATGAATATTGATTTGATAAAATAACTAGTATGGGTAAATAATTATTATTAGACAAGTGACTTATGTTAATTTCTGGAAACTCTATGTAGGTTCCCTTGAATTTAAAAGTGTGACTAAGGAAACTTGAATCATTAAATGAATGGGAGTGTGATTTGTACTATTTGACTAGTGAGATATTTTATTATTGAAATGGGATCTTGAGAGTGATATCACTTTGGATTGGGGGTACCAAAGATGATGTCACAGAACAAGATGTTATCACTACTTGATGAAAGATATATTTCTATAGTCTAAAATTATTTTAATAGGCCTCATGGACATAGTTGTAGGAAACAACCACAATTATCAGGTCGATGGATGTTGTTGGTATAATAGTAAATCTATTATCATAGAAGGTGGAAACTGCAACCATATACCTACTGATACATGTCATGTTTTTGGAAATAGGTCTATAATAATAGTCACACACCACAAAAATTAGTATTGATATATATATATATATATATTTAATATAAATTAAGTATTATATTTTAATAATTATTAATAATTAATAATATTTTATATTATTTATTTATAATTAGTTATTAAATTTTTGTGCAAAACAAAGCTACTTTATAACGTCCATGGATGGAATAGCCAAACTATACTCAGATCATGTTGACTAAACATAACATGAACAACACCCAATCATCAGAAGATTCCATAAACACTAAGGGTTGAAATGAATGCTAAATTGGGAGATTTTTTTCCACTTAAAATGGTGTATCATAGTCGATATGGTACAAACCTAATTATATCATGGAATGTCAAAGTGACGATTATATGAATTGTTTAATCGGTTACCTATTATGCCAAAACCATGGATCTGGAAGCTATACTATGAAACCCACAAATATGGAACAACGTTTTGGAACTTCTAAAACCTAAAACATCCAATTTCATTATATAAACTTCAGAAATAGGATCTTAAATATTATGTCTTAATCTCGACACAAATAAAAAATAATTTATAAAATTAATTGAATATAAATAATAAATAAAGAAATAAAACAAAATAATGAAATTTATGTGGGTGGGGATTAGTCCTACTCCATGGGAGGATCACTATTAACTTTATATTTAAATAAAAAACCTTTGAGTTACATGATCCCAAAATACTAAAACTATAATTATAAATAGAATAATATAACATAGAAAATATAGAACATTGACCAAGTGAACTCACCCACCCTTTTATAGATGATTCCAATCAGTCCTATTAGTTCCACCACTACCTATTTTTTATATAAAAACACCACTCAATCAAGGAAACTTCCCAAAATCATATCATTTCACCAATTCAACATGAAAATTTGGGTAAATTATACTTTCTTTGGAACTTATTCTTTAACATCATTCTCACTTATAAAAAAAATTTCTCACTTCACCTAGTTTCAAACAACCTAGTTTATATTTACATACTTCTACTAGGTTATGAACCAAAATTTTCTAAATCACTTTTTTCAGAATAAATCAACAATTAACCCAAAAATGGGTTCTTTATGAGAGCCCTAATAATATCCCACATGAAGCCTATTTTTTAGGCTTCACTTTGTCCTCTGAATCACTTCATTTCATTATATCTACCTATCTTACACAATAGCGCCATAGCCCTCCACCATGATTCCAATTATCAAATCCCCTCTAAGGCACAACATGATACCAAAATTACCCAGAACATGACCTTAGTCAATATGTCCACTGGATTTCAACATCCATTAAACCTTCATTTCTCAATAACTTCATCCTTCAACAAAATCCATATTAAATGATACTTCAACAGAATATGATTTATCCTAGAGTGAAACATATAATTCTTCACAATCTAAATATTAATATGACTATAAAAAAACAACATTACATTTTTTCCTTGTTCTAAGATCATCCAATGACCCCTTAATGTAGTTCCACTCCATTCCAATTTCTATGATTTCCACATATTTTCTTGTTTTGTATAAAACAAAACTAATGATTGTTGTTTTTACATAAAATGAACAATTATTCCTCAAAAAGTAAAAAAATTCTAGTTATAATTCTCTTCATGTTCACATATCCAAAAAAATTGAATACACAAACACCTGTAATGGATCATATGTTCCAAAAAAAGAGTTATATGTCTATTAAACATTTTAGATACCATATTATCTACTTTATCAATTCTTAGTACATCTTTCCTAAGCTATTCATGAACTTTATAGTGACTCTCGATGTACATTCAATGCATAAAATCATTAAAAATATATTATACATCAATATTTCACTAGAAGAAGAATATATAAACCATTCCTTGTACTCATATTCATCTTTTATTCTCAATGCCTTCTCCTTGGATAAATTAAAATGTATAAATCAAGGTTTGGGTACAAGAATAGATTCACTAATTCATAATAATCACACCTATATAAATATATAATATAGCTATGATAAAAACATGCTTTTTTAATTTTTATCCCCTTATATTTAGATTCCCAACACCTGATTTGTGGAACCAAGATATTTTACCACAAATCCTTTGAAAACTTTCTATTTTATCTCTTTAGTATAATCTCTCCATAGATCTATAAGAATCATATCATCATAGAAGAATTCTGATAAGGATCACAAAACAAAATAGAATATAGTAACAACAATGATCTATCGAGCTCCAAGAGAATTAATTCTATGGCATAAAGACATTGAACTCAAAGTTTCAATTCTTGGTTATATGATTTAGTCTATATAAGCTCTATTTTTACTATCGTGAACTGGCCCAAATACCCTGATACATGTTCCATAACTGACATAACCTAGGGGGAATTCTTGATCCCCATGGGTTGGAGACTAGTTCCGAAAATCTAGTAAGAATTAAGGGAATATTTTTTCCCACAAGAAAAAAATATCAATATAGAATAGTGAAAGTAAAATGACATACAATCAAATATTCCAAACACCCAATAATGGGGAAAGTACCATAATAAATCATATAAATATCTCAAAGAAAAAAAATCATCCCAAAATACAATTAAACATTCATCAATACATAGTCTCGAAATCCCTCTATAGTATGTTCACCACAACTCCACCAGTCATAATCATCACTCTTGAGTCTCAGGGATAAAGCACATGTAACGCCCCAACCCCAGTTACCCAGATTCGGTGCATTATTACATAATTGGCATGATCACAAAGGATCAAATCTCGAATGACCGATTGGTTTAGTAGCCTTGGAAACACTAGATATATTCATAAGTTTTACATTACATAATTAAAATGAAAACTAAAAAAACATAGTCTCCATATTCCACACTCATATCCCCAGTGACTATTCCTGCAATTTAGTCATAATACACTTCTTTACATCCTGGGAAAAATAAAACATTGAAAGGGGTGAGCTCAAATGCTCAGTAAGGATAACAATATAGCGGAAAATTTCATAAGAAAACATAAGCATTTAAGGCAATTTATAACTAAAAAAAGCCTTATTAAACTTGAACTTCATCATAATATGGAAAAAGTAAAATCAAATAATTCCATTTACTTACTCACATGGATATTCTACTAGTCTAATAATCACATGCAATATCATTAACCACTTTCATATTAAGGGAATGAATAATGCCAGACTATCATAACCACATAGTCAAGGCCTTGTGCCAAGACTACAAATAAGATTTTGTCAAGGCCTTGTTCCAAGACACTAGTTTGTCTCATGAGACCTACCGATGCATCGAGGAGCTACAGCGGGCTCCACCCATCACTTATTAAGTCCAATGCATTCATTATATGAACAGGTTTAAACATAACATAAACATTCGTATTAAATCTAGCATACAAAATGTCAATACTTTCTTCATAAACCATGAATGGTATAAAAATAACACATCCACAGTCAGTCATACCCCAAAACCATAAATACAATATGGAAATTTTGTATCATAATGAATCAACTTCAAATAAGTTTAAAATTCATCAAAGGATGTTGACATAGATGAAATCAAAACAATTTGAGAGAAATATCTCTTTTTTTAAATCATTTAAAAGTTAAATAATTATAAAAGAAAACCTTTACTTAGAAAATATTCTTATAAGCTTTTAAGGGAAGCTTCTAAGAAGTTATAAAGGCGAAAAATAGCCGCACCCGCCGTATAAGTTAAAAAACATTCTTATCTTAAATTTGTCGAAAAGTTCAAAAAGTACCTTGTTTGGAAAACGTCGGAAAGATTCCTTTAAAAAACATAAAAGGGTATAAATGAATTTAACCCATTTTCTATTAAATATTAAAAATGTTTTGAATGGCATTTTTAAGAAACATGGATGTGGATGATAACGAGGTCCCAGTAGATAATTACGAATAAACAACCTCGGATAAGGAAGAGATTGTGAAGTAAACCCTTACATTGAACTTTTCCTTAGTCGATGGTATGTTAAACTCATGTATAATAGTTAAAACATTTTTATTAAATTATACAATAATCATATACATCAATATGATATCATATATGATCTTTTAACATTTCTTTATTAATAATATTTTAGTATTATCGTCATTTCGGGTGATAACCGATTTGTTCTTCTTAAATATTTGGTTATGTATGGAATGTTTGTAATGAATAGGTTGTATAATATTCATATTCAGAATTATATTAAGTCTATAAACATTATTTTTAACCATCAAATGAAAATTATTCTTGAATAGATACAATGGGGAATGAATCTTATCGCGTTCGTGGAGATGGTATTCCGTACGTACGCACGAGCGAAAATATCATTCTTTTGATATTAAAATAAAATATAATTGGATTTTATATCATATATACAGAATCATTATCATGTTATATTTATTATTTTCTTGAATTACACATCATTATTATACCCATTTAAATAGTAATATATTGAATAACAATTACACCACAACGTGGAGACGGTAAGCCGTACGTACGCACGTATGGTGATATGTCATTCAAATGATGGGTAGAATACTGAATATTGTTGTTCCATATTTATAATAACATAAAAGTATATATAATATACTGGAATTATTATTTTAGAATTGAAATAATAAATAAAGAGGAAGTGGAAGAAGAAAATAACTTGAAAGAGGGTGGTGAAAACATTACCTCTTCTTCGGGTTCTTCCTTTTGATTTGATCAAAAGGACTCCTTAGGATGGCTTTATGACTAAATTAGGGATTTTATGATGAAGGGAGAAAATATGGGAGAGTATTTGGGCAGGGGTTGGCCGAACCAAAAGGCTTTGAAGGTGTGAGATTGAGAGAAGGGGGAGTGCCCTTTTATAAGAGAGGTGAGGGGCACCTTAGGAAAAGCTAAAAATATTATTTTATAATAAATTAATATTCAGTTTATAATGGCTCCAAAGTAATTTATTTCGAGAATAAGGTGGGTATGGGTCTAAAACAACTCAACCAATATTAATTATACATGTTTAGGTCACTAAATTAACCTTATCTTTAAGTATTAACTCTTAGTTAATTAGTTTCACTTTTACAATGTCTCTTTGTATTTTTATATTATATGGTTAATAAACTTACTATAAACATCCAAGATAACCCCAAGTGGTTCATTATTAATATATATATCCTTATCTAAGTTATTTGGCCTAACCTTAGATTTTTAGGAATTGAATATCAATTAATAATATAATATTTCTTTAAAAAACTATTTTATGTCAATTTTGACACTATTTGGTAATTGATTTTTTGTGAAAATCATAACAGAATGATATGTTCGAAAAAAGTTAATTAAATCACTAATAACATGTCCTATTAACCTATAAAATTAATGCAATTCATACAAAGTATAAAATTATATTTATTTGGGTATTTATAATATCAATTATCTTAATTTTCACTATTATGGAAATTACTGTATCACCATTTTGTCATAAATAAATTAACTTATTTAATGTCTAAAAATTATAAATAAAATATCATTATGTATGAAATCTTTTTATATTTCTAATTAATATTTAAAATAGAATTTATCTTATGTATAACTCTATATTAAAAATGTTTTAGTAATTAAACATTGATTTTAACTCTTTTAACTCTTCTTTGAATTAAATAATAATATATGTCCTAATCTAATCCAAGTGGACCTAAATGATCATATTTTATTCCTAAGGTTGTTTTTGGTCGAGATACACCTGTCCAATAGAATTAGGACATGTGTTAGGGTAATATTAATATAATTTTTAACCTTAATTACCCTATTTACTTTTAACCGTGGTAATAAAAGTAAAAAGTTACTATCCACCAAAAATTATTTTCATCTCATTGAACCGCATTTTACTTACTGATATCAACCGTGTCTCCTGGATTTTTGAAAATCTATTCACAGAAGTGGTAAAATTATGTTTTACAAGAAATTCATTTTATTAACTACCACTTAGTGGTTTCACTGTTCATCAAAAAATGAAGTTTTTCAGAAAAATACCAAAAATTCACCCTAGGCTAATTTAGATACTCCGAATATAAAAATGAATTCCATTTTGAGAGATATGATTTATAAAATTTCAAAAAGTAGGTATTACTATTCATAATGTCTAGTTTAATTAGTTGTGGTGTGTTAGAACTCGAGGTTGCGTACAACACATGCTATTGCAATATTCTAAGGGGAAACGTACCGTGGAAGCTTGGGGTGTTATATTCTCCCCTCCTTAAAATAATTGCGTCCTTTCAATTTCTAGGTTATTAATGCATAA
The DNA here is from genome assembly GCA_963277665.1 of Viscum album. Taxonomy (NCBI): domain Eukaryota; kingdom Viridiplantae; phylum Streptophyta; class Magnoliopsida; order Santalales; family Viscaceae; genus Viscum; species Viscum album. Next base: position 1,210,788,172 of record OY728127.1, read on the forward strand.
AAAGACTCAGGTGATTCTTCATCATAATTTCCTCAGGATCCCACGTTGCCTCTTCCATCTTATGGTTTCTCCACAGAACTTTTACCAGAGGAGTCGTCTGATTTCTCATCACTTGCTCTCGGGTGTCAAGGATCCTGACGGGCTCTTCGCAATAAGATAGATCGGGTTCCAGTTCCAATTCCTCGTAAGTGAGTACATGCGTTGGGTCAGGCATGTATTTTATCAATAGTGATACGTGGAACACATCGTGAACTTTGGAGAGACTTGGCAGCATCACCAAACGGTAAGCTATAGCCCCAATACGTTCTAGAATTTCAAAAGGTCCGATGTACCTGGGACTCAATTTACCTTTCTTACCAAAATGTATAACTCCCTTCCATGTAGATACCTTCAGGAAAACATGGTCTCCCACCTGAAATTCCAAATCCTTCATTTGTTTGTTAGCATAGCTCTTCTTCCTACTTTGAGCTGCTTTGATGTGGTTTTGGATTACCTTCACCTTCTCCATTGTTTCCTCCACTAGTTCTGGGCCTAGAAGTTTTCTTTCACCAACGTCATCCCAACAGGTTGGTGTGCGACATCTCTTTCTGTATAACGATTCATATGGTGCCTTCTGAATGCTTGAATGGAAGCTATTGTTATAGGAAAACTCTACCATTGGTAAATATTTAACCCACATACCCTGAAAGTCAAGTGGGCATGATCTCAACATGTCTTCTAAGGTTTGAATAGTCCATTCCGATTGTCCATCTGTTTGAGGGTGGTAGGAAGTGCTCAAATGAAGTTCAGTATTCAAGTCCTTCTGAAGACTCTTCCATAATCTTGAAGTAAAATGTGGATCACGATCAGAAACAATCGATAGGGGTACTCCATGAAGTCTGACAACTTCATCAATATATAGTCTTGCTAGACGTTCAAGTGGTAGATCTTCTCTTATAGCAAGAAAATGTGCTGACTTGGTAAGAGGATCAATAATGACCCATATTGTTTCATTCCTTCTAGGAGTCTTTGGTAGTCCCATGACAAAGTCCATCGTAATATTATCCCATTTCCACTCAGGCATGGGAAGAGGTTGCAATACTCCACCAGGCTATTGCCTTCCAGCTTTCACTTGTTGACAAACCATACATCCTGACACAAAATCAGCAATCTCCCTCTTCATGTTGTCCCACCAAAAATGTTCCTTTAAATCACTATACATTTTGGTGCTCCTAGGGTGTATTGAGAAATTGGAACTATGAGCATCATCCAACAATTCTCTCTTTAAATCAGGTATATTGGGAACACAAAGTCTTCTCCCAAATTTCAAAATTCCATCTTCATGCACAAAGTCACTCAATCTTCCATCATTCACAGCTTTAATATTATTTTTAAAACTCTTCATCATTGGCCTGAGAACTCTTTATCCTTTCTAGTAAAGATGGTTTGGAAACTATTTGAAAACGTTTTGATGTTTCACCTTCCATGGTGATTCCCATATCCATATTTACTAGATCTATGAAAATAGGATCCCTTTCCACTCTCATCATGTTCAAAACTCCATGATCCTTTCTACTCAAAGCATTTGCCACCTTATTTGCCATCCCCGGGTGGTAGTGTATCGTGCAATCATAATCCTTGAGTAGTTCAAGCCATCGTCGTTGCCTCATGTTGAGTTCTTTTTGTGAGAAGATATACTTCAAACTCTTGTGATCAGTATATATCTCACATTTTTTACCATAGAGATAATGTCTCCATATCTTCAAAAAAAAGATTACAGCAGCTAACTCAAGATCATGTGTAGGATAGTTTTTCTCATTAATTTTTAGCTGTTGTGATGCATAAGCAATAACCCTATAATTCTCTATAAGGACACAACCAAGTCCTTTTTTCGATGCATCACTATAAATAATGAACCCATCATTCCCCGATGGTAGAGTCAATATAGGAGCATTGACTAATCTTCTCTTTAGTTCTTCTAAACATTCTTCACACTCTTTTTTCCAAACAAATTTAACCCCTTTACGTGTGAGCATTGTTAATGGGTTAGCCAACCTGGAAAATTTTTGGACGAAACGTCTGTAATAACCTGCTAAACCAATAAAACTGTGTACCTCAGTTATACTCGTCGGTGCTGGCCATTCTTGGATTGCCTTGGTATTAGAAAGATCAATTGAGATTCCATCTTTGGAGACAATATGGCCAAGAAAAGAAATCTCTTGAAGCCAGAATTCCCACTTGCTAAACTTTCCATACAATTCATGTCTTCTAAGAGTCTTCATGATAATGCGCAAGTGATTTTAATGATCTTCATGGCTTTTGATGTATACCAAGATATCATCAATAAATACCACTACAAAGTCATCAAGATATTCCTTGAAAACTCTGTTCATTAGATCCATGAAAACAGAGGGTGCATTAGTCAATCCAAAAGGAATTACTGTAAACTTGTAATGCTCGTACCTTGTTCGAAATGCTTTCTTCCGAATGTCTTCCTTCTTCACACACAACTGATGGTATCCAGATCGAAGGTCAATCTTTGAAAAGTATTGAGCTCCATGCAGTTGGTCAAACAAATCATCAATGCGAGGTAGGGGATACTTGTTCTTTATTGTTATAGAATTGATCTCCCTACAGTCAATGCACAACCTCATAGATCCATCTTTTTTATTAACAAAAAGAACAGGGTATCCCCATGGAGAAACACTAGGGCGAATAAATCCCTTATTACTCAATCCATCTAGTTTTTTTCTTTAGTTCAACTAATTCCACAGTGGCCATTCTATAAGGGGTCTTTGATATGGGCCTTGATCCAGGAATTAAATCAATGGAAAACTCAACTTCTCGTTCTGGAGGATGTCCAGGTAAATCTTCCAGAAACACATCAACATATTCTCTCACAATAGGTACATTCTCTATTTGAATATTCCTTTCCTCACCCGTAGTAATTTCATTCTCTTACTCCCCAATGATTGAATTTATTTGAGCTACTGGGGGTGGATCTAGATAAGAATTAGGTGGCGACAATTCTGCTCTAAAGATAAGGTGTTCCTTATCATCGTCATCAAGAATCGTAACCTCCTTCTTCTTACAATAAATCTTCGCATCATGGTCTGAAAGCCAATCCATGGAGAGGATTATATCAAATTCAGTCATGGGTATGACGGTGAGATCAGCAGATAAAGAACATTTATATGCCCTAAGGGGATCAGATCCACAGATCTTTGTAGCAATGATACTTCACTTAGGGGTTTTTACTGACAACTCTCTTATTAAATCAAATTGTAAATATCTAATTTTCTTAGCAAACTGGGAAGAAATGAAATAATGAGATGATCCAGAATCAAATAATGCATTTGCTAAACTTGAGGAAACCATTAAATTACCTGCCACCACATCTTTCAGAGCTTCTACCTCAGCAGTAGTGATAGCATAAGCTTAGCCTTGATCCCTTGGCCTCTTCGGAGGTAATTTCCCTTGACTCTTAGGACATTCATTTGCATAATGTCCCATCTCCCTGCAATTGTAGCACTGAACATCGGTAGCTTCTTTCTTCCCTTTGCAATCTCGAGCTTGGTGGCCTTTTTCACCACACTTGTAATAGACTCTCATTCCCTTCAAGCAAGCACCAAGGTGTTTATTCCCACATTTACTACAGTATGGATGTTCAACGTTTCCCTTCTTCCCCTTATTTCTGTTTCCAGATTGATCAGCAGATCTCTTCTTCTCCTGCTTTGCTTTAAAGTCATAAGACTTAGAGAATTCCCTTTCCTTCTTGATAGCACATGAGACAATGTCTTCGTATGAAGAGCAGGATTGTGATACTAGAGCTCGACGGAGAAATGGTTTTAACCCATCAAAGAAATGATCTATCTTACTTCTTGGGTTATGTATATAATCAGCTGCATGTATTGGTAACCTTGTAAAGTTAGCCTCATACTTCACAACATTCTCATCCTCCTTTTGCCTCAGATTGAGGAACTACCTTTCCATATCTGCTCGATGGTCATGAGGAAAGTATTTTTCTAAGAAAATATCTTTAAACTCCCTCCATTCCATACTTGATACTTCTTCATCTTCCTTCGTATTTTGAATCAGTGACCACCATTGATCGGCATCTCCAGTGAGGCGGTAAACTTCCATGACAACTTTCTCCCTTTCGCTACCCCCTAAGGCATGGAATATTTTCTCTAAGGAATTGATCCATTGCTCAGCTACTAGTGGATTTGTACCTCCATTAAACGTTGGTGGTTTTTGCCTCATGAAGCGATCTATCATTGATCCTCCACGTTGCGGATCAGGGTGCTCCATACGAGTAAGGTTATTATTCATAACCTGAGTGAGTTGTCCCAGTATAGTGAGAAGTTGATCAGCACCAGTTGTATCACTAGCTCCACCATAAATATCTTGAGTAGGAGGGAAGTATCTACACGGAGTCTGTGCATTGATACGGTTTCCATTTCATCCACTAGGTGCCATTTTTAAACAATGGCATAAACTAGATTAGTTTATGAATCGAAATACATAATTCATACTCATAAAACACTTAACATAAATTGTACAATATATGGATATAATCCATAATCATAAAAAAATGTTTTATTTGAGGAAGTATATACTCATAACCCATCATAATGGTTTGTAAGGAAAATGAGAATTATCCAAAGCATATCCCCCGGGAGTGTCATAACCAAGAGTGCAGCAAGGCCTGTTGTCGTGTACTAGGATACACCGGGTCAAGCCCGAAACTCCTTGTCAGAGTTTTCACTCCTAGGTACATCTGTTCCAGAGCTGCCTCTACCTGCTCGTATCCAGATAGAGATGTATTGCTCGAAAGACTCACAAAATCTCTACTTTACCAAAATTCTTGGATGATCTTCTATACTAATCCTCAAAGTCTATCTTAGGTCTATGTGCTCTAATCAGAGTTCATCTAAATCTAGCTTCCAAGGTTTTTACTAAACTTCCTCTGATACCAACTGTAATGCCACGACCCCAGTTACCCAGAGTCGGTGCATTATTACATAATTGACATGATCACAAAGGATCAAATCTTGAATGACCGATTGGTTTAGTAGCCTTGGAAACACTAGATATATTCATAAGTTTTACATTACATCATTAAAATGAAAACTAAAAAAACATAGTCTCCATAGTCCACACTCATATCCCCACTGACTGTTCCTACAAGTCAGTCATAATACACTTCTTTACATCCTGGGAAAAATAAAACATTGAAAAGGGTGAGCTCAAATGCTCAGTAAGGATAACAATAAAGCGGAAAATTTCATAAGAAAACATAAGCATTTAAGGAAATGTATAACTAAAACAAAAGACTTATTAAACTTGAACTTCAGCATAATATGGCAAAAGTATAATCAAATAATTCCATTTACTTACTCACATGGATATTCTACAAGTCGAATAATCACATGCAATATCAATAACCACTTTCATATTAAGGGAATGCATAATGCCAGACTATCATAACCACATAGTCAAGGCCTTGTGCCAAGACTACAAATAAGATTTTTTCAAGGCCTTGTGCCATGACACTAGTTTGTCTCATGAGACCTACCGATGCATCGAGAATCTATAGCGGGCTCCTCCCGTCACTTATTAAGTCCAATGTATTCCTTATATGAACAGGTTTAAACATAACATAAACATTCGTATTAAATCTAGCATACGAAATGTCAATACTTTCTTCATAAACCATGAATGGTATAAAAATAACACATCCATAGTCAATCATACCACAAAACCATAAATACAATATGGAAATTTTGTTTCATAATGAATCAACTTCAAATAAGGTTAAAATCCATCAAAGGATGTTGACATAGATGAAATCCAAACAATTTGAGAGAAATATCTCTTTTTTTTAAATAATTTAAAAGTTAAATAATTATAAAAGAAAACCATTACTTAGAAAAGATTCTTATAAGGTTTTAAGAGAATCTTAAAAGAAGTTATAATGGCGAAAAATATCCACACCCGCCGTATAAGTTAAAAAAACATTCTAATCTTAAATTTGTCGAAAAGGTCAAAAAGTACCTTGTTTGGAAAACGACGGAAAGATTTCTTTCAAAAACATAAAAGGGTATAAATGACTTTAACCCATTTTCTATTAAATATTAAAAATGTTTTGAAAGTAATTTTTAAGAAACATGGATGTGGATGATAACGAGGTCCCAGTAGATAATTACGAATAAACAACCTCAGATAAGGAAGAGATTGTGAAGTAAACCCTTACCTTGAACTTTTCCTTAGTCGATGGTATGTTAACCTCCTTTATAATATTTAAAACATTGTTATTAAATTATAAAATAATCATATACATCAATATGATATCATATATGATCTTTTAACATTGCTTTATTAATAATATTTTAGTATTATCATCATTTCGGGTGATAACCGATTTGTTCTTCTTAAATGTTTGGTTAAGTATGGAATGTTTGTAATGAATAGGTTGTATCATATTCATATTCAGAATGATATTAAGTCTATAAACATTATTTTTAACCATCAAATGAAAATTAGTCTTGAATAGATACGATGGGGAATGAATCTTATCGTGTTCGTGGAGACGGTATTCCGTACGTACGCACGAGCGAAAATATCATTCTTTTGATATTAAAATAATAAATAATTGGATGGTATATAATATATACAGAATTATTATCATGTTATATTTATTATTTTCTTGAATTACACATAATTATTATAACCATTTAAATAGTAATATTTTGAATAACAATTACACCACGACGTGGAGACGGTAAGCCGTACGTACGCACGTATGGTGATATGTCATTCAAATGATGGGTAGAATACTGAATATGGTTGTGCCATATTTATAATAACATCACAATATATAGAATATACTGGAGTTATTATTTTATAATTTAAATAATAAATAAATAGGAAGTGGAAGAAGAAAATAACTTGAAAGAGGGTGGTGAAAACGTTACCTCTTGTTCGGGTTCTTCCTTTTGATTTGATCAAAAGGACTCCTTAGAATGGATTTCTGACTAAAGGAGGGATTTTAAGATTAAGGGAGAGAAGTTGGGAGAGTATTTGGGCAGGTTTTGGCCGAACCAAAAGGCTTTTAAGGTGTGAGATTGAGAGAAGGGGGAGTGCCCTTTTATAAGAGAGGCGAGAGGCACCTTAGGAAAAGCTAGAAATATTATTTTATAATAAATTCATATTTGGTTTATAATGGCTAAAAAGTAATTTATTTCAAAGATAAGGTGGGGATGGATCTAAAAAAACTCAACCAATAGTAATTAGACATGTTTGGGTCACTAAATTAACCTTATCTTTAAGTATTAACTCTTAGTTAATTAGTTTCACTTTTACAATGTCACTTTGTATTTTTATATTATATGGTTAATAAACTTAATATAAACATCCAAGCGAACCCCAAGTGGTTCATTATTAATATATATATCCTTATATAAGTTATTTGGACGAACCTTAGATTTTTAGGAATATAATATCAATTAATAATATAATATTTCTTTAAAAAACTATTTTATGTTAATTTTGACACTATTTGGTAATTGATTTTTTGTGAAAATCATAACAGAATGATAAGTTCTAAAAATGTTAATTAAATACTTAATAACATGTCCTATTAACCTATAAAATTAGTTTAATTCATAAAAAGTCTCAAATTATATTTATTTGGGTATTTATAATATCAATTATCTTAATTTTTCACTATTATGGTAATTAATGCATCACCATTGTGTCATAAATAAATTAACTTATTTAATGTCTAAAAATTATAAATAAAATATCATTATGTAGTAAATATTTTTATCTTTCTAATTAATATTTACAATCGAATTTATCTTATGTATAACTCTATATTAAAAATGTTTATTAATTAAACATTGATTTTAACTCTTTTAACTCTTCTTTTATTAAATAATAATAAATGTCCTAATCTAATCCAAGTGGACCTAAATGATCATATTTTATTCCTAAGGTTGTTTTTGGTCGATATACACATGTCCAATAGAATTAGGACATTTTTTAGGGTAATATTAATATCATTTTTAACCTTAATTACCCTATTTACTTTTAACCGTGGTAAATAAAAGTAAAAAGTTATTATTACCCAAAAATTATATTCATCTCATTGAACAACATTTTACTTACTGATATCAACCATGTCTCTCGGATTTTTGAAATTCTATTCACAGAAGTGGTAAAATTATGTTTTATGAGAAATTCAGTTTTTTAACCACTTAGTGGTTTCACTATTCATCAAAAAATGAAGTTTTTCAGAAAAATACCAAAAATTCACCCTAGGCTAATTTAGATACTCCGAATATAAAAATGAAGTCCATTTTGAGATATATGATTTATAAAATTTCAAAAAGTAGGTATTACTATTCATAACGGCTAGTTTAATTAGTTGTGGTGTGTTAGAACTCGAGGTTGCGTACAACACACGCTATTGCATTATTCTAAGGGGAAACGTATCGTGGAAGCTTGGGGTGTTATAGCACACCTACCACCCCCAAGTGGTGTTTTCCCTTTCTCTGAACCTGACGTAACACAATACACAATCACAAAAAGGAAAAGGTATAGTGTGATCTAAACACACTATTAGGGTCTTACTAAGTGCTCTGTATTCAATTCCATTACAATTTAACCATTTATGCCTTTAATTTAAATAAAAAAATTCATTTAAAGTAATTGAAATATATTAGGAAAACATGATTTCAAGTGAAAATATTGAATATGTATCAAAATAAGATTAAATGAACATTTTATATAAAAATTTTATATAAAATAGTTGAAATGAATAAAGCTTTTCTTTAAAAATGGCATGTATAATCAAGTCAAACACAACACAACACCATAGTCACATGCCCTATGTTACTTTAGTTCTGGGATCTCAGATCTTTTCACTACTCAATAGTTAATCATGAATCAATTATGTATGCATATGGCCATAAGGTTTAGTTCAAAGTGAATAATCAATCATAATTCCATCATATATATTCATATTGAACTGTGTTTAGTTGTTCTGATCATAATCAATCCATTTTATGGGATTCAGAGTCCTAGGATTCTTTCCCTAATAACCCACTAACAAATCCAGCTCACGAGTTCTTCTATCGATCAATCAATAATGGGAAAATAAATCATTTCAATTAAATTCATCTTTTATACTTAAAATTTCCAATTTCAAGTTTAGCATGCCTTTTCAATTTCAAACCCAAATGAAGTGTTTTTAAAAAAATACATGCTTTTCAAATCATCCATCATTTTAATCAAATTTTTCTCGAGAATCATTTTTAAAATCATTTCTTCAAATAACCATTCAGTTCATGGAATCATTTTTCTCAAAATAATCCCCACAAGTTAAATACCATTGAAATGGGTGATTTTCACAATTTTCATTCCCTTTTTTAATCAAATGTAAAATCATTTCAAATCATGGTATTATAAATCAATTAAAAACTCATGTCAATTAAATCAATAAATATAGGGTTTCAATTGTAAGTTAATTCCATATAGAACTGCCTAACTTCATTCACTTAATCAAATCAAATCAAAACCCATAATGGAAAAACCTAATAGAGAGATAAATGTGAAGAGGGTATATGAGAATGCATTAGAATCACTAATCATCAAAATAATATTTGTTAAAACAAATATCCAATCCATTACCAATGTGGGTAATCAATGATATAAAAAGGAAGAAAAATAAAGGAGAGGGTAATCCAAATCAATAGATAACTAATATATTAGAGAAGGATCAAGATCTTCCATCGGTACATCTATTCACAAAAGAAGAGGTTCTAGGAGATGAGTAGTACTCTTGAGATCATCCAAAATCAAAGGAATTTTATTAGGGTAAAATGGGGTGATTAGATGTTAAAATGAGGGTTTTGGGATTTAAATTAAAATTTATTGGGGTTAAAAAATTGCAAGCATAACTTTCTAGATAGGTCACAGAATTAGTAGTAATCGTACACACTAATCATTTCCCCTTCTGGTGTTTTGGAAATGGTTCATGGTTTTCCTCACATTTAATTTAATCACACACCAACCATGTGTAACATCTCAAACCTGTATTCCACTCAATAGTGCTCTAAGACCAATTCGCCACAAGTCCTCAATCACATCTCCCGAAATGCTAATGGTTTTTCACTAGTAGAAAGGGCCTAAGTGAGTCATTGGGGAGACTATTCCCTCATTACTAGAGTATATCACAGTGGAAGTCAGTCACATTCAATTGAGGAAGTAGAAAAACAAGCAAACAACTTGAAGGTAAAAAATAAAGGAAGAAATAAATAAGATAGTATTGTCTCATACATCTATAATGATGTAGATGATACATGTATCTAGAAAACATCCAAAACAGGTACATGGAGATACATTACAGTACAAGTGACCAAAATGAAATAAAGAACCAAAAATCCCAGTAGAATCACAAGCCCCTACTTGGTCTCATGCTCTCCTGCTCCAAATACATAATCAACAACATGTATTAAGGTGATTTCCCCAACCATCACCTATAACCAAATAATTTTTTTTGGGTCCCTAAGGAGTCCCAAACAAGTTGTGATATAAAAATACCAGTAGGTAACAACACAAAATTCTATATAGTTCTAAGAAGCAAAAATCATTATACTAAACAAGTATAAGAAAGTATTATTGTATGTGTGAATTCCCAAAGAATATGTCTACTATAAACAAGTAATACCAAAAATCCTCTCAAGGATTCCTATAACAAGTGTTAGCTCCTAACAAGGAAACTATAATCAATTTAAACAAGTAACATGACCTCGCTATATATCTATCCATATCCAGTCCACTTGACCTTTCTGTATAATGAAAACTCATCAAAATCACATGACCATTACATATAACCAACCATCTCATATATCCCAGGGCCATGCCATATAATTAAGTGTAGAAAACAAAGGGAAAGATCCAAGGTGTCGAAGACCAATTCATTCTCACCGTGCCCCAGGAGAATCATGATTGAAACTCAGTAAAGGCACTGGATGGAGTCCTAGGATCATGTGTACCAGCATTCCCTATGCGAGTCCAAGAAATTCATATCCAAGGGGTAGAAAATCCCATGGAATCCCATGGAATAAAGAGCTATGAAAAATCACTACTCGAGGCATCCACTATCATGTTCAAGATCAATAGAGATCCATCCATAGCATCTAATAAATCATCCATCCATTTCATACCATATAACAATTCAATTTCATATGAGTCTACCCATTCATATAATCAATTACATTCAATTTAATTCAATGATTATACCAACTCATTTAATAAATTTAAAACTAGTCAAGTATCATGATCATTCCCACTCATGTGTTCCATTCCCATTTAACCATGTCAGATGTGTATACCCACCCACTTATCACCATAATTTATTAAACACATCACATGGGTAAACCCAACCATTTATCAAAAATTACATGCATGTATTATAATGATCATACCCACTCATATAATAATATACACATTTAACATGACCCATTTATAAATTTAACAATTAACCAATTCAAGTTAAACATTTTATAACAAGGTAAAGCAGAAAAAACTATCTCCAAATCAACCCATTCTACTAGTTCCATTTATAATTGGATTCTTATGACAAGGAAAGATCAAAACATACCCCTAGGGTGGTTCAACATAGCATAATCAAGGAATTTTCATCAGGTGAACCCCATGGGTGACCTTGGTATCAGAAATGGTTAACAACACATAATAATATATCCAATGTGAATCTCTAGTAGGTCTGATTATATCTTTTATAAGTAACCCATTCAAAATTCTGGACGTTCCAGAAAATCTAGTGGGCAATGTAATGAAGGATAACTCTAAAATGCAACAAAATATAAAAGATACGTATGGACCACCTACCTTAGCTCAATGATGGAGTTATCCAACAATATCTAGTTCTGATTCACCCTAGTTTAGGAGAAATCTAAATAATGGACGAAGAATGGGAATTTTAGGCATATGAGCCTAGATCCAAATAGCACAATCAATATCCATATGAATAAAGAATGGATAAAAATGAATATAGATCTTACTAATGAGGATCTGATGAGACAAACCACACTCGAATTGAAGATAAAAAATAGTAGATCTAAAATCGAAGAATAGTCTCATTAAGAGCTCAATAGGGGGATCCCCACTGTTGGGCATTGAAGAAAATTTAAATAGGTTTAAAAAAATAAATTTAAATAAACATAAAATTAATTAAAACCCCAAAATACAGGAGATTTATAGTTTACTAGCACACTTTTTCAAATAGGGTGAAAATTGTGCTTGGTTTCTTATAGACCAACGAGCACCCTTGCGGTTTACCCGCATGGTTTGAAAACAATGTGTAAACTGTGAAAAAAGCCTATGTCATGTTCTTTAAAACATTTAGACATTCTCTCACGTTATTGAAATTATCCCTTCATGGTTTCCTCAAAAAGTGCTTCCTATATTCCCCATATGTTCAGCCATGCATGATTTTTTCAAACCATGTGGCCAGCCCCGTATGGTTTTTACTAACCGTGTGCTAAGCCAAAAACTGGTTCCGGGCTCCGAACAATCCCCATACAACTACAAAACAACCATGATCAATTTATGCACGTAAAAAGGCCATAATTAATCATTCAAACTGAAAAATAATAGATCTTTTCCTCATACAAAAACCCTAGCTCTTGCACCATGAAACCCCCTCTATCCAAGGGTGTAGGGTTTGAAGGGTGGGGATGCATGGTTTTGAAAAAAAATCACCCCCTCCAGATCACCAACATATGGTGCATAGTTTTCCCAAACCATTCAATAAATACGCATCGTCCCAAAACATTAAATATTTATCCAAAGTAACAAAGAACTCCTAAGAACAAGTTGAAATCAAATAGCTGGCAAAACAAGGGTGTAAAGTTACTTGAAATCATGTAAGGGGATGTTACAACCTCCCCACTACAAAAACATTTCCCTCCAAAAAACCTTTCAAGAAGACTCCATGTCAAAGAGAGGAGTCTAGTGCTATCTCATTAATGAATTATACTCCCAAATCTCATGTAAATCAGAACCATGATTCCATGTAACATGGACCAAAGTTATAGACATCCTATAATGAACCTTTGTCCTAGAATCACCAATCCAGACCGGATGCTCAGTAATAGATAAATCTGATTCTACATCAAGGTCTTCCAAGCTCAGGACATGAGAAGGGACAAAAAGATACTTCTTGAGCTATGATACATGAAACGTGTTTTGTATTGATGTTAACTTTGGAAGAAAGTAAAATGGTAAGTTGCATTCCCAATCTGCTCAACAATCTCAAATGGACACACAAATATTGACACAAGATTTCACTTCTTTCCATGATTTTAGTGACCCAACCAAGATTAAACCATAAAAAACATATGGTGACCACCCAAAAACTCTAATGTTCTATTTCAATGATCATTATTGTATTTATACTAGATTTATGCCATCACAATTCTCTGATGAATCAACTAAATCTTCACCATCATATCTTAGTCCAAAATCAGTCCAACCAATGAAGCTTCACCAATCACCATCTAGAAAAGTGGATATCTTAAAGGTTGGTCGTAAAAGGAATCAAAATTCCCCATTCAAATCATGAAATAGTATCTATTTTTATAGGAAAACTCAACCATCCAAAAACAGACATCTCAACCTCCACCAAAGCTGAAGATGAAAGAACATATAATATCCTCAAGGATATGAGTAGATCATACTATCTAGCCATCCATATGAATATGATAGGTCACGATCCAGCTAACATGGGATCCCAACACCTCTTGGAGTCCTATCATAAAATTAGAGTTGAACTAGGGATCCCTATCAAAAAAACAATAGATAGAACTCTGGGAAATTTGAATATATCATTCGAATACATGATTCTCATGTCATCAACTTCGGTTGTATTACTAATGAGTATAAAGTGATCTGATTTGGTCAGTTGACTGATCACTACCCATATCTCATTCTTCCCATGTGAGGTATGTGGAATCCCGACCACAATTTCCATAACAGTCTCTTCCAACTTCAAAGTCAGAATGAGAAGGGGATGAAAAAAACCCAAAGTATTTTAGTGCTTGGACTTAAACAGTTCATAGGTATAATAATGAAAAACAAAGTCAACAATGTCTCAACTCATACGTAGCCACTTGAATCATCAGCATATATCATGGAACATCTTTTTAGTACATGGTTCCACCTCCCACTTAGAACTTTGGATGTACCCCATCTCATCTTATCTTACAGGTGAGGGTACAATGTACCTGTTCTAGAAATAGAGGACACCCTCAAAGAAGATTTTCTATTCAGAAATGGTCTTCTAACCATAAAGAGATACCCTAATGGCACAGAATTCATTATTAATATGTTTCTACTATAGAATCATGTCGAGAAGAGACGAGGTAAACTGAACATTTTTTAGAATAATTTTAGTCACATTCTTTCAAACTCCCAAATGCATATAAGAAAAGAGATCCATCATATTTCACTCATTTTAGTATTAATTCAAAGACTGTGTCATAAGTTTCCTTCTCAAGGAATTAGTAATGGAATTCCCATTGTTAGGGGTGTAGGCAATGTCGAAATAAAAATATTAGAGGTACTCCACCCAGCCCATATACTGAAGGTTCAAATATTTTTTAATAAAGACATAACATAGGATTTTATGGTTAGAATTAATATTAAGACTTTCTATGAAACTTAATGCCATTGTCTCTTAAGAGAAGGCATCAAATTTTTGAGTTCAATTTCATGGGTAGGATATTTATTCTCATATTTCCAAAGATTTTGGGAACCATAGGCCATAAAATGATCACCGTAAATGAGAAAACATCACATACACAAACATAATGCATGAAAAAAGATCAAATAGCCCTTCCTAGACTCTTGAAGAGTTAGCACTGGTCCAAAATTCAAAATAAGCTTCAATTCATTAAAAGTACTCTGAAATTTTGAATCTCGCAAAAACATCACCACTTTTTGAGTGAAAGTGGTCATTAGATAAATAAACATCAAGAAATATTTAAAAAAACCTGCTACAATACCACATCAAGACCAAGAAGATCTAAATCTCAAAAACATTATACAGTTTTTCTCATGTTGTAGAAACCTTCACAGTATCAAGATCAACTAAAATACCATGTTTTGAAACCATTTATCCCACAAACATCAATTTTTTAACCCTGAAATTTCATTTTGATAGCTTGGCATAATGTTAATGACCTCTTAAGATTTCCAGAACATCCCCCAAATGAAACATATTATCCTCTTTGGTTTTAGAGTAAACCAAGATTTCATCTATAAAGACTACTATAAATGTGTTTTGGTACCTAAGGAATATCATGTTCATCAATTCAATAAAAACTACAAGGGAATTTCTTAGACCAAAAATCCTAAAAAGTTACTCATAATTTCCACAACTACTCTAGAAGTAATTATTTGGAATATAAAATTATTTGATTCTCAACTAGTTATATCCCAATCAAAGATCAATATTTGAGAACCACTTATCCACATTCAACTCATCAAATAAATCATTTATTTGATGTAATGGATTTTTTTTTACCATAACATGGTTGAGTTTCTGATAATAATAAAAGTTGAAGTGTCCCATCAACCTTCTTTGAAAAAAGAAATGGCTCCACCCAAGGCGACACACTCGAGAATATAAAGACTCTATCCAACTAATCATCCAAATTGGTTTTCAACAATTTCAAAACAGCTAGTTCCATATACTAAGAAGAAATAGATATTGGTTGGGTACCCAACTAAAATTTAATAGATAAATCTACCTCCCTTATTGGTGGAAACCCTTAAAATCAAATATAAATACATCAAGAAACTCTACGACCAATAGAGGAATATCACAACTCAAAGATTTTTTCTCTAGATAAAAAAACACATATATCTCTCTTACAAACTCTAGAAAAGTTTCTCTTTCTCTACTCAATCTCAAATCCCATTCTCTTTATAAAAAACAACACACACCATTGGTGGTATTAATGGATACCCAAAAATGATAATAGTCAATACGATATTTTTGGGAAATCATCCTATCTATCCAAAAAATGAAATCTTGAGGATTAATGTCAAGATCCATAAAATTCCACATGAACTCAAGATCTGATAGAGATAAAATGAAAGAGGGGAATCAGAGTCCCTGGTCTCTTTATTCTAAGGGGAGTAGTAACATCCATCTTAGAAGACATAAGTTTTATAGGAATGTTTAATAGGTTCACAATACAAGTCGACATGAAAATGTGAGATGCACTAGTATCAAATAAAACATTTATTAAAGATGATTCTATAGTGATGGTACCTCTCAATGTCACTGGACCTATATCGACTTCCTATAGAGACTCTATTCACTACATGAAGAATCTTTATTCAGGATTTAAATAGCTAAAACCCATTTATTCTTGAAAAATATGATTAAATAATAGTACATTTATGTGATTATGATTTTGTTTCACTATGTGGAGATTCAAATATATGGAAGAGCATATAATGGTGGCCTGAGTGACGGCATGAACCATAGATCTTTGTTGTCACAATGTAAACCCACTTAGAATACCCAACATTCCCATATTGGAAGCAAGTCATAGGCCTCTACCAGAAAACATAGAAGTTTTAGATGATTCTTGCTATCAAAGTCCACCAAGAGACTCATCAAATTTACCCTTTCCTTTAATGTAACTAAAATAACTACCACTTGGAATAAGAGGGAATCCCTTTGACCCTAAAAATCCATCCATGTCATGTTCATCCATGAATGCTCTATCCAGAACATCTGCATAAGATGTGAGCTTCAGCATTATAACCTAATACCTGATGTCAGGTTTAAGGCCCATATCAATTATTCAATCCTTGACCTTCTCATTTAAAACTACTTCATGATTAAACTAAACAAGTTCAAGAAAATAGATTTCATACCGAGTCACATTTTTGTTGCCTTAATAGAGGCTTAGAAACTCCATAAAATTTCCCAAACCCAAGGATTATAGATATAACTACTTTGTAAAAATAGCTCTAAATACTTTCCAATAGAATCCTTTATATTTATTCTTTTAACCGTTGAATCCCACCATCTCATTCTAAGACCTTATAAATTGAAAGTATCCTATTTTAATTTTATAAAATTAGAAGTTTACAATAATGTAAAAAAGAAGATCAATCTTTTTCAACCAATAATCATCCACTTAAGGATCTTATAAACCTTGGAAAGATAGTGGTTTCTACCAAAGAAACTCTTGAGCATGGTTTTTAACTTCACTTCTTTGAGGTTCCACTATTGGATCCTGAACATGTATACGTGTATACATGTCCCATATCTTTCATATAAAAAACCACGGTCTCAATAATATTATGATCAAATAGAGTATTTTCTTGATATTTTTCACCAGTAACTACCTCTTGCAGTCCATTCAAATTTCTTCTTAGAGGCATGATTCTATAAAACATTAACATGTAACATGAAAACATCAATAGGGATAATTAAATCATCAATTAAATCAAGAGATATAAGAAAATAAATTCCATTGGACAGAGTTCAAAATTATGGGATTTTAATAAACTCATATTAATAGTAGTTAAAATACTAGAATCAGTTAAATTTATTCCTCAAGATTGATTTTCCCAAACACCCATAGAGACTTCAGACACACTATGATGAGATCTGTCTATGAAATCACTCATAACTACCCATTATGTCCCAAATATCCTAACTTATATCAACTAAAAAATTCTAAAATTCATAATGACATCAATGTAATATTCTAAACCTATACCTTATATATTAATTTTTCACAAACCATCCCAGAAACCCCAACAACTAACCTAATATTGATATAACTCGAAGGGAATTCATGATCCCCATGGGATTGTGGCTATCTCTTAACATCCAATAATAGTCAACGGAATGGTTTTCTTAATAAAAAAAAACATAAAAATATAAAATATTAAAAACATTTGTACACAGGTGGTATGGTTAACACTCAAAAAGGATAAAAGTAGCGCAAGTGTTCATATAAACATCCCAAAGAAAAAATTCATCCCAAAAGACAACACAACATCCATAAAGTCATATTATCTTTATCCCTATAAAACAAGTGGACCATAGCTCCATCGGTCACTATAATCACTCCACATTCCCATGGATCAAAAACACCTACCACCCCTAAGTGGATCTATCCCTTTTTCATAGACCTAGCACAAAAAATCTATAAATTTTTGAAGGAAAAGGTAGGGTGTGATATGAATAACCTATTAGGGTCTTATTAATTATTCCATAATCAGTTCCATAACAATCAAACTATTTATGACTTCAATTTAAATAAATAATCATGGTAGTTAATTAACAGGTTTTAAATCAAATTAAATTGTTCCTAGTCAAAAGTTAAAAGATATATCAAAATATTCTTAAATGAACATTTTATATAAAATATTTATATAAAATAGAAGAAATGAATAAAATAGTTCATTAATGAATGACCTATATAGTCAAGTCAAGCAATAAAAATAAATATGTTCATATTCCCTAAGTTATGTTTGTTCCAATCTATCATATCCTTACACTACTCAATCTTCAAAAAAACTCATGTACGTGTTCATATTTCACTAAGTCTTCATCCAATGGGGCTAATCAATCAACATGCCATCGAGGATAGTCATTTCAAACTTGGTTTAGTTGGTTTCTTCATCATAAATTCATTTCTACAGAGTCAGAGTCCAAGAATTATTATCCTAATCCCCGACTAACTAATTAGATTTGCATGTTCTTTAATAAATAAATAAATCATGAGAAAATAAGTAATTTCATATCAATTCTTTTTTCACATATCAAATTCCCAATTTCAAGTTCAACATGCCTTTTCAATATCACAACCAAATCATGGATTTTCATTAAATTCGTTTATTTCAAATTATCTTTCATTTAAATCCAAATTATTTTAAGAATTAATTTTCAAATCATTTCATTGAATAAAATTTAAATTAAATTCATCATTTTTCTGAAAATCATCTCCACAATTTCAATGCCAATGAAATTGAGGTTTTTTCTACAATTTCCTACCCTTTTAATAAAATATCAAATCATTCCAAATCATGGATTTATAAAATCAATTAAAAATACAATTAAATTAAATTAAGAAATATATGGTTTCTATTATAGGGTAAATCCCTATAGAACCACCTACCTTTAATCATAAGATATAATCAATCCAATTCTAATAATAGGAAAATCCAATGGAGATGTGAAGGTGAAGAGGATTTAAGAGAAATCCCTAGAATCCCTAATCATAAAAATGAGATCTAAAAAATAAATATCCAACCAATAAAAATGTGAGGATTAACTTCTCTCAGATGGGATAGAAAGATTGGCTAGAGAAACCAAAATCTTGTGAGAAATGACATGGCAGAGAGGGATCAAAATATTCAACGGATACTTCAATTCACAAGAGAAGAGGTTTGAAGAGTATATGAATCCTCTAGAGAGCCTCTAAAATATAATTAAATCTATTATGGATTAACGGAGGTTATTATTGGTGAAATAAGGTGTTTTAGGATTTTAATTAAAATTTATGGGGCATTAAAAAAACTGTGTGAATGTTTTTTTGGTTGGGATA
This sequence comes from Viscum album, assembly GCA_963277665.1. Classification (NCBI taxonomy): domain Eukaryota; kingdom Viridiplantae; phylum Streptophyta; class Magnoliopsida; order Santalales; family Viscaceae; genus Viscum; species Viscum album. The sequence goes on from OY728127.1 coordinate 1,210,807,824, forward strand.
TATAGTTAATAGTAACCATGGGCCTTAATCATTCTCCCTCACTAGGCTTTTGGTAAGGCTTCACAGTCTGGCCACATGGTTAAGCTAACCATGCACCAACCATGAAAATCCCTCTATCCATGTTTTCATGGTTTGAAGGGTGATCCCATAGGGTTTGGACAAACCATGCACCCCCTCTAGAGCACTACCACAGGGTGAATGGTTTTTTTGGCTAAACTGTATGGTTTTACCTAATCATGCACTAATAATACTCAATCCTAAAAACATACAAAATTTCTAAAAAATCATCAATAACTCCCCAAAACAAGTTCAAATGAAATAATAGTAAAAACAAGGTTTAAAATGAATTTGAAATCAAGTAAAAGTTTGTTATATGTTCCCACACACTAGACTTTCCATTCTTCATTATGTAAATCCTTTTGACTACTCAATAAGTATTTCCCCCTCCAATTCACCATGTAAAAATTTGGTCATCACATATACCTGATCAAGGTGTAGACCCTCCATAATAACCATTTCATGAAATATAAAAATTGTTCAGGGATTTAAAACTATGGAAAATATTTTAGGGATATCAGGGCCATCAATTTATTGAAATCCATTCACAACAAGCCTATACCAATACTATTTCATACCATCTTCTTCTTTCTAAAACTAATAGACCTAATTTTTGTAGTTATCTTTTCTCTACAAGGATGTTTTACTAGCTCTCATGTTTGGAAATCATAAATGAAATCCATCCCTTCATTTATATATGACTACTTCTATCTTGATTCCATCAGAATTACCACCATTTATAGGGTTTTAGGTTCTCCATCACTCATAATAATAAATAATTTCACGGATTTTCAAACCTTTGAACTGGAAACATATGCCTTCAAGACCTCTATAACTGAATCTATGAAACTACTCAATTAGAAACCACTAAATCTGGAACTTCCACATGTGAAACTCTTACCTAAGATCCTAAAATCCTCAATCACTCGGGAACATATATCCTTAGTGATACTAATAGAATCCAATATCCATTAAAAATCACACATTTTTTATAGTTTGGTTATCATGGAACTATTATAATCCCTAAAAATCATATTTCCAAGAATTCCACCCATATGAAATTTGTCATTCATTGATTCTCTATTCCAAAATGCATCATCCATCACATTTTTATCATTCTATAGAATCCCCTCATCGAATATAACATTTTAAATTTAAATAACCTTTTGTATATCATTATACAAAAGTTAAAACTGAAAGTATTCATCCCTATGTCCAATAAAGAAACACACCTTAGAATTTTACCCAAGCACATCCCTCTCTTTAGCATCAATGTGGGTATAGGAAACACATTTAAAAAAATTAAAATGGTAGGAATTTATACTCATTGTATATTATATTTATTTCATATGTTCCTACCCAAAAATATCAAAAGAATTTTAATTCACTAGATATATAGAAAAATTTCCATTATCTTTCTAAAATCATATGGAGAAATTGGCAAGAAATCTCACACTTTTAGCCATCCAATACAATGCATTTTTTATCCACTCCATGAAAATATTTTTATCCAGTTTTCTTGGTATTATTTTCACAAACCATATCCCTTTCCACTATTAGAACCTATGAAACTCTCTACTTTCATATTATCCTCTTTCATTAGACCTCAATCATTTTCACTTAGTTTTAGTCTCATTTTCCACCATGGATCTCTGTCTGATAATGGTTATGAAAAACACTAACTAGTTCTTGAGAATGAATACCAACAATTTTTGTGTTACTTCAACAATGAAGGTACAATATTATAGCTTTACCCTCTAATAATGAATCTAGGTTATTCCCCATATATCTTTACGAACTAGCACTAAAATTCGATTATGTGGTCTCTTACATTATGTATTTAAGGAAAATTTCACCACATTACTATTATAAATTCATAGAATGTACAAATCCATATTTTAATATTATTTTTGTATCCAATTATTTTATCCCCTTCTCTCCCATGTGACTATGGCACTCATTTTACTACCACACATATTTAAAATTTGATTGTCTAACATGAATTTATTTTTCCAAATTCATTGTTATATAAAAATTCTCATATTTTACATCTTTGGACACCACCATGAAACCTACTACGACATTGTAGTCACCATATGTAAAATTAGTACACAAACCCTTATAATATTATTGTCCTATTCATGTTAGGTTCTTCCATAACCCATGTATGTGTTACACACCTTGAAACTACATCAAGAATCGGTTGGATGTTTAGATAGAAACATATCCCCTTTATAAACTCATTAGGGTTTCATTATCTAAAAGTTTTACCCTAATGAATATTTTGGAAGAATAACTTCTCATGCTCCCCCACTAAAAAATAGAGTAAAAAATCCTTAGATTCATTTATCCATTAATCCATTAGACTGGTGAAACCTAACACCAAGCCATGCTTTTCTTTTGGAATGGAATTTTAGGATGAACTTTTGGAAGAAAAACTTTTTAAATGGCCCTATGGTCCCTTCAATATTTCTTAAAATTTCCTTTCACCCCAAAATGTTGTTATACAAGCATGGGATGAGACATATTAACTAAAGTTCTATTTGTATTTTATTTACACTTCTTATAACATTTCTATAAAACAGAATTCCCCTACCTTAAACATTGAATTCATTATTGAAAGAATATTTAGTTTCCTTCATTAGAATTTATTCATTCAAAATTAGATCATGAATGTTCTAAAGCATAAATTAAAAATTCATATAATAATTTATAACTATGGTAACCATTTCGTTTCACTATTTTAAATGTAATGAGATAAGGATCAATGATTAAACTACCCAAGTGAAAATTATACTTGCTGGTTCTAACTGACTTTGAATCACATTGAATTCATTAACATGATCTTCTATTGAATCTACTTATAACATATGGATGTAAATAAATCATCACATCAAAAGGAATTTGTTCCCAGTGGTGCACTTACTATATATATTTGAATGTGTAGTCATTCACACTATAGTGGTCTTAAATTCCCTAATATTTAATCCCACAATCCAGGTCAACATCATTTGAATAACTCCTAGTGATTTATGATCAGCCTTTTCCCATTAATCATTTATCATTTCTTCTAGTTTTCCTTCATTCATAACATAAATATATATCTTTAATAGATGGTATTTAATCATCATCCAATAGAATATGATATCTAACCTATCAAAAATATCATTTTGTAGCTTTCCCTCTTCTAATTCCATCCTTTCATAATCAAATAACTCACACTGAATCCAACAATATGAAGGCATCAAGAACCACCTAAAATAATTATTCTACAATTCCCAGAGTAAAATTATGTGGTTCACTAAGTTATAAACTCCTTAGTAAGTTCTGATCCATAGAAAAATTAAAACCAAACTCTAGTAACACTTGTTTTGTAAGAACCATTGATCCAAAATTTATCCCATGGAACCCTAATATGGGAGAAAAGGATTAGAATTTATAAAATAGATGAAATCGGATATAAAAAATCAAAATTTGGAACTGGTCTCTGGAATCACTATACTAATTCAATATATAGTTTAAAAATATCTTCTGAGTTTAAACAAATTGAGAGAGAAATTAATAAAATGAAACAACTATACATAGAATTTATGTGGTCAAAATTAATCCTACTCCATGAGAATAATATTATGGCCTCTGGATAAAAATAGATAAATAATCCATATTATAAGATCCCTAAATACTAAATCACTACTCATAAATATATGAGTACAACTAGGGATAGATCCAACATTGAAAATGTGACCCCACTTACCCTTTTATAAGTGATTCTACCTTGTATTTTTAGTTTGACCACTATCTGATCTTTGCAGATGACTGCCACTCAATCAAGAAAACTAATAGTTACCTACTGATCACACTAACAAAACATGTAAAAAGTTTATAAAACCAAATAATAATAATTTATACAAAAGTAGGTAATCCAAATATGGTTTATGTGATAAAATATACAATCCCATGTGTGATCCCTCTCCAAAATGTACAACAGATATACCATGTGTCATCGGTCAAACCATGAATCAAAATTTAAAATAGAATCTACCTAAGATCCATAGTTTTCCTATATTATCTCCCATTCTTGTGGGATTTCCTTCACTTTTATAATGTTTAGAAGGGTCTACACGCATCTTGTAGGGGCCCATATAGGGTATGATTATAACTTACCTAGTAGGAAACTACCACCCACCCCTATCTACCTATTATAAACTAGAGTACATATTAGTGAAAATATAAATCTATAGGAATATTAAATGAAATATAAAATATTTTATAATAGGTAATCACACATAACAAGAGTAATAATATTTAGCTTCAACTTGGAAAGGATCCTTACAAAAAACACCAACTTCAAACCTTAGCTCATTATCTTAGGCTATATGAAAATTACATCCTCAATGGGAGGAAAGTATAAAAAATACATATATTCTCTCACACATATAATAAAATATTATTATAAAAATTCAAGGTACAACACTCATACTAAGGAGGAAAGGGAATGGTGGAATGATTTAGGGAAAACTAGTTCTCATCCTCAAGAGTAGGGTATGTGTAGTCAGATATTTACAACCATTTATACACCTTAAACTAATCCACTATAATAAGTAGTACCTATTAAAGATCAAATAAAATAAGATATATATATTACATAATCCCAATACAGAAAAATTTTGATGGTAAGAGATACTATAAGCATTGAATGTTTGAAAAGAATTATAACTAGAATCATACATAAACCAAGGATGGAAAATAAAAAAAGGTTGAAACACCGATTTCATATCTACTAATCCCGAACAAGAAATTTAAAATGATAAGAAAAAATATAAGAACAACACGAAGAACGTGGGTGGTAATATAATAAATTTTTAACAATGATTTTAAATTGATTTAACCAGTCATTTATATGTTCTATTAAATAATTCTAATAAAAATTAATTATTAAAATCATTTATTGTATCTGAGATCACATCACCATAAACCATTTCGGGGATAATTCTTTAATGGTATAACAAGAATAAGGGGTACAACTACAATTAATAAATTAATGGTATAACTTTAAAGTCTAGGGAGAAGATAATATTACATTGATTTCTTACCTAGGATAATCTAAGGTAAGGAACAATTTGGGTTTTTTTTCATTGTTATAAAAGAAGGATAAACCTGATAAGAAAAGTGATAAATAGATCATTGATTCAAACCACATAATCCATTGCAGCAGCTTGTAGAGAAGAAGAGTGAAGATATGGAATGAATTTACAAGACCTATATGATGATAACATGGTCTTGAATTTACTTCCATGGTGAAATAAGAAGGATGTAAAGATTAGAGGTAGGACTCATCCATACCCCACTGAAGATTAACATGTGACAAAAAAAGTTATTTGAATGAGGGTTTGAAGGTAGAATCCATGGAGAGAGAGAGAATCTATTGTGAGTATTTAGGTGAGAGGAGATGTCTAATAATGAAGATAATATTGATTCATGAAGGATTTATGTTCAAAATAGAGGGATTTAGAAAACTAAAATACCCATATTTTAAGAGGTTTTACCAGGTTTCTACCAGGTGCCTAGTTAAAGGACCCCAAGTACCTAGTGGCTCTTAATAGAACCAATTGCATTGCCTGACTCTCATTGGGTACCCATTACACTCACACCAAGTACTAACTTTAGAACTGCACCGCCCCCTTTTTTCTTCCCTCCTCCAGTTCCCCTTCAAGCCCCTCCAACTCCACTTAATGTAACACCACACCCAAAATGAGATTAAAGGGATAAATTTAGGAGGGAATATTTCTAGGAAGATGAGGTAAACAACATCCCATAACATCTCTTTCATCCAATCCTTAAAATTCCATCAATCTAACACTCTATGAAACAAAAATAAAAGGAAATAAATGACCCATAAATGTGGGTAATTATATCCAAAAAACAATTTGTATTCTCATTCTTAATAATAATCATAAGAATTTTGGAATCAAGAGGTTAATAATTTGAACTAAAAATTTAAAACAATTCAAGGTTTGTAAACTTTATAAAAAAAGTGAATCCAAACTGATAGACAGGTTTAGACATGTAATACTAACTATAAATACAATGAAAAATATATCTTGACAACCTATATTTTCATTATTTCACCAACTTGAATGCATCTAGATAACCCGACCATTATGTCACCATCAATTCAACTCTTAAATGATGGTTAAGTGTCATTAAATGGATTATAATTCAATCAAGTTATCTATAAAAAAATAATATCCTTACGAATTCAAAGAACAAAGAGATATTAGAACATCCAAAATCTTAGTTTTAAGGAATTATGAAATTCTTAAATTAGATAGTTACATTATTTAAACCTTAAATAAAATGGACTATTATAGATATTTTTAGAAAAAATAAGAAATAATGTAATCACACAATTAATATTCGGAAATAATACATTACTAACCTATGTACTTGAAAAAGAATTTGATTCATTAAAACCATTCAGAGAAAAATAATAATTAAAAGATTTTAAAAACAAGGGGTTTTATAACCGTTGGAGATTTTACTACATATTGTGTTTAGAAATAGTTTTATAATTCATTAAGAAAATAAAAATCTAAATGAATGGAAACAATAAACCTCTCATTGATAAAACATAAATTTTAGTCACCCTTATAATAATGCACTCTTATAAAAAAAGTATTTAATCCTTTTCAAAAAAAATTCCAAAAATTCAAAATGCTTCCAAAATAATGTTATGATATTTCCAACCAATTCCATTTTATGACAAACCGACCCAAAAATGTCCTTATAAAACAAAATCAAGGTATGTAGATTGATATTTTATTTAAAATTTGAACGATTTACTAATTTGGGAGGACATTAACTGGTTTAAATCTCTTAAATTTCAAGAAACCTCATTTATGATGATCTATTAAAACTATTTCAGGGCTTAAAACCACATTTTAAATTCCCAGATCCATCATTTATTAATTTTTTCAAACATCATAAGAAAGCATGATTAGACACTGGAAGAGGCTAGTATTAATTGTTAATTTATATAGTTTTCATGTGATTTGTTATTCATAAATACCATTTTAGTGCATTTTACACTTTGAACATCATTTCACATCATGATTGAAATTCTTTCCTAAAATGCACTATGACATGGTACATTCTTGAACATCTCATAAAACACCAAATGGTCTTGATTTTATTTTAATATATTATTTTCATGTCTCTCATGCTATAAGGAACAATTAATTCTTTTGATGAACTTGGCGATTCAATTTGGAAGACCACCAAAGTGGGATTTGAACCAACCACATTCTGGGCGAAGTGAGCTGGACAACAACCCAATAAACATACTGTAGCGGCCATGATTTAAGCCCAAAGAGTCCAAAAATTTAACTAGAGATAGAATACATCATCGGGCACATTTACTTAAACAGTTTCCCAAGATAATTTGAATGTTTTAATGGAGTTCCAGGTGGCCCAATTTGAAGATGCAATTTTGGGCCAGATTCCGTGGCCCAGAAAAACAGCCCACCATTTAAATCAAGTCTCGCAAGACACAATGTATTTTGGGCTGGAAGTTTTCAGGCTATTAGGGGACTTCCGGGTCTTCATTTAAGTCAGCTATGGCACACTCCAATTCGACCTTATAGAAGGTTATTGCAGCACTTTTGTTCAGTGGATAAAATCTGGATCCCACTTCGAGGCAAGAGTTTAAAGGTCTCTTCTACATTAAATGTCCACTGCAATTAATTAAAGAGAGTGGGATTGATGGTGGATCGACCCAAGGCCTCCTAAATGGCTATTTAAGGCAGTAGCAATGGAGGATTTATGGATCTTGGAGTTTTTACTTTCATTGTAATGTTGTTATGCGAAATTATCTTTGTAACATTCCTCTTTCGCATGTAAGTTGTTTAAATCACCTTAGTTTTCAATTAAAGTTCTTCTTCATCTCCTTTTCTGTTCTTCTTCTTTTCACATTGATAACGTTTCCCCAAGGTGTGATCTTATTCACACAAACACTTGTGAATTTATTCACACAATGGTGGAGTGATCATTTCATTGTTTTATTTTTCTTCTTCAATCCCTCTTCTTTATGTCGACTTCCCACTTCCATTTATTGAATAGCATAAATAGAGGTCTAACCCCTTATGGGTTGATCCTAGGGACTTGAATGGGGTGGATTGGATGTTATTTAATGTGCTTAAATTCATAATCATTTCATTACTTTATTATTTCCATTTGATGATTTATTTTCTTCTTCTTCTTCACCAACATTAACAATGACATATTTTGAGTGCTAGTAGGTTACAATTCCTTGGAGTGATTATTAAATTTATCCTCTAAGTGTATTGGTGATTAGCATTGGAATTGTGTAGGGATTAAATTGGGGAATTATTTTGATAAATTATATCAATTTGTGGATGCGTCTTGAATTAGTGAAACGAACATTGTAAGAAAATAAATACATCTAATCTAACCCAAGTAATAACTTAGGATCAACGCATCTGCATTAATTGTTTTAGACTAAGTAATTGTATGTTTTTTTATTTTGTTCTTTAAATTAAATCACTATTTATTCAAATCAATTCAATCTGAATAGTTGGCCACTTCATAGCGAAATCCTTCCAAAATCAGAGTGTCTTTAGGTTCCTTCTTCGGTCCCTGTGGATTTGACCCCTACCTGTACTACAACGACAGCATACCTATAGGGTAAATTTGGGAGCAACCAAAGAACAACTACAGTTAGATACTTCTGAAAGTATGACAAACATAAAATTAATATTTAAAAATATATCAAATTAAGATTACATTTATTCTAATTAAAATAACAGCTATCTATTATTATTATTTAAAGTGAATTTTTAAAAAATATAACCCTTTAACCTTATAAATAAAATCAATGAAAATTTTTACATTATCTAAAAAACACCAAGGAAAACATTACCAATTCAAAACTTTTTTAATAAGGTGTAGAAAACAACTATACTATAGAGTAAATATATACTAGGGAAAATAGGATATGTTCAAATGCTGTAAAATAATTTGTTAGGATGAGTATAAAAAATTTTGAAATGAAGAGAATGGTTTATGAAAAACTTTTATTTTAAAATTAAAAAATTAAAAATTAATATTTCTAGGAAAACGAGTTTATAATTATATGGTAAAAATATTTTACCAATGTTTGATTCTTTGAGATGAAACCACATGATTCATCCAAAATTATAATTATATCACCCATAAAACAACCATATAATATGGTTTTGTTGAAAATAAACCATAATTTTACATCGATGAAAAGTAAAAGAGAAAGAATCCTTATACAAGGATATGCTTATACCCCATCATAGTGAGATCATAACCCCAACACACTAATTAATATAACATGATAAAAAAAATAAAGATAAAAATTATAACTTTACTAACTAAAGAACATCATTGATGAGGTCAATTAAATAATTTGGAAAGTTCCATTTCAACCTTATCTATCATAAGAAAAAAAATAGATGCGTGATAACTTGGTAGGAAATATCTTGTTGGATTGTACACTAGGTACCTTGTAGTAGGAAATTGGGTACCCTATTTCTATATTCAAGCACCTACCCATGAACTCCCACTTATAACATTCAAAATCACTTATTTTAGGATATTTTACCTATATTAAATCCAATAGTTTAGCAAAATATCTATTAATAGATTATTTCAAACCCTTTTTGATAATAAATACATATGTTTTTTAGTTAAATTAAAAAAAATCTATATTAATTAAATCTTTTAGAAACCACTATAATATTTTTTACTTGAGGTGAAATTCAAATCGACAAATTTATAAATTTTATTGAAACCCCACTGTTGACACCACTATAAAAACATTTAGTCGAAGTAAAGACTATGTATATTAAAAGAATTATTTTTATTAATTAAACCCTTTAAGAATTGATAATGTATTACTCTTCTACTTACATAAAGAAATAATAATAAGTAATATACTTACATACTCACTGAATAATCTTAGATCAAGAGACTACTTAGAACAATACTAAAATAAGTCAGAGGAAACTCATGAGATAAGGAAGGAATATGGTTTAATAAAATATAAGGATCTTATTAATAATCCTAAGACTCAATTATAAAATAAAATCACCCAAATGATCCATATAAATTACTAAGAGTTATCACATTATCCAAATTAATGTCTAGAAATAACATGCATCCAACAAGAAAAATTCTAAGAAGATGATATTAGGTAGTGCTTGTATTGGTGGATTTCCTAACAGTAATAAAAGCAATATATTTCCCTATAATATGTACCTCAACTAAACCCTAAAATTAATCTTGATTTATAAATTATTTCCTAGGAAAGTGAATTGAAACTAAAACACCCTAGATTTTATATTGACCCACTATTCCATAGCATTTGGAATATGGGAGGACACCTCTAGTAAACCATGTGAATGATAAGGTTGAAATTTCCTAATTCAATTTAGACTACTATCCAAAACCTATCGATACTATTTTCAACATAACCATTGAATAAAGATATAAAGGTAAAATAAATGATATGAATTTACTTCAAATGTATAGTTTTGATTAATGTGGCCTATGCGGCCACATTGATGACATTTCATTGGAATCCACCTCAAAGGAGGGGAATCTAAAATTCCCTCACTATCACTCCCATAAATATCTCATCTTGACTTGATTCCACTCAATCTCACTTTCACGCTCATTAAGACCTTTGGAATTTCTCTCTAATCTTTTAATTACTCTATCATAAGTTCACACCACCATTTAATATCCCTTTAAAGTATAAATTTGGCTACCCACTCTCTATGTCTTTCAGAAAACTCAACTATGTTCAAAGAGAAATTGAATCCTATGAACCCCTTTCATAAATGTTATCTATAAAACACCACCCTATAAGTTTTTTATGATATCAATAGTAGTGGGTTATCATTGAGGCAACCCATATCCAAAACTTATAATATTTGAGAAAGATTTAATAAATATTGGAAGTTATCACAGTGTCTTACCAATCTGTAATTCTCATTCTATCCTTCCCACATTCTATGAGGTGGTTATTAAGAATTACTTCTATATATAGAGTAAATAATGATTTTAATACCTTTTCCCAATAATATATGACTCAACTTGGAACTACACTACTAAATTTGGGTTAAACTCGATTCCTCTCTCCCTTACTTTACTATGATTTTTTCATCCAAAAAACCCCTATTTCTTTTTTAAAAACAAGTCCTCACAATTCACTTGTCATTCTCGCAATTTTAAAGAAAATCTCTAAATATAAGTATTAAAATTATAAACATTAACATTAATTAATAATTCAATGGACTACTAAAAGTAAATTGTTAGAATTTTAATGACAGATATAGGAATAGGCATGCTTCCACTATTACAAAATGACATATTAAACAATATTTAAACAAAACATGAGAAACCCTATATATTAACATAGTTAAATAAAGTTTTACAAACAAATCATAAATAATTAAAGTATAATTAAATAAATATTTCACTTGCATGAGAATATAAATTAATGTACTTCAAAATAATCCTCTAAAATCTATCATGGATGCTCCAACTAGAAAAAATCATAATTGGAAAACTATCACCCCAAGGAATAAGTTAATAACCCATATTGATCTGGTCATTAAAAATAAATATATGAGAAATTCCATATATTTATTGTTATTGTATCAATAAATATGATTCACTAAATTGTTTCAAAAAGATATAATAAAAAAAGACAAGAAAGAACAGTCCATGTCAAGACCCGCTACCTGTGTTTACCTATCGATTCTTAACATGAATCATGATACTTGAGGAAATTGAATAGATTCAGTGCAAAAATGGAAAGAGATGTCCCAAACTATTTTTTGAAACCCAATCATCCACAATAATTATATTGTGTAGGTATATTTATTGGTTACTTTAGTTGTCCTTAGAGTCCCATTTCCCAATTACCTTCAAATTTCATCTCTAAGATCCATTCACGTGGAATCTATTACATTTTTTTAAATTCTATGACATGAATACCAAAATAGTACATGAATTACTTTTTTAAGAAACCTCAGGAAAACTTCTTGATCAATATAGTCTAGCATAAATAATAGTGGTTGAAAATAAAATCAAATTTGGACATGGTGTCCCCCCTTAAAATGACGTATCAAGGTCAACATGGTATATACTTAATTGGTTAATAACATATCCAATCATCAGTTATATAAAATGTGTAATCGGTTACCAGTGTAAGTGAGTGGAATTATATTAAAATAAGGAACAATATGGAATAATCATTAAAATATATACAATACCAGTTTAAAATATTCTAAACTATATACTATTTAGTACTAAGTAAAAACCATTTATATAAAATTGGTAAGACAAACATATCCCAAGAGACAAAAGAGGTTCTCCGAAGTGTGATTCATCTTTGAAAAGTAATACAGCTATCCCACCTTCCATCATTCAGGCCATGAATCAAAATACCAAAAATAATATCTCTATTCTCCAAATTCCATGTGAACTAGATAGCATGATCATGGACCTTTTAATAATTAGGACACACACAAAAAAGGTTTACAAGCATCCCATAGGGCCTATATAGGGTGTTATTATTACATACCCTATAATTGGTCACCACCCACCTCTAGCTACCTAACATAAATTATAGGTGATGCTAAAAATAATAAAAACCTTTAGAAAAATGAAATACAATATCAAATATGGTCTAATAAGTAATTTGGAATAAGTTTAAGTAAAAAATACATAATTCCCTACTTGGGGAGGATCCTTACCTATACCACCTATATTGAGCATCAACTTTGGATTTGAGATTACATGTCAATGTCATCCTCAATAGGAGAAAGGTGACATAGTTTTAAATATATGAACCCACACAAATACACATATGTGTTTATAATGATTCAAGGTGAAACATCCAAGGGGAAAGGTAATGGTGGACAGAGTTAGGTGAACCTAGTTTTTTATCCTAAAGAAAAAATGAGAAAAGTAACAATTTTTGAAGAATTATGACCTTTTCCTTCCCTTAATTATGTACCTCATAAAAAGTGTACCTAGTAAATCTCTAATTAAAGAGGATATATATATTTGAAAATCCCAATATAGAAAAAAATTAGAACATATTCTACAAAACATGCTTTCTAATTATGAAATAAAATACAATTAATATCATAATTAATTCAAGGATGGAAAAAATAACTATATAATTACCAATTTAATATCTAGTAATCTAGAAAAAAACCCTTAGTATGATAATAAAAAATATAAGCCTAGTGTACAACATTTTTTCTATAAGCTATGGTAGATGGAACAATGAATATATGATGGTTTTATAGAAACCCATACTTCTTATACATAAATATCACATCATATTAGGAAAATATTCAACACATAACATTATGATCCGTGAAAAAATAATATAGGTGTAGTTTATTTGAAAACTTGGATACATGAACAACCATTTCATAAAAAATCTATATCACTCCCACTAATTTCCTAAAAACTATCACCCTTATTATATATATCATAATTAAAACCATTCTTCACAACATGGGGAAAGGAAACATAAGAAAGGGTGATCATTAATGTTTAGTAAGGGTAAACAAGGGAGATATCAATGATCACATAAATGTTACATGAGAATAAGGATATGAGAATATGAGCATAAAATTTTAAAACAATGCCCTACATATCATAGATCATAATCTTGATTCATGGAATAAATATTTTCAGTTCATAAGACATGAATCATAGTGAAATTAATGAACATTATCTATGAGATCATAAAATTGGCATACTAAATAATTTTTTATCATACACATGATCATATAAAATTGTTTCCTTAGTCAAGGATAAAATCCAATAATATCAAAGAGGATTGGGTCCACTGCCCATTTCATCTTTTCATTAGTCAAGGTTCACTTCTGTGACTATCATATTGGATAAAGTCCCTTACTGAATTGGGTTCACTCCCCATTCCTATCCTCATTATCTTATGATGTATTCATATTTACAAAATGCATTATAGGGCTATATAATTTTAGGCCGACCCATCACATAATCACAATCCATTCATATATTTTCCACGAGATCATGAATTATTCATCATATATCATAACCTGTGGAAGGGAAACAACTTTTATAAACACTTCAATATTTCATCATAACATAACCCATACAAAAATAAATAGGTTTCATAAACATCTATTTATCATAAAAATTAACCTTACATATAAATAATAAGTATCATATCGTTATTTCGTATCACCTATAAATCATAAGTAACATCAAAGGATATCATCTTTTATAAAAATGAATTTGAAAGATCAGTTAGAATATTTCTTGAGGAAAATAACATTTTCAATTTGAAATCAATTCTTTATAATCTAAAATTTTCAAAAATATCATGGAAAAAATTTTCTTTTAAAATAACCTTGGAAACATGTAAATAAATTTTTAAATCATTCAGAATCATGATGAAAAGAATTTTCATTCATTTCATATATGCTAAAAAATATTTCTTTCACATTTTGGGTAAAAGTCAAAAGTTCTTCATTCTGAAGATGATAAGAATATTCCTTTTATAAAAAATTCAAAAATTCATACATGGGTAGAAATGAATTTTGAAAATCATATGATAATAGTAAAAACATTATTGAAACTATTTTGAGAAAATATGGACATGGAAGAAAAATGTTTTTCAATTGAAGAGACAAATAAAGTTGATTATCCTTAAAAACATTATTTCAGTATATTGAGTTCCTAGATAAAGTGAAATGAAAGGAAAAAATTTATTATACATAAATAACCGGATAAGAATTAAATTTATGATATTTTTTATAGTTATATTATGAAATTACATCATTGGAGACCTAATCATAAGCAATCCTGGTAAACAATGAGGCTATAACATAAAACCCTTACCTCAAGTTTGAATTAATTTAGAAGTGGTCTAGCCTACTACATAATAAATTTAAATTTATTATAATTATATAATATAATCATATAGAAACTTATAATAGAATATTTAATCCCCTTATAACATTTCAATACCCTTTTCTTAAGAATTACTTATTGAAGTCATCGTCCCTGGGTGTTAAGTGTTTTTTTTCATCAAGATTTCGGTTTAATAGTTCTGATACTTATAATTTTATCATGGATCCATCATATTAATAATTTTAATCATGATATAAATAAAATATATACTCAATATATTTATATTTATAGTCATCCATAAAAAATATTTATAGAAAAATGAATTTTACCATCACTGGATATGGTAGATCATACGTACGAATAAACACTATTTTTAGTTTTCCACAAATGGAAAGAAATAAAGTTAATTAATAATTCACCTATAAATAATAATTATTATATCATTAACATCATATATATTCATTATATTTATCCTTATTACCATCCATGTAAAGTTGAATCGAAAAACAAGTCACATCACTTCGTGGAGGTGATAGTTCACACGTATGCACGAGCGACGTTAATGAATAGGAATGTAAGAAGGTAGATACGATATTATAAATATAGAAGAATAATTATTCCATATAAATATTATATAAACTTTAAACGCATCATAATATCCATACATGAAATACTTTTATGGAAACTGAATTGTATCATGTTGTGGAGACGACAGTCCACACATATGCACGAGCGATACTTTCACTTCCCATTTTATGGAAAAGAGTTTTATATTAGTGGATAAATAATAAAAATAACAGTTAAAAAAAGATAGGATACCAAATTTATTATTTTATGTATAATGATATATATTTATAGAAGGTATACGAATATATAAATTGAATGAGGTTCAATAAGATGATTACTTCCCCTTCGATTGACCTCTTTTAGATCCGTTTTTAAGGACCATTGGAATGGAATTTTAAGAATAATAAAACTTATAATTATGGTATATATAATTTCATGAGATATTAAGGTAGGTTTTCTCAGATTTAGATGGCCTAAAGTGGTGTAATGAATAGAAATGAGGGGTGTCTATTTATAAGTGTGGGAGAGGACACGCTTGGAATTTATTAAATGATTAAAATATAAAAAAGTAATTATTAAGAAAACTTATTCCCAAGGGACATATATTAAAATTTAAGATATTATAAGATAAAAAATATTTCCATGAAATATTATTTAGAAAAGTTTAATTTTCAAATTTACCTATATATTCTAGTTTAACCAGCCCATCCCCAAAGAAAACATGATTTAACGTTAACCATAGTGAGTGTTTTTTCCTATTTTTACTATAATTTATAAAGAAAATACAAGTGGACCCATTACCAAATTTTTTAATTATGTTTTAAAATATGGAAAAAAATTTAAGAATTAAAACATTAAAAGTGACATAAATTACTTTTAAAACAAACACGCAAAACGTGATGAAAACAGTATTCAAGAAAAAATATTTTCCTATGTATCAAATGTTTTCATAAAAATCCCCATAAAATATTAATTAAAATTAATATAATTGGATTATTAATAATATAAATAAACTAATTTTAGTTTTAAAACATTATAAAACAAACTAGAACTTTGTAAAAACTTTAAATGTAAATAAAGTTCTCAATAAAAAGAAATATTTTTCACTATTCATTGAAAAATAACTCTTATCAAAATATTATTAAAAATTAAATTTAATATGTTTTTGACATGTTAATTTCAAAATTGGAGTTAATTTTTTCAAATAATTTTTCTAAAAGTGTAAAAATTTAATTATATTATTTACCCACAAAAAAAATTAAAAACATTTTGAGTAAAAAAATCTCAAGCATATTAAAACTTTACTAAAAATATATTTAAATTATATAAAACCTATATATATTAAAATCTTGGTTATTCCTATTAATATAACTAATTTAATTGCAAGGTTATAATTTTATATTATATTATAGTACTTTTAGACTCAGGGTTGTGTGTATCACAAGCTTTTAAAGAAATTTAAATTTATTTGAAGAGAAAAATATCAAAAAATCTCAATGTTTTAAATTGCTCTCCACCTAAAATTAATTTCACCATTTTAATTCCATTACTCAAATAAAAAAATTATTATATATTTGTTTCATCACATCCTCCGGTTCCTATGTAACTTCTTCAAATTTTTTATTCCTCTAAAGAACATTAAATAAGTGAGTAGTTTGGTTCAGTAGAACTTTACGTATGAGATAAAAGATTTATAATGGTTATTCTTAATGGGAAAGATAATTATATAATATTGTGAACACTTAGTTCATCAAATGTTAAGGATCAATAATTTACTTCCGCGGGAGGGATTTAAGGAATACATCATGAATTTGAGAGAGGTCCGGTGGAAGTGAAAAAACGTATTCTACCATCCCTACATGATAAATAATATTAAAGAGGGAAATATAACTTGGGAGAAACTTTATCTTCTTTACAAATATCATAACCTTATTTCATGTATAAAATTTAATGATTAAATTCTCACTAATTTCATATTCAATATTTTTATTATGATTGTCAGCATAAATTTTTTGTCATCTATGAGATTTATTAATGTGTTATTGAATAATTATGACTTTCTATTTCATTTCCACATCTATTTCAGGCCCCAATATCTACATTTCTATAAATTTAACCCAGCGGGTTGGTTTTCTAAGCTTCTTTACATTGAGGGCTTCATAAGGAGTCATTTGAATGCTCAAGTGAAATCTATTATTGTAAGGAACCATGTATTTATATAATAATACTTTCTCATCTCTTTAAATAGTTATGAATAAGATATTAATTTTATGTTAAAAATGACACTTTTTATGATTGCATGATCGACACACAATAATGGGTTTCCTTGAAATCTTACGTTGCACACAACATTGAGTTATTCCAAAAAATTAAATAATAATATTATTATTCTAAATGGTAGTTAATGCATAGACGTTGTATTGATGGGAGTGAACATAAATAACTATATTATTATTACACATTTCTTCTAAATGTTTTTACATTTATCAAATAAATTTTAGAGGCCTAAAATAAGAATAAATCTATTTTTAAGCATGAAATACTTTAATATTCTTTAAAAGGTCAATTTACGACCTATTGATGGAGAACCCTTTTTAAATAAATTTTTTTCACTTTTATATATTACATTTTACAAAATAAACTTCTTCTTTATAATAGTTACATAAAAATTTACTTTGGGTAAATTGTTGGTATTTTTCTGATAAACTTCATTTTTTCAAAAATAGTGAAAAATACTTCTTTTTATGTCAAAACAGTCTTTTCATCTGATTTATTTATATGGTTAGATTATATTTTTAATTAATTTTAAAGTATAATTAGATTATATCTTTATCATTTAATCAAATTTTTGGCATTTTATGTAATTTCACTATGAAATTAGATATAAACACATGTCAATCTTTTTGTAGTTTTTTCTTCCTAAATACACGCTTTTTTGGTTTTGACAACGAGAATTAATTTTAAATTAATTTCTGAAAATTATGTGTTTTGAATTTGTAAAATTGGATTCCATATTTTTAATAAAGTGTTCCAAATTTTGAAAATATATACCTTTTATTTTTAGACATTATGAATGGTAACTTAAGTAAATATTTTATTTACCATGGTTAGAGGGTATATCAGGTAAATAAGGGGAAAATAATATTATAATAATATTAAGTTACCCTAACACATGTTCTAACCCTATTTGATGAGATATGACTGACATTTTTCATCTTTGGGACTATTTTAGGACCCCATGGATCCACTTTTGTGTGAAAATTACATTTAATTACATTTAATTTAAAGTTAAGGAAAATATAACATAAACATATATCTTTTACTAAAACAATTTTTATATGGATTTATATCAGGGATATATTCTAAAATAAATATTAAATATAATGATAAAAATATTTCTCAAATCATGGTATTTTATTTATAATTTTTAGAGATTAAATAAATAAATTTATTGATGTCACAATAGTGATGTAGTGATTACCTTATTAATCAATGATTTAAACAAATGAGATTATAAATATTAAAATAAATTTAATTTTAAACAATTTATGTCATACATGAATTTTACAGATGGTTATGAATTGTTATATATTAATTAATTGTTTTTTTAGAAATAATAAAATTTATATGGATTTTTAAAAAGTCGTGATATGAATAGTATAAGAATTCACATAAATGGGTTTTTAAATAAATTAATATTTTATAAAATGATATA
Source organism: Viscum album (assembly GCA_963277665.1). NCBI lineage: Eukaryota > Viridiplantae > Streptophyta > Magnoliopsida > Santalales > Viscaceae > Viscum > Viscum album. The sequence continues at coordinate 1,210,827,133 of OY728127.1, forward strand.
ATAGTCCTACAAATATAATATTCATCCAACTAACATATATAATGTTAAAAACCTCATTAATGATCCAGTTTTGGATATATTGGTATTTTATAGTAACAATGGTAATCATATATTCTGAATATACAAGAAGACATGGTAAAAGTTAAATTAGTTTACTAAAGGTTAAAGCTAAAAGATAAGGTTAATTTTATGACCTAAAATTGTCTAAAATTAATTTTCTAATATGATTTCAACCCATAATAAAATTATTTTCTAAATATATCAATTTTTAAATTAGAATTCAAAAATCAATTAATAATAAAACAATATTTTCAAACTTTCCTAAAGTGCCTCTCCTCCCTCTTATAAAAGGACACCACCTCTAACCCTTACTCACACATTTCAATCCCCATGGGTTCATCCAACCTCTTCCCAAATAAGCTTCTAACATCCCTTTATTTCACATAGAAGCCTTGCTTTGGAAATAAGTCAATTAAAGAAGTCATTTTTTCTTAAATCAAAAGGAGTTACCCGATTTGAGGTAATGTCTTATCTCAAGATTCTTTCATTTATTTTCCTTCTCCAACCCCCTAAACTCTCTTTATTAAATTATTTTATAACAACACTATTATCTTTAATATACTAGGTTGTTTTTATGAGAAGTATTTTAACAACACTTACACACACCCCCATCTAATGGGTATAGAACATACTGTTTCTATAGACGGTGAACTACTGCCTCATAAAACAATGATTGTTAAATCATCTCCTACCACCAATTATGGTGACTATTATGATGGAAGTATCATTATATTTGATATTTATTTTATCTCCATTCTTCTGTAATTCTCATTTATAACATACCATTATTCTTTTCATGTTGTATAAATGTGATAGTTTCATTTGAGGAAGTGCGGACTACTGCCCCCTCAAAGTGATATGACTCATTCATGACATACATATAATATATAAAGGATGGAGTTAATGATATTATATATGATATTATACTATAATTTAAATATACCTATGTATCATTTAGTTTTATTTCCTTTAAATATGAAAATGAAATGAAAGTAGTTTTCATGGGTACGTACGGCTTACTGTCTCCATAAACGGTGCATTTAATTTCTTATATACAAATGATATGGACTATTCTAAATACATATATACTGTATATATATGATATATATGATATCTAAATCCTGAATATCAATTTGGAGATAATTTAATTTTGACCACATTGATAATTTTTAATTATAACAAGTTCATTTTTGACTCTTGTTCCGAACATCGAAATGTGTTTTGATAGAACTCAAATAATTAAATAATGGTTATAGAAATGTAATAAGTGATATAAAAGGAATAATAATCTTGAAAAAGGTTCTCAATAAAGTATAAATTAACTTAAATTTATTATTTATTAAATTAAATAACAATCAAGTCAAGTCAGACAAGAGGTAAGGGACTTCATCTCAATCTCCTTTCATTGAGGAAAATCTTAATGTTATGCACCTTTATTATCCTATATGGTGTATATAAAACCCTTTTGAAATTTTATATCATGAATTAGTATATTATCATGATATTTAAAAAAAATATTGTTATTCCTTAATGATTTTTATTCAAGTGTTTCTCAAGTGTTAAGAGACTCTTTAACTAAAAAATCATTTTAAATGTTTTAAATATTTCTTCTTATAAAACATTCTATTTCATGTCCATGTCTTAAAAATGGGTTTTAATGATTTATTTATATGTACATGAGTATTTTAAAGTTTAAATTTGTTTCAAAAGTTTTAAAGTGATATGGGACAATTTGATTCAAAACTCTTCTTTTTGAATGTTTTAAATGAATTGATTATATGAATTTATTGAAATGATATCTTGTTATTGTAATGTGGAAATATTATTTTTTTTCCTTTATTCTTGTTTTATGTGTTATGATTATGTTATGGTACTTGTACATTTGATAGGTGGTTACATGATAAACCAAATGACGGGTGGTTCCATGATAAACCAATGATGGGTGGTTACGTTATAACCTCCAATGTATTGGGTATAGAAGTAGGTCGTATGGCTATTACATTTAGTGATATGTGTGGAAGTCGACTGTATGGTTATTCCATTTTTGTATGTTTATGTCCCAAGATGCCATTATATGTTATATGTTTCATTCTATGGTATTGTGGTAATCTTTTTGTTACAAAAAGGGTAAGCAATGAGCTTATATTTAGTGAAGAGTTTTTTATACTTCATAAAGGTTAAAGGTTTTCCTTTATGATAATGTAGTCATGGTTTACTTGTTATTTTAAAAAACTATGGGTTTTCCTTCTTTATGTATCCCTTACTAATATTTTTATGCTCATCCCATGTTTTTAAATGTTTTTCACCAGACATAATGATGAATATGGTCAAGTATGGGATCAAGGAAACTCATGCTATCTAAAACATGGAACTAGACATGTTTCTTTTTTTAAGAGTTTTTTTATGAAAAAAATGGATAGTGAGTAGAAGTGTATACTTATAATATTCGTGTTGCTACGTATAATTTATGACCTAATTCTCTAAAGCACTGAACCTGAAAATATCCTTAATGTGAATTATTAACTAAATTCAAGATTATGTAATGTTCAAGGTTGGGTCCTTACATTTGGTATCAGAGGTCGGTTAAGATAACTTTAGAGGTTAGGGTGTTATTTTCTCATAATTGACATAACCATAACAGTTATCATATTAGAAAGAGTCATAGTTATTTTAGATAAATTGAATGAGTTTAATATAACATGAATAAGTATATCTTAGTATTTACCCTCCTCATAAGAAATTATATGATGATATTACTTATATACTCACACTAGACTGTTTTGTTTAGTAAATGGTTGGATATAGCATTCACCAAAGTAATAATGGATGTGAAGAAGAATGTGATGATTTTCTTAATAAGAAACCGAATGAAATGAGAGATGCAATGAGAACTCTTGTGGTTATTTTCAACCATCTATCTGGAGTCATGATTGACTATTTGAACCTTGGATATTTTTATAAGGAATCGTATAAGTGCGAAAAAACCCTTATGGAAGTTCATATAATGATAAAAAAGGTATGCATATTCAAAAACCTATGTGGTAAGGATGTGGAAAGAAACACCTTGGAAAATGATTCAATGGGACAGGAAGATGCTATAAATGTGGTAATGAAGGTCATAAATAAAGAACATACCATATAAAAAAGGAATCATTCAGTTGACTCTAGGAAAGGGAAATAATTTCATTCTATGGGATCAATTGAATGTTTTAAATGTGGTGTTAATGTTCATTATAAAAATAGATGTCCTATAGAGAAGGTTCGAGAATGGGATCAACAGGACCATAAAAATATATGTTTACCAATACCTAATTTCATTCCAATTGAGGATGAGAAAACCGAAAATGACAAATGAAATGTATAGATTATTTCTTCACTGATGTTTTGACATTATTGAATATTAGGATATAATTCATGATTTTGTTTGTAGGAAAAATTATTATGGAATAAGTTGGAAAATAATGGTTAAAGGATCATGAAGAATGTTGAATGAGTAAGAGGTCTACATATAAGGGATTCAAGAGTTATGTTATATTTTAGGATGATGAAATGCATAAAATTATTAAGGCTATTTTGATGATGGGATTACTTTGGAATACTTTTTCTAGTATGTGTAACCCTGAAGTTCGATATGTGAAAATTTTATTCAATAAAGAGTTATATTTTCTTATATGGGAATTGTTGGAACCATGACTGTTCTATACATGAAATGGAGTTTGGTTTGTGTTTGTCTTCAATCCTCATTGGAAGATCAAAATGTTTTCTAGGAAATGGATCATACAGTTCAAGTGAACAACAGTACTGAAGGTGGTGTCGTTTTCAAGTGTTTTCCAAATTTTTGGGCCTGGAAATTGGAAAATAGAGAGATGTGTTCTTGGCAAAGAAAGGTATCTGAAATATTGGAGTGGGGTGCGAAAATCATGGAATGTGAACTAAATTGGTTTTGCACGTAATAGTGAATTTAGGTTAGATTATTATCAAAAAAGTTGTTTCGGGATCAGAATGCCAAAAATATAGCAAATGCATGAGCTGTGCGAAAAATCTGGAGTTGTGCACGGAAAACAGTTCCTATGTGAAAAGAATTCCATGCATAATGGGAGGTTTTGTGAGACATTGTGGGTTTTACATGTGGGGGTTGGAGACACCTATAAATAATAGGTGACCCCACTCATTCGGGGGGGCTGAAGACTTAGAGAAGATCTGATTTCTAAAGTGCGTAAAAGTTGCATGAAAAGGGAGTTGCGTGAAAAAGTTAAAGTTCTATGGAAAAGATAAAGTTTCACGAAAAAGATAAAGTTGCACTCAAAAGTTAATTCTACAGATAATGATTGTATTTGTGAGATATATTTTCCACATGAAAAGAAAATCGTGTGTGAAAAAGTAAGATATTTCATGCATAGGGTAGGTGTTTCATGCAATTGTCAGTATAGGCTGAATATATGTTCTGAATATCCGGTTCAGTGGCTCAATGATTTCAAGTGCATCAATTCAGGACCTTGTGCAAGTAGTGTATCATGTTGAACAGAGACAAAGACTTCAGCGTAAATCTATTGAGGCGACCTTCCAGTTGATAAACTGAGTTAGACATCTCACAAGGTAGTGAGCTAGGGGGAGTTGATGGAAGTGATCTGAGGGATACAGTGAGCATTCCCTGAACCATTGTGAAGGAAATGTTCTTGTCACATAGTGATTGTAACCAAACCTTTTAATCCAAAAACTAGTGAAGATTAGTGGATTTTGGTATGACCGACATAATTTCAATGTATGCTCCTTGGATGTATCCCTTAGTGGTGAACCAAGTAAAAGTGATGTGTGGTCTCTATGCTTGTGATTGTATTCCTTTTGTTCTCATCAATATTACAGTTTTAATGAGTTTCTACCAATATGAGAAATAGATCCTTATTTTAAAAGAAAATTTTGACACCCTGATTCACCCCTCCTCTCTCAGGGTGTCCTGAAGTCCTACAAGTGGTATCAGGGCGTAAATTTTACTATTGTTAGATCATTCCTTTTCAATTATGGAGAATGCAGTTAAAGTTAGGGGAATCTCTCTCTTTGATGGAAGTAATTATTAGATTTGGAAGAATAGAATAAGATCTCATCTAAGATCTATTGGAATGGAAGTACTCTTTGATACTATGCAAGGAATAAAATTTACTGATCCAACAGGGCTTGCTATGACTGATACAGATAAGAATATTCCTGATACAGATGCTAAAGCTGAGAATGCTATCACTACAGCTCTTTCAGATCAGATCTATCTAAAGATGATGAGTTACACCTCATAATAGTCTATGTGGGGTAAACTTGAAAATATTTATGAAGGAGACAACAAAGTGAAGGAGGAAAAACTTCAAGTCATTCACAATAAGTTCAATGATATGAAGATACATCCTGAGGAGAATGCAGATTCATTCATCAATTGAATTACTGAAGTAGTGGGATCAATTTGAGGTATTAGAGAGGAAAACAAAGTCATTGATATGATAAAGAAAATCTTGAGAAGACTTCCTTATATGTTCAATGAAAAGGTGTCAGGCCTTCAAAAAGATATATATCTAAGCTATCTCAGGATGATCTGTTATGAAATTTGGTGGCATATGAGATGATAGTTAAACTAGAAGATACTACGACTCATTTTAGATAGCAAATGGAATTAAAAACCATGGAAAAACTGAAAATTTCAAGACATAGTGGTGGTGAAGATGATGAGTAAAAATAAATTCCTTCTCGCATTTCCAAGAAGCTAAGGAAGGGAAAAGGTAAATTTAAAGGTAAGTTAACTCTGGCATGTTTTTGTTATCGAAGAGTTTGGCACATTGTCTCACAGTTCCAAAGAAAGTTTGATGACGAAGAGAGTAAAGTGGAAGACATTGAGAAGCCTCATAAATGGTTTTTCAAAATTGGAGACTTCAAATTTGGAAATAAAGTACATAAGAAGAGTTTTTTTTGTGATGAGGAAGATGATGACATTGAATTCTGTGAAGAAGAAAAACTAAAATTTAAAACAAGAAACCATGGTTCCATGATGGATACCGTTGAAAATTTAGAACCTTCCATTGATAAAGTTATAGATAATCATATGAATCCTAATGGTGATCTAAAGTTTCAAAATAAGGATGAATTTTCTAATCATGAGAATGAATGTAAGATATGTAATAAGTGGAATGAAATGGTGGAAGAATAATTAGAATTTGTTGATGATCTTGAAGTTAAAATTGAACAAATAGAAGAACTAGTGAGAGTACAGTCTTCAATCCTTGAAAGCACGGATGATGTTGTGGATCTAAACCTTAGAATTGAATAAAAAGAAAAGGTCATCAATGACCATACGTCTATACTATAAGAGAATTACAACACTGTTGAGGGTCTTGAGGAATAATTTTTTACTCATAGGAGTAAAGTTGAGTGACAATCTACTAAAAAAGAGGAAAAGAAGAAAATTCATTTTGGAAGATTCACATATATAGAATTACTGGTAAGATCCAAGCATGGTTTAGATGGGGTTGAAAAAAAACATGAGTGATCAAAGACCCGCTTGAATGGGAAAAAGTGTAATGGGTTGTGAAGTTGAGACATCAACTGCTAGAAGTAAAGAGATCCAAAAGAAAGACAAGATGAAAGTTGGAAACATTGAAAAGTTTCCTGAAGTGCTGAAAAATAAACCATCAATCCAAACTAAAAGAAGAATTGAATATTATTCTCAGATTTTGAAAAATCACATGCAGTCCAACTAATTTTCCAAAGAAGATGGCATGAGGAGAAATATAAATGAGAATACATTTCCTCGCAGGAAGTGCTAGTTCTGTGGTTATATGGGCCATACCATGTCATATTGCGAAGATTTAAGGAGAAATTTGAATGGGGAAGATTTGGGAAGTAAACAAAGGATACCAATTTAATATCATACAACTTATAGAATAAATAGTTTCTAGGGATACTATTTACACAGTTCTAACATTCGCCATAAATTTATGTATTGAAGGCAGAGGTATGACAGGAAAAATTCATACAACTCTCAGAGATGGGTCAATACACACCCTCCAGATTGTGTTGTTCTCACAAATAGGTTTTCTCCTCTAGAAGAATATTATAGTATAAAGAATCTGATTATGTGAAATAAATAATTGGAAGTCCATCAGTGTCCTATGCTCAATCCAATAACTCATGGAAAGAGAAGAAGAAAATTGAGAAATCCAATCTTGTAGAAGTAGCTCTCAAAGCTACAAAAAGTAGCAGCGCCTGGATTTTTTATAGTGGATGTTTGTCCCATATGATAGGAAATTCTAACCTTTTAAAGAACATTAAGAAGAAGGTAGATAGAACAGTGAGGTTTGGTAATGATGGTTCCTTGAAGATTAAAAGAAGTGTAAATTCTGCTCTGGCCAATGGATAGTTGAAGAAGACTGATGTTCTTTGTGTGGATGGTCTAAATCACAATCTCCTCAGTGTGATTCAACTCTGTGACTCATGTCTCATAGTAACATTCAATCAAAAAGGCTGCACTATAAAGGGAAAAATAGGGAATTCTCTCTTGAAAGATAGCAGAATAGGTGAAACTTATATCAGGTTGATAGTAAAGAGAATAATTTCTATATGTATGTTGAAGAAGAAAACAACCTGTGGAATCAAAGGATGGGGAAAATTAACCAACAAGACATGGAAAAGATATCTAAACTAAAGATAGTCATGGATATCCCCATTCTGAAAAGTGAATGGGAAAAGACTTGTGATTCTTGCATACGGGGAAAGCAAGTATGTAGGTCATATTGGACTATGAAGAAAAGGTCATCACACCTTCTTGATCGCATCCATACGGACGTATGTGGCCCAATAAACATTTCTAGAACTCATGGAGAGAGGTATTTCATACTTTTCATTGATGATTATAGTAGAATGGCATGGGTAATGGTTATTCATAGGAAGCAGCAAGTACTTGGTTGCATGAAAACTTATCGCGGAATTGCCGAGAATGACATGGGATTGAAAATCAAAGTCCTATGTTCTGAGAATGGTGGGGAATACACATCCATTGATTTTAGAATTGCCTAAAAAACATGGAATACGACATGAGGTAACTTCTGTGAGAACACTGTAGAAAAATGGAGTTGTTGAGCATCGAAATTTATAGGTCAATAACATGGCCATGATTATTCTAATTGAGAGTCTTATCTCTCTCCATTACTAGAAAGGAGTTGTTGAAGCTGTAGTGCACATTCAAAATCGAACGGGGCTTTATATGGGAGAAACAAGGAAACCATATGAATTTTGGCATAAAATGAATCCTTCTTTGAAATACTTTGGTGTTTTTGGAAGAAAATGTTTCATCCAACATAAAGAAGAAAATCAAGGGATGTTTGCTGACAATGTAAATGAAGGAATATTTCATGGATATCCAATTAACAGCAAAGCTTACAAGTGTTTCAATAAGTACTAGGGAATGATTGTGGGATGCAGTGATGTTAAGATTGTTGAAGATAAAACTCAAAATGCTTCAAATAATTCCTATGATGATGAGATAGATGATGAGTAAGAATGTTAATATGGGGTAAATGAATGTATAGAAGTAGAGGAAGGGGTATAAAACTCTCAAGAGTCACATTGTGATGTTGACTCAGAAGAAGAATCTAAAGTTGAAACCATAGCTGAATAGAATTCAGTTGAACCTCATAGGAGGAATCGAAGAGTAGAAATTGATAAATCCAACATCATTGGGGATTGGACTGCACCCACACAAATGAGGAGAATGAGGATTAATGCACAATCTACATTTCTATAAGTTGTGTAACCATCCTCATTTGAAGAATCTTCAAAGGATGAATCATGGGTGAAGGCTATGAATGAAGAGTTAGATAAGATTGAAAAAAATCATACATGGGATCTGGTCAAGAGACCTGAAGTTCATAATGTGATTGGTACAATGTGGATCTTTAAGAACAAATATGATGAGCATGGTAATGTGATCCGAAATAAGGCATGATCAGTGTGCAAGGGATATTCATAGATTTAAGGTGCTGATGTTGAGGAAACATTTTATCTAGTAGCAAGACTAGAGTCAATTAGGCTATTTCTAGCCATGGAAATCCAAAAAGATTATAAATTGTATCAAATGGACTTCAAAACAGAATTATTAAATGGATTTTTGGAAGAATAAGTCTACATTGAACAATAAATGGGGTTCTTTCATAGAAATGATGGAATGAAGTTTTTCAAATTAAAGAAAAAACTCTATGTCTTGAAACATGAACCACAGGCGTGGTACTCTCAATTGGATTCTTATCTCAAGAATATGGAATTCAAAAGAGGAGGAGTATATGACAATCATTATGTGAAAAATTATTTGAAATATCAGTTCATGGTTCTAGTTTACATTGATGAAAATATATTTGGTGGTAGTAGGTAGGGATCAATAGATGAATTTTCCAATCATATGAATTAAGAATTTTAAATGTCTATGATTGGTAAGCTCACTAACTTCTTGGGGATACAGGTGATACCGAGAAATAACTACACTTTCATTTCTCCAGAAAAATATGAAAGAGAGCTACTGAAGAAATTTAATATTCATGAATTCAAACCAATGTCAACCCTGAATGAGGTTGTATCCATACTTAGAAATCATGAGGATGGTACCTCTATAGATCCCAACGTGTACATGAGGATTCTTGGAATCTTACTATACCTAACAGTGACACGACATGATATTGTCTTTGTAACTTTCTTATCAACCCGATTTCAGAGTCATCCAAAGGAAGAACATATGAAAACAGTAAAAAATAATCATGAGGTACATTTAAGGTACTCAAAATTATGGGTTATACTTTGTTATAGGAAGGGATAGAGAATTATCAGGGCTTTCTGGTGATGAATGGGTTGGAGATGTAATGGAAAGAAATTCCACTAGTGGTGGAGCATTATATATTGGGAATAAATGTGTTGGATAGTTGAGAAAGAAACAAGAAATTACTTCTCTTAGTACTGGTGAAGCTGAGTATATCTTCACTGCAAAGTCATGCACTCAACTACTATAGATAAAGTTACAAATAATAGATCTTAGTGATGAGTTGAAACAACCAATGGTGATTTAACGTGAAAACAAGAGAACAATTGATCATACTAAGAATCGTGTTCATCCTTTTTTACAAAAAAATATTGAAATCATATATCACTTTATCAAGGAAAATGTTGAACAATGCATGATTAAAATGAATCATGTGGGAACTGATGACAAATTGGTTGATATCCTGACCAAGCCACTATTAGGGGCTATGTTTGAGAATCATCGGTTGAACATTGATGTTTAGACACCTCCCAATGCATAAGGATGTTATGAAATTCCCCTCTCCCCAGTTATGTTAACTATTTTTAATCTGTTTGTGGATATGATGTAGTTTTATGGGGGAGATACTATCTACGAGTTTTTTGATATGTATAATTAACAAATACCAGTCTTTGGGTTTATTTTCAATGGGGGAGAAGGAATAAATTCAGGACATGTGATAAGCATGTAATGCTTCTATGACACAATGTGAATTCTGTGTTAGGAGGAAAAGGAATACATTCAGGGTATGTAATGCTTATGTGACACAGTAAGAGAATAGATTGGGAATATTTTAGAATTAAAAACCATGGGAACCCAATTCAAGCTTCCCCTCATGTTTTCTATATAGATCATTTCTAATGTATACTTAGAGGGTGGGCTGAGTTGATTCTTTTATTTCAGGTTTTTCTTATGGCTGGTACTCTATTGAATTTATCTGGTGATTTCCAACAAACCCAAAAGGGGAGATTATTGGAATCATGACTGTTCTATGCATGAAATGGAGTTTGATTTGTGTTTGTTTTCAATCCTCATTAGATGTTCATATGGTTTTCTAGGAAATGGATCATATAGTTCAAGTGGGCAAAAATACTGAAGGTGGCACCGTTTTCTAGTGTTTGCCAAATTTTTGGGCCTGAAAATCTAAAAATGCAGAGATGTATTCTTGGAAAAGGAAGGTGTATTAAATATTGGAGTGGTGCATGAAAATCATGGAATGTGTGCTAAATTGGTTTTTCAAGGTATAGAAAAATTAATTTGTATTTTTCACACAAAATGTGTTTTGGGATCAGAATTCCAAAAAAATGAAACAAGCATGAGCTGCGCGAAAAATTTGGAGTTGTTCACTGAAAATGGTTCCTTCACGAAAAGAATTTTGTGATGAATGAGAGGTTTTGTGTGACATTGTGGGTTTTGTGAATAGGGGTCAGTGACGCCTATAAATAAGAGTTTACCCCCCTTAATCGGGGGGGGGGGTGAAGACTTAGATAAGATCTAAGTTCTGATGCATATTAAACTTCCATGAAAAGGGAGTTTCATGAAAAAGCTAAAGTTGTGTGGAAAATTTAATGTTTCATGCAAAAGTTAAAGTTGTGCACCAAAGTTAATGTTGTGCATAAAGGTTGTAGTTGTGAGAAAGATTTTCTGAATGAAAATCAAATCTTGCGCACAAAAGTAAGATCTTGATCGCACATGGTAGGTGTTGTGTACAATTGTCACTGTAGGTTGAATATATGTTCTGAATATACAGTTCAGTGGTTCCATGATTTCAAGTGAATCAATTCAAGACTTCAATGAAAGTAGTGTCTTGTGGCGAACAGAGAAAAAAGCTTCAATGAAAATCAATTGAAGTGACCTTCAAGTTGATAAACTGAGTTAGACTTCTCATAAGGAAGTGAGCTTGGGGGAGTTGTTGGAAATGATCTGAGGGACGTAGTGAGCATTCCCTAAACCATTGTAATGGTAGTGTTCCTTGCACAGAGTGACTATGACCGAACCTCATAATCCAAAAACTAGTAAAGATTACTTGATTTTGGTATGACTGAAACAATTTCAGTGTATTCTCCTTGGATGTAGCACTTAGTGGTGATCTAACTAAAAGTGATGTGTGGTCTCTATGCATGTGATTGTTTTCTTTCTATTCTAATTGGTCTTATATGTTTAATGAGTGCCTACCAACATGAAAAAAATACCATTTTTTTTAAAAAAAATTGACACCCTGATTCACCAATCCCCTCTCAGGGTTTCCGAAGGTCGTACAGAAATAATAGATAACCTTAGGGGTTTATATGATATTTTGTTTTTTAAGTGATATATGGTTATTACATTTTTTGATGAAAAATGAAAGTTATTAGATAACCTTGGAGGAGAAAATAGGTTATGGTTTCTTTTGAGGAAATTATCTTATTTTTGATAATGTTATAATAATGACATGGTTTTTGAAAAAGGAAAACCCACAGGATGGGTGACAACCCATCATGTCCGGTAAGGCCCTGAGAATCAAACCCACAACTGAAGGGCGACAAGGGAACATCACCTACCATTGGCCTATGTGATGTCACTGGTTAGTATGGCTTATTATTTTTAGATAAATGATTTTATTGATCATGAATAAGTTGATTTGGGATCTTATATGTATGAACCCTCATTTTTAGAATGGGTCAAAATCCTGACCATGTTTGAATTCTTGACTTGTTTTTTAGGAAACTGGGAAAATTTGGGATGTTCTAGAATTTTCCAGACTACACGCTATGTAATCTAAAGTACACTTCGTCTATGGGTTAGTAAAGTATCGACTGTGTGCTCTCCGAGTACATTCCATGTGATGACCATGTAGGAATTTTATACTACACAGTGTGTAGTGTTGCTCGACACACCGTGTATCCTCCATTCTGTGTACCGGCTATGTTCAAGACGTGTGTCAACCTGTGTGGAGAACCCAAGACAAGTGGCTATCTCCGCATAAGATAGAGTATGAACAAGGCCACTACACATAATGTAGTCCTTAAATACACATCATGTGCTTTCATTTTTATTCTCTTAAATGAATGAGTGTCGCGTCTTATTTCGGGAAACACCTTCTTCTTCTGAAACTTTGGAACATGTCCGTTTTGAAAACTTGAAGAACATACCTTGCCCTAGATTCTTCATATGGAGTCAGTTCTTCACTCTGTCGGAGGATACAGGATCTCAACAGTGAGGCTAAACCTACGCTCCCTATTTCGTTCTAGTTTATTTCCCTTACATGGCAGAGTTTTCATATGAGTAGAATTTCTGGGATTTTACGAAAACATAGATCTACAAATAATGGCTTCAAATTGGAGCTTGATGTCGTACGTGCCTATGTCTACGAGTCTCAGGTAGGTGGTGCATACTTCTTTTTGTGTTTTCACAGATTTTTGGGTGGCATGACCTTCGGCACATTTCTGGGTATTTGAGAGTGAACTTTTTTTACCCACTATTGCCTATTTAATTGTAATTTGATCTATGGGATGCCTTTGGGTATGCCATGTTAGCTGTTTTTCTTGAGTGGGGCAGAGGGAGTGGTCATTTCTCATCGGTGAATTTTGGATGGGGGATTCCAAAATGGTTATAATTGATTTTTATTGGTTAAAACTACTGAGTTTAGTTTATTAAACGTTGTTGTGACTTGTTAAAGGATTTCAAGATCTTAGTGCTGGTATGGGACAACACCTGACTAGTGAATTTCAAATGTTTAGTTTGCCTTTACTATTTAAGTATTTCATTTGATTATTATATTCAATACATGAAATTGTATATGCTATAAACCCTTGGGTTGCGTTGGGAATGGATTTGATATTTGTTGAGTGATGCTGATCCATGTAATGTTTGACCCGGGTTACATTAGGTGGTTCTGACCACGGGATTGGGTGTCATGGGCATCAGCTTGGGACAAGGTGACGGTCAGGTTGGGCATGACCTAGTTTTCTTGGATGGCAAGGCCATCAGACTCAAGCGGCATGGTCACAGGGACATGAGGTGTCAGAGGTGTTGTGGCTTGGGTACTATTTTGGTGATTACAGATCACTCGGAACGTTGAGTAGTGTGCACAAAGAGAGACTCCATGATGAGGTGGTTTTGACCACTTGAGTGGGTAGAGGCCCCTGTTAGTTGTGGTTTAGGTACTTTTGGTTGGGTTGATTACCATAGGAATCCACATGGAAGGTGAGGAGCCTTTAGGGGATAACATTGAGTCTATTTGGTTGGGTGCAGAGGCTCACCATTATTTGAGGGCATAAATCATTGTCCCTCTAGTTACATCATTTGAGGGTAGACATTTTTGTCCCTCCTGTTATATTATTTGAGGGAAGACATCATTGTCCCTCTAATTACTTTTTTGAGGACAAGCATCGTTGTTCGTCTGGGTTACTATTTCCTGGGTGTGCCTTCGGGATGTCAGTACTTGAGACACACGGTGTCAGGGAGAACATGGTGTCAGGTTACAGGACAGCGATTCTGGAATTGGCCAAAGTAGGTGACACTCTATGGTGGCTACTGAGCACCTGTGGATTTTGTGTTTGGTTGTGTGCATCGTACTATTTACTTTTTCCTTATAAATTCATTCTTGTTTAAACACTTATATTAGGTACGCACCGTTGGGTGGTATCCTATTGAGATTCATCTCACACCCTACACGGGCCCTTTGGGACTCATGCAGACTTTATGGATTTACATGTAGGAAAGAGGTTAGCTTCAAGAGTTGGACTGCAGTAGCTATTTCAAGGAGATGGTATGGAATTTTAGTCCTTTCCTAGCAGGTGTTTACTTTGTTTTTATTTCTTTAATGTGTCAGCATTCTTAATTGTTTGGTAGCTATAGTTGGTTAGCAATTGGTGCCTTTACATATGGATATGTTTGACCTACTTTGGATGTAGGTTTTTTGTTTAGTAGTAGTTACAAGTGATCAGCATGATGTTGTGTTTACTTTCTGATTTTGTCGTTTATATTTATTGCTTCCACTATTTATCCATATTGAATGTGCTTCTGCTCCACGGGTCTGGTTCGAGTCTGCTGAGTCGTTTATTCTGCTGCATCTTTATTATTATGCTCAGATTAGTACCATTATTATCCTCTGAGAGGGTATAATCTCCCCACTATACCTATAAGTCCCTCGTTGCTTATCGGCACCCTTTGGCATTCGGGGAGGTGCACTTAAGGTAGTAACACCCGACCCGTTTAGCACTGTTCGGGTGGTTGTTCCGGTCCGATTCATTACAAATTAGTATCAGAGGATTTCTTGATAGGGATTTAGTAGTAGTGTTTTACTGGCTACTAATGAGATTGAGACTTCTCTTTTTATTTCTTCTATATTTACTATTTGGGATATGGTAGACTGGATATATGTTGTTACTTGAACTGGGTTACTGGCTTGTGCTTGGGTGCCTGCATCCCCAGGTATGACGGATGGACAAAGGTTCCATGGGTGGTAATTGTTGTTTTCTTTTGGTCAGATGACATTTTATATGATTTCCACCTTAGTGGCTCACTTGGTGTATGATATTATTCATTGTGATATGTAACCCTTGACCTGGTGTGGTAAGGGATAATTGGACCTTGGCCCGGTATGGAAAGGCGTGAACGTTTCGATTTTGATATGCACATTTTAAGGTATTTCAATTTCATAACTGCACGTATACTTCATGATGTGATAATACCATGTAAAAAATGTCAATTTCCATGCTTTGTATTCTTTTGAAATGTGAATAGGTGAAATTTCTAATAAAATTGCTTGTTATTTTCAATGTGTTATGCCATTCTTTATATATTTGTAGAATTGCAAGTGGCTGGATAATTGGGTCTGGCTCTTGTATGAGTAGGCAGGTACTATGGTTTACGTGATTTTGATCACCAATATTAGGCGACTTGGTCGTCAGTTTGAGGCAACGTTAGTTATCGGGATGGGCATGGCTCGAGGTACATTTGATACATGGCTTTGTTGAGGGGCGGGTAAGGAGGTCATGAGGTCGGGATGTCGTAGGCATGGGTTGCGGTGGGGGAGAGTAAGGGTAGTAGTTATGCGATGCCTTTTACTGCTTTTCCTATCTACGTGGATACATTGTTATATATATATATATATATATATATATATATATATATATATATATATGAGATGTCTGACCATTTATGGTATTCAGTGGGTTCCTTTTAGATGACCCAGATGGAGCATTAGGTGGGAGATGGTACAGTACCATAGGTGCAGGATCGGGTTCAAGATCCGATGGAGGAAGAGCATGAGACGTAGGTACAGGCTTAGGGACAGGAACAGGTCCAGGATCCAATACAGGCAGAACAACATCCAAGTTTGGTAGCGTTCAGACCATGGCTCGATGAGCAGCTCCGAGCTATCCTGGTACGTGTCTTGTAGGGGATCGATAGAGGCACGCAGGGTTCAGAGCCATCTATGGCATATCTGACGCGGGAGTTCCAGTTGCAGCACCTGCCGCTATTTTATGGTGAGGGTGGTCCGCAGGCGGTTGAGAACTGGATAGAGAGAATGCAGATGATCTTCGAGTAGCTCGAGATGCCTCTAGGGATGAGGGTCAAGCTGGAGACGTACATGCTGCGAGGACTGGCAAAGTGCTGGTGGGATGTGCTGGTTTTGGCCCGTAGGCACAAGGGACTATCATGGAAAGACATTGAGGATAGTTTCTTCGCGCACTTTTACCCAGAGGCACTGAGAGCAGAGAGAGCTTAGGAGTTCTTGAGTCTTCAACAGGGAGACATGTCTGTCATATAATATGCAGCTATTCTCACTAACTTGTCTCGCTTTGCACCTAGTATGGTAAGCGATGATGCAGTAAGGGTGAGGTGCTTTGAGGATGTCTTACAACACACCATTCGGATCTAGGTGAATATCTTCAGGCTGGGATCATTCTTAGAGGCGGTGAATCAGGTTCTCATAGTGGAGAGTAACTAGAGGGATAGGCCTCAGGATGGCTGGGATATGGCTTCAAGTGATGGTTTAGATAGCAGGAAATGAGTACGGGATGAGTTCCAACATGGTAGTCAGACCAAGGACTCAACTAGACCACCTCGTAGTAGTTCTTCAGTGGTTTGTTTTTATTTTTGATAGCCATGACATGTTCGGACTCAGTGTGACAGGCCTCCAAAAGAGTTTCGGGCATGTGGATAGGTTGGAAATATTGAGAGGGTCTATAGGCAGCCTTCTTAGATAGCTAGAATGTAGGGACTGGGACAGACGGTGGAATCTAGAGTTGGTTCATGTTCGGTACTAGGAGGGAGTATTTGAGATTCGGCTGCGAGTGGAGGTCACGGTAGAGGCATTGGGATCTAGCTAAGGGGCCAGTGGCCGATGACTGGAGCAGCACTATAGGGAGTCCAGAAATTAGGAAGTTGTACTTCAGGTAAGGTGCACGTTGTGGAGCTGCCATAGGCTGAGTAGGCTGGTGAGCCAATGATGGTTAGGTACACCATGGGTGTGGTCGTGATTTCCATGTTTTATTTATTTAGGCATGACCTATAGAGGCATGTACTTTTTGAGTGCACGTGATGCACATGACCTATGTAGACTGACTAGATGTTGGTCAGTGGGATTGTCATCGTATCGGGTGTGTGGTATATATATATATATATGAGATGCGTAGCATCAGGAGCATCAGGGATGCGGGTTACTTGGGATACCTTGGGCATCAGGGGATCGAGGATGTAGGATAATTGAGGTTCTATGGATACTGGGTCATTGAGGATGTGGGTTACTTGAAGTTTTAGGCACCGGGTTCATTTTGAAAATCTATGTGATGAAGGACCTCATGGAGACGGACACCGATGTGGTGCGGGATACGTTGGGTGTCAGAAACGACATGGGAGAACCAATGAGGTGTAGGGGTGATGATGTGTCACGAGAGGACCATGATTCTAGAAACAGGTTAGTAAGCCCTTACTTTGTTTATTTTTGTAGGGTTGAGATAGAGTTAGGAAATTCCTAAGGTGAGGAGCCCCTTAAAAAATTTAGCTAGACTCATTGAGACCAGCAGAGTCTAGGTTACCTTGATTGGGGTGGCATGTTCGGTGCCATCTCCAGGTTTTTTTTGATAACTTAGGGACAAGCTATGTTAAGGTGGGGAGATTGTAATAATCTGAGATTCTAGAATGGGTCAAAATCCTGACCCTATTTGAATTTTTGACTTGTTTCTGAGAAACTGGGAAAATTTGGGAAGTAATGGAAATTTCTTGACTACACGATGTGTACTATAAAGTACACATCGTGTATGGGTTAGGCAAGTACTATCCATGTGCTCTCAGAGTACATGTCATGTGATGATCGTGTAGAAATTCCCTACTATATGACATGTAGTGTTGCTCGACACGCCATGTATCCTCTTTTCTGTCTACGGGCTATGTTCAAGTCGTGTGTCAACCTCTGTGGCCCGCCCAAGCCGTGTGGCTATCTCTGCTTAATTCAGAGTACGTACAAGGACACTACACAGCATGCAGTCCTTAAATACATGACGTTTAATTTTATTTTTATTCGCTTAAATGAAATAGTGTCTCATCTTAATTCGAGAAACACCTTCTTCTTCCCCAACTTCAGAAAAGGTTCATTCTGAAAACTCGAAGAACATAGCCTGCCCTAGATTCTTCATCCGGAGTACGTTATTCAATCCGTTGGAGGATGTAGGATTGCAACAGTGAGGCTAAACTCACACACCCTATTTTTTCTAGTTTCTTTGCCTCACACGTCTCAGTTTCCATCTGTGTAGAATTATTGGGATTTGACAAAAATGTACATCTACGAAGATCGGCTTCGAATTGGAGATTGATATGGGACATACCTACGTCTACGAGTCTCGGGTAAGTAGTGCAAACCTCTTTTTGCATTTTCACAGACTTTCGTGTGGTGTGACCTTTGGTACATTTTCAGGTATTTTGAGTGTGACCCTGTTTTACCTGCTATTCCCTGTTTAATTGTTATTTGACCTAGGGGATGCCTTTGGGTATGCCATGTTACCTATTTTTATTGAGCAGGGTTGGGTGAGTGTTCATTGCTCATCAGGGGATGCTATAATGGTTCTAATTGACTTAAACTAGTACTCACTCGTGCTATTGCATGGTGTATTCAATTAATGGTTTTCCTTTTAATAAGACATTAATATTTAGAAACGTTAAGAAGAAAACATATGTTGAATAAATTATAATTAGAATGTAATGTTGTATGATAATGGAATAAGAGGGCATAGAATATGAATACATCATTCAAGTAGTTGACAAACATATCAGAGAAAAAAATGAAACAGATGACGCTATTGAATAAAATAAATACATAAAGATAGATATTCAACCACCACTTCATAATACTTAATGTGTAATTGAATAAAAAATAGATGAAGAAAAATTGTATCTGGTTGTTACTTCACTAAATATCAAGAGACATGGTATTTGATTGAATACCTGGTCCTCTTCCATCCTTTGGAATATAGGTTGAGAAATTTTTTGGGACATAATAAACATAACAAAAAATATTTAATAGAATTATTTTGGAATAAAAGTTAATATTGAATCCAAATTTGTAAATTTATACAAGAATGCAACATCTTATTAAAGGGCCATTCATGTTGGGATCATTTATCGAGGTCAATGTTCTAACTCCAATGAATTGAGTGGAGTGACTACATTATTATTGTAAATATTATCATTAGGTTACTAAAACCCAAAAGCATCATTAACCTCCAGTTGTTGGAGTATATGATGTTTTGGTACGCTTCTATACTACGTACTGGTGGTTGTTCCTTGCAACCGCCCACTCCTGACCATCTATACACCATTCCCCATCTCCCATCTTCATGTGAACCTTAATCAGAATAAAATAATTTAAATAAATGGTAAAAACACACATCTTCAATTGGAAATTCAGAAAATAAAATTTTATGGGAGAACTTATTATAAAGGTCAAGTGCAATAAAAAATTTTTGATTAGTTTTCTAAATTGAAACAATATTCATTGTGGACTGCATCAACTAAGGAGATATTTACCTAAATAGTCTCACAAATGTCCATTACAAAGACAAGTAAATCACATCTTTGATAACAGTGACCTGAAGCCTACACATTAAATTTCTTCTAGAGAAATCTACACATTAAAGGGGAAATGTATCTCATTCACATTAATGAGGAAGGTCAAAAACAACCAAAACATTGAAAACAATTTAGAAATTAAAACCTAGATATTTGGTTATGCTTCCAACAACAATATAATTCGATCTTCAATAGGTGGTTGGAGCGCGGTCAAACTGTTTTCCAGCCCAGAAAACAGAAAGAAAATGTTATTAAATACTATAATATCTAAAAGAAAGAAAATAAACCAAAATAGACAAGATTTGTTGGGTTTAAAACATCATAAAGCAAATTATAGGAGCATACCAACTGAAACATGATGAAAATAATATTCTACAGGACCCTTTTCATGCATGAAATCAAAAAGAATCCTATGAACTCAAATGAAGATGTTCCAGGGAACAAAAGAAAACCCATTCAAAGATTCATGTTTTTGACACCCAATTTCTGCAATTCAGTGAAATTCAGGGATTAAATGTAACAATGTTCAACTATCAAGTTATAGACACTTGAACCATGAATCACAAAAAATTAAAAAGAAGATACATACAAAGAAATTATGGGGGCAAAGTTAAATTACAAACAAAACTAACCTC
This sequence comes from Viscum album, assembly GCA_963277665.1. Taxonomy (NCBI): domain Eukaryota; kingdom Viridiplantae; phylum Streptophyta; class Magnoliopsida; order Santalales; family Viscaceae; genus Viscum; species Viscum album. The sequence continues at coordinate 1,210,847,701 of OY728127.1, forward strand.
TTAGAAGTTGAATAGTATTCTCATAATAATTTTCTTCACCACCTGGCAACAATTTTGATTTCTCACATCGACTGTCAGCGTAGTAGTTATGCATGGCCTTATTTGAACCTTTAGAATCTAAAAACATATTACAAAAACATGAGGAAAATTGATATAATAAAAAGGTAGACCATTGTGGGGATGGAAATGGAATTAAATACCACCTTTCTTCACATGCATAGCTGTAGATGGTGGCGCATTATTAGGCCAGCAAGGTAATTCAGCAGTACAGTTCCCCAGCACTAAAGATGATTGTTGTCTTAGAACATATCCAGGTTCTAGTGCAGCGGATGGTGAAGGAAAAAGTAACCAACATATGATCTGATGGATATAGGTTCTCAGAACATATCCAGGTTCCAAGAAAATATCCAGGTTCGAGGTTCTGAGAACATATCCAAGTTCCCCAGCACTGAAGATGATTCTGGTCTTGCATATGAGCTGCTTGATGTAGTAATCCACCTCGATGATCATAAGTATAGAGTCATGTAGCAGAAAAAGTAACCAACATAACCTGCAAAATTTTAAAATTAGCTAAACCCATAGATGAAGATTCAGTTTGCTAATTCAGAATAAAAGAAAGGATGTCTATGTATTGAGGGGGGAAGATTAGATGTTTTGTTAGCTCTAAATATGAACTACATTAATTCAATATCAATCATCATGGAAACCAACAAAATACATATTTACCTAGTAAGTGTCTCAAAGTTATTTTGCAGAGATGAGTTAATGAAATCTTGGAAATAAGTGACCCGATACCTGTACATTTACTATATTGTAGAGATATGTGCAGAATAAATTGAAAATGTATTGCTTACACTTTCAAGAGGAAGCTAGAAAATATCAGTTTCATTGAATTATATGTAAGAACAGTTACCTGGATGTTTGTTTCTGCTTCCAGCAAGAGAATGATTCGATCTTCAACAGGTGCTTGACTTGGTGTCCTGCTATAATCCTGACTAATAAATAGGAAAAAAATTTATTAAATAGTGATGTAACTCCTTATGCATTTCAGTATTACTATAGGTTAGCTCATCTATGATGGCATTGTCTTCACTCAGACTTGTAGTGTTAAACAAAGAATCAATTTGACAGACTAAGGCATTAGACATGATCCCCTCAACATTTTAGATCATCGTTTTATTGTACAACCATTTGTAATAATAAAAACTGTAGGAATTAAGGTATGAATCATGATATTGAAATTATAGATACTATCAACTAAAATGTTGTAGGATTAATATAATTTCCCATAACAGTGACATCCATGAGAAAATAGTGAAAATAACATTGACTTAAAGCACATAAACTATGGGTTTACTGGATCAGGGATAATGAAGGTACAAAGACTTACCAATCATGAAGTCATTTAATGTTTCCATACAAATGGGATGAGGAAAATAGTATGAAGAAACATAAAACATGTTTTGAAGACAACAGAAGCAAACCCAGGAAGCAATCTATTAGAAAACATGTCCCTCAAAGTGAAAATATATCCAGGATTTAAAGTACAGATCCCCTTGATTAAAGAATATGGATTTCCTACCTTGGATCGAGAATCTTGAAAAAAATGTAATTGGAGGCACCCAAAAGTTTTACATTGATCCATAGGATGTCTGGATAGAGGTCATATTTCAATTTCGGCTTCTACAAACATAAAACCAGATTCCCCAAGTCAGTCCTAAAATTGTTGAATTGCATTGAACAGTTGAGAAAAGAACAAAAAATTACAAGACTAACATGTACTTGATGATAATTTAATGAAACAGAAATTCTTGTTTATTGAATTTGCGTAGTTATTTCATAAATTTTTATGCAGAAATTACATGGAAGTAGATGATGGTCGAAACTGAGGTTAACTTCCTGACTTTACGACATAATACATGCATTCATTACCTATTCCTGTTGTCTTAGTAATTAATACTAGTAAAACTATTAGATATTAGTGTAATAACACAGTAACAATTTAATGATGAGTAGAAGGGGAAAATTTGAGTATATAATATTGAAATAATTGTATAATTTTCTCAGAATTCATCACAATAGTAGTAAGAATAAATTATACTTGAAAATAAATGAAATTTTTTTATTAATATGAAAAAAAAGTATCATACATGTCAAATAAGAATAAATAATAAAAACACTGAAACATGAAAGTTGAAATTTCCATAGTAACAGAATATATCTTGTTTTGAAATAATGAAAACACAACAGAATGTTTACATTAGTAAATAGATGGGTGATAACTCTAAAATAAACCCATGTTTTTAAGGGCAGATGTTTTGTCGTTGTGCTTCCAGACCCGTTTTATCATCTAATGTTTTTAATCTCCTGCCAGTATTGTCTTGCTTCATCACTATAGTGCACCAGCAGTTATGGATGTTGGATGATAGTAAAATTGCTCCCTACAAAAGTTAAACACAGTTGAAAAAATGGTAACTTGGTAAAATTTTCAATATAAAGTCTATACTCATCAAAGAGATCTATTTTTGTCTTATATGTGTTATAAAACGATTTGTGTTGACTATAATAATAGTAGATTTAAAATTCTAAGTACAACTATATAAGGAATTTTGAAAACTGGATGTTTAATTTTCACTATATAGTCTATAATCATCAAAGGGATCAATTTCTGTCTATCTTTTTGTTGAAGTTTGCTTTTAAATGAGGGTGATGTTCACTGCCACGGCTTATTGTAGTCGTAGAGACTCGATTCATTATAACAATTCTCTGAACATCATCATCAGCATAAAACTCACCCAATAGTTTTCTACATTAATAAATGACTTCAATAAATAAGTTTCAAAAAATACTGACAAGTGTAATAATTGGAGCAGAAATATGATGTTTATGAATTGGAAGAAGAGAAGAACAAATGCAGTGTGTTTTAATCATACACTATAAATAGAACTGAAAAAATCAGTAATGTCTACTCCAATGATGTAATAATAATAAAAGAAAATTAAAAAAGAAAATTTCAACCCAGTAAATGAAATATTTATAGCTATTGTAACTAATACTTTTTCAATGTTGTAGCTATTTCCAAAACATCCAGTGTTATCATGTTCCTATAATACAAGTGTAAAATGAACTTTACAATAATGTGGTATATGCTTTCTGATGAATTAAAATGTAAGAAGTTTAAAAATTAGTACCTTGTATTAAAAAAAAGGGATGTTATGTGAAATATATAAGGAAAACCCTATAGAAATGTTTGAGAGGCATTTGGCTATGATCAAAATGCTTTGGATTGTATTGAATACCCAGTCTGCTGCCATCCTATAGAATATCACATAGTGAAAATAATGAAAAATAAAAAATGAACAAATTGATTGGTATCAGGAAAATTAATAATGTTTTTTTGCATGACACATTTGAATAATGAAGTTACCTTTTCCACAAAGATTATATACATTGCATTTGATTTCATCATCAGTTTCTATACCAAATTCACATCACCAGAAATTGAATACTTGGAGGGATCACATGTAGATCAATCAACAACTTTCTTGTTAATTTTTTGGTTTGGAATAAAATAAATTTTCTTTAATAAACTGCATGGGAAAATAAGGAATATAAATTTTAATTTCATTGAAGAAATCCCTATGTTACTTCTTTATCTTCCACAGTCACAAAAAGAAAGACAGTACCTACAATAACACACGTCCAACTATGGATCCTCTACTTGATTCCATAATTCTAAGTCTATATTAGTTGTAATGCAGAAAAACTATAACATATGCTTAATAGAATAAAAAGAAGATGTTAGTATCATATTTGGCAGATCGAGGTGGTTTTGGAGCCAATCATATTGTATGTGATAGTTTGATATATGCTCATGAGGGGACATGTTAGAATCAAAAATTGGAAATTTATAAAATAATACAACAATTGATTATTGAATCATTGATTTTGGTATCATTTTTCGAGGTCATGGTTCTGAATCCACTGAATGGAGTGGATTGACTACATTATTATTGTAACTATTATCATTAGGTTACTAAAAGACAAAAGCATCATTGACCTCTAGTGGTTGGAGAAGATGACTTTTCGGTACGCTTCCATACTACATACTAGTGCCCCCTACTTACAACCTCTCACTCTCGACTATCCTGACACCATGACCCATCTCCCATCTTCATGGGAACCTTATCCAGAAGAAAACCATTTAAATAAATGGTAAAAACACACATATTCAATTAGAAATTCTGAAAATATTGTATGGAAGCAGTTATTATAAATCTAAAGTGCAATAAGAGTTTTTTGATTAGTTTTCTAAAGTGGAACAACAAAAGTAGTGGATTTCACCAACCAATGAGATATTTTTGATAATAGTCTCCCAAATTTCCATTATAAAGGGAGCTAAATAACATCTTGGATAACAGTGACTTGAAGCCTGCAGATTAAATTCCTTTTAGAGAAACATGTACATTAAATGGGAAATTTCTCACATAAACATTAAAGTGAAAGGTAGAAAACATCAAAAACATCTAAAACAAAGTAGAAACACAAACCTAGATGTTTATTTTCACTTCCAATTAACAATATGATTTGATATTTATCGGGTGCGTGGGGTGTTGTACAGCTTTTTTCCTGCCCATAAAACACAAAAAACAAAAGTTCATTAAATAGTAAAATAACTAAAGGAAATAAAAGAAAATAATAGGTATAATAATTTTTGGGTTTAAAACCCCGAATAGGTGTTTTAGTTAACCTATCCACACCTATATAGTTCCAGTTGGTCAACACCAGTCCAATAGTGGGTGTGGTCTTCAAAGTATGGACCACCACATCTTGTTTCTATTGAGTGTTGATTGTTGTCCCTCTTGAACATAAACATTAATTAATTAAGTATGTTGAACATTAAGACCTCTCAAAGTCCATGTTGTATTATGGTACAAAGGATAAAATGAACATGCCAACATGTTACCGTCAAGAAGAAGGGAACCTTCAAGATTAATTTGGGTACATATTTCTTTTTCTTCTGAAGCCTATATTTTTTCAGCAAGCAATATAGAAAAAAATAAGTTCAAAATAAATTAGAAGTAATATGCTAGAGTACAAACAACTGATTCTGAGTTTCTATGTGTTTATGTGCATGAAAACAAACATGTATCCTGAAAAAAAACCACCAGCAAACTCACATATGAGCATTCATGGTAATGCATTCTTGCATAAGGAAACTGTATTCTGCATAAGGAAACAACATGCATGATAATATAATTTACAAAGGAAATGCAATCTCAGTACATGAAAATTCAATATAAACTTCAATATAAACTAAAATATGAAGTTTCACTGAAATCACTATAAAAATAATAATGTAAACATCAATTTTAGTACAACATGAACTAATATAAATTGCAATATAAAATGCAATACAAATGGCAGTGTAATGTAATATAAAATGAAGTTTTAGTTCAAGTTAGAATCAATTAGAAACTATGAAAATCATGGTTTTCAAGAAAAAATATGTTCTTACATATCGTAGGTATTTCCATGTCCCATAATTTGATCAAAAAAGCTTTGAGAAAATCATGCATGAATTCTGACCAGAATTGCGTTGAAAAGGTGAAAAACATAACCTCTGAATTTCACTAAGATTTATAACCTTTCAAATTTCCTTGATTTCTATCACTAATACCATAGTCAAGTGTATAGGAGAACAAGATTGCAACAAAACATGTTGAAGAAAAAGTAAGAACAATCACCTATGGTCTGCGTGAAGAAATTGATTGAACATAATGGAGAATTGTGGGAGACGGTAACAAAGATATTGCATCTAGTGGTGAATAGTGTCCCCATACTCCTCAATAAAAAACTTGCAAACAGGAAGACACTGATGGAGGCGGAGGTAGAGGTAAAGCAGGTGGATTTGGGGAGGTAGATGCGGAGGTGGGACAGGTGGAGGCGAAGCAACTGGTAGCGGAGGTGGAGGTGGGGGAAGTGAAGAGCGACTGAGGTTAGGGTTTCGTGGAAGCACAAGAATGGAATGGAGGGGGTTCGGTGGGTGTGGAGAGACAATCAGTGATAGAGAGATGGAGAACAAGAAGAGGATGACCAGATATTGGGAGTGATTCAAATGGGTTGTCGGAGAAGATGCGAACGAAAATCCGAGTGGGATAATGAACCTGATGCAGAGGTATGGTGAAACCATGATAAGGAGGAAGATCGAGTTGGAGGTCGATAGAATATAGGGAAACTAGGAAGAGGATGACCCAAGCGTTGGGATTTCATGGGAACCCTATCTCACAAAGAACTCATTCCCGACCGTAAGCGGGAGAAGGAAAAGAGAATATGGTAGAGTAGAAACCGGTTGACGGAGGATGTTGGAGAAATAGATTGATTGTGTGAAGATTGACCATGAAATCTAGGACCACAAAGGTGAGGGTTTGAGGGGAGTGAAGGTTGCTAGGTGAGTGGGAGAAGGAGGCAGAAGACGGGAGAGGTACCACGCGGGAGAGGGGTGTCGTGGAGATATGGAGAAATGACACGTAAGGAAAGAATGATGTGGAAGCATGGGAGTGTGACATGTTGCAGTTAGAAAGGCAGGATTTGTAAATATAATAGATTGTTTAAAACTATTGAGTTTAGTTTATTAAACATTGATATGACTTTTCAGAGGCTTTCAAGATCTTAGTGTCGGTATGGGACAATAGATGGCTGGTGCAATTAAACTGTATAGTTTTTCTTGCTTGTTTAATTATTTCATTTGATTATTATATGTCATACGTGTCATTGCATATGATGTAAACCCTTGGTTTGTGTTGGGAATGGCTTAGATATTTGTTGAGTGATGTAGATCATAGGTTGGGTTTGACCCTGGTTACATTGGGTGGTTCTGACGATGGGATTGGGCGTCATGGATGTCATCTTTAGACAGGGTGACTGTTAGGTTGGGCATGGCCCGGTTTACTTGGATGGCGAGGCTGACGGACTTGAGCGGCAGGGTTGCAGGGACACGAGGTGTCAGAGGTCCTGTGGCTTGGGTACTATTTTGGGGATTACTGCTCTCCTGGAACATTGAGCATTGTGCACACAAAGAGACTCTATGATGAGGTGTTTTTGACTACTTGAGTGGGCAGATGCCCATGTTAGTTGATGTTTAGGTACTTTTGGTTGGGGTTGCTTGTAACTCCCGACCCCAGTTACCCATAGTCGGTGTATTATTACATAATTTTCATGATCACAAAAGATCAAGTATCGAATGACCGATTAGTTTAGTATCTTTGGAAACACTAGATACATTCATAAGTCTTACAATACATCATAAAGTGAAACAAAACTACAACAACATCTTGTCTTCATATCCCCTCATAATATCCCTACAGGTCATTCATAAATTACTTCTTCACATCCTTGAAAATTAAAACATTAAAAGGGGTGAGCTCAAATGCTCAGTAAGGATAACAATATAGCAGAAACTTTCATAAGTAAACATAAGAATTTAAGGCAATGTATAACTAAAACAAAATCCTTATTAAACTTGAACTTCAGCATAATATGGTAAGGATAAAATCACACAATGTCATTTACTTACACACATTGATATTCTACTAGTCGAATAATCACATGCAATTTCAATAACCACTTTCATCATGTTGGAAGGCATAATGCTGAATTTTAATTTCTTTGTCAAGGCCTCGTGCCAAGACCTAGGGGATAACTGTAACCAGAACCCAACCCGGAGTGACTCTAATAACCGGACACCATCCCGGAGTGCCTCTAATAACTAGAAACCATCCCGGAGTGCCTCTTATAACCGGACACCATCCCAGAGTGCCTTTAATAACCGGACACCATCATGGAGTGCCTCTAATAACTGACCACCATCCCGGAGGGTCTGCTGTAACCGAAACCCAACCCAGAGGGCTTACTTTTACCGGTCCCCAACCCGGAACATACTATTCCAAAACATTCATATAATGAAACCATTTTCAATACCAAAACAAAAGGAAAGTAAAACATGGTATTTATTTTTCATTTAAAAAAAGTTATGGCTTGTAGAGGAATCTAAAACTCAAATAATGGTCACAGTGGCTGAGAAGTCGTTGTCGCCGCATACGTATGACAAAAAAACATTACCATTTGTCGTTTAGTAAAATGATTCTTATAAAAATATTCATTTTGAATAAACGTAAAAGTCAAAGAGGTTTATACACCATTTAAAATAAAGTTGTGTATAAAACAAAATATGACTCAATGAAAGGAGATTGAGACAAAGTCCCTTACCTCGTGTCCGTCTTGACTCGATCGTTATTTAACCTCCTGAATAATAAACTAGATTTAATTTAAACTAGCTTAAGAACCTTTTCCAAGTTCATTATTCCTTTTATATAACTTATTACCATGTTATGAACATTATGTAATTATTTAAGTTAATAACGGTCGTTTTGTCGATCTTTGGTACTTGAGCCAAAAATAAACTTCTTATAATTACAAGTTGTTCATGTGGTAAAATATCCATTATATCTAGAATTATATTAATTATTTAGATATCATATATATCATATATATCCAGTATATATATGTATTTATAATATTACATAACATTTAGAGGTAAGAAATGAAATGCACTGTTCATGGAGACGGTAAGCCGTACGTACGCATGAACGCTATTTTCATTTATATTTCGTATTTAATGGAATGAAATCATAATGATATAAAGGTATATTTTAATTCCAGTATAATAACATTTATAATATCATTTACCCCATCCTTTATACACCCCACATATGGCATTAACGAATCAAATCACTTTGAGGGGGCGGTAGTCCGCACTTCCTCTAATGAGATTATCGTATTTACCCACTATGGAAACCATAAATGATTGATATAATTGGGAATTAAAAGAGCATAAATAAATAATAAACATAATATATATCATATATAAATACAGTTCCATTATAATGTCCACCATGAGAGGTGGTAGGAGGTAATTGAACAATCATCGTTTCGTGAGGCGTTAGTTTGTCGTCCACAGAAACATTATGTTCTTCATCCATTAGATGGAGGTGTGTGTAAGTGTAGTTAGAATCCATATTATAACAACATCCTAGTATATTGAGGATACTGTTGTTGTTACAAAATAAAGCAAATAAAAAGAGTTTAGGGGTTGGAGAAGCAAAATTAAAGAAAACAGTTTAAGAGAAACTGTAACCTTTAATTTGGGTAACTCCCTTTGGTTTGAACCAAAGGACTTTTTGAAGTGCCTTCCACCTAAGTTAAGGCTTATAGGGGGGTAGAGGGATGTAGGGAGTGTAATTGGGAAGAGATTGGACGAGCCAAATGGATTGATAGGTGTGAGGAGTTTCATAGAAGTGGTCTCTTTTTATAGGGGAGAGGAGGGGCTCTTTAGGAAAGAGTGAAAATATTATTTTATAATATAATGATATTCAGTTTATAATGGTACAAAAATCATTATAGTCGAATATAAGATGACTTAGGGTCTAAATATAATCAACCAATTGGAATTGTACAGGTTTTGGATAATATTTTAATCATTATAATCTTATTTATTTAAATGATTTATTAATGAGGTAAATATTGCATCATTATTGTGTCATATATAATTTAAATTATTAGATGTCTAAAAATTATAAGTAAAATATAATTATGTATGAAATATTTTTATATTTATAATTAATATTTATAATTGAAAATCCAACATATATAACCCTATGTAAAAATTGTTTTTCTAAAAGATATAAGATTATGTCATTTTTGTATTTATTTAAACTTTATTAATAAAAAGTGTCCCTACCACCTACATGTGGCCCCATGGGGTCCCAAAATCGACCCAAGGATTCCCATGGTAGAAAATGTGTCCACCAATAATGTTAGGACACGTTTTATGGTAATTTATTATTATTATAATATTCTTTTGTTACCCTTATTCACCGGATTTACCCTTTAACCATGGTAAATAAAATATTTACTGAAGTAGTTATTCAAAATGTGTAAAAATAAAGGTTACCTATTTACAAAATTTGGAAATCCTGATTCCAAATATGGAATCCATTTTTCCAAATTCAAAACACAGAAGTGGCAGAAATTAATTTAAAATTAATTCCCGCTGTCAAAACCAAAAGTATGTTTTTAAAATATAATGACTATCAAAAGATTGACACTTGTTTATGTCCGATTTAATTGTGAAATTATGTCCAATGAGAAACATTGTATTAAATGGTAAAAATATATTCTAAATATACTTCAAAATCACTCAATTTCATAATTTATCACTATTAATTATTTTGATTAAAAAAATTGTTTTTAATTAAAATTTAGTAATTTTCACTATTCATCAAAATATAAAAGTTATCTGAAAAGTACCAAAATTTCACCGTAGGCTAATTTCGATATTCCGAATCAAAAAATGAAGTTCATTTTGAAAGATAAGATTTATAAATTTTCAAAAACTAGGTACTACTATTCATAACAGCTAGATTAATTAGTTGTGGTGTGTTAGAACTCGAGGTTGCGTACAACACTTTATTGCATTATTCAAAGAGAAGCATACTATGGAAGCTTAAGGTGTTATATTGTAAGTTTTTGATGTCCCTATTCTAAAGAATTAATTTATTTAGTCAAATTGAATATATAAAAGTTTAAAATATTGGATTTAAAAAGGGTTCACCATTAAAAGTCGGTAAAAGTGCATTTTTTAAAAAATACTTCTTTTATCTGAAAAAAATGAATTTGTTCTTACATTATGTCTAATAAACCCATAATATGGATTCTAAAATTATAAGGATTATATAAAGTTCAAAATTCAGTTAACACTATTCATAACCTCTTTTGAATGGCTTGTTTGGTAAGTCATGGTGCCCTTGAACTCGGTGTTGCGTGTAGTGAAAGTTATTAATTTATTTTGAAGAAGTAACACACTATGAAATCTTGGGGTGTTACATTATTCCCTCCTTCAATAAATTGTGTCCTCACAATTTGATATTGTTCTTCGAAAATAACGGTTGAAATTAGAAAATATCTTTGCGAGAAAACCCACATCGGAAATTGGGTTAATAAAATTTTGTCTTAATAAGAGGAAAGGAGAAATGAAAGGGTCACCACCAAATCATGATCTCGATTAGGAGAACATTAGTGGCAACTAGAGACATATAATTGGAGGAAAAATGTAAATATTTATAGGTAGTGATTGAGGTCATCAATCACAAACAAGTGTAAAATTGAGGGAATTAAATTCATCAATCTATGATGATTTAAAATACCATCGGTTCAACAAAACATATGGTATTAGGATAACACTTTTTTTTGTTTTAAGATCCCTTCACTAAAGTATAATAATTAATTTCATCATTGAATAATAGAAGAAGAAAAACATATACTTGACAAGTAGAGTCCCATCCTTTAACTATGTTCTACCACAAATTCATCTTTCACTCCAAAACATAATACAACTCAAAAATACTCTATTTATCCTAATCGTACAAGGTTCCAAATATTAGCACGTACCATTTAGATTAAAAAAACTATTTTGTAATAACCAGGGACTTCTTGTAGGCTAGTGGTAGGTAATAAAGTCCTGTCGCACTATGGTTGTGGGTTCGATTCATGCAGCTTTGTCCGACGCGACGGGTTATCCCCTCAACCTGCAGGTTGACCTTTTCCTAAAACTATAGTATTATAATATTCCAGAAATAATCTTCAGAAATGTTTTAACCTTAAACAATACTATCCAAAGTTCAAATTAATCCATTCCAACCTTTATAGTTGTCCAAAATACCTCTATTCAGACTTTCTTTAAAAGGTATCTAAATCCCAAAATCAATTATAACATCAGATTCCCCAAGCAAAGTAAAGTTTCTCTTATTGTCACATACTAAAAAATTTGATTACCTTCATCATATTAAAACTTTAATGAAAACAAAAAGTACTGCAGTACAATCCTTATATATATTACATTATTCTTATAACCAGAATATAATCCTTGAGTCCAAAAGCACCAATACATTAATTATTTTGCTTCAACTGTAGTAACAACATAAGACTGGCCTTGATCCCTTGGCCTTTTCTGAGGTAAGTTTCCCTGAAACTTAGGACATTCATTTTCATAATGCTCCATTTCCCTACAATTATATCATTCAACATTGATAGACTCTTTCTTTACCTTGCAATCACGAGCCTGGTGACCTTTCTCTCCACATTTATAACACACTCCCATTCCATTTAGGCAAGTACCAGGGTGATTCTTCCCTCAATTGTCACATAATGGAAAATCCTTCTTTCACTTTTTCCATTTATCTTTCTCTTGTTCCACCGTTCTCTTATTCTCTTACTTTACTTTATTGTCATAAGATTTAGAGAATTCCTTTTCCATCTTGATAGCACACGAGACAATATCTTCGTATGATGAGAAGGATTGTGAGACTAATGCTCGACAAAGAAACGGTTTTAATCCATCAAAGAAATGATCAATCTTACTTCTTGGGTTACGTATGTAATCTGCAGAAAACCTCTCTAACCTTGTAAAGATAGTCTCATACTACATTATCATCCTCCTTCTGCCTCAGACTCAGAAATTGTCTTTCCATATCTGCTCGATGGTCTCGAGGATAGTATTTCTCTAAGAAAAGCTCTTTGAACTCCCTCCATTCCATACTTGATACTTCTTCATCTTCCTTTGTGTTTTGAATCAGCGACCACCATTGATCCGCATCTCCAGTGAGGTGGTAAACAGGCATGATAACCTTTTCCTTTTCACTACTCCCCAAGGCATGGAATATTTTTTTCTAAGGAATTTATCCACTGCTCAGCTACTAAGGGATTTGTACCCCCATTAAATGTTGGCGGTTGTTTCCTCATGAAATGATCTAACATCGATCCTCCACGTTGCGGATCAGGGTGCTTCATATGAGTAAGGTTATTATTCATAACCTGAGTGAGTTACCCCAGTATGATGATAAGCTGATCAGCACCAATTGCATCACTAGCTCCACAATAATTATCTTGAGCATGAGGGAAATCCCTAAATGGAGTCCGTGAATTGATACGGTTTCCATTTCTTCCACTAGGCGCCATTTCTAAAAAATGGCATAAACTAGATTAGTTTATGAATCGAAAAACATAATTCCATACTCATAAAACACTTAACATAAATTGTACGGTTTATGGATATAATCTATAATCATAAAAAAATGTTTTATTTGTGGAAGTATATACTTATAAACATTTCATAATGGTTTGTAAAGAAAATGGGAATAATCCTTAGCATATTTCCCGGGAGTGTCGTAACCAAGAGTGCAGTAAGGCCCATTATCATGCACCAGTTCCCGTTCGAGTCTAGCTCAAAGCGGTGTTTTCGGGTTTTAACCCTAGGTACATCTGTGCCAGAGCCGCCTCTATCTACTCGTATCCAGACAGGGATGTATTGCTCAGAAATCTCACAAAATCTCTACAATACCAAAATTCTAGGAAGTTCTTATATACTAATCCTCAAAGTATATCTTAGGGCTATGTGCTCTAATCAGAGTTTATCTAAATATAGCTTCCAAGGTTTGTACTAAACTTCCTCTAATACCAACTGTAACGCCCCAACCCTAGTTACCCAGAGTCGGTGCATTATTACATAATTGGAATGATCACAAAAGATCAAGTATCTAAACACCAATTAGTTTAGTAGCCTTGGAAACACTAGATACATTCATAACTCTTACATAACATCATAAAGCGAAACAAAACTACAACAAAATCTTGTCTTCATATCCCCTCATAATATCCCTGCAGGTCATTCATAAATTACTTCTTCACATCCTGGAAAATTAAAACATTGAAAGGGGTGAGCTCAAATGCTCAGTAAGCATAACAATATAGCGGAAACTTTCATAAGTAAACATAAGAATTTAAGTCAATGTATAACTAAAACTAAAGCCTTATTAAACATGAACTTCAGTATAATATGGTAAGGATAAAATCAAACAATTCCATTTACTAACCCACATGGATATTCTACTAGTCGAATAATCACATGCAATTTCAATAACCACTTTCATCATGTTGGAATGCATAATTCTGAATTTTAATTTCTTTGTCAAGGCCCCGTGCCAAGACCTAGGGGATAACTGTAACCGAAACCCAACCCGGAGTGCCTCTAATAACCGGACACCAACCCGGAGTTCCTCTAATAACTGGACACCATCCCGGAGTTCCTCTAATAACTGGACACCATCCCAGAGTGCCTCTAATAATTGTACACCATCCCGGAGTGCCTCTAATAACCGGACACCATCCCGGAGGGTCTGCTGTAACCGGACCCCATCCCAGAGGGCATACTTTTACCGGTACCCAACCCAGAACATACTATTCCAACACATTCATATAATTAAACCATTTCCAATACCAAAATAAAAGAAAAGTAAAACATGGTATTTATTTTTCATTTTAAAAAAATGTTTTGGCTTGTAGAGGAAGCCGAAACTCAAATAATGGTCACGGCGACGGAGAAGTCGTTGTCACTGCATACGTCTGAAAAAAAAACATTCCCTTTTGTCGTTTTTTAAAATTCTTCATATAAAAAGATTCCTTTTGAATAAACATAAAAGTAAAAGATGTTTATACACCGTATAAAAGAAAGTTTTGTATAAAACAAAATATACTTCAATGAAAGGAGATTAAGACAAAGTCCCTTACCTCGTGTCCGTCTTGACTCGATCGTTCTTTAATCTCCTGAATAATAAACTAGAGTTAATTTCTACTTGCTTAAGAACATTTCCAAAGTTCATTAATCCTTATATATCACTTATTACCATGTTATGAACGTTATGTAATTATTTAAGTTAATAACGGTCATTTTGTCGATCTTTGGTACTTGAGCCGAAAATAAACTTCTTATAATTACAAGTTGTTCATGTGGTAAAATATCCATTATATCTAGAATTATATTAATGATTTAGATATCATATATCTCATATATATCCAGTATATATATGTATTTATAATATTACATAACATTTAGAGGTAATAAATGAAATGCACCGTTCATGGAGACAGTAAGTCGTACGTACGCATGAACGCTACTTTCATTTATATTTCATATTAAATGGAATGAAATGATTATGATATAAAGTTATATTATAATTCCAGTATAATAACATTTATAATATCATTTACTCCATCATTTATACACCCCCACATATGGCATTAACGAATCAAATCACTTTGATGTGGCGGTAGTCCGCACTTCCTGTAATGAGATTATCGTATTTACCAACTATGGAAACCATAAAGGCTTGATATAATTGGGAATTACAGAAGCATAAGGAAATCATAAGAATAATATATATCATATATAAATACAGTTCCATCATAATGGACACCATGAGAGGTGGTAGGAGATAATTGAACAATCATCATTTCGTGAGGCGTTAGTTTTCCATCCACAGAACCATTATGTTCTTCATCCATTAGATGGAGTTGTGTGTAAGTGTAGTTTGAATCCATCTTATAACAACATACTAGTATATTGAGGATACGGGTGTTGTTACAAAATAAAGAAAATAAAAAGAGTTTAGGGGTTGGAGAAGCAAAATAAAAGAAAACAGTTTAAGAGAAATCATTACCTTTAATTTGGGTAACTCCATTTGGTTTGAACCAAATGACTTCTTGAAGTGACTTCTTCCTAAGTTATGTCTTATAGGGGGAGGAGAGAGATGTAGGGAGTGTAATTGGGCAGATATTGGACGATCCAAATGGATTGATAGGTGTGATGAGTTGCATTGAAGTGGTCTCTTTTTATAGGGGAGAGGAGGGGCTCTTTAGGAAAGAGTGAAAATATTATTTTATAATATAATGATATTCGGTTTCTAATGGTCCAAAAATAATTATAGTCGAAGATAAGTTGACTCGTGGTAGAAATATAATCAACCAATAGGAATTGTACTGGTTTTGGATAATATTGTAATCATTATAATCTTATTTATTTAAATGATTTATTAATGAGGTAAATACTGCATCATTATTGTGTCATATATAATTTATATTATTAGATGTCTAAAAATTATAAGTAAAATATCATTATGTAGGAAATATTTTTATCATTATAATGAATATTTATAATTGAAAATCCAACATATATAACCCTATGTTAAAATTGTTTTTCTAAAAGATTTAAGCTTATGTCATTTTTGTATTTATTTTAACTTTATTAATATAATGTGTCCCTACCACATACAAGTGGCTCCATGGGGTCCCAAAATCGACCCAAGGATGCCCATGGTAGGATATTTGTCCACCAATAATGTTAAGACACGTTTTAGGGTAATTTATTATTATTATAATATTATTTTTTTACCCTTATTCACCGGATTTACCCTTTAACCATGGTAAATAAAATATTTACTGAAATACTTATTCAAAATGTGTAAAAATAAAGGTTACCTATTTACACAATTTGGACATCCTGATTCAAAATATGGAATCATTTTTTCCAAATTCAAAATATAGAAGTGGCAGAAATTAATTTAAAATTAATTCCCGCTATCAAAACAAAATGTGTGTTTTTAAAATATAATGACTATCAAAAGATTGACACTTGTTTATGTCCAGTTTAATTATGAAATTATGTCCAATGACCAAAATTTTATTAAATGGTAAAAATATATTCTAAATATACTTCAAAATCACTCAATTTCATAATTTATGACTATTAATTATTTTGATTAAAAAGTTGTTTTTAATTAAAATTTAGTAATTTTCACTATTCGTCAAAATATAAAAGTTATCTGAAAATTACCAAAATTTCACTATAGCCTAATTTCGATATTCTAAATCCAAAAATGAAGTTCATTTTGAAAGATAAGATTTATAAAATTTCAAAAAGCAGGTATTACTATTCATAACGGCTGGTTTAATTAGTTGTGGTGTGTTAGAACTCGAGGTTGCGTACAACACACACTATTTCATTATTCAAAGAGAAGTGTACCATGGAAGCTTGAGGTGTTATATTGTAAGTTTTAGATGTCCCTATTCTAAATAATTGATTTATTTAATCAAATTGAATATATAAAAGCTTAAAATATTGTATTTGAAATGGGATCACCATTAAAAGTCGGTAAAAGTGCATTTTTTGAAAAATACTTCTTTTATCTAAAAAATGAATTTGTTCTTACATTATGTCTAATAAACTCATAATATGAATTCTAAAATTATAAGGATTATATAAAGTTAAAAATTCAGTTAACACTATTTATAACCTCTTTTTAATGGCTTGTTTGGTAAGTCATGGTGCGCTTGAACTCGGTGTTGCGTGTAGTGAAAGTTATTGATTTATTTTGAAAAATTAACACACTATGAAATCTTGGAGTGTTACATTGGTTGTTGTAGAAATCTGTATAGAAGGTGAGGAGCCTTTATGGGATAGCATTGAGGCTATCGGGTTGGGAGCATAGGGTCGTCGTTATTTGAGGGCAGACATCGTTGTCCATCTGGTTACTTCAATTGGGGGTAGACATCGTTGTCCCTCTTGTTACATTATTTGGGGGTGGGCACCGCTATCCCTCTGGTTACTTATTTGAGGATAGGCATCGTTGTTCCTCCAGGTTACTATTTCATGGGTGTGCCTTTGGGACGTCGGTACATGAGACACACAGTGTTAGGGGGAACATGGTGTTGGGTTACATGATAGATATTCTAGTGTTGGCCGAAGCAGGTGACACTCAATGGAGGATGCTGATCACCAGTGGAGTTTGTGTTTGTTTGTGTGCATCGTACTATTTACTATTTTCCTTATAAATTCATTCCATCTTAAACACTTATATTAGGTATGCATCATTGGGTGGTATCCTACTGAGATTTGTCTCACACCCTACATAGGCCCTTTGGGATGAGTATAGACTTTATGGATGTATGGGTAGGAAATATGTCAACTTCAGGAGTTGGACTACATTAGCTATTGCATGGAGATGGTATGGGTCTTGAGGTATTTCCTAGCAAGAGTTTACTTTGTTTTTATTTCTTTCTTGTATCAGCATGCTTACTTGTTTTCTAGCAACAGTTGGTTATCCATTGGCACCCCTACATATGGATATGTATGACCTTCTTTGGATGTATGTTTTCTGTTCAGTAGTAGTTACAAGTGATATGCATGCTGTTTTGTTTACTTTTCATTGTTGTTTATATTTATTGCTTCCGCTATTTATCGATATTGAATGTTCTTCTGCTCTACAGGTCTAGTTCAAGTCTGCTGAGTCATTTATTCAATTGAATCATTATTATTATACTCAGACCAGTGACATTATTATCCTCCGAGAGGGTATAGCCTCCCCGCTATACCTATAAGACCCTCACTGCTAGTTGGCAGGCTCTGGCATTTGGGGAGGTGCACCTATGGTAGTAATACCCAACCCATTTAGCACTGTTCGGGTTGTTTTTCGGGTCTAGGTCATTACATTATGTTTTATCAAATGGATATCCATTGTATAGGAAAATGATTTAGTGATTAAGTGATAAAGTTTATTTTGGAAGATGTTTTCTCTATTGGGAACACTATATGTTTAAGAAAAATAGAATACTATGGGATTTAATTTATGGAGTAATGGTTGAAATTTTATTTTAGAAGAATTTATATTTTTATTGTGGACATATGGAGATTTGGGTTATTTAAGGAAATTATTAACCTATCATAGAGAATATATGATTAGGTAAATTACACTTAAGTATTAGACTTTAAGAGTAATCGATGTTATTTAGAGATAAATGTTATGATTTACTGTGGAAGACTAGGTGATTAAATTATTCTATGTTTTGGGAATTAAATATAATTTAGATTATATTGAATAATTTTAAGGGAAATTGTGTATTGAATGATATTTTTTGAGCGTTGGGTACTATTTGTTGAATTTCGCAGATTAAGAGTAGTATTTATTTTTATAAAGGATTATCTTTTTGGGGATTATCTGATCTCATACAAACCATTTTTTGTTTTGTTTAATGTCTAAAGATAGGGGAAATATATCGTTCATTTGTTTGGATTATGTGACTTTCTAGAAGTTGATTCTAGCGCTTCATATGTGACCAAGTCATCTTGGATACTCATCATTTGGAGAAAAGAAGAGTTTTTGTTAGAAATTTTATTAAAGGATGAAACACTACTTTTAAAGTAAGTATATTTCCTTATGATCTTATAAAATGTAGTAATTTAATTTTTAACTCTATGAAAAGGATCTCAATGAAAAAAATATATGCTTTCTTTTTTCATCAGACTTTTACCCAACCACAAATTTATGGTATTGTGGTGGTTAACATTCTGCGATCAAGTTATCTATCACTCTTTGTTAATAAATAAGAGTTAGTTTCTCTTCCATATCCATGTTTTCCTACATGGAATCCTAGTATGTGTTATCTTGGGTGACCTTTTTACTTCTCTTTCTTTCTTTTAAAGTGATGGTGTTTTTAACTCTTTGTTCGATGTAGGACTTTCAATGAAGTTTCCAAGTCCAATTTTAAAATTTCAAGGAAACAATTTCCAAAATGGGGAAGAATGTAATGACCCAGGTATTTGTATAATAATAATTTTTTCATTTCTATTAATAGTTACAAATAAGATATTAATTTTATATTAAATCAAAAACTTTTTCTGATAGCATACTCAATATGCAACAACATGTTTCCTTGAAATCTTACGTTGCACAGAACTTTGAGTTATACCAAAAAATAAAGTAATATTATTATTATTTTAAACGGTAGTTAACGCATAGCCATTGTATTGTCAGGAATGAAAATAACTAACTATATTATTATTACACTTGTTTTTTAAAAGTTTTTACATTTATCCAATAAATTTTAGAAGCTTAAGATAAGTATGAATTCGTTTTTAAGCATGAAATACTTTAATATTCTTTAAAAGGTTGATTTACCACCTTTTGATGGAGAACCCATTTTAAATATAGTTTTTTTCATTTTTATATGTTACATTTTACAAAATAAACTTCTTATTTAGAATCGGGACATCAAAATTTACTTTGGGTAAATTTTTGGTATTTTTCTAATAAAGATCATTTTTTAATAAATAGTGAAAATACTACATTTTAAGTCAAAATTGTCTTTTCATATCATTTATTTATATGGTTAGATTACATTTTTAATTTGTTTTAAAGTATAATTAGATTATATTTTTACCATTTAATCCAATTTTGGGAATTGGAAGTAATTTTACATTGAAATTGGATGTAAACTCATGTCAATTTTTTGGTAGTTTTAACTTCTTAAAAATACACTTTTTGGTTTTGACAATGAGAATTAATTTTAAATTAATTTCGGTAACTTCTAGGCTTTGAATTTAGAAAAAATTGATTCTATATTTTTAATCAGGAGTTCTATATTCTGTAAATAGGTACCTTTTATTTTTAGACATTATGAATAGTAACTTCATTAAATATTTTATTTATCATGGATAAAAGTTAAATCTAGTAAATAAGGGTAAAAATAATATTATAATAATTTTAAATTACCCTAAAACATTTACTAACCCTATTTTATGAGATATTTTTGACCATTTTCATCCTTGGGTTGACTTTAGGACCCATGGATCCACTTGTGTGTGAAAATGACATTTAATTAATTTTAATTTAAAGTTAAGGAAAATATAACATAAATGTATATCTTTTACTAAAAAAATTTTTATATGGGGTTATATAAGTAAAATATTCTAATATAAATAGTAAATAGAAAGATAAAAATATTTTCTACTTCATGGTATTTTATTTATAATTTTTAGAGATTATGTAAATAAATTTATTTCTGAAACAATAGTGATGTAGTGATTACCTTATTGATGAATGATTTAAATAAATGTGAATATAAATATAAACATAAATTTATTGTTAAACTTTATATGCCATGAAATAATTTTTGGGGTGATTATTACTTTTTATATTTGAATTAATGATGTTTTCTTAAAATAATAGAGTTGTAATGGATTTTTAAAAAGTTAAGGTATGAATAGTTTAAAAAATCTCATAAATGAGTTTTAAATAAATTAATATTTTATTAAATGATATAATTTTCCTAAAAAACCAATATTCATCCAAATGACATATATGATGTTAAAAATTTTATTAATGGTCCATTTTCAGGTCTCTTAGAATTTTATAGTAACTATGGTAATAATATATTATGAATATACAAGAAGACATGATAAAAGTAAAATTAGTTTATTAAGGGTTAAAGCTAAAATATAAGGTCCATTTTATGACCTAGGGTTGTCTAAAATTCATTTTATGAGTGTATTTAGACCCATAATCATCTTATATTTAAAATATATCACATTTTTGTTTTTATAATTTGAAAATAAATTAATAATAAAATAATATTTTCTAACTATTCTAAAGTGCCCCTCCCTCTTATAAAAGGAAACAACCCTTAACCCTTACTCACACCTCTCAATCCCCCTTCTCTCAACCCAAATCTACCTAAATAAGCTCTCTAAATCCATATATACTTCTATAGACCTTACTTTAGGATGAAGGCAATTAATTAAGGCCTTTTAGCTTAAATCAAAAGGAGTTACCTGATTTGAGGTAATGTATTCTCTCAGGATTCTTTCATTTATTTTCCTTCTCCAACCCCCTAAACTCTCTTTATTATATTATTTTATAACAAAAACAGTATATTAAATATATTAGGTTATTTTTATGAGAATTATTATAACTACACTTACACACACCCCCATCTAATGGGTATAGAACAAATTGTTTCTATGGATGGCAAACTACTGCCTCATGAAATGATGATTATTCAATCTTATACTACCACTTATTATGGTGGAAATTATTATATCACAATAATTAAATATAATATTTATGATAATTATTTTATCTATATTCGTATTTAACTCTCATTTAGAAAATAAATTTATTCTTTTCATGTTGTATAAATACGATAATTTCATTTGTGGAAGTGTGGACTACCATCCCCTCAAAGTGATATGACTTGTTCATGTCGTACATGGAATGTTTAAAGGATGGATTTAATGAAATTATTTGTGATATTATATTGGAATTATAATATACCTATTTATCATTTAGTTTTCATTCCTTTAAATAAGAAAAATAAATGAAAGCAACATCCATGCATACGTACGGCTTGTCGTAACCATGAACGGTGCATTTCATTTCTTATATAGACATTATATGGACTATAATAAATACATATATACTGGATATATATGATATATATGATATCTAAATAATGATTATCATTCTGGAGATAATTTACTTTTGACCACATAAACAATTTGTAATTATAACAAGTTCTTTTTTGACTAAAGTTCCAAACATCCAAAAAATGTCTGATATGAACTCAAACAATTAACTACTTATTATAGAAAGGTAATAAGTGATATTAAAGGAATAATAAAATTTAAAATTGTCTTGAATCAATTAGAAATTAACTTAATTTTATTATTCAGGAAATTAAAGAACGAACGAGTTAAGTCAGACACGAGGTAAGGGTCTTCGTCTCAATCTCCTTTTGTTGAAGAATATCATGATGTTATGCACCTTTATTATCATATATGGGGTATATAAAACCATTTTTAAAAATTATATCATTAATTAGTATATTTTCATGATATTTAAAGTTTTTTTTAATGTTATTCTTTAATTATTTTTATTCAAGTGTTTCTCAAGTGGTAAGAGACTCTTTAACTAAATCATCATTTTAAATGTTTTAATGATTTATTTTTCTAAAACCATAATTTTCATGTAAATGCCTTAAAATGAGTTTTATGGATTTATTTATATGTAAATTATTTTTTTAAATTGTAAATTCCTTTAAAAAATTTCAAAGTTGTATCGGACACTTTGTTTCAAAACTCTTTTTTTTAATGTTTTAAATTAATTGATTATATGAATTTATTGAAATGATATCTTGTGATTGAAATGTGTAAATGTTATTTTTTTCATTATGTCTGTTTTATGTGATATTATTATGTTATTTTACTTGGATATTTGATGGGTGTTTATGTGATAAACCAAATTATGGGTGTTTCCATGATAACCCAAGGGCGGGTGGTTACGTTATAACTTCCCATGCATTTGTTATAGAAGTCGCCCGTATGGCTATTCCATTTAGTAATATGTGAGGAAGTCAACCATATGGTTATTCCATTTAAGTATTTTTTATGTCCCAATTTACCTTTATAAGTTATATGTTTCATTCTATGGGATTGTGTTAATCTTTTGGTTACAAAAAGGGTAAGCAATAAGCTTATATTCAGTGAAATGTTTTTGCTACTTCTTAAAGGTGAAAGTTATTTCTTTATGATAAGGTATTCATGGTTTACTTGTTCTTTTGAAAAACTAATTGTTTTATTTATTTATGTATACCTTACTAAGATTTTTATTCACATCCCACATTTTGAAATGTTTTTCACATGACATAAAGATGAATAGGGTCATGGATGGGATGAAGGAAAAATCATTTTGTCTAAAACATGGAACTAGACATGTTTTTTTAAGAGTTTTTGTTTTATTAAAAAAATAGATAGTGAGTAGAAGTGTCTAATTGTAATATTCAAGTTGTTATCTATAAGTTATGACCTAATTTTCTAATGCTCTAAACTTAAAACCATCCTCAATGGGAATTATTAACTTACTTTAAGATTATGTAATGTTTAATGTTGGGGCCTTACAATTATTGTTGGAAAACTCAACCAGAGGAAGGTGTTAGTCCGGAACACCTTTTAAATCCCTAGAATAAGACCTCAACACATCCTCTTGGGTTTCAATGATTCTATCATATTGTACATATGATTGAGGATGTTAAGTAGTATACAAATACAACTCTGAATTAAGATCTTGCTAAAGACTTCGCCATATCATTGAGGTAAACCCCATATCCCAATTAGATATAACAAAATGTGTTACTCCCTGAAACCATAACAATAATATAATTTATATTATGGAAATATGATAAAGTGATAAATCATATCTAGAATAAACGAAGTGTGTCAACATTGCAAGCTGATCAACTACAACCCAAAAAGCATTATAACCTTTTAATGTTTTTGGGAGTCTGAGGAAGAAATATATGGTTATGTTTTCCCATTTCCATTTTGGTATAGGTAATTGTTCTAACATACCCCTATAATTCTGTCTCTCAACCTTAACTTGATGACATACCAAGAACCAATAAACATACTCTAAAACATCTCTTTCCATGTTGTCCCACTAGAAATACACATTCTGATAACTATACATCTTCATAATTCCATGATGAATAAAGAATGATAAACTATAATATTTTTCCAAGATCTCATTATTAAAATATGATATGGATAGAACAAATACATGGTTACTAAAACCTATCATTCTATCCTAATAATGGTTAGACATGTGAACATTTCTTGAATTCTTTTGTAGTTTTATCTTTTACTTTTTCACCTATTTAACATTTAACTAGATAGATGGTAGAACACTCATTTGAGAAATATAATATTTTTTCCCTTACATAATAATTTTAAGATCCATCCTTTAAAAATACAAAAAATATTGGATCTTTTATGATCCTTATCATAGATAAGTTTTCATGATCCTTTGGACTCAAAGCATCAGTCACCTAGTTCAATTTCCCATGGTGGTAATGTAATGAACAATCATAATCTCTAATAAACTCCAACCATATTATTTATAACATATTCATATATTTTTTAGGGAATATATACTTTAAAATATTATGATCTGTATATATATATATCACACCTTTCTCTATAAATAAAATGCCTCCATATCTTTAATGGGAAAATTACAACATCTAACTCGAAATCATGAGTTGGGTAATTTTTTAAATGAACCATAAATTATCATAAGGAATAAGCTATAAATATATTATTCTTCATGAGGAAACATTTCATTACCTTCTTCTATGAATCACAATAGATCAAAAAACTTTCTCTACTGTATGGTAGTGTAAGCACGAGTGTGCTGACTAACCTTTTCTTCACTTCTTTGTAATTTTCCTCATTTTCATCTATCCAAAGGTTCTAGAATCTCTTCAAAGTAAACATGGAGAGTAGAGTAGATAGTGATGAGAAATTTTACACAAATTTTTGATAAAATATATTCAAACTATGAAAACTATGGATATTAGTCACCATGGTTGGTCTGAGAAAATGTTCAATAACTTCTGCCTTTGATGCATCCACATATATACCCTCTCTCGAGATTATACAACCAAAAATTGAATCATTTATATACAAAATTCACACTTAGTAAATTTTTAATACATATTATCCTTTCTTATTGTCTTTAGAACAATCCTCAAGTGATATTTATGCACTTCTTTACACTTTTAATATATAAGAATATTGTTTGTAGAGACTACCACAAAATAATCAAGGTAATCATTGGAGATTTTATTCATTAAATCCATTTATAAATTAGATTAATTGGTAATACCAAATGGAATCATTATATATTCATAGTTTCCAAATATCATAAAAATGATTTTCTTAGATATATACTCCAACTTGGACCTCAATTGATGATATCCAGAATGAGGGTCAATCTTGGAAAAGTACTGAGCTCTGTATAGTTGATCAAACAAATCATCAATACGAGGTAGAGGATACTTGTTCTTGTTTGTGATCTTGTTAAGTTCTTGATAGTCAATACAGAGTCCTATTTATCTATATATATTTTTAATAAAAATAATTAGTTCAGCCCAAGGTGATACACTTGGTCACATGAATCCCTCTTCAAGATTCTAATTGGTTTTCTTCTTTAATGCCTATAACTCAATCATGGTTTTTCATTATAGAGTAGTTAAAATTTGTGTAGAACCAAGTACAAGTTCTATTGAAAAATACACTTCACGATTTGGTGGAAGACTAGGAAACACTACTAGAAATACATTAAAAAAATCTTGTGTAATAGACATATGTTCAATGTTTAGTTTCTCTACAACCTTCAGAGATAAAAACCCCTTTTGAATAGGAATGAAGACCCATATAACTAATTTGTTTTCCATTAGAAGATCATATTTACCATCAAACTAATAAATGATCATAATTTTGTTTATAATATCAAATGTGGCTTCCCTTACTTGACAATTAATGTACGATAAATTTAATAATATCCTATCCATGCCTAAGATAACATCATATCCAACTAGAGGGAGAATAAAAAGAATTTAAGGAATCACATTCCCCTAAACTTCAATTGGATTTGAATCATATATTTTAGATGAAATCATCATACCATTAAATTTTTTCACTATTAATTCAACATATAATCATTAAGGTGATATTGTTATACCCATAGGAAATTTTTTAGATATAAAAGAGTGGGTAGATCTAGAATCAAATATGACATTAATAGTTCTAGAGAAGATGGTAATTGTACCGTTCGGCACATCATAATTGTACCCCTCATTAACAACAGTGATCACATGAGATTACCTTTTTATAGGGGATTAAGTGGTTATTGAAGTCAATCATCATCATTAACTATTAGATTTGAGTGCTGGAAAACATAATTCACATACTCATTGTATATAAAATACTAGAGTGTGGGTGGTTCGTTTTGTGAATCTTTTTTACTATTTTTATCATTAGATAACTTTTTTCTATAACATAAGCATTCTATTACCTGATGAACTTCCTTTCCACATATAAAAATTTTACAAGTTCCCTTAATTCAATTTCCTTTATGTTTCCTTCAACACATCAAGCATGAAGGAAGTATCATCTTCTTCTCTCAATGGTCTTTATAATTTTCTTTGAAATCTATCTTTCCTTTCTTATCAAATCCATGAAATTGATGGGTAATTTCAATATCCATTTACACCTTGATAACACATTGAATGATTTCTTCAAATCCATTGAATTCCATTATGGATAATTTCCTTAATTGATTTGGTTTTAATCCACTGAAGAATCAATCAACCTACCTTTTAGGTTTGATGAAAATACTAGAAGCGTACCTCATAAGTCTTGTAATATTTCCCTTATAGGTAATAATATATCCATCAACCTTCTTCATTCGCTCAAGTAATTCCTTCATGATTTTTGTACAAAGAATACTGGAATATACTTATTAAAAAATAATTTGTTAATCTCATCCCACACCATGGAGTTAATTTCTTCTCATTGCCTCGTGTTCTTGATAAGATTCCACCATTGATATCCTTTAACTTACAAATGATAAATAGATAAAATAATTTTTCATGTTCTGAATGCTAGAGAATAGAAAATATCTTTTCAGTGGGGCTAATCCATTTCTTAGAAACTAGGGACCATTATACCCACTAAAAAAGGTGGATATTACCTCATGAAGGACACAACAAAACATCATTCCCTCATTTGGTTTTAAGGAAGCTTATCATGATTCATGAATTGAGAATGATTTATAAGCGAATAAAAAATATTTTTCATTATTTCTCCCATAATATTTGTTTTCTAAATAGTAAAATCATGGAATTTTCTATCAAATTTTGCATTAACATGGTTCTTTAGGGTTATAACAATTAACTAAAACAAAAAACATAGTGGGGGAAACAATAATCATAGTATAAAATAACATAATAATGAAAAATAATTTGTATAATGACTAAATTATTACACCTTATTTTCAATTTATGACACATTAGAATAATCCTAGATCATTGATCATCATCATCATCATCTATTCAAATCCTTTATAATGGTTCATAAATAAAATGTAAGTTATCCAAGCATATCCCATATGTGTGTCAAATCAAGTGCGTAGTTAGTGTACAGTAACTGTACACTAGAATGGTGGATGAGAAATAATTGAACAACTCTTTTGGGGGTTAATACGCATAAATTAATCTATTAAAAAATCATTTACACTTATAGTATCCAAACAAAGATGTTTTTATAAGAAAATTGAACTACTTCATTTACCAGATCATAAGATTGTGTCCTATAAATAGTATTATCTTCAGTTTTATCACTAAAAAAATCTCATCCTAGTTTCTAGAGGTAACAAAACCATACTATAATACCAACTATAGTGACCCATACTTTTCTTCCAATAATATCACATATTATTAGATCAATATTCAATACATAATATTACAATCCATGCCAAAATCATATCGGTCTAGTGTATTTGGAATCATTGATACATAAATAGATTATTCATAAGAGATCTACATTAAAACTCATTAATTTATTTGTAATTATCACTCTTCTTCAGCATATCATACATAAAACCTCTTTCAAATACATTAGAAAAGTAAACAAAATAAATGGATATTTCTAATTATTAGTTAGGGTATACCAGGTAGATATCATTGATTAGTTAAACATTATATCAGTATAAGGGTATCAAAAATGATAATAACATTTTAAAATTACTCCATTCATATCATATATCATAATATTTAGTCAAGTCATAAGTCCTGAAAGTTTATAAGATAGTAATCAAAATAAAGTCAAAGGTAATTAGCCATGAGGCATAACATTGACATAAGTCATTTGTTTATAGAAGATATATAATCATATAAAATCATTTCCATAATCAAGGATCACTAATGATACTATTATAATGGATTGAGTTCACTCCCCATTCCGTTATATCATTAGTCAAGGTTCACAACCAAGAATATTATAGTGTATAGAGTCCCTTACTAAACTAGGTTCACTCCCCATTCTAGTCCTCATTATCTTATGTGATATTAATTTTTACCTAATGAATTGGATGGATATATAATTTCTATCCCACCCATCACATAATCATAATTCATTAATATGTATTCTATAAGATCATGAATAATTCACCATATATAATAATCCATGGAAAGGAAATGGGTTTTATAAACATTTCATAATAATATAACCCATGGAATATAAATGGGTTTCAAAAACATCTCATCATCATAATCATAAACCATCTAGAGAAATAATAAGGACGGTATCATTGAATCATACCTTCATTAAAGAATAAGTAACATCAAAGGATGTCATATTAGATGAAAATTCATTTAGAAGATCACTTGGAATATTTCTTAAGGAAAATTCCATTTTCAAATTGAAATCACTTATTTAAAATATAAAAAATTCCAAAATATTTTGGAAAAAAATTTATTTGAAGATAAACTTTAAAATTTTTAAATTAATATTCAAATCATTGATCATTCATGATGGTGGGAAATTTTGATCATGTCATATATGTTAAAAAAGAGTCCCTTCAAATTTTTAGTAAAATCAAAAGTACCTCATTCTGAAAATGACTAAAAGATTCGTTTTAAAATATTTTTTAAAAATAAATTAATGGATAAAAATAACATTAAAATAATATTATAATAGTAAAATTATTCTTGAAACAATTCTTAGGAAACATACATATCTAATAAAAATGATATTCAACTAAATATATAAATAAAGTTTATTTTCCTTAAAAACATTCATTAGGTATTTTGAGTTATTAAAGAGAGGAAAATAAATGGAAAAAATGTGTTCTATAGAAATAACCAGAGTAGAATAAAATTTATTCTATTCATGAGCGTTAGATCATGATATTTCATCATTGAAAAATTAATCATAAATAATCCTAGTAAATAATGAGATTGTAACATAAAACTTTTACCTCAAGTTTGAATTGACTCAAAAGAGACCTAAACTTCTATATAATAAATTTTAATTTATTATACTTATATGTAAAAATAATATAAATACTTATAATATCATATATGATGCAATTATAATATTTCAATTTCTATTTATTAATAATTCCTTATTAAAATCTTCATTTTTGGTGTTAATAGTTTCGTTTGTCATCTGAATATTGGATCAGTAGTTCCTCTCCATGAACTTTGATCATGGTTACATACTCTCCATAATCTTAATCATGATATAAATAACATTTATAATTATTATATGTATATTTATATTCATCCATAAAATATATAGATATAAAAATGAATTACACTATTTATGTAGATGGTGTGTTGTACGTAAGCGTGAACAATATTTTCAATTTTTGATGAATGAAATAAAAGATAGGTAAATAATAAATAACCATTACAGAAACATTATTATATAATATATTTCATATATATACATTAAATATATCCTTATTAACATCCATTTTAATCGGAATCGAAAAACAAATCAAATCACTTTGGGGAGTAAGTAGTCCACATGTATGCATGAGCGGTGTTATCAGTATGCAACAGGTTGGAAGGTAAAAAGGTAGATTGGTTATTATAAATAAAAATAAATAATTATGCCATAATTATCATATATTAACAGTAAACCCATAAAAATAACATTCATTGAAATATGGTGATGTAAAATGAATTGTATCATTTTGTGGAGGTGTTAGTCCCCAAGTACACATGAACAATACTTTTAAATCTCTTTTAATGAAAAAGAGGTAGATATTGGTGGTTAGATAATAATAATAAAATTTTATTATATTTTAGATACTTGATTTATTATTTTATGAAGAATACCATATATTTATAGGAGGTATAATAAGAAAATAAATTTAAAGATGACGGGTAAGATGATTACCTCTCCTTCTATTGGCCACCTTTAGAACATTTCTTAAGGACCCTTAGAATTGTATTTTAAGAATACTAGAACCTATAATTCGTATATATAGAAGTTTATAAGAAATTTTATAATGGTTTGGTCAATATATAAGGATCAAAGTGGAGTAAATATGAGAAATGAGTGATGTCATTTTATAATTGGGGGTGATAACACATTAGGAATTTATTAAAAAGATAAAATATAATAAAATTATTCTCAAGAAAAATCCTTCAAAATGGATAGATATTTGAATATTTGATAGTATGAGGTAGAAATAAGTACATACAATAGGATTTAGATAATTTAAATTGGAATATTTATCCTTAACTCTTGGTTTAACCCCTGGTAAACCTTTTTCAACCATAACCATGATGACTTTTTTTCATGTTTTTACTATTTTTTTTGAACAAAAACGAATGTTGAATCATTAAAAAATGTATAAATGGTGATTCAAAATATGAAATCCATTTTATCAAATTATAACCCTAAAATGCCATAATTTACATTAAAAATAGTCTCTGAAAAGGTGATGAAATACAGTTTTCGAAAAATAATGTTTTTTTAAGTATACAAATTTTTAAAAAAAATAGTCCACATAAAATTAATTACAATGACCATAATTGAATTATTAATAATTTAAATATAATAATTAGTTTTAAAAAACAAAAAACAAATTATAATTGTGTATATTCTTGAAAAAAATAATTTTCAATAAAAATGTGTATTTTTCACTAGTCATCAAAAATATTATCATTTCAAAAAATTATCAAATATGAAATGTAATATAATTTTTACGTGTAAATTTAATAAATTACATTTATTTTTTAAAATACATTTTCTTAAAGTTCAAAAATTAATTATATCATTTTCTCACAAAAAAGTAATGAAAATCATTTTATTTGTGGAAAAAGTGTTTTTTTATTCATATAAAGACTTTACTAAAAAATAATTTCTTTATATAAAACATTTCTACTTATTTTAAAATTTTGGTTATTCCCATTAAAATCACTATTTTAATGTATAGGTTATAACCTTATATTATAATACGGTTCATTGAGAATTTTATTTGCGTGTATCATAATATTTCAAAAAAATATAAATTTATTTGAAGAGAAAAATATCATAAAATATTTGGGTGTTATAGGTTTTACCAGTAGTTTATATCATCCACTAAAAAACTTTTAAAAATATTTAATTACTCAAAAGCATTTATTATATTTTGGTTCTCTTAGACCCAAACCATTTCCCGGCCAACTATTTACTTGTATGAGAGGAATAATGGCTAAACCTTCAAATAATAATTCTAGAGTAACTATTTAAAGTAAGTAAAGAATTAAATATACCACCAATTTCTTACCTAGACCATATTAAAGAAAGAAGAAATTAAGGATTTCATGCTTATATTAAATAATGAAGAACCTAATAAGGAAAGTGATGAAGTAACCTTATATTCACGCAACCAAATCCCCTCCACCATCCTGATGAGAAGAAGAACAGAGAAATGAAATTTTTTTAAAGCCCTATACGAGGAGAACATAGTCTTACATCTTCTTATATATGGATAAAAGAATAATGTGGTTATTATACGGGGGATTCATCCTTACATCATGTATTATTAACCTAGTGAATAATAATAATTGATCATGCACTACTAGAAAATTGCCTTATACTAACAGTTTAAAATCACTAGTATAGCCCCTAGAACTATTAGTATAGGATATACCAATGGTTACCTGAATTGTGGCGTGTTTTATGTTAGTATAGAACTACACCCAAAATTTCATTGAAACCTTTGGTATATTTCTATTGGTATTTACCTATACCAATGGTTTCGGTAAACCATTGGTATAGGGATATTCCAATGGTTTACAAAACCATTAATAGAGGGTAATATCACTAACCAATACATATACCAAGTAAACACCTTCTTATAGACAATATAACAACCTAGAAACAAAACATCAATCACAATACACATTCAATATAAGACATATACTATATATTTTTGGTTTCATCATTTACAAAGTTAAAAAATCATTACAAATATATACAATATGATTTTGTCATCAAACACCATCCAAAAAATTATTCATAAATATCTAGTCAATAATTTAGCTTATTAATATCTCCCTCATCAGCACCCCTACCATCATTATCATAAGTATCATCATAGATATCCTCACCAGCATCATCATCTTCAATGTCATCATCATCACAAGGAATTCCATCACCCTATAAACTACTAGGGCTTCCATAGAAACCCAATGTATCATATAATGGGAACATTATTGATATACATGTATCAAATACCAGAGCATATTCTGATATAAGTGATCGATATAATGTTGTCAGACATTTCAAAAAAAAACTCAGTGACCATTTTACTTCCTACCCTCTCCAACATGGATATTTTTTATCCTCAACTACTTCTTCATAATCCACTTGAACCTTGGTGTAACCAGAACTGTTTGAGGCACTTGAATTGGGCCGATACCTAGTGTGGGTGATGCACTTTATGGGTCCACATCATACAATCCCTTTTCTCTCATCACCTATTATCTATCTCAAATGATCATTCGGCTCAAAATTGTCATCCTCTTACTCATCAAGGGTATCCAAATTATGCAGTTGAGAATATAAATAAAAGATTTAATTATGAAATAGGTATTAAAATTTCAAAGGACCATAATTTGATTTACAATATTTTCTTATGTTTGTTTATTTATTACACTCCCATATTTCTTCTTACTACTCAAGAAACAAAATTCTCGCAGGGAACGTGGCATTTGATATTAAATACTGGTCACTATAAATGACATTGATTGTATGAAAAAATTATTAAATTATATTGTACTTATAAAGAAAATTAAGTCATTAAAATCATTATTTAACTGATCAAAACCAAAAAATAAAACCAAAATTTTCTAAAATTAATCCTATTAACCCCATTATATTTAAAATATAATCAATTAAAACAAAAAAGAATAAACTTATATTATTTTGGTTAACATATATTTAAATTAGTTTTATTTTTTTTGTAAGTTTTTGGGTTGGATTGGTTCTATTAAATTATTTCAAATCATTTTTTTCATTTTTTATTTATTCAACTAGGTTTGGGTGAGTTAAATTTGAGTATGTATGATTTAAGATAATTTCGAGATTTTATATTTAATTCAATTTTTTTTATTTATTCTTAAATAAAACATATAAGTTCAATTTAGTTTGGGTCAATATAGTTTAGTTTTGTTTTTTCCAGTTTAGTTAAGATCAATTTGGATTGGTTTAAATTTTTTTGTTCAATTTATGGTTATTTTATATTATTTATTGTCACAATTTAGTTTAGTTAAGGTTTGATTGTATTTAGTTTAATTCAATTTAATTTTACACCAACCTGGTTCGATAAGTTTTTTATATTAATTTTGGTCCCTTTTTCTTTACTTTATAAAAAATATTATATGATTGGAATAGTTTTTTTTCTAGTTCAATTTTTTAAGAAATAATATTATATAATTTTTTAAAAAATTATAAATATTTTTTTAGTTTTTTATGAGTGACAGAGTTTGGAATTTGGAAAACTTTTGTGTAAATATTTGGAATAAACTCATCCAATGACTATGTTTTGATATAACATAGTTTTGAAAATGTTAATTAGTTAAATTATTTTATGAGATCATCGTATTTGATTTGAGCATGCTTGGTGTCAAAATTGATGGTCTTAGAAAATACCCTTGTAATTATTCAGTTAAAACATGAAATGATCACATAAGTATACAATTTATAAATATTTAATTATAAATGTTTTGAAATAAATGTAACCAAATTATATTTGGTAATTTTAGAAATTGTGTAAATTTTTTAGTTTTTTTTGTTTTAATATTTTTTGGATAATTTCATTAATAGTATTTCAAATTTTTTATTTAGTTTTAGTCATGTCATTGTAGTTTAGTTTGGTGAAGTAAGTGGGAGGTGGAACCATATAATAGCTACTTTGGTTCAGATCTATATTTTTTGTTCAATATATGTGATTTAAAGTTTCTGTGTTTCATTTTGATTAAATTCATTTTGATTTATTTTGGGTTAAACTTTGTATGGGTTAGTTTTATTCACATCCATTAAATTTAATACAATTTTATTCGATTCAATTTCTTTTTTTCAATACTATTTTAGTTTGATTTTTATAGTTTTATGTGGTTTTATTCCTTTCTTTTTCATCTAGTTTCATCAAATTTGGTATTGTTCAGATCTATTCAAAGTGTTTTTCATGTCATCATGTCAATATGACTTAGTTAATTTATCATTAGTTCCATTCAGGATAACTCAATTCAATTTATTTTGAATTAATTTATATCTAATTATTATAGTTCACATTATTTCACTTTATTTTAATTTACATAAATTTACTTTTATTCATTTTTATTCTATTTTTGGAAGGTTAGTTTGGGTCAGATCAGTACAACATTATTTAGTTATATTTGGGTCATTTAAAATTTTTCAATTTAGTTTAACTGGGTATCACTCTATTAGACATATGATGTTTTAGTTTTTTATCTCATGTTTGGATCAATTATATTTAATTAAATTATGTTCTATTTAATTCAATTCAATAATGTTTGGTTGGTACCAAGTCATTTTAAGTTGGGTTTCATTGGCTAGTATTGGCTTATTTTTAGTTAAATATGGATTATTTGGTTCAATCAGTACTGGTTTAAACTGAATTAACTCAATTAAATTAAATTAAATTGATTCAAATATAAAAAAACAAATTACAATGGATTGATTGAAACTAAACAAGTTTAACAAAACCCATCCATAATAAATAGAAACTAAATTAATCCAATTTGACTTGAATCATACAAAACTAACCTAAAATTAACCAATCTTAGGAAAAAAGATACAAATAATTCCAAGATAATAGGTTTGATAAGGTTTGGTTTATTTATGTTGGTACATAATAAAAGTTTGTTGGTTATAAAAAAAATATGTGGTTTCTCCCAAGTTTGTTTATATTAGTTCTTCCAAAATTGTTCATGCACGTCACATAAACCATTTTTTTATTTCTGATGATTCTTAAAAAATAAAATTCAATAAAAAACATAACAATTTAACTTTCAACTAAAAACCATTAAAGTTTAATACTACCTTAAACTCATTACTCTTCCAATAAGTGATCATTTCCTAGTATTGTGCAACTAGATAGTCATTGATTATTGGTATATCCTCAAACATAGTGTTGAGTCTAGTATCTCAACCAAAATATAGCTCATTGTTATATGGTCACCACAATTCCCCCAATTTTATAAACAATATCTCCTTCATAACTTCACCTTAGTAAAGTTAAATCAAATATGAGACCAACATATTAATTCATATAAATAAAATGATAGCATAGATTTTTGTTTTTTAAATTTTGTTACCCATATCATAGACCATTAATTCACTTTAATTTTATTATTGGAATGCCTTCTTGATATTCATTGAATTGAAGTGATGTGACTATATTTAGAAAACATCTCCAAGAAACTTCTAAATTTCCTAGAATTTTAACAAATCAATTTTTTATCTGAATTATATTCTAAAAAGATTTGTATTTGTTGGTTCCACACTTCAATTCATATGGGTATAAACACATTTAATATTATAAAATCTTTATGAACAAGATAAAATAATAAAATATACTTCAAACATATTCAAACTAAAATATAATCATTTTAACATAATTTATTTCACTTGTATATATATATACTAGATCTAGTCTGATCATTAGGATCTAATGGATTTGTTGAATATTATAGATTAGTATCCTATAGAGGTTGTGTGTTTTCAAATTCATGCTCTTGGTCATCAAAAATATATGGATAAAAAGTTGAAGGATGGGATAAATAAGAAGTTATATAAGTGTCATGAAAAGGATAAATGGGATGAGGAACAATCATTAGCAATGAAAATGATATATGAGAAGTAATGGTTGACTAAAATCATGATAAAGGCATACGGGGGAGTATCATTGAAACCCCAAGTGGAGTTGGGGGAGGAAAATTTGAGGTATATGAGATATCTTCAAGTGGGTCTGGGTGTGAACAAAAATATTGGGTACTCTGAGTAACTCTACTAGAATTCCCACTCGATTATCTATGCTGTTAACCATTAATAGTAGTATAAATATGCATTAGTTGTGTCCCAGAAGACTTTACTGAAAATAAAATTTATAAATAATAATAAAATCCAATTTAATTAACTATAGAAAATAAATATTTGAATTACTATGCTCACTAAGGGAACTAAAGGAGGTAGGCCCATCACATTCATCAGTCAATGTAAAAAAGTCTCTTCTTGTGTAATCGTTCAATATCTTTCATATTATATATAGCAATGAAATGTATATTTTTTTATCTAAATTATATATAAAAATATGAATAAGGTATAAAATGTGGTGGTAAAAAATTAAAGCCTGATAATTGGTAAGAAAAATGAAAAATTGGTGAAAAGTAGTAACCAAAGTATAAAAATTATATGTAAAACAAGGAATAAATGATTTTATAAAATTATCAAATCATGGAAATGAAATTTAAAATTTTAAATAATATTTTAGGTGAAAAACTACGTAATATTTTATCTATAAATGATTTTAAAACTATTAAAATGATTTTAAACTATTTCATAAATCTAGTTTAATCTTTTTTAAACTATTTTTTAAAACTAGTTATAACATGTTTTTAACAAATATTTTTAACCTATTTGAACAGTGTTAAAAACATTTTTCAACATGTGTATAAAAAATTTTAAACTAGTTTTTAAAAAATGGTTTAATACTAGTTTAAAACAAGTTAAAACTATTTTTTAGAACTGTTTTCAACCACTTGTATAACTTTTTTAAACCAATTTAAAAAAATTAAATCTTTTTAAAAAACATTCTAAAAGGAGTTTTAAAAAAATCATTTAATGTTGTTTTTAAAAAACATTACACTTTTTTTAAGAAACCTATTTTAAATACATTATATTTTATGATTTGTTCAACTTGAATTCTATTTGGTTGTTATTTAGTGAGAATGGAAATATGTTTAAACCTTCTTGAATTCTATTTTATGACTACTTATCCATGAATTCAAACTGTTAAGACGTGGTTCAAATCAATTGATAAATTTTTTTTATTTATATGAAACATTTTTTAGAGTGAAATAAAAGGAATAAAATGAAATGAAAACTAAAAAAACTAAACATAATATTCCCATCCAAATTGAAACCAAATTAATGAAATTATAATATTATCATCCAGGATGGCCTAAGTTGAGCTAAACTAAGTGAACTGAGAACAAATTTAGTTTCTTATATATATTTTCCACCACTGATTCATGTTCATAATAAACTTTTAAAAATAAACTATTTGATTCATTATATTTAATATTTTTTATCAATACTAATGGTGGCAAATATTATTTCTATTTTATCCCAAACATCATCAATAATATTTATTGGGATTACATCAATAATGAAATTGAATTTAGATCTCAAATTATCTTTCACATAAAACATGTATTTCACTATTGATGCCAAAATATATGGCTCTTTGGTAGCTAATAATAGATCCATGTATATAAATCTAATTCCATTTCCATCAATGATGTTTCCCTATAACATCATTGAATCAAACCAATTTTATTTCATCATAGAGACTTAACTATGGGAGTAATAATCAAATACCAGTATTTTCTCAACAAATCCATAATAAGACAAATTTTCATATCGAGGCCCACTATCTAATGCACTTACATAGTATTCTATTATAGTATTGAACATAATTCCATCATGTTGTGTTCTCATGTTTACTACTTGATCAGTTATAAAAAAATTACCCTTTGATTATCAATGATTTTCATTCACAGACTAATGAATTGGGACAAAAATAAGATGCTATTAATTTTTTAGAGGCATATTCAATGGGTAAACTCAATACCAAAAATACATATGAATAATAAAATTCAATGAATATTTGTTTTGAATTATTAAATTAATAGTTTCACCTTTGATTTAAACCAAATAAGAAACTCTTTAGTAAGAAATTTATCTCTCCTTATCAAAGGTAATTAATGATGGATTCCACATACAATTTTCTTATGTTCTATTAATAAAATGATAATAAAAATTTAACATGTAATTTTAACTACGGATCTGAGATAAATTATACATATTAAAATTACTTTTGTGATGTAGTCATCAAACAAATAACCATTAAATAAAACCATACAATGTGCCATCTCCTACACTTCAAGGGTCGATGTACCCACTATTATAACCTAGGAATTCCCCGTGTTTGGGGGATAAATGGAAAATTGGGATTAATTATCTCATACTACTCATAATCATTTATCAATGTTTGATTATGTCTAGTTCTCACATCAACCAAATACATTGAACAAAAATCCATACATTCTTGATCTAGATAAACATTCACAATGGAGCCTTTAGGGGGATTATTATTGATGACATAATAATTTATTATGTATATATTTATTTCCATTAGATGCATCCGCCGTAAAGAAATGGGTCCACCAAGAAGCATTTTAATTATAATATGGATAGTTAGACGTAGTACGCAAGTGAAAAATGATGGAGGGAAATTTTTCTTTATAACAAAAGAAAAATTAATGGTGCCACTTCCTAAATTTTTATAAATAAGAACTAAGAAAGTCTTTTAGCGCAAAGGTATCTATAAAAATGGAAAAATAGAATCACCATAACCCTCATATTATTGGATAGTAAAAAAGGATTTTAATTGGAATCAATTCATGAAGAAGGATTTGATAGTAATGAGATTCTAGAGATTTTAGTTTCTAATATATTCTATTAACTCATTTAGATATGTTTTTTAAATAACCATTAAGAAATTTTATATTCTCTAATACTTATAGAAATTTATTGTTATCTGAAGGTGTTTTCACATAAGGGGAATAGGTAAATTTATATTTATTTTCACTGATACACAGAGGATGTAGTTATGGTCTATTATCCCAAACCACCAAGTAATTCCAAGATTATAAATCAGTTTTGAACATCCAATTGAAATTTAGAATAATTGAAAGTCACATTTCACATGTAAATTTTTCAACCTTCATTATTTCTAAATAATTATGTAATAAATTGGAAGAAAAATATGGTAAATTAAAGTGGATACTTTTATTTTTCTGATTATAATTAGAGTCAGAGGAACATTCTTCATCTTTATATATTCCATATAACATTTACTTAATAAAAAACTAGAATATTTAAATTTATTAAGCACATCAGTTCCATGAATATACTATTGTGGATTTTTTGGCTCCACATTATTATTAAACCTTATAGGATCATTCATGTATAGATGATCCATTGGAAATAATTGTTGATGTATCAAGAAACTAAAACTATTATGAGATTTAAGTATTATAGATGATTTATTCTTCATAAAAATAGGAAAAGATATTTTTCCCTTCATGATCCAACCATAAACCATTTCATAAGTAGAGAAATAATTTATCATCTATAAAAGTGAAAAACACATATGAAATATATTTTTAAAAGAATCATTTTTTTGTGAATACGTCCACATAAAAATGCTACATAAACTCTTTTGTTAAAGGGTTCATGTATATATCGATGTCATTTCTAAGATCATAAGGTATGTATATGAGTATACTGTATAAATTTAATAGTTTTTCCTATACATCCATAGAGGAAGGTTATAAATGTGAAAAAAATTGGCCATGTAATGTGAGAATAAATCATCTAACCAAATGGATTGAAACTATAACATGATAGACCCAACCTAACAATACACAACTCAAATAATAATTTGGACACCATGAAATAAATTTATACCGTGAAAATCCATCCATAGGATGAACTAACATGTCATTATATTTAATTATCTCAGAAATATTCTATCACATATTTTTTTATATTTCATTAGACATGGAAATATTTTGGAGTAAAGTAATCAGTGTAAATTTCAACATTAATTTTTATAGAACACGAGGTGGTATTCCAACTACATTTGGATTCCATAGAGAAATAAAACATTATTTATAATCATTTTATCTTGTTTTTTTATCCCAGAATATATTTTAATCTTTTGGGTAATCATGGATTTTATAAGTAAAAAATAAAATCTAGTTAATTAACTTCAATGATATATAATGGTTTGATGGAGTACATGCATCCTCAAGAAGTAAGTCTTTCAAAAGGGTAATAATATAATCAATTACAGTTATATAAATTCCATACATTGTTTTACCATGATAAAATATCAATAAATATTTTAGTTTTTATGTTTTACTAAATTCTAAATATACAGTAGTCTCGGTAGAACCCATTTATTTTTTTACTCCCTGAACATCCTCATTTTCATTAGTTTCTACATGAGTAATGGTATAATTATTTTATTTCATTATCCTAATATCATCCTTGTGATAATTTATAAATAAAAATTGATTAAATATTAAATTCATTATATCACTCTTTTCATTTCACTCATGAATAATATTAGATTTTTTTCTCTCTAATATGATACCATACATAACAGTTTTTTTCAATGGTAACTTTTTATATATGGTAGTTAACTTCTTCCCTACTTAAACGAATGTTATCCAAAAAAAATTATAAAATGTTTAATGTAAAAGACCTATATATGATGGATTGTTAAATGAAAAATCAAAAAAACTAACTTCTCTTAAAACTTATTTGATATCATATCAGTTTTATAAATACAACTTTTAGTCATTATATTACATAAGAAAGTATTTAATAATATCAACATAGTAAATAATAATTTCAAAATTCATGAAAATTATTAATCCATTTAATAAAATTTCATATCATTTCATTTGAATAACCAAATTTCATTATCCTATCAAAAAAATATTTAAAAAATTGATACATGTTCACTATATTTTAATCACTTCAAAATTCATTGAAATAATATTGAAGTCAAATCCATATTAAATCACTCTCTATTTATTGTGTATAAAAAACATAATTTAACACACATGAATAGATAATTATAAAAAAAATAGCGTACAATGGAAACTGTAATTTGATAATAGGAAAGGCCATTTAGAAATAATTCAAACATTATATTTATCGCATATATCCCTAAGTTCCTAACTTTATCCCATGAGATAACACAATACAATATATATATCCTTAATAATTAAATCCTTCATATTAATGAGTAATAATTATGTGTAATACCACACAAGAGAACCCCAATACAATTATAAAAAACAAAAATTTATTATCTAATAATGAGAATTTCACATAACATAATTTCATTTTTCACAAAAACCATCACATAATGGTGTTTCAATCATGACATGTAAACAATTATTTATTTTTCAAATAGTTAATTAATTTCTATATAGAGATTAATGAAATAAAATTAATTTTAAAATAAAATTATCAAAACAAAAATGGTAATTGAAATTTATTTTGAACAAATTTTAAACATAATGGATAAATTAAAAGAATAAATCTTATGAAAGTGTATTTATAAAGTGTAATAAAAATTTATTGTAAACCTAAAACACCCTAAATTATTAATCCTAACTTGAAATAATGACTAATTATATTTTTTAAAACCTGGTTAAATACAAAACACAACATTAAAACACAAATTTCTATACAAACATCTAGAGTTCATGCACTGTAGTTTACAAAAATACAGTTACCATAAAACCCCATAAAACATTACATTAGAAATAAATATATTACAATTTTAAAATATAACACATCCATAACTTATACTATTTAAATAAAATCACACAACTTTTATAAAACCTACTTATACAAAATGATATTTTAAATATTTTTTCAATTCATAACCAATAACATAATAATTAAATTCTATTTTAGGTTATTCAAAATCTTGTGTATGAAGGTGTAGAAGTATGAGGATATAATATCATAGAAGGTAAAAAAGAATCAACATACATTGATGATTTAACCAAATAATCATTTTAAGAATGATTAATTAAAGTATAATTCAATAAGAATCCAGGAAAACAAATGAACCAAGCCCAAAACAAAAACCTCAACAGAGGGGGAACTAAATTAGGGGAGGTAAATGGGGTCTCACGGCCAATTATATGTACCATGAAATACCAATGGTTTTTAAAAACATATGGTATATCCCCCTAAATACCAACCTATAATAATAGGTTTTTAAAACCATTGGTATATCATATACAAAACCATCATATACCAATGGTTAGATATAATTGTTGATATATGGAACTTACACCAATGGTTTTTTAAACAATTGGTATAGTTTTCGGGTTATAGAAAACAAATTATAGTACTACAGATGAGGGTTTTAAGGGAAATATTTTTGAGTGGGAGAGAGGAGGAGCATGAGAGAATTTAGGGGAAGAGGAGATGATTGGGGATAAAGAAAATATTAACCCCCTAATGTTTTAAGGGTAATTCCATTAACTCAAGACTTTAGGAACCAAAAACAAAGATAAATAAATGTCCCATAAATGAGGGTTATTACATACTTCATATAAGGCCACTTAGCCTTTCACTACACATTCCACAATATGCATAACTCAATATTATTATACAAATTTCTCTATGAAACTAGTCATAATTAGTATGTTTTAAATGTTATTTAACCTTTCTTATAAACATAATACAGTTCTCAAATAACTAATAAATAAAAACCATAAATTTTTAATTTCTAATTTCTAAATGACAATTAATAACTGATAATACCAAAATAATTAGTAATATTTAATAATTAATTAACAGTAACTAATATTTAATATTAGATATTTTAAATTTAATATTTATTAATTTTTAATAAATAATTTTTAATTTTTAATTCAAAAATAACGGTTAATAACAGGTAATAATAAAAAAAATTGATACTTAATTATTTGTTAATAATAATTAACAATAAATAATCAATATTATATAACTAATAATTTTTTTTAATAATTAATTATTAATAACAAATAATAACTAATATTATTATTATAACATTTTAAACTAATAATTTCATAATTTATATCAACGGTTTCACTTTCTAATATTTTCAGAAATTTTTTAGTTTAGAGTTTTAGAAAATTACAAAAAACATTACCTAAAAAAGAAAACACTTTCGCAAAGTCTAAATTTTTCAACAAAATAGGGATTTAAGTATACACCT
Source organism: Viscum album (assembly GCA_963277665.1). Classification (NCBI taxonomy): domain Eukaryota; kingdom Viridiplantae; phylum Streptophyta; class Magnoliopsida; order Santalales; family Viscaceae; genus Viscum; species Viscum album. Next base: position 1,210,891,431 of record OY728127.1, read on the forward strand.
ATGTTTCATTCAAGACACTTTTTATTCATTTAATATGAGTCATTATAGCTAAAATATTGACATTTTTTAGTTTCCACTCAACCTTAGATCCTGTGAAAAACATTTAGAAACATCAGAGACAAAAATCTCAATATTGGATACAAAAATAAATGACACCCATTATTCGAGTGAAAAGAATGAAAACCCATTAATACCTTAACTATTTTCTCAATAAAACATTAGAACATAAATAAAACATTTCCATGTTTTAAAATCAACTATTTATCAAAAAAACATTGGTGAACCCACTATTAATCACTGGAAACCCATGAAAGAATTTTTATGTAGATGTTAACTCATGAAATAATTTCAAAATCTTTCACCATTAAAAAATCATAAATATTCCTTACCACATCAAATAAACATGTTTCTATAAAACCCCTTTTTTGTGATAATAGTATAGGTATCTTGAAGCAATAAATTCACAACTTGTGTTCACTCATTTTTAACTCATGTTAGAAAAACCTAAGCCGAGTTAATTCAATAGGTGTAACCTACCTACTTATCTCCTTCATTTTTCACCTTTAAAGGGTTCTCATTACCCAATGCATTGGTCAGCTATATTAGACTCACATTTCATCATGAGCTATGTCAGGATCAACCATCATCTATAATGTTCACATACAATATCAGGAATATAACATTTATAATAATTTATTTTTTTCGTCAAAATACCTCATCTTAATGCATAATAGAATCACTTTCCATTTTCACACAATCATAAGGATAAATATATATTTTAGTTGAAAATAAAAAAAAATAAAAAAAGAAAAATTACTAGAAGAGTATGAATATGTTATACATTGAGAAAACATGATTAATTATAGAATAATATTAATAATTAATAACAATTATGATGATAGTAAATTTCATCCAAGGTGTAAATGTTAAAAAAACATTTTTTTTTAAGTTTTATAAAAAGTAAAAAATAACCTATATGTAAAAAAATGAAAATATTCATTTTAAAACACTTTAAAGAAATTAAAATATACATTAAAATAACCATTATCAACATTGAATTCATAAATAACAAAATTCTTGAAACATTTAAAAGAACATATATATGGAAGACAAAGAGTTTAAAATATTTAAAGCAACATTTTAAAGGAAAATCCCTTACCTCGAGTCTCGAATCATTTCGTTAATATGTCTACACTCATGAGTAACAAAAGTTTATTATTTTTATAATTTAATAATATCCTTTTATTGTTAAATTCATTATAAATATTCCCTTTATTTCATTTTTTCCCATTTCTTTATTTATCTACTAAAATGGTTAAGTTCACATTGGACATTTTGAGGATGTTCGGTTTATAACCTCAAAATAACATCAGTACATTAACCATCGTCAAAGGGATTGTTGTTCCATTAAATCAAAAATATTAATAATATTATAATTTTAATATGTAAACATTATATAAACTTTTAAAACTAACTATTAATGGTGGTCAAGAAAAATGAACTACATTGTTTCATTGAGACGGTTATCCATACGCCTATATAAACAACAACTTTATTTTTCTAAAGGGTAAAAGTTAAATAAATTAGAAAATATTTTAATTTTATTGAATCATAAATATTTTATAAATTTAATATTTATTCATTATTTCCATCTTTATTTCCATCCTTATAAGATGAATATTAAAAATGATTCACATCGCTTCGCAGAGGTGGTAGTCCACACATACACACAAGATACATTATCATTTTCCAATGGATTTTAGGGTAAGAATGTAAATAATATATTATATTTATAAAATAATAATTATTTCATAAATATAATATATATTAATTGTTTCCATTATTGTAACCATCCATATTATTTGGGGATGAAAAATTAAACACATTTCTTTGGGTAGGTGGTAGTCCACACCTATGCACAGGTGATGTTTTCATTTCCTGTAGGATTGAAAATGATCTGAAAAGGTTTTTTTTTAAAAAAATAATAAAATTTTATAATATCAAAGATACTGATTTTATTATTTCATAAATTTTAAATAATATTTTAAGGAGGTTCAAGAAGAAATAAATATGAAACACTCATTTAAGAATTATACCTTATTCTTTAGGAAACCTAACTAGGATTACACCTTAATACTTTTAGTCTAATACTTTGGTGAGACTATAAACACTAAGATATGGAAAGGTATATTAGGGACATTTTTTGGTAAGGTATTTTTTTTGATAGAGTGCTAAAAAAATGAGATTAAAAGAGTATAAGAGGTGCCCTTTTATAAGTTAGGAGAGTGGCTCATTTATAATTTTTCTATACTACTCAATATTATAAATGAATTTCTTAGGGTGAAGTGGATAAATAAAAATATCAAATTTTAAATCTAAGGTGATAAAATTCAAAATACCCAAACCAATAATATTTTAGATTAAATTTTCTAGCCTTATCATAATGTATTTACCTTAATTAACTTGATCTACCTTTTACCATGGTGACACATGTTTACCATGATTACTATTCATAATAAAAAAAGAAATTAAACTCATTACCATATATGAACCTCTTAATTAAAAATATAAAATCCATTATTCATGAATCATTTTGTATAATTTGAATGAATTTAATTTAATATAACTTTGAAAAATGCAATGAAAAGCAGTTTTTTAAGAAAATTGATTTTAAGAATAAAAATGAACTTATACTAAAATCAAATATAATTTTGATCCATATGGTTTAAATTGTATTATGATTAATCAAATGGGTCTTATTATTATTCAAATATAAATCCAAAATATAATGTAATTTTTAAAATTAATTAATTGAAATAAAAAAATGATAGTTGTGTAAAAAATGACTTTTTAATTATTCACTCAAAAATAAATCCTTTTTTTAAAAATCATAAAAATTAAAACTAATATATATTTGATATATTGATATCAAAAATTAATTTCATTTTATAAAATTAAATTTTTTAAAAAATAAATTTATCTTTTAGGTAAAACCTTATAATTAATGGGAAAGCAATTTTGTTAAATAAAACTACTCATTTTTCAAAGAAAATTTGTCTGAAAATTATTTATACAACTATGATGGATATGAATCCAAGAAATAGATTATTATTAAAATAATATCGATTTATTCCATGTATTAATTGGGTTTTCACATTCACCTACCCTTAATATATTACATCCTCTTAGTTTTATTCATCACTTAAACGGGTGAGGGTATTTTTCCCTCATGTCATTTTTTGACTCCCATGATGAAACCTCAATCTTGTGATTCTTTTATAAAACCTTAACCTCAGGAATCACCTAATTTAGTAGTCCCTTATCTCTAGGATCCAGAATCTTAACCAGGTTTTCTTTATAGGATAGAATCTCCTCTAACTATACCACTTAAGGGTTCAAATCATGAGATGCATCAGATATGTACTTTCTTACTAAAGAATCCAAAAATACATCATATACTTGATATTAACTTAGAATTAAGACCAATCAGCATGTAACTTATCCCAATTTTTCTATAATTTAACATAGAACAATATACCCTGGTCTTATTTTCATTTCTTTCTAAATTTTAAGACACTTTTCCATGTAGAAACCATAATAAAAACATGATCTCCTACCTTAAATGAGAGATCTTTCCTCTAATTATCCACATATTGTTTTCCTACTCAAAGCTTCCCAAATATGGAGATGAATCATATTTACCATATCATCCATTTTCTATACCATATATGGTCCCAAAATATTTATTTAATTGACTTCATCCCGCCTTGATGTAGTTTGAAAACACTTTGAATAAAATTCCTCAAAAGGATGCATCAATATACTGGAATGAAAAATGTTATTATACAAAAGTGAAACTAATGAATGACGTTGATCCCAAATTCCTGAATAATTCAAATAAAAATCTCAAAAAATATCCTATAGTGTTTGAAATTTTCACATTAACTATCCTTTAGACATTGAATCCAAGTCTATATTGAAATTCAATTCTGTATCCAATAAATTTTAAAGTCCTTGGGAAATTTTTTTGGTAAATCTAGGATCATAATCAGATAAAATATAGAGAAGTACTCTATATAATTTGATTATTTATTTATGATAAATTCTAGGAATTTGATTCAAATACATAGTATCTAAAATGGAATGAAATTTTTATATTTACTCAATCGATCAATAATAATCCAAATCACATTATTACATCATGTTTTTAATGGTAATCCCACCTTTAAATCCATGTATATATTTCCTCATTTCCATTCTGGCACTAGAGAATTCGGAAGCATCCCTTTAAGTAGTTTTCACTCATCTTTTAACTACTAACAACTCAAACATTTAATAGAAAATTCAATAATATTTTTTTTCTTTCCTCCAATGAGTAATACTCCCAAATATCTATATACAAGTACTTTTTGGATGAATAGAAAATAGAGATTTATGAGCTTCACTCAAGAATTCCTTCTTCAAATAGGAATCACTTAGTATACAAAACCTCTTTCCAAACCTAAAAACATATTATTTTTCTAGATTAAAGTTAATTAATTTACCTTCCTTAACCAATTCAACCTATTCTTACAAGCCATGTTCTTCTATATGATCTTTATTAAATATTCCGACCAAGGATGATTGTACTAACATATGAACCAAAAGAGAGGGAGTTTCGAAATACCCAATTTATAGGACAACATTTATTATATAATTATCCAAAGGATTATATTCAAAATCTAGCATGGTTAATGATACACTTTTCATCTCAAATCATAAACTCCATTATTTACTTTTCTTAGATAATGGTAAATCATGCAATCATAATACTTTATCAATTCCAAACATATTTTTTACCTCATTTTTAAAACATTTGTTTAAATATATAATTTATAAGTTTATTATCAGTATATATTTCACATTCTACCCCATATAAAATATGCCTCAAATTTTTGGTAGTAAAACCCACCACTATAAGATTAATATAATTTATGTTATACCCCGACCAGAACCACCTAATCTGGGCTGGCAAGCCACATGAGCTCATGTGCACCTCCACATATGCAAGAGGTTTTCAACTTGTAGTGTGGGTCAGAATGGTATAGTGGGGATACTATACCATTATTATTAAAATCCTTATATAATAATCATATAAAGAATATAATAATAACCCAATAATGGTACAACAAAACTATATAATAAAAATGCTACAATAGAATACAATTCATGTGTCATATATTTTGACAATGAAATAAACATGGACCCAAAATGCGGTTGTTCAAACCAAAGTAGAAGCAAAAAAATAGGGAATAAATGAAAAAAATGTGACTTTATTCTAGTGTCTATCCCAATACCACCTCCAAACACCAATATCTATCTCTTCTTCTCCCTATCATTGGTCTCTTTCCCTTTACCAGATCCCTGATCATAAAGTCTGGATGTGAATTGAAAAACTCATGTAGGGTTTGAGTATAACCCAATAGGAAATCACCAATTCATAGATAGCATAATTTCACATTCAAAAAGGGTTTATTCGATGATATTTAATAACAAAACAATAAAACCACAATCAATCATGTTTTAAGCGATCGTGTGCTAGCCAAGTAATCACAAACCTTGAACATACCTACTTCAAATCCATGATGGTAAGTAATTCATAATGGAAGACATGATAATTGTTCAACTGCAATTCCACCATATATATTTGTTCTAGAACATGTACAACTAGACTTGAGTTAGGTTATAAGTCATTTGAGATTCGTCTCTATCACAGGTTAGGACATAAGGCCATTGTTCCCCATTTCTACCTGTGGTCTTTCCAAAGGGTCATCATATCATTCCACTACCTTAGGTTAGTCCTCAAGGTCTTCATACCCCTACCATGTATCTAGGTGAATCATCATCATTGTCACATGACACACATTCTCCCCCTCTAAGGGATAACCAAACTGCAATAATCCACCAATCATTTTCTACATAATTAAAAACCTTCGCAGGCCATGCATTCAAACACAATAGGGAATAAGTCATATAATCAAAAAAATAATATACCATGCATGAATCTCTACATCTAAACACACACATATTAAATAATTATCAAGCATGGGTCTCACGGGCTACACATACACGCACATAAAATCAATATTAAACATGGTTCTCATGGTGACACGTATACACACATGTGGTCTTTATCAAGGAAACAACCCTATACAAGGGCTAAACATCATAAGAAAACTACAACCTAAATTGAACCAATATAAACATAAAAATATAATAAATTAATATAATGTTTTAATTAAAACATTGCATAAATAGTCACACAACCCAATAACCTAAAGGTTTAGTTTCTAGAAGACTAGAAACCTAAAAACACTTAGGTTTCATGCTGTGAACATTTCTCCATAAACCAAATCCACTCTTAGACAATCCAAGATACAAAATAATCTTAAAATACTATTTAATTTGAAAGATAAGAATGGGTTATCTCAAATTCTTAGTAAGTGATAACATAATGAAGGCCATAATTGTTAGATCATAAATATATAAAGAAGTGTGAACAAGGAAAAATATCTGATTTAAAGGAACATAAGTTAATAAGTTTTAACCATAATAAAAAAATATAGGCTTAACATCACAAATAATAAAGAATTTATCATTATATGAGAAAATAGAGCATAAATAAAATAACACGGGTTAAGGAATATAGAAAATAAAGTGGAACAATCATAAATATAGGATTTCTTATCATTGTGACCTAGTTACCTAGAAAACCATTCACATATAAAATTGTGAGTATAGCTAAAAACCATTACACTCACCCTATGTAAACTTATATACTCACTAACCTATTCATGAGATAACTAATGCAATGGAGAGTCATATAGGTCCCAACCATCCCATAATACATACATTTGGATTTAACTTAAAAACCATCACCATATCATAAAATTATCAAGATAAATATTATGGGTTTATTGACATTTATAAATCATCATATAAATAACTTATTGAAATAAAATTGTTTTTATAGAACATCCAAATTTTAATTATTCAATTTTCATTAATATCCCATGGAAATAATAAGGGTTTCAAAAAAATACAAATAACATGATGAATTAAATCATGTGATACCAAAAACTTGATTACCCAAGATAATATCATAATAAAATAATAATATAGGGTGAAACATGAAACATAACTCCCTTGGAGATTAATCATTTTAATAAAATGGAAACAAAATAATAAAAATATATTTTTGAAAAAATATTCTATTTAACATTGTAAAATTCCTAGTTATGAGTCTCTTTTCAAAATATCACCTTTGTTTTCAGGAAAAATAAAAAGAAAAAACTTCATGATAATATATTTCGTTCAAAATTTTTTTTCCCATAAGTAATAAATAGAACATCATTTAAAATGTATTGTCTTATAAAACTAACTTCAATAAGATATTTTATAACTCAAATAAAGGAGTTTGAGTTACCAAGTCCCTTTCCTTCACCCATGATTTGCATGAAAGTGATTTAACCTACAGTATCATAAATATAATAATAATAAACCATTTAATAACCATGATCATATATATTTCCATTAACACTCTTCCTTAATTACAATTCTCTTTATGTATTAGATTATTCTAATCTATTTTTCACATTAGGTGTAAATATCATTAATCTTTTGTGCATGATTTATATATTGATATCATGACCCATTATTTGACACCAAGTAATATAATTTGATATAATATAATGTATATCTTAAATTGATTTTAAATTATCTTATATCATTCCACAAGTTTTATTGTAATGTTGTGTGAAAAAGGAGTCATTGTTGGCTTATTTGGTGATTTTAACGAATGAAAAAGATACTTTAATAATAAGTTAAATATATAATATAATATTTCAAAAACCCCATACCAATTATTATTTTATTATTATATTACAGTAATATTATTATCGATGACCCCATATCCATCTATGATATCATTGTACATTATTATTCATATCTTTTGTGAAACTGACCCAAACTCAAATACACTTTAATTCGATTGATTAGTATGGTTAAAGAGGCATTTATTTTGAAATAATATCTTTATAACATAATCATAATGATATTTTTTTTGTTTTTATAATAGTGAACAATATTTTAATATATTTTTAAAAATAATTAAAAACAAGAAACAAAATGTAAAATTGATTCTTTATAGAGGCGAGAGTCTGCACACACACATTATTAACATCCCTTTATTTTTTAATGTGGATAGAAATTAATAAATAAGGGTTTTTCCATTAATATAATTAAATATAATTATAATAATGATACTAAGTTATCATATTATTATAGTGATAATATATTTTAAATTATAATATTATGAAGAGAAGTTTAAGGAGATAAAACTTACGTTGGAAAATTGATCTATCCTTGAATGTTACTTTAAAGTTGAAGGGCTTAAGAAACTATGATTAAACTTGGGATTATGTTAACGGGTTAGGTAATTGGGTGAGTATAATGGAAGAGTTTCATGGATTAATTTTAAGTATATTATATTATTTAAGTGGTAGAAGTGTACCTATATTATAAGTGAAAAGAAGGGTTGTTATTTAAATACCCATTTAATTTCAATAATTTAATTTTACTATTAAAAGGTCAAGGGATAAAAAAATATAATGATGAATTGGGTGAGTTTTGGTTAATAAAAACCTCAACCATCCATTTTTAAACAATTTTTTAATATGTTTTTGCCTTTCCCCTTAGGAAAATATTTTTTTCCATTTCTAATTTTTATCAAGGTAACTAATTTTTTAACCTTGAAAATAATTTAAATGAAAAAAATTAAAATTTTCTTAATTAAATAATTTTAACTTTATGATTTAAAATTTTAAAATTATATTATCAAATAAAATTTCTACATGTATGAAATGTCAATTTTAAAATAATAAAAATTAAATGCGCAAGACCATTTTCTAAAAAAATAATGTTTTTAATATTTTAAATTTTTAAAAAGTAATGTTATAATGGTCACTAATTTTAGGGAAAAATATTTATTTATAGTGGATTTAATAAAATCTATTAGGGTTTAGAGGAAATAAAAATTAACCTTAAAGAGAAGTCCAAAAAAAGTTTCTTTTTTATATATTAAAGTAACATTTTTATTTAGATATAAGAAAAAATTAGAATAGGTTTTCTTTGTATAAAAAATATTTTATATTTAATAATTTAATTTATTTATTTCATATATTATTTCTTTAATTAATTGTAAATATTCTAGGATATTCTTACATAGTGATAAAATAATGGAAATTATAGTTTTTCATAAATCTTGTATTTTTCGAATAAAAATAAAAGTTTTTATAAAATCCTCCAAAATTCATAATAAGTAATTTTTATATGATGAATTCAGAAATGAGTTTTATTTATTTAATTTAAATTCTAAAATTTAAAAATTTATATTTTAAGGGAAAAACAAAAAATGTAAAAAAAATCTTTTATTGAACTTATTTTCAATATTAACTCATATTAAATATTTATCTTCTAAGGTTAATGTTTTTAAATGATTAATATATGAGGTTAATTAAGAGTGTTATTATAATATGCTTTTTCGTATTTATGTTGGGCGTTGTGTGAAAGTCATGAAATTGAAAATATAATTATTATTTATTAACAATATCTAAAATATGCAATAGTGGATACTTTTTTATCATGATTTTGTTGAGCTCATGATAATCAATGAAAAGATGCATTGATCCATCCTTATTTTTTACAAAGAGGGCTAGTAAACCCCGTGGTGAAGCACTGGGGAATTTAAAACCATTTTAAATATTCTCCTATAATTTCTTATTTAATTCATATACTTAAATTAAATAATTTCTATAGGGAGTCCTTGATATAAGAAATGATCTAGGGATGAGTTTGATTAAGAATTCATTATCATGATTTGTGAAAGACTATGAAATTAATTAGGAAATACACCAGCATATTCCCATACAATATGCATGTCATTAAAGTTTACTTCATCCCTGATAATATTATATAATAACCGCTTATTACATAGAATCAAGACCCATATTATATAATTCACTTCTAAAGATGGTGCATGATTATACTTGAATTGATACTTGAAAACTGAATGATTAGGGATATGGAAGGAGATTTTCTTTTTGGGAAATTGATATGAGATTTATATAAGGAAAATTTTTCTGTACATAGAAATATGTTAAATTCAACTATAGGTATAAGAACTAGATTTTCTGGAAGTATCACCCCACAAATATCGATTAGAGAATATTTGTACACCTTAGTTGAATTTAGTGATTCGGTTGGTGTTTTCATAGATAGATCAATATTCAAAGTTTTAAGTGGTGAATCCATATTCTTAGTAATCTTATATGATATAAAAGAATGTAAAGAAACAAAATAAAATAAGGTACTCATGGTTCTATAATGGATAATTAGTGTACTTTTCACCACTTCATTATTGTGGTCCACCTCTACTGTAGTGATTTCATATACCCTCCATTTTTCCCTTGGGTTATGAGGCTACTGCTACCTATTCCATTAAATTACACTAGGGTCAGAGAATTGATTCTCATAATGCACATACACTAATAATTCGAAGCATTAAAGAGTAGGTGCAACATTATTTGGGTCCTTCTTCACCTTAGTAGTATTATTTGGATTTTTTCCATTCGTTGGTACTCCTGAGCTAAGTAGTCTACTTTTCTAATCTTGTAACACTTACCAAAAACTTTAATATAATTACCAAGGTGTTTAATAAAATATTTCTTACATGTGGGTAGTTGTAATTTCTTAACCCTGTGAGGTTGTTCATTTGGGATTTCATAATACTATATCATTCTTTTCCTCTCTCCAAAATCATGTGGGTCTCAATATTCAATTTCATCCTTAAGTACACATCAAAAAACTTCCTCATAGATTCCAAATTACCATACAAATAATTTATTTCAAATACAGGGTTTTAAGACACGAAATAATCGATTGATATTATTTTTGAGTATACAAATATACTTCGAGACATATTGTTCGAGTCTTATGATGTTTACCTCATAAGATCTAACATACTTATCTTCATTTTGTTTCAATTCAAGGAATTATCCTTCCAACTTAGTGCTAATAATTTAATGGAAATATTTAGTGAATAATATTTCTTTTAAATCCTCCCACTTAATATAATGTAATTCCCCACTTTTCATTGTATTACTAATTAGATTAAACCATTGTTTAGCCTCACCTTTGAGATGATAGATATCCAAAATAGTCTTATCATGCTCTGATCACTGAAGGATAAAAAAATATTCCATTGGATGAATAAAATGTTCAATAATCAACAATTTTTTAAGGACCATTAAAGGATGGTGGATGATGGTGCGTAAAATATTCAATAGTAAGTTTTTGCCTTCTTAGTGCTCTTGGGAGCGCCACATTATTCATGTTTTTTTAATAACATGAGATTGTTTAGTGATCATTTCCATGATATATTGAACACCAATTCCCAAATCATTTGTAAAATCACCACATTTTTCTTCGCTTACAACATTATATTGGTTCATTCTTATTCTAACCGTATCCTTGATAAATTAACGTTAATGGTGAGGATAATTAAATTAGTAACACTAAAATATAAAAATATATTCATAGATGAAATAAATAAAAAATAATGAGTATATTTTTCCTTAACAACTCAATGAGTGTCAATATTTTTTATCCATGATTATTTAACTATTGTATTTTCCTTAACCTCACTAGTTAACATGATAACCAAATCATTTATAATGATCCATAAATAAATTTTGAATTAACTTAAGTATATCCCACAAGAGTTTCAAACCAAGTGTGTTGTACGGTCCCATTCACTGAGCCTAAACCACATCCACATGTATTACCCCTAGATTCATATGTTACAAAACCACATTAACATGTAGTATCCATATAGGGATGTTATTTCTAGGATAACCACACAATATCCACTTTATCAAAACATTAGGAGGTTATACTATACATCGAATCATTCCTTATATTATTCCCTCGGGTTCTCACTAAAGTTCTCTAATATAGTCTCCAAAAATACCTAAATCTTACTTTGGTAACAACTGAAGTGACCCAAGATAGTCATATAAAAATAATAAATTGATACAATAGTTTAATTAATACATCACAAAAATAGTCACACAACCCAATGACCTTAAGGTGTAGTGTTTCGAGATGAGAAACAAAAAAACACTTATTTTTCATGCTATAATCATTTATCCATAAAATAAATCCACTCTTTGAAATTAAAATAGAAATAATCATCCTTAAATTATAGGGAATGGAAAGAAAATAAGGGGTGAGCTAAAACACTCAGTAAGGGATAACATGACAAAGGCCATAATGGTTAGATCTTAAACATAGAGAGAAGCATGAATAAGGAAAAATATCTGATTTAAAAGAACATAAATCAATAAGTGTCAACTATAAGCATAACTGATAGATATAACATCTCAAATAACAACACTTCTACCATGGTATTATAAAATCTAATATGAATCATGTACCATGGGTCATATAATGTTGTAATAAAAGTGTAAGACTCATAAAAATTTTATTTCTTATATTTTTGAACCTAGAAACCCAAAAAATGTTCAAATATTATATTGTGAGTATATCTAAACTGCATAATACTCAACCTTTGGGAACCTATATACCCTCTAACCTATTCACATAACATTTTTATTACATGAGACATAAGACTTTACCCAATTATTTAGAGGGAGATATAGGTCTCACGCATATAATAATCCTTCAATTTATGTCACACTTAAAAACAATCATCTTATCATAAAATAAATCATATAAATAAAAAGGATTTCATGAAATTTAAAAATCATCATATAAATAACCAATGAAAATAAAATGGGTTTCATAGAACATCTAAATGGAAATCACTCAATTTTCATTATGATTCCATGAAAATAATATAGGTTTCATAAAACATCAAAATAACACATGAATTAAATATCATTATACCAAAAACATGTTAACCAAAAAAATATCATAATAAATGTATAATATTAGGTGAAACAAGAAACATTACTCCATTGTAGATAGATCATTGGAACATAATGGAAATAAAATCATAAAAATATATTTTTTAAAATATTTTGTATTCATCATTATAAAAGTTAGTGTTGCGAGTATCATTCCAAAAAAGTATCCTTTGTTTTTAATAAAAATGAAAATAAAACCCTACATGAAATTAGATTATGTTAAAAAACTCCTTTTCCCCTTGAATTAAAAAATATAATCTTATTTAAAATGCAATGTCCTGGAAAACAAAATTCAATAAGAAATTGTATAACAAAAATAAATGAGTTTGAGTTATAAAGTCCCTTACCATTACCCTTTATTTCCATTTAATAATAAATATAATCATCTTAAGTACCTATTTTATAACCTTACTCATATAAATTTCTATTTACACTCTCAAATAATTACAATCCTCTTCATGTATTATATTTTTGTAATATTTTTTTAACATAGTATTTTAATATCTTTAACCATTTATGCACGCCTAATATGTTTTTTTGCCAAAAAGTATTTTTATTATAAGGTATATCAATTAAGACACTAAAATATATAACTTAATTTGATTTAAAATCTCTTATATTAGTCGATAACTATTTTAGTTATGCTGCGTGAAAAAGGAAACCGTGTTGGCTAATTTCGATGATTTCATTGAAGGAAAAATATAAATAAATAATATGTTAAAAACATAATAAAATATTTATATAATAGTATAAAAATAACTATTTACATGTTATATAATAATAATATTATTATTATTGTTCCATTATTCAACCATGAGATCATTTTATAGCACCGTTCATGTAGTTGGTCAAACCATACCAAGCTTGAACACCCTTTAACTTGATTGGTGAGTATGGTTAAGGAGGTGTTTCTTTTGAAATTATATCATTATAATAGAAGAATAATGATATTATTTGGATTTTTTATGATGGTAAGAAAGATTCTAATATGTTTTTATAGATAATTAAAAACTATAAATAAAATGAAAAAAAAAATATTCTTCATGGAGGAGGTAGCCCATGCACATGCATGATTGACATTCATTTGGTTTTATAAGTGGATGGAAATGAATAAATATGGGTTGTACCATTAATATAACAACATATAAATATTCTAATGATACTTAATTCATCATATTATTATGGTCATAAGATTTTTTAAGCATAAGGTTACGAAGAAAAAACTAAGGAGGGGATAATACTTACATTGGAGACCTGATATTTCTTTGGAAGTTACCTTAAAATTGAAGGGTCTAGTATAATTAAGAGTGACCAGGGGATTATGTTTGTGATATATAGTTATAGGATAATTAATATATCATATTTTAAGGGATAATTTTTAATGATAGGTGAGTTTTTATGTGGTGTAAGTGTTTCTTTTTTTTATAAGTGAATAGAAGGGTAGTTTTAGAAATTCCCATTAACATTAAATGATTTAACTTCACTATTAAATGTTCAAGGGTTTTAAAAAGGAAAAAATTAGTAAATGGGGATATTTTTGGTTGATCCACACCTATAAAAAATATTTGGAAATTTTTTTTAACAAGTTTTATCCTTTCCTCAATAGTAATATATTTTTTACAATTTTTAGTTTTTATCAGGGTAAATAATTTCTTAAACTTATTAATTAATTTTAATGACCAAAATTAAAATTGACCTGACTAACTAATTTGAAACTTATGTTTTAAAATTTTAAAACTATATATAAAATAAAATTTCAATAGGTATGAAATGTAAATTTTAAAATAAAAACACTTGAATGGATAAAACCATTTTTTTTAAATAACATTATTAATCATTTAAATTTAAAAATAATAAAATTATCATGGTTGCTAATTTTAAATACATAAATTTATTTATTATATATTTAATAAAATGTGTTATTCTTACAAGGAAATCCAAAACTAGACCTCACCCTAAAAATACTTGATTTAAAGAGAAAACCAAAAAGAGTTTCATTTTTTATATAAAATTAATTTTTTTATTTAGTTCAAAAAATGTTTTTCCTAGATTTTCTATATAAAAAAGAATATTTTAAAATGAATAATTTTTTCCCTTAATTTAATATTTTATTGATTTATTTATTTTGAAATATTCTAGGTTATTCTTATATAGTGATCACATTATGGAAATTATAGTTTTCATAAATTTCATATTTTTCGACTAAAAACAACCTTTTTAGAAAATGGTCAAAAATTAATAATAAGTAAATTTTAATATTTTGAATTAAAAAAAATAATTTTAATTTATTTAATTAAAATTATAAAATTTCCATATTTTTATTTTTGATAAAAAATTCAAAAATATTAAACAAACTAAATTTATTGAAAATAATCATCTTCATCATTAACTCGTATTAACTATTTATCTACTAAGGGAACTGATTTTTAATTGATTTCGATATTAGTTTATTTACTAATTATATTATAATATGTTTTAACTTGTTTTTTTTTTGGTTTTTTATGAAAGAAAAATCACCATCATTTCAGTTTTTTAACACGGTCAAAAATATCAGGTCGTTACACTACCTCAGGAGCATTGATGCCAATGGATGAGATTTTTCAATTCTAGGTACCCCAATAATGCCACAGACCAACTAAATAAACCCCACATGATAAATATCCCTAAAAATGATCATATTTCATCAAAATAGATATTCTAGAATAATTTTCAATAATGATATAGTGACATAGGAATAGAAACAATTCAACTTACCCAATGAAAACAACCATCATTGTTATATCAAGATATAATCGAAATAAAGATTGAAAATACACTAGATATGATTTTTATATCATGGAATCCAATATATCCATAAAGACATTGAGTTCCAAATATAGGATTTGTATAATTCCCAAAAACATCATCCTAGATTTTTTTAGATCATAAACCCTCTTGAGAAAGGGAAGAACAAGGGTTATCAAGGATAGATCAAGTGAAACCCATTACAATAAATTCCCTAATTTAATCACATGTGGTTTCCCTTTTGAAACACACAAAACCCATGAAGATTGGAGGTCAATTAAACTATTTCATTAAATTTTAACATCCATCATTATGATATGTTGATTCCCACCATGGTTATGGTGACTCTGATTAAACCTTACCCAAAAGATTCACCACAAAGACCCACTATGGTGTATGAGTAATTCCTTGCCCATTTAGACCAGGTCACATATTCTGACATGGCATGGTATGACTATTCTAGTTTTGGATGATATGAATACTCAAACTACTATATTCTTGATATCACACCTAGTAAATGGGTGTATTGGAATCCCAGTTTCACTTAGTATGATTCTAGGAACAACACAACTTCTAACATGGCATGGTCTTACCCGTGGTGCTCCAAAAAGCATCCAAATTCCACCAAAATATAACTGGAACTATATGAAACATCCTAGAACCATTTTAAACAATCATAAGGCTCAAAATTACACACCTTTAAAATTAGGGGTGTTATAAAATTCCACATATAATAAATTCTAATTTTAAAGAAGTTCCTCTAGAGTTATACAAGAAAAGATGAAGCCATTGAGCCCACACATCTAATTCCTACTCCCATGTATCCTCTTGCACATGACCATGATTCCACAAAACTCAAACAAGTGGAACTGTATTCCCCTATTACACATTCTCACTCTAGTATAAAATCTAAACTATTTTCTTTAAAAACAGTGTATCAAGTTCCAACTCAACACCCTCAATGTCGATCACATTCTCAGAATTTATCTTATACCATCAATGCTAACAAACATGAAACATATTATTCACACCTCAATAACATGGAGGAAGATCTAATAAATAATTCTATGATATGAAGCATTTTCTGATCTCAAATAGTCCCATAAGTTATGGTGATAGCCTCTCTTTCCTCCATAAATGATAATACCATAACTGAGGTAACACTCGCAAGAAAACCCAATCACCCAGAGTGAAACCCAAAGGTCATATATTCTGGTTATATCTTTACTATTGTCCAATATGAGTGGTAACCAAATACTTCTTCATCAATTGTACCATTTTAGAAGACTCTTGTGCCATATTTATTCCAAAGATAGCTTCCTAACCCACTTTATGTCAACATAGTGGTGGGTGACATGATCAACCAAAAAGATCCTCAAAAGTAGAGATTTGGATCAATGCATGGAAACAATTGTTTTATGTGAAATACACCAATTCTGGATCATTATCCCATTCTCTTCCAAAATCTAGAATTTATTCCTGAATTAAATCCTCCTAGATCAGTATCATTATCTTTGTTTGTCCATCAGTTTGTGCATGATACGTTGTTCTCATCTTTAATAGATTCCCCATATCATTTTTCAAGATGTTCGAAAACTATGATATAAAAGGTTCATTATTGTCTAGAACAATACTAGAAGTAAATAAATGTTGTCATACAATCTCCTATACATAAATATTTCCAAACTCATCTATATAGTGAGTCTCTTGGATTAACAAGAAATTTTCCACCTTCATCAGGTGATTAACTATCACCCATACAACAGCTTTACTTGTCAAGGTCCGGTAGGACCTCTTCATGAATTATATCATCACCTCATGCCAATTAAACATAGGAATGGGAAGTTATTGAATCAATAATCCTAGTATCTAATGCCCCACCTTGATCCTATGATAGATCAGGCAATGGGAGACGAAGCTCACAATGCCGCTCTTTATTCTTAACCACTAGAAGCATCACATGATATCCTGATACATATTAATCAAACCTGGGTGAATTTGAAACCTAGATTCATGGAAGTATCTTATCATATCTTACCTCATGTAATAAATAACCACTATACTCCCAATATCATTGATCACATCATCACTATTAATCAACCATCCTAGAACTGGGTCATTACCCACCAATCATTCCTATATCACAAAGAATCCGGGATCTGAATCATGGATGGCCTTTAACCTATCCACCAACATTGACATGATAACCAATCAATCACATGACATCACCCCTTAGTCCTTAGATTCATTAAACATCCACTCAACTATAAATATTATTAACCATCATTCCTACATTGAAGGACTCTCACTAAGCTCATGCGTTTTCCAACTAAGAGAATCTTGAATAGAATTACTTTTCCCTGGAGCATAAGAAAACTCAAAATAAAATTTCTATAGATAATACACCATATACCTCTACCTGATATTCAAATCCATCTAAGATAATATATAATTCAATATATTTTGGTTCTTGTATATGATTAATCTTTCACCGAAGAGATAATAGCAAAAACACTTCAAATCATGGACAACATATACCAACTCCAATTCATGCATAGGGTACTTACACTCATGGGGTCATGGATAGAGAAACCCATAAACTACTACCTAATCCCTTTCCATTAGAATAGCATGTATAAAAATACTTGAGGAATCACAGTAAACCAAATATCCAATACCATGAAATGGTAAGATCAGAATATAATTTGTCATAATTCACTTACTCAACTCTAAGAAAACCTCTTCACATTGATTAATAAACTCAAACTCCACCCATTTCTTGTTAAGTCCGGTCTTTGAAATCGAAAAATGAGATAAGTCTTTAATTAACTATCTTTAATACCCAACTAAACCTAGGAATCTTATAATCTTGAAAACATTTATGGGGTGTGACCAAGACATCATCTCGTCTAAATTCTCTAGGTCCGCATATATTCACACCACAATGATTATATTCCCAATAAAACATTCCTCTTGGATCTATAAGTTAATCTTAGGGATCTTGTAATGGAGATGATGAGATCAAGGTGTACTCAACAAAATATCAAAGTGTTTAGCCTGTATATCTGATGTCTATGAGTATATGAAGATATAATCATTGAAAACCATAATAAAGGAGTCAAGATATATTTGAAATATATTTTTCATGAGATCTATGAACACTTATAGTGCATTTTTAACCCAAATAGAATTAAAATATACTTATATAGTCTTTATATACTCTTGAATGTTGTCCTTGTAATATCCTCCTATCCAACTCGAAGATGGTGGTGGCCTGATCATAGGTCAATATTAGAGAACCAGTGGGATCCCTACAACTGATCAAACAAGTCATTGATCCTTGTAAATAGGTATCTTTCTTTCATGATAACCTAGTTTAACTTCTTTTAGAAAACACACAATTGAGGACTACCATACACCATCTTTAAGAACATCATCAGAGCACCCTGAGGATATTTTCATCATCAAATAAAACCCTTCACCTTCAAATACTTTAGTTTCACCTTGATTTCCTTCAACATAGTCAGTTCCATAAGATATGGATAAATAGATATAGTTTTTCGCCTAGTATGAGTTCAATATTGAACTCTATTAACTAATGGGGAGGAATCCTAGAGAATTCATCCAGGATGACATCCTTATATATGTCCACTACAAGAGGAAAATAGGAGCTAGCTGCTAATGATCTACTACAAGAACCATGCATGTTATCTATGTCAAAATAGCTTCAAATTGATTCATGTCCACACCCATTATTCCTACATCAATATCCCATTCTAAAGTCATTATAAACTTATCTCTCTTTAAAGGATACATGTATCTTTTAGTAGTCAATCTATGCATAATAATTGGTCAACTAGTCCATTCCAAAGACCGCATTGAAGTAAATAATTTCAAGAATCATTAAATTCCATAGATTTCTGTAACCAAAAACTAATATGGGGAATTATGTACATCTCGGTAGATAATCAAATTTCTTTCCCAAGGGTGTATCAATTGAGATAATCTAAAAAGGTAACTTGTCTGGTAATTTAAGTATAATAACAACTTATATGGATATAAACAAATAGGAATCTTTAGTATCTATAGTTATACCTATCCTCTGAGGATACCCACAATAATATGGAATAACCCTCCTAATACTACCTAAGTCTTGTTGTTTCCTCTCTAGAATTGGGGATGGCCTCGTTGATTAAAGGTTCAAACATTCCAATCAGTTTCTAACGGGTTTGTTCATAGAACCGGAAACATCCAATGATTCCATATCCATTTGGACCTACTTTCCAAAGGTAGGTTCTCATTAGTTGTGGACTGATAAAGCTTAGGAATTTTCATTGGTCGAGAGGATGGGAGGTTGGACTCATCACACCTTTTTGAGGGGAATTCTTGTCTGCTTCGGGACTCTCTTTGTAGATTTAAGTTATGTTCATGAATCCTTATTAAAGTACCAAGTATAAGAATGAGCTTTCCCTTAGAATTTTCAATCAATGATTGATGTGTAGGAATTTATAGAATCTTTTTATATGTATTCGAGGTTCTTCATTGATAGATAATCATCTGTATTTGATAGAGATACTTAGTAAATGGTATCCTTCAATACATTATATATAATTCTCTTGGTCATGATGATGACCATACTGGTTTTAAGCCACTCATTGAGGCACTTGAAGTTTATTGTCATTCAGCAAGACATGGATTATTTCATAGTTGGGATCATACCCGTAGATGGGATACCTATATATCCTTATTTAGAGAAGGAATCAGAACCCGCGTAGTTTGAGTAAAGAGGTATGAGGTTTATACAAGATTGATGGCCCAATTAAAGATGACATAATTACTTTTACACTCTAAGCTCATGTGAGTCATGCTCGGTGTGAGAAACAAGAGGTATTGGTAAAACCAGACAATTGTTCCAGGAAAGATGAAATCATGAGAAATAAAGTGGGGCTTATGTATGTGTTACTGCCCAGATAGTTGAAAAGTAGGATTTCCTTCAGGGAAGAAACCCGGGAACAAGGTCCATAAAGGTATATGTCCTTTATAGAGATTGGAATACTCTAACTTGGGGATTACACTTGAGGAAGATGCCCAAATTATGAGGGGACTTATGATTGGGTTTCATTCCTGAGAAGGAGGCCCAGATCAAAAGAAATTAAGACTGGTTAAGAGAATTATGATAACTGGGGCTTATTCCTGAAAAGGAGGCCCAGGTTAAAAGGGACCTGGGGCTTATTCCAAAAGAGAAGGCCCAGGTTAAAAAAGAATTATTACTGGGGCTTACTCTTAAGGAGGAGGCCCAGGTTAGAATTTTTAGGGACTTGGGGCTTACTCCTAAGGAGGGTGCCCAAATTTAGGGGACTGGGGCTTACTCCTAAGGAAGAGGCCCATGTTAAAAAGGGACTTGAACTGGGACTTACTCCTGAAAAGGAAGCCTAGGTTAAAGGGGAATTATCACTGGGGATTAATCCTATGGAGGAGGCCCAGGTTAGAATTTTTTGGGGACTTGGAGCTTACTCTTAAAAAAGAGGCCCAAGTTGAAGGAAATTATGAGTGGGGCTTATTCCTGAAAAGGAAGCCCAAGTTAATGGGAATTATGAATTTGGGAACTTGGGGCTTACTCCTGAGGATGATGCCCATATAAGAGAAATTATGACTGGGGCTTACTCATTAAAAGGAGGCCCAGGTTAAGAAGACTTGATATTTGGGGATTACTTTTAAGGAGGATGCCCAAATTAAGGGGATTGGGGCTTACTCTAGAGGAGGATGCCCAGACGTGGGAATTTTGAAGACTGGGGCTTACTCCTGAAAAGGAGGCCCAGGTTAAGGGAACTTGGATTGGGGCTTACTCTTGAGAAGGAGGCCCAAAATATAGATCCTCTCATCTTTGAAGGATGAGGTTGAATGAATGAAATCTCTTACCTTGGTGAAATAAAGATATGTATATCACTAGGATTTGAGATATGTTCCACGGAATTCCTTTTAGATAAGGAATTCAATCAAGAAAACATGTCATAAATGGCTTTGAAGAGTGTCTTGAAGACTGGATCTTGAATAGGAGAGTTGGAATGGTACAAGATAGATAAAATGGGCAGGAAAGGCACCCAAAAATATAAGGGCGTGCAATCCCTGAGGTGTCCTGCAAGTACTGCATGGGCGCGCAAGTCTTGGTCGTGCAAGTATACTTGCGCGACACCTGTACACTTGGGTGACAGTTAACCAGTGGGGTAGTACTTGGGCGATCATTGACCAAAGCCTTTAGAATCATATCAAGGTACTTCCAGAAGAGTGGTGTGCAAGTGTTGGTCGCGCAAGTATACTTGCGCAACACCTGTATACTTGGGTGACAGTTAACCAGTAGGGTAATACTTGGGTGATCCTTAACTAAAGCCTTTAGAATCATCTCAAGGTACCTCTAGAAGAGTGGCGCGCAAGTTTCAATGAGTAAGTAAGGAGGCACACAAATGTATCCATTTCCCTTAAGGGTAAAACACTTAGGCGCGCAAGTGTTAGTGAATTCTAACACATAAACCTTATTCCTCTTGTTTAGACCTTCCATTCTAGGTAAAGAATTATCTTAGAAGTGTTTGGAAGACTTGAAGAAGAGACTTGGGCGTTCAGAGCTATGTATCTGAATTCTAGAAAAAAATATGTCCTCAATGGGGGGGCCACCAGGGGTATTTATAGGCTACTAAAGACCCTGGGTGAAAAACACTTAGGGCGCGCAGGTGACTTGCATGACCAAAGTGCGGCGCGCAAGTGTACTTGCGCAACCATGGTAGAACTTGCGCGACCTCTGTGCAATGTTCTTCTCATTCCTTCCTTTTCCAATTTTTTATATTTGTTCAATGTATGAATCACTTTGAACTAAGATATTCCCCTTTTCCAGTCTTTAGACTATGTGAAGAAAGGAGCGTCAACAAAATTCCCCCCTCAGAGTTAGATCCGGAGAGAAAAGAGGATTTGAATTTGAGGAAAAAAGAAAAATCAGGGGTCTAGTAGTTTAAAGTCATGCATGTCAGACATAAAAAGGCTAATGTTTAAGGTCGAAATAGATTTGACCAAATGGATAAAGAATGAATCAATTCCTTGGTAATTTATCTGAAAACATATTACCATATTCAAGTATGAAGGGAAATGTGTAAAATATGACTTAAGAAGTTTTGAATCCGAGGAATGATACGAAAAAGGGCTGAAAGGCATTAGAAGAAGTAGTTTCCAAGAATGAAGTTACTATTATTTAACAAAACCATTATGGGGTTGAATTATGCAGGGCCACCTAAGGGCATTGGCTGCATAGTCAAATAAATAGCATCTTTTGGCTGACAGGTCTGTTATGTAGACTACTTTTGCAAGGCCTCCTAAGGGCACGTGCTGCATAGTCAGGAAAAAGAACTCTCAGAAATTTACTTTTCTAGTGCTAAAAATCCATTGAAAGTTTATGGAGATTCAAATTTTCCAAAGCATAGAGTTTTCTGTTTGGATAGAGGAACTTGAATATAGATAAAATATTTCCAAACAAGATTATTTAGGAACTGGATGAATGTCACTCCTACGAAGTTCTGACCCAAACGTAGGGAAGGAAAACTTAAACCATAGGCTTGAATACTTTCAGATCATGAAAAGGGAATATGGGACAGATATGTTGAGGATGGCTATTTTTTGCAGATCCCTACATATTGTCATTAAGACAAATAAGGACAAAAGAGGTTTTCCTCCCAAGAATGAAGTTGCCAACATTTAACAAACATGTTAGGGGGGTTGAATTATGCAGAGCTGCCTAAGGGCATTAGCTGCATAGTCAAATAATAGTATCTTTTGGATGATAGTTCTGTTATGTATACTGCTTATGCAAGGCCGCCTATGGGCACGTGCTACATATTCAGGAAAAAGAACTCTTAGGTGTCAAACATTTTGCGACCCTAAGTCAATAAAAAGGGTTATGAAGATCTGAAAAATATTTAATATTAGGGTTATGACACATAAAAATGGGTATTTTCCAATGTATGTAAAGATACACAGACGAATACTAACCAAAATCATGTTGTGGCTGGGTCCTGAATTAAAGTGCTGGACTTCACTACGTATCCCATTAGGATGGGAATCAAGCCATACGTAGTTCTTGAAATACCTTTTAACGTCGTGTGGGACGTGAGTGTCGGAGATCTTAGTTTATGGTCATAGAACGTAGACCATTGTAAGAAATACACAATGTGTGTTTTCACAAGGACTTTTCAGCCAAGGGACTGAAAGTGGAATTTGGGGTTTAGGCCCAAAAACATGAGGCTGGATTCGAGGGATGCTCGAACGTTACTACGTATCCCATAAGGATGGGAATCAAGCCCATGTAGTTCTAGAAATACCCTCTGTACAGATTTGTTTTGTACATGTGAAGGGTGAAAGGGGACTTTAGTGCAATGATGGTTTGACCCAAGATAAAAGTTTTGGGCATTACCATGTATGTATGTAGTATTTGTAATTTAACATGATTGGAGATCAATGTAAATAATGATTCCCTCTCAGGTGAGGGTATCAAAGAATGTCGTAGTTTATTGTCATAGAGGGAAAAAAAGTGTTGTATAGTTTAATGTCATATAGCAAGGACAAAAGTGAACCAATGTGAAGATATTGGTTCTAAGGAGTGGTTTCACAAGTCAACATTGTATGAGACGGAAGTGAACCGATGTGAAAATATATTTCTTTTGGGATTTAACCTCAGGAGGTTGCCTACGTACCCAGCCTAGAAGGCAAGGATCAAAGTCCGTGTAGTTCAATTAATGAATGAATTAGTGATCAAGTTGTTTTTGAGAACAATGACCTAAAATAATAGTGTTGGGACTTAGGCATGGTTAGTGGCCTGGAGAGTGTTATGGATGAAGTTTGCTCTAAGCTCACGTGAGTTATACTCGGTGTGAGAAACAAGAGGTAGCAACAACTCTAACGATGCATAGTTTAATGTCATGTAGGACACAAAAAGGGACTATGCAGTTTAATGTCTTACAGTGAGGACTATTGGTGTTGCACAGTTTAATGTCATGTAGTAGGGACAAAATACAGTTTAATGTCATGTTGGACAAAAAAGGAACTTCTGTATAGTTTAGATTCATGTAGATAGGACGATGGGGGACTGTGCAGTTTAATGTCATGCAATAAGGACAAAGAGGACACAGTTTATCGTCATGTTGGACGAATTGAACATGCAAATAGTTTAAGGTCATATGCATGAAAAACAAAGTTTAACGTCATGTTGGACTTATTGGAGACTTTTCCACCATTTAAAATCATGTTATACGTAAAAGGGACGATACAGTTTAACGCCATGTTGGACGATATGAGTGTCGTACAGTTTAACGTCATGTAGCTAGGACGGTGAAGGGGACACAGTTTAACGTCATGTTGGATGTAAGGGGGAAATACAGTTTAACGTCATGTTGGTCAATAGTGAGAATATTTTAATGTCATATGCATGGACCACACAGTTTAACGTCATGTTGCTAGGACATAAACATGTTGTACAGTTTAGAGTCATGTAGCTAGGATGATGGAGACTATACAGTTTAACGTCATGTTGGACGTAAAGGACTTTCACAGTTTAATGTCATTTTGGACGAATTAGGGACTTTTTTCACAGTTTAACGTCATGTTGGATGATGGTAACTATGTACAGTTTAGCATCATGTAGTTAGGATGATAGTGCGAATAGTTTAAGGTCATATGCATGGACCGTACAGTTTAACGTCATGTAGCTAGGATGTATTGGATATTTTCCCACAATTTAACGTCATTTTGGACGAATAAGAGACTTTCATAGTTTAACGTCATGTTGGATGAATTATGGACTTTTTTCATAGTTTAACGTCATGTTGGACGATGGTGCAAATATTTTAAGGTCATATACATGGACCGCATAGTTTAACTTCATGTAGCTAGGATGTTTTGGATGATTTTTTTCACAGTTTAACGTCATGTTGGACGATGGAAACTTTTTCACAGTTTAATGTCATGTTGGACGATGGTGAACCAATGTGAAGATATTGGTTCTGGGGAAAATATTTTGTGTTTATACAAAATACTTCTTCAGAAATCTGGAATTGGTTGGAGTCGTGATAAGTTCTCCATCCATTGAGATTAAAGAATATGCTTCATTGGAGTAGACCTTATGTATTGAATAAGGTCCTTACCATTTTCATTCAATATTGGGTAGAGGGATCCGTTAAAAGAATCATATTAACAGAACTGAAGATCAGCTCTTCATCCGATGAAGACTCTGCCTGACTATCCAACTGAGGTTGTGCCATTTGGTGGGGCGGTGCCCGTTGCTTCGAAGTAGATGGCATGAAATCTGCCAGAGTCAAAGATAGCTTGGGCTTTGACACATACTCATCTTCTTCTGATTCTTCTTCTTTCACTGAATTAAGTTGCCCGTCTAAGGATTTTTATTTTGATGGAGGTTTCACTGCAGCATTTACAGCAGAAGGCACAATTGGTTTCTTCAATTGTGTTTGCAAAATGGCATGAGTTCGATTGATCATTTTTCTGACCATCCAATCATCATATTTTTGCGCACTTTTTCTTTTGACTTCTTGCCACTCGACTCCTTCCTCTAGATATATAGTAGTAACACATGCTACCTAAGATAAAGAACCATTCAATTTGACTTTCCCCGAGTCGACCATTTTTTGCAGGAGGTCCTTAAAGACAAAACACTCCTGAATGGGATTCCCTATCATTTGGTGAAACGGGTTATAATTGGGATGGTATTCATCTCCTTCCTTGTTTGGCCTTTTGAGCCTCGGCAACTGAACCAATTTATTCTCCAAAGCTGAAATGAAATAACCAGGAACTTGTTCATTTTGGAAAGAATAAACATTTCACTTCAACTCATCAAACTGTTTCCATCTTTGATCTCTTTGATCGTCTTGACGAAATTTCCTCTGTTTCTAACGCTCAGAAGGTGGATCCCTTCGGGAAGATGAAGGCTTTGAGGTAGAAGCAGGTACAGGTTCTTGTTTAAGAATCATTGTAGAAGTCTCTGCTCTACCCATTCTCCTTCCTGGAGCTGATGGAATTACACGAGTCTTATCCTTAGTCTTCATAAGAGAATCTTCAAATTTCTTAGCGATCAAAGTAAGGTCTTGAAACCCTCCTATGTATTTCACAGGGATCAACGGCGTGCGTAATTCATCACCCAAATTTTCCACACAGATTGGCAACAGTTCCTCTTGAGGGAGTTCTAGGCTCAGAGAATATGTTAATTTCTTCTAGCGAGCAATGAAATCTGAAACCCATTCATTATCCCTTTTCTTACAGTTTGTAAGATCAAAAACTGTTGTCTTTGGCAATGTGGAACTAAACTGAAGAAGAAATTGTTGATGAAGATCTTCCCATCCGGTAATTGACCGGGATTGCAAGCTTGTGTACCAAACAAAAGCAGACCCTTGTAATGACTGTACAAAGCATCGGAGCTTAACTTCTTCTTGTTGCTGAGGGTTTCCCATCATGGGATCACAAAAAGAAACAAAATGTGTTAAGTATTGCTCTGGATCTCCCGAACCATTAAAGATTGGGAATGTGGTTCTTGCAAAATTTGATGGGGGAGAATATCATCAACCCATTCAGGGTAAGCTCTCTTTTATGGTTGAATTTGAGCATGCTTTCCCTCCATAGCCTCTAATCGAGCTGTCAATGACTCAATAGTAGTTATTAACTTTTGAGAAACATCCGGTTGAGCTTGGACCTGAGCACGTGCACTGAATGGAGCCTGGACATGTATGGTGGCTGGTACTGCCACTGATGGTAGCACCACCGACTGTTGTTGCACAAGACCCATAGGATTAGACTTGTGAGTGTGTACTGGTAGAGGAGGATAGTCTTGATCTATCTCAGTAGCCACAACAAATTCCCTTCGCTGACTGGCTCCAGAAATCTTAGGAGGAAGACTACCTTGATGTAGTTCTGCATTCATCCTCCTTAGTTCGTTCATTTCTTCCTCGTGTTGCGCAAACCTTTGCTCTAATGAGAGCGATTGGCCTTATCCAGAGGAAGGGTGAGAAGTAACCTGATTCTTTCCTTTCTCTATGTTAGATGCCTTTCAAAGAGGGGGAAGTGAGTTACTTGAAGGAATACCCAAATTTTGGGTAAGCCTTTGATTCTGTGTAGGCACACCTTCTTCATGTGTGTCTTTGTGTACACCTTATTGAGCAGAAACCTCCTCATCTGATCCCTCTGAATGAGCCTCATCTGGTGGATCATCAACAATGGCATTGATGACATTAATGGATGCATAATGTATGGCATCCCTTCTATCAGCATTTCTGCGATATTGTCTTCTTCCATGTCTTTGATGATACATGGCCTTCCGTTGATTCAATCCCTCAGGAACTTCTTGGCGAACAGTAACTTGGAGAGAATCTCCTGATAACTTGGCTCTTTGTTCCTCTTGGAGCTTCTTCCCTAATATAGAGAAGACAGACTTTCTCTGAGGGAAGGATTGAGGATTTGAAAAAGTCCCCAGTCCGGTGGATTGGGGTTGTTCCTGCTGTTCCCGCTCAACTCCTCAAATTCTATCTGCTGAATCCGAGGGTTGGGATAAAAGATTCCCCAGTCTGGAAAGATGGGGTGGTTCTTGACATGCTATGTCTGAGAATTTTTTAAAAGCTCTATTGATCTTGTAGATCTTAGTTTGGAAGTTATCAGGATGCATCAATCGACATTCACTTTTATCACCCGATTCAAAAGACCATTGGATGATTTCCTACACTTCCGTCACCTGATGATGTGCTTTCTCCGTAAGAGAGGCCTATTCAATATTCTTGTTTTCTTGACGCAGGAGCAATTCAACAACTTCATCTTTGTACACTTGATTTTGAGAAGAACTAGTTGAGGCTTATTTTTGGGCAAGCCTTTGATTACAAACAAAGCTGATTGACTGTGGCTGGCCATGGGCAATAACATTGCATGAGACCATTTTCAGCGGGCTTTGTTGATTGGAGAGCACAGTGAAATGCAGTTCCCCATGAATACCCCATCCTCTGATATGAATACCAGATGGGGAATTGGCAATTAACTGGTGCAATCTTCTTAGTGCGCCAAGTCATGAATGCCAAAGTGTTCTCTACTACTTTTCAGCATTCGAATATCGAGAGACTGATAGAAATGCCAAGTCAATTTGGCATTGTAACCCTTCTATTATCTTAATATTATTTTCATATTCATCATAAGATAATACTTTATTTTTCAATTGAAAAAGAGTCTTCCATATGTTGAGACGAATATCATGAATTCCATCTTCCGTCAACATCTCTGGAATGTCATATGGAGAGTCAGCCAACGGCCAGAACATAACTGGTACTTCACCTTTCACCAGTTGATTCCTCATATTCAGCATTTCCTATTTATCATTCAATGAATATTCTTCTACCTGTTTGGACCAGAGCTGGTTCTTCCTTGTTGGTTCATCGGATTCAATGAGATTGGTAGAGAATCCATTGATCAAACTAGAAGATGAATGACCCAGGGGTGGTTCGAAGAATGACCTACACCTCGTACTATCTTCTGATTGAGAAAGTATTTCACTTACTAATGGAAAAGCATCAGACATTACTGGCTTCACATTTGCAAGTTCCTCAAGATAAGAGGGCTTTCTCATCACTGCATTGTCCTTTGAAGAATTTTCCAGACAATGTGAATTACTACTGCAGAGAGAACTTTCGTAGCTAAATTCATCATCATGGGGAGGACCAACATGATGGGTTACAGCAAAAGGTGAAACCTCTTGCTCCTTGGTCTTCTGGCCATATAGAGGGTTCTTGTGGCTCTCATATGAAGATGAAACTTCAAGATCGATCAAACTGCCATGAAGAAAGCCTTCATGAGGAAGTGTCTGATGAAGACCTTCGGAATTAACGCTCCCAATATTGGGAACTGAGAGAGTAGAATATTGAACTCTATCAGATAATTGTTTGAGGGCTTCAAGAACTCCATCATTGAGTAAGTCCTGGTCACAGATGGGCCCTTGATTTCTTGATTGTGTTGGGTGGGTCTTCTTCTTAGATTCCTTCTTACTCACTTTGGTAGGTGTATGTGCCTGCACAGGAGGAATGATCAGGTTAGGCTGATTACCTCTGCTCAAACCAGGTGTATGTGCCTGACTTGGTTGTTTGTATGATATGGGGGAGTACACCCCACAACCCTCTTGGACTGGAACAGAGGTGTGTGTTTGTTCCGGAGAGATATATTGATGTGTCACTCCACTGGTAGGGATATATTTATGTGTCTTTCCCTTAGATGATGCTGAAGATGTTATAATATCCTGATAGGCATCCAGGATATGAGCAGGGATTTGCTTTTGCTCTTTCACCATTGACAGAATGTGCTTGGTGACTTCAGCTACTGGAATGTGGATATACGTCCATTCCGTGATTGGAGTAGGTGTATGTTCCTTCTCCTGTCCTCCTTTTCCTATCCGTGAATCCTAACAGTACTCAAGTGTGGGGGCAGAGAGTTGAGTTTCCCTCCTACTTGTCGTTGGAGATTTCTGACTGACTTCTCCGAGTGCTACCAAGAGAGACTGTTGGTAGACTTGATCAATACTATCAGGTGTATGTGCCCGCTGATTTCACTCCTCCGAACATGGTTGACGAGCTTCCTTCAACACTGACAGACGAGGCTGCTGGCAGGATTGATAAGTGTAAGTAGGTGTATGTGTCTATTTACCAGTTGTCAACATGTTGGTTTGGCGGGCTTCATCATATGTAGCCAGATGAGACTGCTGACTAGAAGATGATTTATAAACAGGTGTATGTTCCTATCTATAGTACTCCACCGGAATTTCCTGGCGGGATTGGCGTGGTTCTACCAGACGAGTCTGCTGGACAGCGTAATTAAAAAGGACAGGTGTATGTGCCCACTCATTTATTTTCACCAAGTTAGGTTGGTGGACTCCTCCGGAAATGGCAGAGATGAGAACCTGCTCAGTGTAAACCGGATTTCTCCTCTGGCGATTCATCTTGCATGATCGGGTTCGAGGAACCTGAGTTAAACGCCTGGAGATGATGCCCTCATCATGTTGAGGGCGCACTACCGCACGAGTCTGGCGGCGATTGTTGATGGGATCCCTCGGGAAGGACTTCTATCTCCTTGAATTAAGGCCCTGAGGGTCCTTCTCATTCACCACCCCAGAATATGGGAGTGAATGGTGATTGCGTTCTACGGATAACGACCTAAAACGGTTGAAAACGATGGTTGGAACCACCTACTTCTTGATCGCTGGCCGTCACTGTCCGGACGACTAGGTTGAATTATTGACTTGGAGGGATTTTCTAGCGGCCTCCAGAGTCTAAATAGTACCATTTTGATGGTAATCCTTAACCAGCTCATTTGATACCCAGCGTTGAAGACGCTGAGTAGGTGATGTCGTCCTCAGAGCGGACGACGATCTAATAGGAGTAGCAGCAGTGGCATTCACAGTAGAGGTTTTCACAAAAGAGGTAAACTTGAGAGTATCCATTTCTGAAATACAGAAGATCTTGGGAAAGAGTGCCTATTTGATATAACAGACATAATCAAGATAAATCTAGCCACTACATCTTTTGGATGAGAACATATGTTAATGATTGCTTTTTTGGCCCTCTCCATGAGTTTTAAGTATGGGCCACACAAAATAGGCAAAAACATCATTTTAACTTGGTTAAGGATTCACGTCGGGTTCACCATTTTTGTTTCCTCTATGGAATTGGGGATTACCTCATGGATTTAAGGTTCAAACATTCCAATTGGTTCCTAACGGGTTTGTTCGTAGAACCGGAAACATCCAATGATTCCATATCCATTTGGACCTTCTTTCCAAAGGTAGGTGCTAATTAGTTGTGGACTAATAAGGATTAAGAATTTGCATTGGTCGAGGGGATGGAAGGTCAGACTCATCACACCTTTTTTAGGGGAATTATTGTCTACTCCAGGACTCTCTTTTTAGATTTAAGTTATGTTTGTGAATCCTTATTAAAGTACCAAGTATAAGAATGAGCTTTCCCTTAGAATTTTCAATCAATGATTGATGTGTTGGAATTTAGAGAATCTTTTTATATGTATTAGAGGTTCTTCGTCGATAGATAATAATCTTTATTTGATAGATATTCTTATTCAATGGTATCCTTCAATACATTATATAGAAGTCTCTTGGTCATGATGATGGCCATACTGGTTTTAAGCCACTCAGTGGGGCACTTAAAGTTTATTTTCATTCAACATGACATGGATTATTTCATATTTGGGATCGTACTCGCAGATGGGCTACCTATGTATCCTTATTTATAGAAGGAATAAGAACCCACGTAGTTCAAGTAAAGAGGTATGAGGTTTATGCATGATTGATGGCCCAATGAAAGATGTCATAATTACTTTTACACTCTAAGCTCACGTGAGTCATTCTCGGTGTGAGAGAGAAGAGGTATTGGTAAAAACAGACAATTGTGCCAGGAAAGATGCAATCATGAGAAATAAAGTGGGGCTTATGTATGTGTTACTTCCCAGATAGTTGAAAATTAGGATTTACTTCAAGGAAGAAACCCGGGAACAAGGTCCATAAAGGTATATGTACTTTATGGAGATTTGAATCCTATGACTTGGGGATTACTCTTGAGGAAGATGCACAAATTAAGAGGGGACTTATGATTGGTTTTTATTCATTAGAAGGAGGCCTAGATCAAAAATTAAATAAAACTGGTTAAGAGAATTATGATAACTGGGGCTTATTCCTGAAAAGGAGGCCCAGGTTAAAAGGGACCTGGGGATTATTCCTAAGGAGAAGGCCCAGGTTAAAGGGGAATTATCACTGGGGATTACTCTTAAGGAGGAGGCCCAGGTTAGAATTTTTTCTGAAATGGGGCTTACTCCTAAGAAGGATTCCCAAATTTAGGGGACAGGGGCTTACTCCTAAGGAGGAGGCCCAGGTTAAAAAGGGACTTGAACTAGGACTTAATTTTGAAAAGGAAGCCTAGGTTAAAGAGGAATTATCCCTGGGGATTACTCCTAAGGAGGAGGCCCAGGTTAGAATTTTTTGGGGACTTGGGGATTACTCATGAAAAAGAGGCCCAAGTTGAAGGAAATTATGAGTAGGGATGTTTCTTGAAAAGGAATCCCAAGTTAATGGAAATTATTAATTTGGGAACTTGGGGATTACTCCTAAGGAGGATACCCATATTAGAGAAATTATGACTGGGGCTTACTCTTGAAAAATAGGCCCAGGTTAAGAAGACTTGAGACTTGGGGCTTACTCCTAAGGAGGATTCCCAAATTAAGGGGACTGGGACTTACTCCTGAGGAGGAGGCCAAGACATGGGAATTTTGAAGACTGGGGATTACTCCTAAAAAGGAGGCATAGGTTAAGGGAACTTGGATTGGGGATTACTCCAGAGAAGGAGGCCCAAATTATAGATCCTCTCATCTTTGAAGGATGAGGTTGAATGAATTAAATCTCTTACCTTGGTGACAAAAATATATGTATATCACAAGGCATTGAGATATGTTCCACGGAATTCCTTTCAGATAAGGAATTCAATCAAGAAAACATGCCATAAATGGCTTTGAAGAGTGTCTTAAAGATTGGATCATGAATAGGAGAGGTGGAATGGTACAAGAGAGATGAAAGGGGCAGAAAGGGAACCCAAAAATATAAGGGTGTGAAAGTCCTGAGGTGTCATGCAAGTACTGCATGGGTGTGCAAGTCTTGGTCGCGCAAGTATACTTGCACGACACCTTTACACTTGGGCGACGGTTAACCAGTGGGGTAGTACTTGGGTGATCATTGACCAAAGCCTTTAGAATCATATCATGGTACTTCCAGAAGAGTGGAGTGAAAGTGTTGGTCGCGCAAGTATACTTTCGTGACACCTGTATACTTGGGATATGGTTAACCAGTAGGGTAATACTTGGGTGATCCTTGACCAAAGCCTTTAGAATCATCTCAAGGTACCTCCAGTAGAGTGGCGCGCAAGTTTCAATGAGTGGGTAAGGAGGCGCACAAGTGTATCCATTTCCCTTAAGGGTAAAACACTTAGGCGTGCAAGTGTTAGTGAATTCTAACACTTAAACCATATTCCTCTTGTTTAGACCTTCCATTCTAGGTAAAGAATTACCTTAGAAGTGTTTGGAAGACTTGAAGAAGAGACTTGGGCGTTCAGAGCTCTGTATCTGAATTCTGGAAAAAAATCTGTCCTGAATGGGGGGGCCCATCGGGGGTATTTATAGGCTACTAAAGACCCTGGGCGAAAAACACTTAGGGCGCGCAGGTGACGTGCACGACCAAAGTGCGGAGCGCAAGTGTACTTGCGCAACCATGGTAGAACTTGCGCAACCTCTGTGCAATGTTCTTCTCATTCCTTCCTTTGTCAATTTTTTATATATGTTCAAAGGATGAATCACTTTGAACTAAGATATTCCCCTTTTCCAATCTTTAGACTCTGTGATGAAAGGAGCGTCAACACTTGTGTTTCATATTCTGTACCTACACATTATTCACTTTCAAATATATATAACAACAAGTATTCTCAAGTTTATGTAATCTAAATATTAAAAAATATACCATAGAATCATAGATCAATACATTTAATTAAATAAACTACTTTTCATAGAAATAAGCCTGTATATATATGATAGGTGATCATACATACTAATTTATGATGTTTGCATGAACCTAAATCCCCTAAACTGTAATAGTATAATATACTCATGATTATCATGAAACCAAAAATCCATAACTGTAACAGTAGTCCCATTACTGGTAACTTCAAGGTCTATCACATAAGTGATGGCTATACACTTACGTGACTCCCCTTCCTAAGTTACACACAACCTATCACCTTTCTAATTCTCCCCAAACAGATTCAAGAATAATGAATAGAAAACTTCCTTTAATATTATTTTGTAATTCCATGACCTGAATCACTTGGTCTTAGCTAGTAAGCTGAAAGACCTCATTTCTACCTCCACATACACTAGAGGTTTTTGATTAGCAATGAGGGTCCGAATAGTTCAGGTGGAGATGATACCCACAATATCAAAATATTTACATTATAATCATATTAAGAAAATAATAATAACCCAAAATGGCATCGTGTAAAAGGATAATAACAATACTATAACCAATGACATGTTAGGTATCATAGATTTACACAATGTAATAAACTAAAGACCCCCATTGTTAAAGGTTAAACTAGAGTATAAGAAAATAAATAGGAAATAAAAAAGACACTATGACCACATTGTGAAATCTATCCTAGTACCACCTCAAAACATCAAGCTCTATCTTCACATCTCACTGTCTCTAGGAACTTTCCCTTTACCAAATCCCTGATTATAATGTATGTATGTGCATTAATATGTATATGGATGGTGTGGGTATAATCCAATAGGTCATCATTAATAAATAATTAACATAAATGAAGAATCATGATTTTTTATGAAATAATAATAAATAAAATATCATTGAATAAATAATTAATAACATTCCAAGAGATCATGCACTAACCAAGCTGCCATGAGTCTGTACTCCACCAGCATTAGCTCTATGCTGGAAAGGAAGTCATAATTGAAGTCATGTTATTGGTTCAGCCACAGGACCACCATATATCATAGAGAAACCACATGACCAACTGGACTTCATGTGGGTCACAAGGACATTGAATTCTTCCATTACATATGGTCAGGCCTTAAGACCATCATACGCCTACCCTGTGGCTAGTTCCATCATCACCAAGATCACATAATGCACATTCTCCCCCTTTATGGGATAACAAAGCCAAAATGATTCACATGATCCATAGGACATACATGCACATATAATAAGGAATATAACATATAGGCAAAAACATAGTATATCACACATCGGTCTTGGAATCCATACACACACGCTTGTGATAATTATCAAGCATGAGTCTCATGGGTTACACATGCACACACATGAATCAAAAAACCAAGCATGGGTTTCCTGGTAACACACACACACACACATATTTAGTCATTATCAAGGGAAAAACCTTTTTCAAGGGCTCTATATAGTAAGTAACTTCGTACCTAAATTGTGTTGACACTAATGGATTAGATTTTTCAATTTCCAATACACAAATCACGGTGTGAACCATCTAAATCGAAACCACACGCCAAGGATCCCTAGAATCGATTACAATTTTTGAAAAAAAATGTTTTAGAATAAGATTAAAGAAGGATATGGAAAAATAGGTTTAAAATCAATTCAATGTGCCCAATGAAATTCCCAATCAATTGAAGATTTAGATCTGATCAAAGGGAAGATTGTTGGTCTTCTAGATATGATATTGATCTCATGTAAGTTGGAAGATCAATCTATACTTTGATCACTAAAGAGAGAAGAATTTTAACATCCCAAGACATGAACCTAGATTCATTAGGACATTCATTCCTAATGATATGGGGAAGAATAAAGATTATCAAAGAATATATTTAGTTAAAACCTTGTCAAAAACTCAGTTGATTTAATCAAATGGTGTTTACCTCTTAAAACACAAAAATTCCATGAAGCTCAGTAGATGATTCATACATTTCAGGAAATTAAGACAACCATTTCCATAACATGGTGATGCCCACCATGGTTGTGGTAGCTTTGATCACACCTTGCCTCAAAGATCCACCACAAGGACCCACCATGGCATAGGAGTAATTCCTTATCATTTTTACCCTACCATGCCTTCCACCATGTAATGGTGAGTCCATTCTAATCATGGTCTATAATAATACTCCCAATTCCACATTATTGAGACTGTGCCCTACTATTTGGTGTGTTTTACTCCCCATTTAATGTATACATATTATATTCACAACATATCTTCCACCACAACAAGTTCCTACCTTTAGTGTACCTAAAAGTGCCCAAATTACACCCAAATTCATCAAGAACAGTCTAAAACATCCCAAACCGAAATTAAACCATCAAAAGGTTTAAAATTACCCAAAATTGAAATCGTGATTATTACAATTTTTATGGAAATTCTAAAAATTGAGTTTTAATTAACATGAAGCATATACAATTACCCAATCATCTTGCATTATGGCACAACTAATTCCTAACAAATAAGAATTGAGGTAAAAAAAATTCATCATTTTTTAGTAGTATGTATAATACTATAGAATTCACTAATATTCTTTTCAATTCCAAAAATAAATCATCACATTATTTTTTTTATTAATTTAACTCATTTTCGTGTTAACTTAGTTATTAGGATGGATAACAAAGCAAAGTTCCCAACAAACACGTGTAGTAACCCCCTAATCTAAGAAAAAATGAATCTTAATGAAATTTTTGGGTCTTGGACACTCTTACACCAATTTATTTTTAGAATAATCAACATTTATTCCATATTTAAAAACAATATTTCCAATAAAATTATTCTATCATATCCAAAATTTACATTTTTAAATGTTTTATATATCTTATTTTTATTTTAAGGTCTATAAAACAATCTGTAGATGTTTCTTATTTTCCACATATATCTTATAATAAACCAAAATTTCATCAATGAAAACCATAATAAATTTATCCAAATACTTATGGAATACTATATTCAAAATGTCCATAAATGCAGTGGGTACACTTGTTATCCTGAATGACATAACCTCAAACATATAATGACCATACCTAATATAAAATTTTGTCTTCAAAATATATTCCTCCTTCACCTTCAGATGATCCTAACTATAAATGATATCATCCTTCTAAAAATACTAATATCCCTAGAGGTGATCAAAAAAATATTTATTATGAGTCAATTGATATTAGTTCTTGGAAGTGATGTTATTGAGTTCTCTATAATCAATATAAGAACTAATTAAACCATACTTGTTTTTTAAAAATAAAATATGATCATGCTAAGGATAATTTATCAGGTGGATAAAAATCTTATTGAGAAACCCTTGTAACTTCTGTTTCAATTATAATAACTCAACTGAATCTATTCTATAAGGGGTTTTTAAATTATATTAGTATCAGGGACTAAGTACATAGGGAACTCAATATATTGATCACAAATAACACTAAAATATCATTATAAAATACACCTATATATTCATTCACTATTAGAACATCACTAATTTGAATAGTTTATTTATTTTCAATAATATATGCAGTAAAACATTCAATCTCATATTTAATTAGTTTCATAATTTCTTGGATATGTTATTAAGGGTAGGAAATCATTCTTATATATGAAATGAAACTCACACTGAAAATTTAATATGAATTATTTAGTTCTATAATCTTACTTAATATGATAAAATAAAATCCAATCCATATACAGAATAATATCAAACTCTAAAATGGGAAATAAAATGATGTTTTTAGGGAAAACCATTATAGATATAAACACATTAAGGTTCCTATAATTTCTCGATGCATTAATACTACCCCCATGAGTTCTTACCATAATTTATAACTTAATTTATTGATATGTTATTTCTATTTTACTTGAAGATTTCCCAGTACTAAAATAATGTATGGGTCATGAATAAAATAAGACATTGGAATAATCCAAATAAACAAGTAATGTGCTTGAAACCACATATTTTTATTATCTAACATCTATTGTAGTGGTAGAAAAATAATTATCCATAATTTAATAATTTTGTTTTTGATTATTCCTACCTTGAGTAACTAACATTGGACATGAATTATTGTAATGACCCAACTCCTTCTAACTAAAACATATCATTGTTGACTGACTATATGTTTTTCCATTACTTTTTTGATTAGAAATTTTTTACTTATATTCACAATAAAAATGATCAAGATTACTACATCTATAACACTTTTCTTAATACTACTTTTACAAAATTTGTAGTTCTTGACACTAGATTTATTAGTATACTTCTTCTACATTACTTTTCTCCTTGGATGATTCTTACTCTTATTTTCATAAAGGATATAAGTGTCAAAAAAAACCATCTAAACTTTCTCAGAAAAATGAATGACTTACTCATAAATTTTAAATTCACAAGAGGCCATTACACTTTATAAAAATGGTTTTTATAACTAGGAAAATTTTATCAATTTCACAGTTATGGTATAAATCAAAACATAGTTCACACCAAAAATCATTGTTAAAGTTTTCCACATAAATGACCACTAAGTATCCTTCCATTTTCTTTAACTCAATAAATTGTATTTTTATTTTATGATGAATAATTTTTTTAAAAATAATTCTCAAAATAACGATATTTAAATTTCATCCAATCCATAGCATCAATCTCATCCTTCTCCATACATTTCTTTTTCAAAAACCAAAATTGATCAATTCAACCTTCAAAACATTATATAGAAAATATTACATTTTTATGTTTCAAAAATCCCAAAAATCAAAATATCTTATATGATTAATTTATCCAACTTTCATATTTCATCGGGTAGAAAGATCCATCGAAATTTGGAGGGTTTTTCATGAAATTCTAAACAATAGACATGTTCCTCTATGGAGAATTCAATCACTCTCTTTCATTTGTGCTGCCATTAATATCCTAAAAAAATTATCTAACACTAACACAAACTTCTCTATTTTAATAATTCTAGGTTGTTGATTCAGAAGGTTATTATCCCCTTGACGCATTATTACTTCAGTTACACTTTTTCCTCTACGAAAAACCATACTGAATAGGAATGGATTAGATGAGGCAATATGAATATATTTAAAATCTATCTCATGATAATAAAAACATAAATTGGAGTCATTAAGTGTCTTTCAACATTCTTCTAACCTCTAAAGGTATCTAAACCTTTCCTCTCATACCAATCCAATACCAAATAACATATTCATCACATAATTTCATGATTTATAAAAAGGGTTTAACATTATATCATTTTTGGGATCGATTTTCTTTAAAACATAAGATAATTACAAAAAAATTACATAATAAAGAGGGCACTTTTACACAGAGCACATTTTTTCAAAAAAAATTTGGATTTAATACTATACCTCTATTTCATTCAAGACACTTTTGCTTTATTTAAGAAGAGACATCATGGTGAAAATATTGAACATTATAAAATTAATAATCATCCTTATATCCTATAAAAAACATTTAAAAATGTGGGATAAGGAAAACAAATATCAGAAAGGGGTATAAAATTAAATGAATTCCATTTGTCCTGTGAAAAACTTAAAACCCCATGATTACATATACCTTTTTTTCAATAAAACATGAGACTATAAATAAAACTTTACCATGTATTAAAATAAACTATTTTGTAAATAAAACATTTGAGAACTAATTAATAATCATTGGAAATCCATGAATTCATCTTGAGGTATGTGGGAACTCATGAAATCATTTAAAAACCATTCACCTTTAAAAATTGACAAACCTTCCTGGCCTCATAAAATCAATTTTGTTTATAAAAATCCTTTTTGAAAGCATAATATAGGTATATTGGAGCATCATATTTATAACCCATGTTCACCCATTTTTAACCCATATAAATATTATTTAATCCCTATTAATTCCATAGAAGTAACCCACCCAGTTATCTCGCTCATTTTTTCCTTCAGGGAATATTCATTACTCAATGCATTGGAGAGCTATATCAGGCTCACCCATTATCGCAAGCTATATCGGGATCACCCATCATCATATATAATTATAAAGTAACATATCATGAAAAAAAATTAATCTTTCAATTTTTCATAACAAAACCTCAGTTTAATTCATAATAAAAACACTTTCCATTTTCACACAATCATAAGTAGAAATATATATTTTCTTGGAAAACTATTAAAAATGAAAATTTTCCAGAAGGGTGGGAATATGATCTACTTTAAAAAAAATCTAGTTAAATTTTATAAGAAGTTTGATAATGAATAATGGGTATTATTAAAGGAACATTTTCTTAATCCATAGATGCTAAAAACATTCTTTTTACACTTTTTAAAATAATTGAAAAGAATCCATATGGGAAATGATGAAAATATTCTTTTTAAACCTTTGTAAAGAAAGAAAAATTTAAATTTAAATTTACATCACAAACCATTTAAGAATAAAAAAAAGTTTCTTAAAACATTTGAAATAACATGGACATAGAATATAAATAGTTTAAAATTTTTAAAATAGTAGTTTAATGGAAAATACTGAACCTTGAGTCCTGACTCCTTTCATTTGCATGTCCAACCTCTAAAGTAATGCAGTTATATTAGTTTTAAACTTTAATAAGAATTATTTTAATAACCATTACTTATCATTATTCCCTTTATTTCCTTTTTACCGTGTTTTATTTAGTTTCTAAAATGGTTAAGTTCATATTAGACGTTTTGCGGATGATCGTTTTATAACCTCAAAATTACATCAGTGCATTGATCATGGTCAAAGGGGACTGTAACACCCCATGCTTCCACGATACGTTTCCCTTAGAATAATGCAATAGCGTGTGTTGTATGCAACCTCGAGTTCTAACACACCACAACTAATTAAACTAGCCGTTATGAATAGTAATACCCACTTTTTGAAATTTTATAAATTTTATATATCAAAAT
The DNA here is from genome assembly GCA_963277665.1 of Viscum album. Lineage (NCBI taxonomy): Eukaryota > Viridiplantae > Streptophyta > Magnoliopsida > Santalales > Viscaceae > Viscum > Viscum album. The sequence continues at coordinate 1,210,932,781 of OY728127.1, forward strand.
GGACTTCATTTTTGGATTTGGAATATCGAAATTAGCCTTGGGTGAATTTTTTGTATTTTTCTGAAAAATTTCATTTTTTTATGAATAGTGAAACCACTAAGTGGTAGTTAAAAAACTGAATTTTTCATAAAACTTAATTTTACCACTTCTGTGAGTTGAATTTCCAAAATCTGAGAGACATGGTTGATATTAGTAAGTAAAATGTGGTTCAATGAGATAAAAATATTTTTTGGTGAATAGTAACTTTTTACTTTTATTTACCACAGTTAAAAGTAAATAGTGTAATTAAAGGTAAGAATGATATTATTTTTACCCTGAAACATGTCCTAATTCTATTGGATAAGCATAATTCGACCAAAAACAACCTTAGGAATAAAATATGAACCTTTTTGGTCCACATGGATTATATTAGGACATTTATTATTATTTAATTCAAAGAAGAGTTAAAAGAGTTAAAATCAATGATTAATAACTAAAACATATTTAATATAGGGTTACACATAAGATAAATTATTTTATAAATATTCATTATAAATCTAAAAAGATTTCCTACATGATGATATTTTATTTGTAATTTTTAGACATTAAATAATTTAATTTATTTATGACACAATGGTGATGCAGTAATTACCATAATAGTGAAAAATTAAGATAATTGATATTATAAATACCCAAATAAATATAATTTAGACTTTTTATAAATTCCACTAATTTTATAGGTTAATATGACATGTCAGGATTGATTTAATTAACTTATTTTTAAGTGATAATTCTGTTATGAATTTCAAAAAAATCAATTTTCTAAATAGTGTCAAAATTGACAAAAAATAGTTTTTAAAACAAATATTATATTATTAATTGATATTCTATTCCTAAAAATATAATGTTCGGCCAAATGGCTTAAATATTATTATATATGACATTAATGAACCACTTGAGGTTTGCTTGGATGTTTATAGTAAGTTTATTAACCATATAATATAAAAATACAAAGAGACATGGTAAAAGTGAAACTAATTAACTGAGAGTTAATACTTAAAGATAAGGTTAATGTAGTGACCCAAAACTTTCTAAATACTATTGGTTGAGTTGTTTTTGACCCATCCCCACTCTAGCCTCGAAATAAATCACTTTGGAGCTATTAGAAACCGAATATGAATTTCTTATAAAATAATATTTCTAGCTTTTCCTACGGTGCCCGTCACCCCTCTTATAAAAGGGCACTCCCCCTTATCTCAATCTCACACCTTTAAAGCCTTTTGGATCGCCCAACCTCTTCCCAATTATCCTATAAACTTCTATCCCTTCATCCTATAATCCCTCCTTCAGTCATAAATCAATCTTAAGGGGTCTTTTTGATCAAATCAAAAGGAAGAACCCGAAGAAGAGGTAACGTTTTCACCACCCTCTTTCAAGTTCCTTTCTTCTTCCACTTCCTCTTTGTTTATTATTTCCATTATAAAATAATAACTCCAGTATCTTCTATATACTATGATTTTATTATAAATATGGAACAACCATATTCAGTATTCTACCCATCATTTTAATGACATGTCACCATACGTGCGTACGTACGTCTTACCGTCTCCACGTCGTGGTGTAATTGTTATTCAATACATTATTATTTGTATGGGTATAATAATTAGTATAAATGATGTAAATAATTAATATGACATTATAATGATTCTGTATATATGATATACCATTAAATTTTATTTTAATATCAAAATAATGATATTTCCACTCGTGCGTACATACGGAATACCATCTCCACGAACAAGATAAGATTCATTCCCCATCGTATCCATTCAAGACTAATTTTAATTTGATGGTTAAAAATAATGTTTATAGACTTAATATCATTCTTAATATGAATAATATACAACCTATCCATTACAAACATGTCTTACGTAACCAAACATATAAGGAGAACGAATCGGTTATAACCCGAAACGACGACAACACTAAGATATTATTAATAATGCAATGTTAAAAGATCATATATGATATCATATTGATGTATATGATTATTGTATAATTTAATAACAATTTTTTAACTATTATACTGTAGGTTAACATACCATAGACTAAGTAAAATTACAAGGTAAGAGTTTACTTCACAATCTCTTCCTTATCCGAGGTTGTTTATACGTATTTATCTACTGGGACCTCGTTATCATCCACATCCATGTTTCTTAAAAATGTCTTTCAAAACATTTTTACTATTAAATAGACAATGGGTTAAAGTCATTTATACCTTCATACGTTTTGGAAAAGAATCATTCCATCATTTTCCAAACAAGGTACTTTTTGACCTTTTCGACAAATTTAAGGTAAGAATGTTTTTTTTAACTTATACGGCGGGTGCAGATATTTTCCGCCATTATAACTTCGTCTAAGCTTCCCTTACAAGATTATAAAAATATTTTCAAAGTAAATGTATTATTTTATAATTATGTGACTTTTAAATGATTTCAAAAAGAGAGATATTTCTCTCAAATAGTTTTTATTTCATCTATGTCAACATCCTTTGATGGATTTTAAGCTTATTTGAAGTCGATTCATTATGATACAAAACTTCCATATTGTATTTAAGGTTTTGTGGTATGCTTGACTGTGGATGTGTTATTTTTATACCATTCATGGTTTATTACTAAAGTATTGGCATTTCGTATGCTAGTTTTAATATGAATGTTTATGTTATGTTTAAACCTGTTCATATGAGGAATGCATTGGACTTAATAAGTGACGGGTGGAGCCCGCTATAGCTTCTCGATGCATCGGTAGGTCTCATGAGACAAACTAGTGTCTTGGCACAAGGCCTTGACAAAATATTATTTGTAGTCTCGGCACAAGGCCTTGACTATGTGGTTATGATAGTCTGGCATTATGCATTCCCTTATTATCGAAGTGGTTATTGAAATTGCATGTGATTATTCGACTAGTAGAATATCCATGTGAGTAAGTAAATGGAATTATTTGATTTTATCATTTCCATATTATGCTGAAGATCAAGTTTAATAAGGCTTTTGTTTTAGTTATACATTGCCTTAAATGCTTATGTTTACTTATGAAAGTTTCTGCTATACTATTATCCTTACTGAGCATTTGAGCTCACCCCATTCAATGTTTTATTTTTCCCAGGATTTGAAGAAGTGTATTATGACTGACTTGCAGGAATAGTCAATGGGGATGTGAAGACAAGTTTTTGTTGTAGTTTTATTCAATTTATGATGTAATGTAAGACATATGAATATATCTAGTGTTTCCAAGGCTACTAAACCAATCGGTCTTTCGAGATTTTATCCTTTGTGATCATGCCAATTATGTAATAATGCATCAACTCTGGGTAACTAGGGTCGGGGAATTACAGTTGGTATCAGAGGAGGTTTAGTACAAACCTTGGAAGCTAGATTTAGATAAACTCTGATTAGAGCACACAGCCTTAAGATAGTCTTTGAGGATTAGTATAGAAGAACTTCCTAGAATTTTGGTTAAGTAGAGATTTTGTGTATTTTCTGAGCAATACATCCCTGTATGGATACGAGCAGGTAGAGGAAGCTCTGGAACAGATGTACCTAGGAGTTAAAACTCCGAAAAGGAGTTTCAGGCTTGACCCGGGTTATCCTGGTACACGACAACAGGTCTTGCTTCACTCTTGGTTACGACACTCCTAGGGGATATCCTTAGGATAATTCTCATTTTCATTACAACCCATTATGAAGGGTTATGAGTATATACTTCCCCAAAGAAAACATTTTTTTATGATTATAGATTATATCCATATACTGTACAATTTATGTTAAGTGTTTTATGATTATGGAATTATGTATTTCAATTCATAAACTTTATGCCATTGTTTAGAAATGGAACCTAGTGAAAGAAATGGAAACTATATCAATGCATGGACACCATGTAAGGATTTCCCTCCTCCCTAAGATAATTATAGTGGAGCTGGTGATACAACTGGTGTTGATCAGCTTCTCACTATATTGGGATAACTCACTTAGGTTATGAATAATAACCTTACTCATATGGAGCACCCTGATCCACAGCGTGGAGGATCAATGTTAGATCACTTCATGAGGCAACAACCACCAATGTTTCATGGGGGTACAAATACACTAGTAGATGAGCAATGGATCAATTCTTTAGAGAAAATATTCCATGCCTTGGGGTGTAGAAAAAGAGAAAATGTTGTCATGGTAGTTTACCGCCTCACTGGAGATGTTGATCAATGGTGGTCCTTGATTCAAAATACAAAGGAAGATGTAGAAGTATCAAGTATGGAATGGAGGGAGTTTAAAGAGATTTTATTATAAAAATACTTTCCTCATTACCATCGAGCAGATATGCAGAGGCAGTTTCTCAATCTGAGGAAAAAGGAGGATGAGAATGTTGCGAAGTATGAGGCTAACTTTACAAGGTTATAAAGGCATGCAGCTGATTATATACGTAACCCAAGAAGTAATATTGATCATTTCATTGATGGGTTAAAACTATTTCTCCGTCGAGCTTTAGTATCACAATCCTTCTCTTCATAAGAAGACATTGTCTCATGTTCTATCAAGACGGAAAAGGAATTCTCTATGTATTATGAATTTAAAGAAAAGCATGAGAAGAAGAGATCTGTTGATCACTCTGGAAACAAAAATAAGGGGAATAAGGGAAAATTTGAATATCCATCCTGCAGTAAATGTGGGAAGAAACACCCTGGTACTTTCTTGAAGGGAATGGGAGTCTGTTACAAGTGTGGTGAAAAAGGCCACCAAGCTCGTGATTGCAAGGGGAAGAAAGAAGCTACTGATGTTCAGTGCTACAAAGGCAAGGAGATGGGACATTATGAAAATGAATGTCCTAAGATTCAGGGTAACTTACCTCAGAAGAGGACAAGGGATCAAGGCCAAGATTATGCTATCACTACTGCTGAGGTAGAAGCTCCGAAAGACATGGTGGCAGGTAATTTAATGGTTTCCTCAAGTTTATCAAATGCATTATTTGATTCTGGATCATTGAAATGTTTCATATATTCCCAGTTTTCTAAGAAAATTAGATATTTTCAATTTGATTTAATAAGAGAGTTGTCTGTCAAATCCCCTAAGGGAAGTATCATTGCTACAAAGTTCTGTGGATCCGTTCCCCTTAGGGCACATAAATGTTCTTTATCTACTGATCTCATCGTCATACCCATGACTGAATTTGATATATTCCTCGGTATAGATTTCCTTTCAGACCATGATGTGAAGATTTATTGTAAGAAGAAGGAGGTTACGATTCTTGATGGTGATGATAAGGAACACCTTATCTTTAGATCAGAATCTTCGCCACCTAATTCTTATCTAGATCCACCCCCAGTAGCTCAACTAAATTCAATTATTGGGGAGGAAGAGAATAAAATTATTGTGGGTGAGGAAAAGAATGTTCGAATAGAGGATTTACCTATTATCCAAGAATATTTTGATGTTTTTCCAGAATATTTACCTGGACATCCTCCAGAACGAGAAGTTGAGTTTTCCCTTAATTTAATTCTTGGATTAAGGCTCATATCGAAGACCCCTTATAGAATGGACACTGTGGAATTAGTTGAACTAAATAAACAAATAAAATAATTGAGTAATAAGGATTTATTCGCCCTAGTGTTTCTCCATGGGGAGCCCCTGTTCTTTTTGTTAAAAAGAAAGATGGATCTATGAGGTTATGTATCGACAACAGGGAGATCAATGCTATAACAATAAAGAACAAGTATCCCCTACATCGCATTGATGATTTATTTGACCAACTGCATGGAGCTAAATACTTTTCAAAGATTGACCTTCGATCTAGATATCATCAGTTGTGTGTAAGGAAGGAAGATGTTCCAAAGACAACGTTTCGAACAAGGTACGGGCATTACGAATTTACAGTAATGCCTTTTGAATTAACTAATGCACCCTTTGTATTCATGGATCTAATGAATAGAGTTTTCAAGTAATATATTGATGATTTTTTGGTCGTATTTATCGATGATATCTTGGTATACTCCAAAAGCTACGAAGATCATGAAAATCACTTGTGCATTATCTTGAAGACTCTTAGAAGACATGAATTATATGGGAAGTTTAGCAAGTGTGAATTGTGGATTCTTGATATTTCTTTTCTTGACCATATTGTCTCAAAGGATGGAATCTCTGTAGATCCTTCTTAGGCAAGGGCAATCCACGAATGGCCAGCACCGACGAGTATAACCGTGGTATGCAGTTTTATTGGTTTAGCAGGTTATTATCGACATTTCATCCAGAATTTTGCCCAATTGGCTATCCCATTAACGAAGCTCGCACGTAAAGGGGTTAAATTTGTTTGGAAAAAAGAGTGTGAAAAATGTTTCGAAGAACTGAAGAGAAGATTAGTGAATGCTTCTATATTGACTCTACCATCGGGGAATGATGGGTTCGTTATTTATAGTGATGCATCGAAGAAAGGACTTGGTTGTGTCCTTATGTAGAAAGATAGGGTTATTGCCTATGCATCATGACAGTTGAAAATTCATGAGCAAAACTATCCTACTCATGATCTTTAGTTAGCTACTATAATCATTTCTTTGAAGATATGGAAACATTATCTCTATGGTGAAAATATGAGATATATACCAATCACAAAAGTTTGAAGTATATCTTCTCACAAAAAGAACTCAACATGAGGAAAATGCAATGGCTTGAACTACTCAAGGATTATGATTGCACGATACACTACCACTCGGGGAGGGCAAATAAGGTGGTAGATGCTTTGAGTAGAAAAGATCATGGAGTTTTGAACATGATCAGAGTGGAAAGGGATCCTATTTTCATGGATCTAGTAAAGATGGATATGGGAATCACCATGGAAGGTGAAACATCAAAACTTTTTCAAATGGTTGTCAAGCCATATTTACTAGAAAGGATAAAGAGTTCTCAGACCGATGATGAAGAGTTTAAAAAGAAGATTAAAGCTATGAATGATGGGAGATTGAGTGAATTTGTGTATGAAGATGTAATTTTAATGTTTAGGAAGAGACTTTGTGTTCCTGGTATACCTGATTTAAAGAGGGAATTGTTGGATGATACTCATAGTTCCAATTTCTCTATACACCTTGGGAGCACCAAAATGTATAGAGATTTGAAGGAACATTTTTGGTGGGACAATATGAAGATAGAGATTTCTGATTTTGTGTCAAGATGTATGGTTTGTCAACAAGTGAAAGCTGGAAGGCAACAGCCTTGAGGGGTCATGAAACCTTTTCCCATACCTGAGTGGAAATGGGATAATATTACAATGGACTTTGTCATGGGACTACCAAAGACTCCTAGAAGGAATGATGCAATATGGGTCATTGTTGATCATCTTACTAAGTCAGCACATTTTCTTGCTATAAGGTAGGATTTACCACTTGAACGTCTAGAAAGACTATATATTAATGAAGTTGTGAGATTTCATGGAGTACCCCTATCAATTGTTTCTAATCGTCATCCCCGTTTTACTTCAAGATTCTGGAAGAGTCTTCAGAAGGCCTTGGATACTGAACTTCGTTTGAGAACTACCTACCACCCTCAAATAGATGGATAATCAGAACGTACTATTAAAACCTTAGAATACATGTTGAGATCATGCTCACTTGACTTTCAGGGTATGTGGGATCAATATTTACCTTTGGTATAATTTTCCTATAACAATAGCTTCCATTCAAGCATTCAGATGGCACCATATGAAGTGTTATATGGAAAGAGATGTCGCACACCAACCTATTGGGATGAAGTTGGTGAAAGAAAACTTGTAGGCCCGGAACTGGTGGAGGAAATGATGGAAAAGGTGAAGGTAATCCAAAACCACATCAAAGCAGCTCAAAGTAGGCAGAAGAGCTATGTTGATAACCGAAAGAAAGGATTTGGAGTTCCAGGTGGGAGATCATGTTTTCTTTAAGGTATCTCCATGGAAGGGAGTTATTCGTTTCGGTAAGAAAGGTAAATTGAGTCCCAGGTACATAGGACCTTTTGAAATTCTAGATCGTATTGGGGATGTAGCTTACCGTTTGGCAATGTTGTCAAGTCTCTCCAAAGATCATGATCTGTTCCACGTATCACTATTGAGAAAATACATGCCTGACCCAACGCATGTACTCACCTATGAGGAATTGGAACTGGAACCCGATCTATCTTATTGCGAAGAGCCCGTCAGGATCCTTGACACCCGAGAGAAAGTGCTGAGAAACCGGACGACTCGTCTGGTAAAAGTTATATGGAGAAACCATAAGATGGAAGAGGTAACGTGGGAACCCGAGGAACTTATTATGAAGAGCCACCTGAGTCTCTTTATGTAGTAATACCCTAGAAATTCCGAGGACGCAATTATTTGAAGGAGGGGAGAATGTAACACCCCAAGCTTCCACGGTACGTTTCCCTTAGAATAATGCAATAGCGTGGGTTGTACACAACCTCGAGTTCTAACAAAGCACAACTAATTAAATTAGCCCTTATGAATAGTAATACCCACTTTTTGAAATTTTATAAATTTTATTTATCAAAATGGACTTCATTTTTGGATTTGGAATATCAAAATTATCCATAAGTGAAATTTTGGTATTTTTCTGAAAAAAATCATTTTTTTATGAATAGTGAAACCACTAAGTGGTAGTTAAAAAACTGAATTTTTCATAAAACTTAATTTTACAGCTTCTCTGAGTTGAATGTCCAAAATCTGAGAGACATGGTTGATATCAGTAAGTAAAATTTGGTTCAATGAGATAAAAATAATTTTTGGTGAATAGTAACTTTTTACTTTTATTTACCACTGTTAAAAGTAAATAGTGTAATTAAAGGCAAGAATGATATTATTTTTATCCTGATACATGTCCTAATTCTATTGGATAATCATAATTTGACCAAAAACAACCTTAGAATTAAAATATGAACTTCTTTGGTCCACTTGGATTAGATTATGACATTTATTATTATTTAATTCAAAGAAGAGTTAAAAGAGTTAAAATCAAAGATTAATAACTAAAACATTTTTAATATAGGGTTAAAAATAAGATAAATTCGATTATAAATATTAATTATAAAGATAAAAAGATTTCCAACATAATGATATTTTATTTATAATTTTTAGATATTAAATAATTTAATTTATTTATGACACAATGGTGATGCAGTAATTACCATAATAGTCAAAAATTAAGATAATTGATATTATAAATACCCAAATAAATATAATTTGAGACGTTTTATAAATTAAATTAATTTTATAGGTTAATATGACATTTTAGGATTTATTTAATTAACTTTTTTGAAGTAACCATTCTGTTATAATTTTCAAAAAAATCAATTTTCCAAATAGTGTCAAAATTGACATAAAAGAGATTTTAAAACAAATATTATATTATTAATTGATATTATATTCCTAAAAATCTAAGGTTCAGCAAAAGGGCTTAAATATTACTATATATGACATTAATGAACCACTTGAGGTTCTCCTGGATGTTTATAGTTAGTTTATTAACCATATAATATAAAAATACAAAGAGACATAGTAAAGTGAAACTAATTAACTAAGAGTTAATACTTAAAGATAAGGTTAATTTAGTGACCAAAATCTTTCTAAATCCTATTGGTTGAGTTTTTTTAGACCCATACCCACATTATCCTCGAAATAAATCACTTTGGAGTCATTAGAAACTGAATATGAATTTATTATAAAATAATATTTCTAGCTTTTCCTAAGGTGCCCCTCACCCCTCTTATAAAAGGGCACCCCCCCTTCTCTCATTCTCACACCTTCAAAGACTTTTGGCTCGGCCAACCTCTACCCAATTATCCTCTAAACTTCTCTCCCTTCATCTTAGAAGCCCTCCTTTAGTCAGAAACCCATCTTAAGGAGTCATTTTGATCAAATCAAAAGGAAGAACCCGAAGAAGAGGTAACGTTTTCACCACCCTCTTTTAAGTTCCTTTATTCTTCCAATTACTATTTGTTTATTATTTCCATTATAAAATAATAAATCCAGTATATTCTATATACTGTGATGTTATTATAAATATTTCACAACCATATTCAGTATTCTACCCATCATTTGAATGACATGTCACCATACATGCGTACGTACGACTTACAGTCTCCATGTCGTGGTGTAATTGTTATTCAATACATTATTATTTGTATGGGTATACTAATGAGTATAAATGATGTAAATAATTAATATGACATTATAATGATTCTGTATATATGATATACCATTCAATTATATTTTAATATCAAAAGAATGATATTGTCGCTCGTGCGTACGTACAGAATACTGTCTCCACGAACGCGATAAGATTTATTCCCCATCGTATCAATTCAAGAATAATTTTCATTTGATGGTTAAAAATAATTTTTATAGACTTAATATAATTCTGAATATGAATAAGATACATCCTATCCATTATAAACATGTCTTACGTAACCAAACATATAAGGAGGACGAATCGGTTATCACCTAAAACGACGATAATACTAAGATATTATTAATAAATAAATGTTAAAATATCATATATGATATCATATTGATGTATATGATTATTTTATAATTTAATTACAATGTTTTAACTATTATACAGGAGTTTAACATACCATCTACTAAGGAAAAGTACAAGGTAAGGGTTTACTTCACAATCTCTTCCTTATCTGAGGTTGTTTATATGTATTTATCTACTGGGACCTCGTTATCATCCATATCCATGTTTCTTAAAAATGTATTTCAAAACATTTTTACTATTAAATAGACAATGGGTTAAATTCATTTATACCCTCTTACATTTTGGAAAGGAATCTTTCGGTCATTTTCCAAACAAGGTTCTTTTTGACCTTTTCGACATATTTAAGGTAAAAATGTTTTTTTAACTTATACGGCTGGTGCGGGTATTTTACGCTGTTATAACTTCATTGAATCTTCCCTTAAAATCTTATAAGAATATTTTCAAAGTAAATGTATTATTTTATAATTATGTGAATTTTAAATGATTTCAAAAAAAGAGATATTTCTCTCAAATAGTTTTGACTTCATCTATGTCAACATCCTTTGATGGATTTTAAGCTTATTTGAATTTGATTCATTATGATACAAAACTTCCATATTGTATTTAAGGTTTTGTAGTATGTTTGACTATGGATGTGTTATTTTTATACCATTCATGTTTTATGAATAAATTATTGACATTTTGTATGTTAGTTTTAATACGAATGTTTATGTTATGTTTAAACCAGTTTATATGAGGAATACATTGGACTTAATAAGTGATGGGTGGAGCCCGCTATAGCTCCTCGGTGCATCGGTAGGTCTCATGAGACAAACTAGTGTCTTGGCACAAGGTCTTGACAAAATCATATTTGTATTCTTAGCACAAGGCCTTGACTATGTGGTTATGATAGTCTGGCATTATGCATTCCCTTATTATGGAAGTGGTTATTGATATTTCATGTGATTATTCGACTAGTAGAATATCCATGTGAGTAAGTAAATGGAATTATTTGATTTTATCTTTTCCATATTATTCTAAAGTTAAAATTTAATAAGGCTTTTGTTTTATTTATACATTTCCTTAAATGCTTATGTTTACTTATGAAAGTTTCCGCTATACTGTTGTCCTTACTGAGCATTTGAGCTCACCCCTTTCAATGTTTTATTTTTTCCAAGATGTGAAGAAGTGTATTATGACTGACTTACAGGAATAGTCAATGGTGATGTGAAGACAAGTTGTTGTTATAGTTTTATTCAATTTATGATGTAATGTAAGACATATGAATATATCTAGTGTTTCCAAGGCTACTAAACTAATCGGTATTTCTAGATTTAATCCTTTGTGATCATGCCAATTATGTAATAATGCACAGACTCTGGGTAATTGGGGTCGGGGAATTACAGGGACAAAGTTTAATTTAGTAAATTATATGAAAAAATTTATAATTATTATATTTTAAAATTATATAAACTTTTAAAGCTGACCATGTAAGTTGGTAATGGAAAATAAACCACGTCATTTCATGGTGACAGTAGTCCGTACATATGCACGCATAACATTTTCATTGTTCTAATGTGTGGAAAAGAAATAAAGTAGATAATATTTTTAATTTTATAGAAACATAAACAAGGTATAAATTCCATATTAATTCATTATTTATATCCTTAGGACCATCCTTATAATGTGGATATGAAATATGGTCACATCATTTTGAAGAGGTGATAATTGAAATTTACGCATGAGCGATGTTATCGTTATCCAATGAATGGTAGGGTATGATGGTAATAAATATTTATATTTAGGTAATAATTATTAAGTCATAAATATCAAATATAATAATTTTTTTTCATCATTAAACCCATACATATGATCTTCCATTGAAAAATGAAACACATCGCTTCATAGTCGTGATAGTCCACACATACTTATGAGCTGTGTTTTCATTTCCCATAGGATGGAAAATAAGGAAAAAAGGGTTGTACTATAATCATAATAAAATTAATTATATTTAAGATACTTAATTTATCATTTCATCTTAGTTAAAAAAATATTTTAATGAGGTTTAAAAATAGGTAAACAAGAAACAATCTATTAATAAGTATCACTTCTTCTTTAAAAAACTTCTATTAGCTTACACCGTAGGCATTTTTAGGTTGTTATTTTAGTAAGACAAGAACCATTATGATATGGGGAGAGATTTTTTGGAGAGATTTATATTTTCTCTGTTCAGCTATAGTGATCAAAATGTGTGAGTAAAAAATGGGGGTAGGTTCCCATTATAACTAAGGGGAGTGGGATACTTGTAATTTTTTTAAACTTTGAAATATTATAAATGTATTACTCGTGTTCAAGTGGCTCAAAAACAATAAAATTTTTCAAATGGTGTGATAAGGGTAAAAATAAATCATCCATTAAGATTAAATATTAATTTTTTGGTCTTATCACAAAGTATTTACCCAAAATAACTCAATTTACCCTTTACTATGGTGACAAACTTTTTCCATTATTACTATTCATAATGAACCAAAATGAAATTGACCTCATTGAAAAATTTTAACCTCATGATTTAAAATATGGAATCCATTTTTTAAGATTCATTTTTTAAAAGTGATATAAATTTCTTTTAATATAATTGGGTAAAACGTAACGAAAATAGTGTTTTTTAGAATTTTACTTTTTAAGCATAAAAATGAACTTATACCTAAATCATGTATAATGTTGACTACTATAACATTTTTAGATTATTTTTAATCAAATTTATCATATGTTTTTTTAAAACCAAATCTAAAAAATAATTTTACATTTTAAATTACTTTATTTAATTAAAAGAAATGACATTTTTGTAAAAAACAAAAATTTTCACCATTCACACAAAAATCAATCTTTTTAGAACAATCCAAAAAAATAATCATAAGTTATATTTAATATGTTGATATCAAAAAATAATTATATTTTTTCAAATTAAATTTCTAAAATAAATAAATTAATAATATAAATAAAACTATTTAATCTATAGAAAAGCAATTTAGTTAAATAAAACTATTCCTTTTTTTATTAATTTTTTTTATAAAAATATTTCTAAAACTATTATGAATATGAATGCAAAAAAAATAATTATTATAAATATGAAGGTTTATTTATTTCTAGGATTTCATGGGTTTTAACAATTAATACCTATCAACTAATATATAATAATGAATATTTAATATTTACTAACTAATAAATAATAAATATTTAGTAATAACTAATTAATAATTAATAATCACTAATTAATAAAAAAATTAATTGTTAATAATTCATAATTAATTAATTATTCATAATTTATAAATTCTAAATATTATTTAATTAGTTATTAAAAATTAACTAATTATTAATTATGAATTTTTAATAACTAATAATTATTAATAAGTAAATACTGAGTAAATAATAATTAATATTTATACTTATTTTTTATAAATTAATAATTGATAATTGATATTAAATTGTTACTTATTGATAATTATTCATAACCTTTAATATTTATGAATCAATGACTAATTATCATAATTAATTATTATTATTATTAATGGATAATTACTAATAAGTAATTATTAAAAATAATTACTAGTAACTAATTTTTAATTATTGACTAATAATTAATATTATATATTTAAATATATATATATATATATGGTGTACCCTATTACCATAGTGAATTGTGAATGTGGTTGTAGGGTATCTATAACCGTGGTTTGCAATGATTATGGAATTGGATACATATTTCCATAGTCATCCTCAATGGTAGTTTTAGGTAATAACTACAATTGCATGTAGAACTGACACTGGTTATAAGTAATCTATAACTATTTTCACCAATGGTAAAATTTGGTGCATGCGACCAAATTTTTGAATAATGCATGTGATGGTTTATGGGACCCATTATTTATGTTTTTAGTATGTTTTTCAACATTGGATCTTGATATATATACATTTATTTATTTCTCTATACATAGGTCTATGGGATAATATTTATTATTGTATAAATATGACATTTTCTCATGTCATTTTTGGTTATTTTGAGAGTGGTAATGTGAAAAATATCATATAAAAAAGTGAATTATGAATCCTTCAGTGTTTCATAATAAAATGAGTGATTTTTTAGTTTTTATATGTTTTTTGGGGTTTTTATCATGTTCTAGAAAGTTAGGAATAAATTCAAAAGAAAATTTAATTTCCCATATTGTCTAATACTAATGAAAGATATCTACCTTACATGACATTTTCATTGCAGTGAAAATAACATAGAATATAATATAGGAATATTACCAAGTGTTAATTATACTTCAAGAAATTATTAGGCATTAAATGGGTTTTTTGTGTAACACCCTGAAATTTTTTGGAAAAGTTTCTCCCAAATTAATTTAATCTTTTCGATATTTTTCATTTCAAAAAATACAAAATATTGGTTTTGTTATACAAAAAAATATATATTTGGGTTGAATTATACGAAACACCAATTAATGATAGTGCTACACACAACACTTAGATTGTATTTTGGAATACACAATATTATTCCTGGCTTGTGTTACACACAACATCGAGTTCTTTTGATAGAATGCATTACATGCAAGACTGGGTTTTATAGAACAACAGTATACTATTAAAATTTTATTATTTAATTTAATAAGATATAAACTAGCCATTAAATTAGATGTTATGATTAGTATTAGCTAAATTATGAAACTAAAAGGTTTATAATATAAATTCATTGGTTACCAATTAATTAGAAATGAAAATATATACTAATTGATTATAAGAAAACTAGTTTTATTTTTATGCTCCCAAATTCATTTTGTATTAATAAATTAAATGAATTACAATTATTTAATGACATTAATGAAATATATATTTTATATATTCAATAAAATATTTTTTTATATTCATCCAATAGATTTTGTAGTCATAAGATAAGAACTGACCAAATTTTACGCATAAAACCCTATATTTTTGAAAAGGGTTATTTTTCCACTTTTTAACTGAGAACCCATTTTAAATATATTTTTTAAAACTTTTAGAATTTTTATATGACAAAATAAACTTATTCCTTGAAATAAGGATATTAAAATTTAATTTGGTATATTTTTTTGTATTTTTATGATAAGTTTCATGTTTTGATGAACAGTTAAAAATAATGAATTTAAATTGAAAACAGATTTTTCATAGAAATAAGTTATATTAATTGATTTTATTTTTTATTTTTTAAAATTATAATTAGATCAATTTTTATCATTTAATCTAATTTATGTTATTTTAACCAATTTCACATTTAATTTGAGAATAAAAACATGTCAATCTTTTGGATGTTTCACGTTAAAAATTCATTATTTTCATTCCTTCAACGGGATTAATTTTAAATTATTTTAAGCAATTTATATAACATGAATTATGATAATTGGAATTAATATTTTGAATCAAAAGGTCCAAATTTATAAAATATGTCCCTTTTATTTTTGGACAATATAAATAGTAACTCTAGTAATTTTTATTTCCATGGTTAAGGGTAAGTCAAGTAATTATGAGTGGAAATAATATTATAAAAATTCATAAAATTCCCGAAAACGTGGCCCAATTTATAGTCTCACTTTTATTTTTATGAGACTTATGTCATATTCACCACTCATTAAATTTGTTTCATGTATATACTACCCATTAATATAATCTATGATCCTTATCCTTAAATTTATTGGTATTTACATATCCATTTTATGATCTCTCTTTCTTGGGGATTACGGTTCAAAAGTTACCTAACCAGCAGGGTAATTTTGTCTCAATTTACCTTATTTGGGACACATGTTTTGTTATGAACCTATATTTTTTTATGAGTTGTATATAAAACAAGTTGACATGTTGTGTAATGAATATCCATAATTTCATTATATTTTAGGATTCATGTGTTGTTATTCTCTCCTCAGTTGAAAATTTTTGTTCCTTCAAAATAATGTTTTCAAAAAATGTTCTAAAAGTGTTTCAAATGATATTTTGATAATTTTTAAGTAAAATTATTTAAAATATGTTTAAAATAGTTTTAAAATATTATTTTACAATTTTTTAAGTTTATTTTCATTGAAAAGGGTATTCTAAACATTTTATTATTTAAAAAGTGTTTTTCAAAAATAGAAATGATATTTTCCTAAAGAATTATTTAAAGTGACATTTAAAAATAATTTTCCTTATAAGAAAACATTATTTGATATTATTTATGTTTTAATGGTGATATAATCCAAGGATAAAATTCTTATTATTTCTCTGAATGGATTATGTTTATGAATGGATTGATCTTTATGAATATTGTTTCTTTTCCATGAGTGATATTATGATGAATTTTTTATGAAACCCTATTTTTTTATGGGTTCTAATATGATTTATATTCTTATGGAACACAAATGTATTGTTTACATTATGTTATGGGTGGTACCTATATCTCCCTCCAATGAATTTGGTACAGATTTATGTGTTATGAGATAATGATGAAAACAAGTCGATGGGCTTGATCCAGAATGGAAGACGGGGAAACCCAGTCCACTATGGGAAAATGGGGAAAATCAATCCCTTAAAAGTAATGGAATATAACTATGGATGGTGGTGTTTCCTACCCAGTGGAAATGTGCCCTGACTTATAGGGAATGATGTTACATGTTTATATGTCTTCCAAAAAAATCATGTCGTATTCCATGTTATGATTTCATGGTGTATGATCTTGATTACCTTATGGTTCATGTATTATGAAATTCCAATATTTATTATATGATTCATTTTTATGATATTTGATTTGTAGGGTATTATCATCTAATGTTATGATCAAATTATCATACCCTTAAGCTCATGTTTATTCTTACGTACCTTCCTTTTTACCCTTAATAAGCATCTAAGATCACCATTTTTCTTATGTTTTCTTTTCCCCAAGTTATAAAGGAATTTTTTAGGTAGATATACTAAAGGGGAAGATATTTTTGGGAAATATTGAAGACCTTTATCTAGACTAGAATTTCATGTTCTATGTTTTTAAAGGCACTAAACTAGTATGGTCTTCGGGCATCTATTTGTCTAATGTGTTAAGTATTTCGAAAAAATGTTTAAATTTTAATGTATGAAAAGTGAGGGTCTCTATAGTTGGTATCAAAGAAAAGGTTTAGTCAAACTTTGGAAAATTGGATTGGAAAACTTTAGTGAGATCCCTAGGGATATTTCCTAGGATATTTATAGGAATGTCTCTAAGTATATGTATATGTATAGGTTACAATCCTAGATTTTTTGTAATAATCATGAATAACATAGGATTAAATCTAAGGTGTCTTATATTGAAATATTATAAGTAATTATCCTTGATTGCGCATTTTTACCACTATGATTAGTTTTTTCCACACTATGATTTATAGTTTTTTATCAATAGCTAGAACCCAAAGGAACCATTTTAATGATGGTTACAATGGGAAATGTAATGATTGTCCTCCTAAGAAACCTAATGTTATCGGGGAAGAAATGAAAAAATTTATTTCTATTTTCACACAACTTTATCAAGATATGAATCATGCATGACTGTAAAATAAGAAAAGAAGGGAACAACATTCTTTTGAGTCCTTCACAAGATAGTGTCCAGCTTTTTCATTGGGACTTCTGATCCACTAGTAGCTGAGCAATGGATCGGTACCACACAAAATATATTTTCAGTTATCTAATGTTCAGAACAAGAGAAATTAATTTTTTTTGTTGCCTATCTTTTCTAATGTTAAGGAGATCAATGGTGGAATCTTATTAAGAATATGAGGCAACATGATGAAATTGAATCCATGGAGTGGGTTGAGTTTAAGAAATTATTTTTCAATAAGTACTTTCCCTGTATACTTCGAATTTAAATGAAAAAGTAATTCCTTGAGTTAAAGTAAAAGAAATTTGATACTTTTGGAACCTATGAAGAAAATTTTACAATACTTTCTAGTAACGCTTCTGGCATTATCATCCAACCTGAAAGCAAGGTTGATAGATTTTTCAGTGGATTACAAAAAAGTCATAAAAGGAAATTATACATAATAGACTTTAGTAGTTATGAATAAATCTTCTGATGTGATATCAAGATGAAAATGGAGGTTGGAGTTGCATATAAATATCATGGTTTTGACAAGAAATGGAAGATGGAGTTTAAAGGAAAATATAAAAACCATGTACATAAGAAGATGTTTTTTTCTTTATGTTAAAAGTGTGGGATGAAGCATGGTGGAGATTGTCTTAAGGGGACTGGTAAATTTTTTAAGTGTGGAAAGGTAGATCATATAGCAAGTAAATAACAAATTAATGGGAAGAAGTTATCTAGTTATGTGAATAGAGATAAGGATACACATAATGAACACCCTACACTTCAATTCTTAAAGTGTAAGGAAGTTGGGAATTATGAAAATCAATGCCCAAATCCTTGGGTTAATGATGACGATCGATATCAGAAACATAATAAATCCAAAGACAAAGGTAAATCTATTTTGATCACTATTGGTGTATGACTACGAAGTTGTGGAATTATTGAGTATTTATGGAATGTAATTTATTAATAATGTCGTAGAAGTACTTTTATGATATTATGGAATAATGAAATATCTATATATTAGTCCACTATAGTTTTCCCATAGGTATTTTAGAGCATATACTAAATGATACGGGTAACCATGAAAATTGATTGAGGTAATAAGGTTATATTTTTAGAAAACATGTGATTAAGGGAAGGATAACCCTTAATATGTGCATGATGTTGAAATAATGATATTTGGATAATGATATGCTGGATATGAATAAGTAAATTGGATGATACTAATTCCTTGGAACTGATTAAGGATTTTTTAAAAGTGGTTTATGCTATCATGGATGGAGGTATTCACATGTTTTGAATGCGACAACCAAAAAGTACCTTTATATATATAGGGGATAAATGTTAATATTATTGAGTTAACATCATTATAATGTTTTGGACTTTCAGATTTTTAATGGTTTATAAGGTTAACCATTTGTGGAATAGTTTAAATTAAACTTCATATTAAATTTTTAGAGATTAATGTATTATCTCTCTATAGGGGGATTTAGGCATATTGGATAAATTGAGATAATATAAGGCCCCAGCCTTAAACATTACATAACCTTGATTTAAGTCAATAATTTAAAATTATTTCTAACTGAGTATCTTTTTACGTTTAGTGATTTAGATAATTAGGCCATCACTATTACATAATAACTCAAAATTAAAAAGTAGACACTTTAGTTCACTATCCAATTTTTTATAAAACAAAAAAAATGTTTAAAAAGAAACATGGTTTTGTTTTATGTTTAAGCTTCATAACTTTTCCTTGATCTCATCCATGAATCTATTATTATTTAAATCCTATGAAAAACATTTAAAATGTTGGGATGAGAATAAATATCTCGTTAAGGTTTACAAAAAGAGAGAAAATTGTTAGTCTTGTTAAAATATGTAAACCATGAACACTTTATCATAAAGTAATTCTTTTCACCTTTGAGAAGTAGTTATTACACTTCACTGAATATAAAATCATTGATTAAAATTTGTCAATAAAAATTTTACTATAAAACCCATATAAATCACATATAACATATAAAGGAAACTTGGGACATGATCATACATAAATGGAAAAACCAAACTGTCTACTTCAACACATATCACTCTTATAAATGTAATATCCATACAGCTGACTTCCATACCTAGTGCATTGGACGTTATAACGTAACCAACCATCCTTGGTTTATCATGGAACCACCCATATTTGTTTTATCATGTAACCACTCATCTTTTTTATCACATAACCACTGGTAAAATGTTCAAGTACAATTACATAATCTTAAAATATAAAAGATTTCAATTGATAACATTGCACTCATAAAATTTCATTTTCAATCCTAAGGAATAATTTATCGATATTGATATAATAAAACTATTATTAAAATCATTTTAAATACCAAAATACCTTAAAAGGGAATATGGTATTTATCTTTTGTCTTTTAAAAATATTTTGGAATGCAGTGGAATCCAAAAATCAAATAATAGTCACAATGGCGAAAAAGTCGGTGCCGCTGCATATGTTAAAAAAATGATTTTTCATTTAGACAAATATTCCTTTTAAAAACTTTTTAATGAAATTAAATTTTAAAGGGGTCAGTTATAAAATGTATAAAAGAAGGTGGTGTATAACATCAAAATATTCCTCAATAAAAGGAGATTAAGACGAAGTCTCTTACTATGAGTCTGACTCGTCACGTACAACCTTTATCTTTCTAAATAGTAAAAATAGGTTAATTTCTACTTTATTGAGAACATTTTTCAATTTTATTATTTCTGTTATATCATTTATTACCATGTTATAAAAATTACATAATTATTTAAGTTCATATCGGACGTTTTGTCATTATTCAGTACTTGGTTTGAAAATGAACATGGTTTGATGTCACTAGTCCATGTGGTCATAAGTAATTCATCTCAATAATAATAATCAAGAAATTATTATATATTTTATACATAAATTATAACTTCAAATCAAACCATGAAGTGTTGTTATGAAAAATGAACAACATTTTATCCATGTAGATGGTAAGTCATACTTATGCATGAGTAACATTTTCCATTTTTCATTGATCATTATAAAAAGAAGCTAAGTATTATTTTATCCTTTTATAATGATAATAACATAATTAAGATCACATTAATCAATTAAATATACTTATATATATCATATAAGTGATATAAAGAATAAAAACGAGTCACATCGCTTTGTGAAGGTGATAGTCCACACCTATGCATAAACGACGTTATCATTTTTATGAAAACGGAATGTAAGAACATAATTGATATATTATTATAATATAATGATTAATATGTCATTAATTTCAAATATAAAAATCAATTCCATTATTATAACCATTCATGAGAGTCTGTTATGGAAAACTAATTAGATCAGTTTGTGGCGGTGATAGTTCACACGCACACATGAATAATTAATTCCTATCCCATTTAATAAAAGTGGATATGGATTTAGGTGATGATATTATGATAATAACATATTATAATATTTATAATACTATATTTATTATTTCATCTAGGAATAATATTATTTTAAGGAATTGGAAGAAGAAATAAAATAGAAATATGTAAAGAAAATGATACCTCTTCTTCGGTTGATCACCTTTGAAGAACACCTTAACACCTCTAAGGATGGTGTTCTGCCTAAAATAATGACCCAATGGTGTGAGGAGGGATTCTAGGAAGTTTTTTGGAAAAAAAATTTCTGAAATAAAAGGTTTTTGAAGTGTGAGTAAATGAGAGGAATGGGTTCCTTTTTATAGGAGAGGGGAGGGGCACCCTTGGAATTATTAAAAATATTAAATTAATATAAATTCAATTTAGATTCAAAATGGGAAAAAACTCATTTATTTATAATATATGATCATTATAAGTAGAAATATAATCATAAAATAATAATTATACATGTTTTGGATTTTTTTTAATCCTAATCTTTTTTAACCCCTTTTAACTCTTATAGTTATATCAAGTAATTTACAATTTGAGAGTTAAATTAATTACCAAAACATTCCAAATGATAAATGAATGAGTTATTAATAAAATATTTTGAGTTATATAGACTTTTCAGATGAATATTATATTTTTATAAATTTTATATCATTTTATTAGATATTTTATAATTTAGGTTATGAATTATGTCAATTTTGACACTATTCATTACATGTCTTTTTTTAAAAAACTCATTACAACTTGATTACTTCAAAAAAACTACATTAAATCAATAATAACATGTATTATTCAACCATAAAATTTTTTATGGCATCAAATAGTTCCAATTATATTTATTTTAATATTATTAATATCATTTACTTGATTCTTTCATTAATAAATCTATTACTGCATCATCATTGTGTCATAAATAAATTTAATTATCTAATTACTAAAAATTATAAATATATTACCATGATGGAGGTAATATCTTTTTATTTACAAGTAATAGTAATTGTCAAATATATCACTTTTATAACCCTATATTAAAATTGTTTTAGTAACAAGAGACGTGATTATAGCACATTTTCCATTAATTCAAATTAAATGTTATAAATGTCATAATCAACCCCAAGTGGATTAAAAGGGCCAAATATTAGACCCAAAGATTTTATTGGTTGAAAATAACTCATCTAATAATATTAGTATAAGTGTTATGGTAGTTTTTGATTATTATAATATTATTTTGACCTTTAATTAGCCTATTTACCTTTAACCGTGGTAAACAAAATACTGAAGATACTATTCAACAACAATTATTTTGATCCTATTAGACCATATTTTTCATACTAATTATAACCATGTATGTTATTTTTTAAAAAAATTATTCCGAGTAGTGGAAATTTTAAATTTAAAATCAATCTCATTGTCAGAATGAGAAAATAGGTTTTTTAAGTAAATGGTTCAAAAGTTCACATTGATTTTCTATTAAATTTCAATATGAAATTGCTTAAAATGAACTAAATTTTATTAAATAACAAAAAAATAATATAATCACACTCTAAATCCAATTAAATTTTCAATACAACTACATAAATTAGTTAGATAAAAACAGTTTTGAATTAAAATGTTGTATTTTTTCACTATTCATTAAAATGTGAATTTTATTAGAAAAATTCCAAATATTCATCCAAAGTAAATTTTGATGTCCCTATTCCAAAGAACAAGCTTATTTTTTCAAATATACACTATATAAGTGAAAAAAAAAGTTTTCACATGGGTTCTCCATCAAAAGGTGCTAAAACTACCTTTTAACAATATTAAAGTATTTTATGCTTAAAATTGGATTTATTCTCATTTTAAGCCTCTAGAATTTATTGGAAGCAAGTAAAAATATTGAATAGACATGTGTAAACATAATATAGTAAGTTATATTCATTTTTTCTCATACAACAGCAAAACGATAACTACTATTAAAATAATATTATTAATAATATATTATTTTTAGGTATAACTCAATCTTGTTTGCAACATAAGATTTAGGAGAAATCCATTATTTCATGTTGAGTAAGTTATTGGACATAGAATCACCATTAAAGTAAAATTAATATCTAATCCATAAATATTAATAGATTTTAAAATGCCTTATTCTATAATTACCTAGGATGTTACATCCTTCCCCCATTTTGGAGATTGCATCCTCATAATTTTATTTACTTATCAAATAATTGGGAGGTATTTCTCCCTCATAGGATTTTCAGATTCCCATGTTTCCTCTTCAACCATATGGTTTTTTCATAAAACATTAACTTGATGAATCACCTTATTCTGCTACACCTGCTCTCTGCGGTCAAGAATCTGAACAGGTTGTTCCTTATAAGAAAGATTCTCTTCCAACTGAACTACTTCTTGACTCAAAACATGAGATGGATCTATAATATACTTTCTTAACATTCAAAAATAAAAAACATTGTGTTCTTAGGATAAAATCTAATGTAATTCCACTCAGTAGGCAACTGATCCAACTTTCTCTAGGATTTCATAGGGTCCAATGAATCATGGACTCAACTTCTCTTTCTTACCAAAATGCATCACACTTTTCCATGGAGAAACATTGAGAATAACATGATCACCTAACTCAAAATAAATGTCATTCCATTGGTTATTCACAGAACTCTTCGGTTGGATCTGTGCTGCCCTCATGTGTCTCTGAATCAATAGAAATTTCTCTTCCATTTCCTCTACCAATTCTAGTCCCATCAGCTTCCTTTCTCTTACATCTTCCCAAAAAGCTAGAGTTCAACACCACATTACATATAATGTCTCAAATGGTGCCCTCTGTATACTAGGATTAAAACTATTTTTATAAGAATAATCAACCAAAGAAAGATATTGATCCCAAATTCCATCTTAATCCATTTAACATGCACATAACATATGCTCCAATGTATGAATTGTTCAATGTGACTTCCCATCTGATTGAGGATGAAAACTGATGCTGAAATTTAGTTCAGTACCCAACTACTTCGGAAGGCATTTCCAAAAGATAGAAATGAACATGGGATCATGATCAAATTCAATGGAGATGGTAACTCCATATATCATGGATATCTCTTTAATATACAATTGAGAAAGTTGACCTAGAGATAGAGTATCTAGAATATGTAGAAAGTGAGTAGATTTAGTCAATTGATCAATAATAACTCAGATTGTATTGTTACCTTAAAAAGTCTTTGGTAATCCCACTATTAAATCCATGGATATATTTTCACATTTCCACTCTATCACTAGAAAAGGCTAAGTCATCCCTTTTGGTAACTTCCGCTCTGCTTTAACCTGTTGAAAAATCAAACATCTGAGGCTAAATTCAGCAATATATCTTTTCATTACATCCCACCAGTAATGCTCCAAATGTATCTATCCATCTTAGTGCTTCCTGGATGAAATAAAAATGGATAACTATGAGTATAACATAACAAATCTATATTCAATTGTGAATGAGAATGAACACATAATTTCTTTCCAAACCTCAAAACACAATCTTTATCGATGTTTAATTCAAGTAAGTCACCCTTCTGATCCAATTATTCCTTTTTTGCAACTCATTGTCTTTCTTCTATGCTTTCTTCATTCAATCTAATATAGATGATTTTAGTTCCACCTGAAACAAAATAGGGAAATTTTCTTTAAAAATAACTCCTAATCCAAAATTCATCAAATCATTAACCAAATGATCTTGTTCCAAACGTAGCATGGTTAATATAGAATTACCTTTTCAACTAAAATAATCATTCACTTTATTTTCTTTTCCTGGATGGTAATAAATTATGAAATCATAATCCTTGATTAATTCCATCTATCTCCTTTTTCTCATGTTCAATTCTTTCTGAGTGAATATATACTTAAACATTTTGTGATCATTATATATTTCACACTTTGCACCACACAAATGATGCCTCCAAATTTTTTATACAAAAAAACACCACCTAATTCCAAATCATGTGCTGGGTAATTTATCTTAGGAGGTTTCAACTAATGTGAATCATATCCAATTACTTGATCATTATGCATTAGTACACAACCAAGTCCTTTCAATGAATCATCACATTCGATAACAAATTCACAATTTTTGGAATGTAGGGAAAAATTAGGGGCATTTACCAATATTATTTTCAATTCCAAAAATCAATCATCACATTATTTTGTCTATAAGAACTTAACTCCCTTACTTGTTAACATATTTAATGGTCTATATAACTAAGAAAAATTTTCAAAAACCCTTCGGTAATAACCTAATAATCCAAGAAAATAATGAATCTATGTGATATTGGTAGGTCTTGGTAACTCTTCAACAATCTTTTTTAGAAGGGTCAACAGTTATGACATATTCAGAAACAATATGTCCAAGGAATGAAATTTTTTCAACCACAATTAACTATTAAAAAAATTTCAATATATTTTATTTTCTTTTAAGGTTTGAAAAAAATCCCTAAGTGGCTCTCCTATTCCTCATGACATTTAGAATATACCAAAATATCATCTATAAACACAACCACAAATTGATCTAAAAACTGATGAAATACTCCATTCATGTGATTCATAAATATAGTAGGGAAATTAGATAACCCAGAGAAAATAACTAAAAACTCATAATGCCAATATCGCATTTGAAATGTTGTCTTTGGAAATTCATCCTCCTTAACCTTTAGCTGATGGTACCTAGAACTCAAATGAATCTTTTAAAAATATTGATCTCCCTAGATCTGATGAAACAAATAATTGATATGATGAAATGGATACTTGTTCTTAATAGTGATGTTATTCAATGATCTGTAATCAATAAAGAGTCTCATATAATCATATTTATTTTTCACAAATAAAATAGGATCACCCCATGGTGAAGTGCTAGGTTGAATGAAACCTTTATCAAGAAATTATTGTAATTGTTTTTTCAATTACACCAATTCTACTTGATCTATTCGATAAGGTGGTTTAGAAATAGGCTTAGAATCAAGAACTAAATCAATATTAAGTTCAAGCTCCTGGTCAGGAACAATACCATGCAATTCATCAGAAAAAAAATCGGTAAATTCATTCACTACTGAAATGTCACTAATCAAAGTGTTTCTTTCTTTTCAACAACATGAGCAAGACAACATTAACTCCCATATTTAATCTATCTCTCAAAATATTGATATGTTATCAAAGGTATGAAATAATTGAATAAAACTTTCTTGGATTTGAAATCTATTTTATAATGATAAATTGAAATCTAATCCATACCCAAAATGATATCAAATTTTACTATGGGAATTTCAACAAGATTTATAGGAAGAACCATCAAACTAATGATAATAGGAATATTCCCATAAATCTTTTATGATTTAATACCTCCACTTGATGTTTTTACTAAAAGTTCTATATCACATGAATGTGGAGGTATTTCTAATTTACATGTGCAGCTCTCAGAAATGAATGAATGTGAAGATCCAAATTCAAATAGGGTATTAGAATATTTTGAGAAAACATGTAAAGTACCTATCACAATTTCAATTAATGGTCTCACATCAATTGTGGTAGTAGAAAATAATTTTTCCATGCCCTTCTACTTTCTATCTTGCTGGTTTCCACCCTAGGTAATCAACATTGGACACACATTGGCATAGTGCCCTAACTTGTTTAAAACATATTACTGTCAGCTTTTCATTACTTGCCTAATCATTTCCTTTATAGTCATGATAAATATGACCAGTCTTACCAAATTATAAGAACTTCCTTGATTTGGAGAGACATTCTCCCAGATTCTTTTTACCACACTTCTCACAAGATAAAAATATAATTTTCTTACCTCCAAACTTCATTGATGAATGATTTCCCATTTCCTTCAAACTAAATCACTTCTTTTGGTAGCTCTCATGGAACACATGATAATCAGAAAACTCCATTTCTACCTTCTTAGTACGTCTAACAATTTTCTTATAGCTTTTGAACTCATGAGAAGCTAATGTCCTTGAATATTTTAGCTTCAATCCTAAGTAAAACCAATTTATCTTACTATCAATATCCCATATAAAATTTGGTACATACCTTGAAAAATGAGTGAAATTTTCTTCATATATATCCACAAAATATTCTTTATTTTATCTCAATTCCAAGAATTGTTTTTTCCATCCTATGTTGAAAAGCCATAGGAAAATATTTCTCAAGGAAGATATTCTTAAATTCATCCCATTCTATGACATCAATCTCTTCACTTACTCTGATATTTTTAATCATTCACTTCCATTGATCAAATTCACCTTCAAAACGATAAATAGAAAGGCTAACCTTTTTCATTGCATGAAAACCCCATTACATCAAAAATATTTTCTATTTATTTAATCAACCCTTCATCTTGCACAGGGTTGGATGATCCTTTAAATAATGGGGGACGTTGTCTCGTGAATTTTTCCACTACCGATATATTCCTTTGTGGTTGATTTGGTTGATCACATGCATGGACACAACCACTATTTATCACATGAGTCAACTGAACCATAATTGAAAAAAACTATTCATTTATTTTTCCAATAATCTCAGGATACTGATTCAGAAGGTTTTTTTCCTTTGTATGCCTTCCCAGCATAGCTTACTTATTCCCTCTAGGGAAAAAAATTCATAACAGACATATATTAGAAGAAGAAACATTGTAATCTTGAAATTATATGTCAATTAAATTTGACCATAAATTAAACACCATTTATGGATATTCTATCAAAAATATTCTAAATGCTAAATTTACCTAAACCAACCCCTAATACCAACTATAAGGCCCCAGCCTAAAACACTACATAATCTTGTGTTAATTCAATAAATTGAAATTATTTAGTATTGAGGATCTTTTTAGGTTTCTATATTTAGATAATTAGTCCATCACTATTTCATAAAAACAAAAAATTATAAAGTATACACTTCTACTCACTATCAATTTTTTTCATAAAACAAAAAAAACGTTTAAAAAGAAACATGGTTATGTTTCATGTTTAAACTTCATAAATTTTCCTTGATCCCATCCTTGAATCTATTTTTATTTAAATCCAATAAAAACATTTCAAAACTTGGGATGATCATAAATATCTTCATAATGGATACCCAAAGAAGAAAAACTATTAGTCTTGTGAAAACATGTAAACCATGAATACTTTATCATAAAGTAATAATTTTAACATTTGAGAAGTGGTAATAACACTTACCTAAATATAAGATATTTTCCTACCATTATGTAATCAAAATAATTCTATAAAACCCATATAAATTACATATACCATATAAATGTAACTTGGGACATAATCAAAATTAAATGGAATAACCATACGGATGAATTCCATACCCAATGCATTATAGGTCATAACGTTACCACCTATCATTGTTTTATCATGTAACCACCAATATTTGGTTTTTCAATTAACCACCCACTGTTGGTTTATCACATAACCACAAATCAAAAGTCCAACTACCATTATATAATCATAACGCATTAAAGATTTTAATTATCAACATTTCACTCAAAAAATTTCATTTTCAATCACAAGGAATAATTTCAAGATATTGATATAATAAATACATTATTAAAACCATTTCAGTACCAAAATACCTGAAAAGATAATATTATATTAATTTTATTTTTTAAAATACATTTTGTCTTGTAGTGGAATCCAAATATCAAATAATGGTCATGGTGGTGGAAAAGTTATTGTCACCGTATATATTAAAAAACATTCCTTTTTCCATTTAGTAAAATGATTTGTAGAAAATATTCCTTTTTCAAAACCTTAAAATGAAATTAAATTTCAAATGTATTAATTATACATCGTATAAAATAAGGTGGTGTATCACATCAAGATATGTCTCATGGAAAGAAGATTGAGATGAAGTCCCTTACCGTGAGTCTAACTCATCACGTATAACTTTTATATTCTAGAATAATAAACATAGGTTAATTTATAATTTATTGTAAACCTTTTTCAATTTTATTATTTCTTTTATATAACATATTACTATGTTATAAAAATTACATAATTATTTAATTTCATATTGGATGTTTTTTTCGTTATTCAGTACTTGAGTCGAGAATGAAAATGGTTTGATGTCACTAGTCTATGTGGTCATAAGTCCTTCATATCTGGAATAATATTCATGAAATAACAATCATTTTTATACATAAATTATACCTTTAAATAAAACTTTGAAATATAGTTATGAAAAATGAACAATGTTATATTCATGGAGACGGTAAGTCGTACATACGCATGAGTAATGTTTTCTATTTTTCATTGATCAGTACGGAAAGAAGTTAAGTATTATTTTATCAATATATAATTATCACAGCATCATTAAAATATTATTAATCATTTAAATATACAATATATATCATAAAAGTCAAATAAATAATAAAAATGAGTCGTATCGCTTCATGGAGTTTATAGTTCACATGTACGCGGGAACGACGTTATCATTTTTATGCACAGTGAATTTAAGAACATAATTGATATATTATTATCAAATAATTATTAGTATGTCATGAATATAAAATACTAACATTAATTCCATTATTATATCTAGTCATTAGAGATTGTTATGAAAAGCGTATTACATTGGTTCATGGAGATGATAGTTCACATGTACGCATGAATGATTATTTCCTTTCCCATTTAATGGAAGTGGAGATGGATTTAGGTGATGATATTTTCATAATAAAATATAATTATATTGTTGGTAATTTAGTTATTATTTCATCTAGTAATAAGAATATTTTAAGGAAGTGGAAGAAGAAAAAAATAGAAATTCTTAAATAAAATGATACCACTTCTTTAGATGATCACCTTTGAAGAACACTTTAACACCTCTAAAGATGGTGTTCTTCCCAAACTAAGTCCTCAAGAATGTGGTGAGGGACTCTAGGAAGAGTTTTGGTCAGATATTTTCTAAACAAAATTTTTTTTGAAGTGTAATTAATAGAGGGGAATCGGTTCCTTTTTATAGAAGAGGGGAGGGGCACCCTTAGAATTATTAAAAATATTAAATTAATATAAATTCAATTTTGATTCCAAATGGGTCTACAATAATTTAGTTAGAATATAGTATGATTATAAATATAAATATAATCATCCAATAATAATTATACAGGTTTTTAATACATTTAATCCTTATCATTTTGTTTTAACCCCTTTTAACTCTTACTGTTTTGTCAAGTAATTTACAGTTTGAGAATTAAAATAATTACCAAAACATGCCAAAAGTCCAATGAATGATTCATTAATAAATTTTTTTGAGTTATATAAACTTTTTTTCTAAATCATAAATTTTTATAAATTTTATATCATTTAATTAGATATTTTATAATTTAAGTTATGAATTATGTCAATTTTGACACTATTCATTACATGACTTTTTAAAAAAACCCATAACAACTTGATTCCTTCGAACAAACTAATTTATCTTAATACTAACAGGTCTTAGTCATCCATAAAATTCTTGGATGGAATAAGATTTTTCAAATTATATTTATTTTAATTTTATTAATATCATTTATTTGATACTTTCTTTAATAAATCTCTTATTACATCATTATTATGTCATAAATAAATTTAATTATTTAATTCCTAAAAATTATAAATATATTACCATGAAGTAGGTTATATTTTTATATTTATATGTACTATTTATAGTCTAATATATCACTTATATAACCTCATATTTAAATTATTATTGTAATAAGAGATATTATTAGGACATATTTGCCTTTACATTAAATTAAATATTATAGATATCGTAATCACACCCAAGTGACTTAAAAAGGCCACAATTTCAATCCAAGGATTTTCTTGGTCGACAATAAATCATCCAATATTATTAGAACAAGTGTTAGGGTAGTTTATATTATTATAATATTTTTTTAACCATTAATTTCCCTATTTACCTTTAATCGTGGTAAATAAAATACTAAAGTTACTATTCATAAAAACTTATTTTGATCTTATTGGACAAAATTTTTCATAATTATTACAACCATGAATGTTATTTTTTGAAAATTCAATTCAAATAAGTGGAAAAATTAAATTTACTATTAATCCCATTGTCGGAATGAGTAAATGGATTTTTTAAGTAAAATGTTCAAAAGTTCACATTGTTTTTCTATTCAATTTCAATATAAAATTGCTTCTAATGAACTCAATTGGATTAAATGATAAAAAATTAATCTAATTACCCTTTAAAAAAAATTAAATATAAAATATAACTATATAAATAAGTTAGATGAAAAAGCGGCATTGAATTGAAATATAGTATTTTTTACTATTCATTAAAATATGAATTTAATCAGAAAAATACCAAAAAATCATCCAAAGTAAATTTTGATGTCCCGATTCCAAAGAAGAAGTTTATTTTTTCAAATTGAACATATAAAAGTGATAAAAACTAGATTTAACAAGGGTCCTCCATCAAAATGCTGTAAAACTAACTTTTAAAAATATTAGAATATTTTATGCTAAAAATTGGATTTATTCTCGTTTTAAGCCTCTTGAATTTATTGAAAGAAAGTAAAAAAATATTGAATAAACATGTGTAAACATAATATATTTATTTATGTTCATTACCTCCCATAAAATGGATAAGCCATAACTACAATTAAAATTAATAATATTAATTATAAATTATTTTTTAGTATAACTCTTTCTTGTGTGCAACATAAGATTTTAGAGAAACCCATTGTTGCGTGTCAAGTATGTTATCAGACATAGAATCCCCATTAAAGTAAAATTAATATATAAATAATAAATATTAATATATTTTAAAAAAAATTATTCTGTAATTACCTGAGATGTTATAGATAACCTTTTTGTTGTAATAAGGATAGATAGAATGACATATCATTCTATTTATGGATCATATAATCCACTAATGCTTCAAGAATTACAAAATCACCTTCATTTAAAAGAATAATAAATGAATTGGAAATTTATCAAATAACAACAAAGGGTGGGGTTGTTTTTAAATCAATTAATTGTATCTTCTCAAGAAAATTCTTCATATTTAGAAAAAAGTGAATTGAAATAAAAAAATTTCCGGTTATCATCAATTTTTATGATATCAATGACCTTTTTCATGCCTCTTTGGTTTATAGATTTATTATTTTTAACTTTATCCTAACCATATTCTGTTTCACTCTCCATGAGAAACTGATAGTTATTTTTCACTTCAATGTATGTGTTTTCACTTTCCACATATGTTCTCTTATGTGGAAACATGGTTATGAACTACTTTGGGTAACTCTTTTTTTCTAAATTTCCATTTTAAAAGGAAGTTTTATTATTCATTTTTTATGATTTGGGTTTCTATGAAAGAAAATTTAAAGTATCAAAACTTTGATAACTCAGATGAATTTTGAGGGTGAAATTTATTTTAAGGGGGATATAATGCAACACCTCGAGATTTTGTGAAATGTTTTTTTTTTGAATTATTTTAATCATTTTGATATTTTTCATTTGACACAATACTGAATATAGCTTTTGTTATATAAAAAGAACTATGTTTCCATTGCATTATATGAAACACCAAGTTGAGATTATTCTACACAAAACACATAGATTTTCTTATGGTTTACACCACACTATGATTGAATTAGGTTACAAACAACACTGATTTATTTTTAAAGCTTTCATTACATGCAAGACCGAGTTTTACTGAACAATAGTATATTATTAAAATTTTATTATTTAATTTAGTAAGATATAACATCGTCGTTAAATTTGTGGTTATAAATAGTATTAACTAACTTATGAAAATATTATTTTTATAATATAAATTCATTTGTTACCCATTAATTTTAAATGAAAATATATACCAATTGATTATAAGGGAAATAGTTTTATTTTTTTTATCCCAAAGTTGTTTTGTATTAATAAATTAAATTAATTAAAATTATTTAATGATATTAATTAAATATATATGTTATATATTTAATAAAAACTTTTTTATATTAATCCAATATATTTTATCTGTATAAGATAAGAACAAACTCTATTTTACGCATAAAACCTTATATTTTTCAAAAGGGTATTTTTACCACCTTTTAATATATATGCCATTTTAAATAATTTTTTTGAAAGTTTTATAATTATTATATTAAAAAATAAAATTATTATTTTTAATAGGTATATTAAGATTTATGTTGGTTTAAGTTTTTATATTTATCAGATAAGTTTCATGTTTTGATGAATAGTGAAAAATACTGAATTTTAATTGAAAACAGATTTTTCATAGAAATAATTTTTAGTTTTTAATTATATATTTTATTCATATTAAAGTATAATTAGATAAAACTTTTATTATTTAATCCTGTTTATGTCATTGGAATCCATTTCACATTGAATTTGGATATAAAAACATGTCAATCTTTTGGACATTTTCACTTTAAAAACTCATTTTCTCCTTCCATCAACATGATTAATTTTGAATTAGTTTTAGAAATTTATATGTTTTCAATTATGAAAAATTTATTTCATACATGGAATCATAATTTTAAAATTTAATAAATTGGTCCCTTTTGTGGACAATATAAATAATAACTTTATTAATTTTTATTACCATGATTAAGAGTAAATCGGGTAATTAAGGGTCGAAATAATATTATAAATATTATAAAACTACCCTAAAACATTAAAAAATGATATAAGATGAATATAATTATATCCTTAACACATAAGGATAAAAATTGAATAATTTAATGGACACTTGTTTACGAAAATGACTTAAATATTATTAAACTCAAAGGGAGTGACAAAATGTCACACTCTTTCTTTTAATATGTATAATTTTTAAAATATGGAGTTTAATAGAAGATATTCTTGACTATATATATTATTATGAAATTTAAAATGTTTTTCTACATTATAGAAATTTATTTTTAGTTTTTAGTGAAGAAATAATTATCATAAATAATTACAAAATGATGATGCGGTAATTATCCAATCAATGAAACAATTAATTAAATGATATTATTAATATTAAAATAAATATAATTTGACTTATTTAAGGTGATCCATGAATTTTATGGGTGAATATGAAATGTTAGGGGTGTATTAATTTAAAATTTTTCAAGTAATATTACAATATTGAGTTTCATAAATTCAATATTATGACTAGTGTCAAAATTTACAGTTATGATATTTTATGAAAATAATATTTTATAAAATTATTTAAAAATTATAAAAAAAATAAAATAATTAAAATTTGAGTATATATAGTCTAAAATATATTAAATTTTATATTTATAGTTCAATGGAAACTTTATATGTAAAAATTATATCCTCTTAATATTAAAAACCTTGTTTCCAAAGTTAATATTAAAATAGATTAATAAGGGTTAATCAAAATGATAAGGTTTAAAATAATATTAAAACTTGTATAAAATAAATTGTTTGATCATATTAAATCCTTATTATATCTTTTTTCTAATAAATTTAATTTTGGATGTATTTCTGTTGAAATTTATTTTATTGTAAATTCATATTTTGAGAAATTCCAAAAATTCCCCTCCCCTCTCTTATAAAAGGGAACCTCTCATTCTCTTCCATTGACACTTCAAAAACTATTTGTTTAGGCCAAAATATATCTAAATCTCATCCCAAAATTCCTATATTAATCTTATATGCCTTAATTTGGTCATAAATCCAACCAAAGTAGTCCTTTTTTAAAAATTAAAAGGAGATATGCTAAGAAGAGGTAACATCCGTCAACAAATGTTTTTATTTTATTTACTCCATAAACACATTTAATTGGTTTTATTTAATGTTTATATAATAACCATAGTATCCATAATATACTTTAATTTTTTATATTAATTTTTGTACCTACACCGACATACACATCCATCTAATAGGTAATGAACTTATCGTTCTTGTGCAGGGAGAACTACTGCCTCATGAAACGATGTTGTTCATTTTTCCTTTACCACCTCTTACAGTTGGTTATTATGATGTTAACTATATTTTTATATGAAATTTATGAAATTTATTATATATTTATGCTTTTTTAATTATTATAAAACACGCACCATAATTATTTTCAATTTGTGTAAATATGATAACTTCGTTTGTGGACGTGTAGACTACCGCCTCCTCAAAGCGATGTGATTCATTCACATACAAAAGGAAATGTTTTAATAATGGGTTTAGTAAAATTTTATGATATATATGAAATAATAATTCTACCATAATTATTATATATGTATATATACATATATTTCTTTTAATTTATTTCTTTTAAAATGATAATTAAATGGAAATAGTGTTCATGCATACGTACGGCCTACTGTCTCCATTAATGGTGAATTCCTTTTAATATTTATATTTTTTATAGATTATTATAAATATTTTTATACTGAATATATATGATATTTATATCATGTTTTATATTTTGGTAATAAGTAAATCATGATCTAAGTTAGAGGATCAAGAATAGCAAGTCAAAAAAATCATATATTACCTGAAACGTAACACTAACATGGAATGGTTAACAAACGGGTAATAGAAGGTCCAAAGTAAATCACATATGGTATTATTTAATTTAATATGGTTATATAATAGATTTATAATAAATTTATATTATTATAGATGATTTTTGAATGAATACAAAGAGATTTAAGACATACTGTAATAGAATTTCATCCTACTTTTTATTTAAATGAGATACATGTCATATTCACTATTCACTTCTATTGTGTGATCTATGTATTTCCCAATGACATGTTATATCCTTAATTTCCTTTATTTAATTATATTAAAATATTTAATTGATGTTATTATTTTTTGGAGATCATTATTTTAAGGTTACTCAAGTAGTTAGGGGATTTACAGTCTCAATTTTATTTCTATGAAATTTATGCCATATTCCCCACTCATTACTTTTCTGTGGTTTATATAATATACATTAATGTAATATATAATAATTATTCTTAAATTTTTTTTATTTATATATCCATTTTATGATCTCTATTTCATGGGGTTTATGGTTCAAAAGTTTCCAAATTAGCAAGGTAATTTTGTCTCAATTTACCTTCTTTGACACACATGTTATGATATGCTTTTATATTATATTATGACATGTATATACTAAAATTTTTAATATTTTATAATGAATATAATTATTTTCATTATATTATAGTATTCATGTGATTTTATTCTCTCTTTGGTCATAAATATGTGTTCCTTTAAAACAATGTTTTCTAAAAATGTTATAAAAGTGTTTTAAATGATATTTTAAGAAATTTTAAGGAAAAAGGATTTAAAAGATAGTTTAAATTGTTTTCAAATATTATTTTACAATTTTTCAATTTTATTTTCAATGAAAAAAATTCTCAACATTTGATGATTTAAAAAAGTGTTTTTCAAAAATGAAAGGATATTTTCATCATGAATTATTTTAAGTGATATTTTCAAATAATTTTCTATATAAGAAAATTTTATTTGATTTTAATTATTGTTTACTATTTATATTACTCAAGGAAATCATTATTATTCTTTCCCTAAATGGTTTATGTTTGTGAATGGATTGACCTTTATGAATTTTGTTTTTTTCATGAGTTATGTTATGTTGAAATGTTAATGAATCCATATTTTTCTAAAGTTTATGATATGATTTATATTCTTGTGGCACAAAAATTTATGGTTTTAATTATGTGATTGGTGTAAACCATATATCCCTACAATGAAATCAGTAATGATTTATGTATCGTGAGATAATTATGGAAAGAATTCGATAGGCTTTATCCATGATGAAAGATGGGGAAAACTGATCCACTATGGAAATATGGGGAAACCTAAACCCTTACATGGAAGTGACTTTAACTGGGGATGGTGGTGTGTCTCTTCTTGTAGTTGTATTCCCCTTTAAGTGACTTATTGAGTTTTGTAAATGTACCTTGACTTATAGGGAATGATATTAATTGTTTATGGGTCTTCCACAAATTTCATGTCTTATTCCATGTTATGATTTAATGGATTATTCTATTAATTCCACTATGATTAATCTATTATTAACTACTAATATTTATTCCATGATTCATTTTTATGATATTTTATATGAAAGGTATGATCTTATAATGTCATGATCACATTCTCATACCATTATTCTCATGTTTATGCTTACATACCTGCCTTTTTTACCCTTACTAAGCATCTGAGCTCACTGCTCTTCTTATGATTTATTTTCCCCAAGTTATAAATAATGGTTTTAGGATGGGGTAATAAAGGGGAATATCATTGTGGGAAACATTTAAGATAATTCTCTACACTAGAATTTTTTGTTCTATGTTTCCAAGGGTACTGAACTAATACAGTATTTTGGTGTCTGTTTATGTAATATGTTAAATATTCCATAAAAAGATGAAATTTTAATGTATGAATGTTGAGGGTCACTATAGTTTGATTTTACTTCTGGAAAATATAGTTAATATGTGGAAAAAATGATCTAATTTTATTAATAAAGGTGTGAATTTTTTCTACTTTATGAATTTTGATATCTCATCCAATTTATTATACTCAAATTTCATGGAACTCGAGCTATTCTATATGAAAATTACATTAGTAGATCAAATCTCCATTACTTACTCTAAAAAATACTATTTAGACATTTGTAATTCATTATACTCAAAACATCAACATCATGGCCTCACATAATTCACTTACATAGGGTAATTCCATTCTGATGATTAAAATCAATAACTGTAGATTTCTTACAAATACTTTAATTGATTTAATTCATTTCTTAAAGAAAAATATCATAACCACATATATATAACTAATTGTAAAAATAATTTTTCAACAAAAAAAGTATATTGGGATCATTGATTATTTTTGGGGTAAGAATCCTCATTGGGAACAGTGATTATATAACATTAACATGGAGCTATTTAAGTAGAGATAAATTGTTAAAGATGAATAATTTAGATAGGTGTAGCTTAATGATGTAATTAAATGGAGGTGAAAATTATTTTATGGATAAATAATAGGGTAATAATCTATAAAAAATATTGAAAGATAAAAATGAGTCATGAAATATTCAAAGGGGGGTTGGTGTTGAACCCACATAGTGTTTGTGTTATATTTTTTATAAATTCAGAAGATAGGTTTCATGATGTCAATATTTTGATGAACTGTTCTTGTAAATTTTTTTGAAGTCCCTAAGAATTTCAATAAGAATTTGGATTTACCATATAAGACATAATTATGTTTGAGGATTACCTTATGACTTGGAAGTCATTATTGTTGCCATTTAAGTTTTGTAACTATATTCACATGAAGGAAAAAATGTTTTAACAGTATAAAGAATTTTTGAAAAAACTAATAAAAGTGATAATTGGATGGATTTATTTTGAGTTTAGGAAGTTTTTTGATTGTTTTTAGATTATGACTTCATTAGAGTAGCACATGTGTAAGGATTTTATCATAGTGGAAGAGTATAAAGAGTTTGTAAGAGTAAATATTGACACTATGTAGGTATTTTTTGGTAAATGGAATCTTTATAAGAGTAACTTACTCCTATAAAATATGGTCTTACATAAGGAACAAATATATTAACCTTTGACCAACCACATGATATGGATCTACCACATTGAGGCAACATATATAATCAACCATAGTGGGATAAAGGTTGCAGGAGAGGAGCGGTGAGCTAGTAATGGTTGGTGTTGGCATGAGGAAATAAAGAGGTGTCGTGCAGGGGGTAGTCCACTGGGAAGGTATGGACCCAAGGGATTTAAGGACTGGATTATGGAAAACATAGTGTAATATGCTAGTAAAATCCCAAATCAAACATATATTTTATAACACTCGAGCTTCAGTTATAGTAAGTATGCTTTTCTTTCTAATGAAATAATAACTTAATGCACATAACTTTATTCAAAAATATGATTAAAACATAAATTCTAAAATTTTATAAATTTTATATTAAAAAATTAATTTCATATTTTAATTCATCATGTAAAAATTATCTTAGGATTATTTTTTTATATTTTTTAAAAGATAGTTTATTTTTCTGTGAACATTGAGAAATATTGATTTTATAAAATCTATCAATTTTATGAAATTATAATGATATAATAATAACATAAAATTTTATGAAACATTCTTAATAAAGAAAATATATATTTAATTGTTAATATAATTTATATAAAAATATGATTTTGAACTTAGAAATATATTCTTAACATTCTAGAAATCTATGTAATTATTTTGTTTGAAAATATTTATTTTTATTTCTTCTCTCTTAATCAATTATTTAAAAGTTTAATTTAAATTTTTGTATTGTTTTAAAAGAAAAATAACTATATTTTAATTTAATATAATTTAATTATTTCCATTAGAATCAAGACTATACTTTATTTTTCTGAAAAATCATTTTTTTGATTAAAACAAACATTTTTCTAAAAATGTTGTTTGTTCCATTTGGCGATCATATGTTTAATTTTATTTTTATCAATTATATAAATTGATCCCTATTATAAAATATTCTATATTTACAATTAGAATAATTAATATTAGGTAATAAATTTAATATAATTTTTTCATTATAAATAGTACCCATGGTAAATATTTGTCACTTGGATTAAGGGTAAAAGGAATTAAAAGGATTAAAATAAAGGGATAAGGATTCAAGATAAAAAAAAACTTTCTTAAATATCATTGGTAGTTTTTATTTTCACATTAACCTTATCATTGTCTAAGTTATGAATAATTGTATCCTCATGACTTGAGAAAGGCAAATATTATACAATAAATTTTCATGTTTTTATAAGTTTTCCACTCACCTCACTTATAAAATGACACCCCCTTTCATCTCTTTTGCATAGTAATTGAGCCACTTATCTTTACCAAGACCTACCCAAATACCTTCCAAAAATACCTACCTATATCTTATAGATTCTAGTGTCACCAAAAGACCACTTCAAGAATTATTAATGAGTAATCCAAATGAGGATACCAAAAGAAGAAGTTTATGTTCTTACATATATTTTTCAAGTTCCTTTCTTCTTTAACATCCTAAAAATATTGAATAAAAATAATTAAAAAAATAAAATTAGTATATTTAAAATATTTATATGTTTTATATTAAGGTTAAATCCATTTTCTATCTCACTTCCATCTTATGTAAAAAATAAAACACTGCTCATGTGTATGTACGACCTACCATATCCATGTAGAGGTGTAATTTTTTTCATTAGTACTTTATTGGTATGGTTATAAAGTTATAATTAATAAATATATTCTATATTTATGAAATAATTATTATTTCATAAATATAAAATAGCATATAACTTTTTACCCTTCTATCCGTTTGAAAATGGTAACATCACTCGTGTGTTCGTGTGGACTACCACTTCCATTAAGTGATGTGGTACATTTTTCTTTTACTACCATGTATGGATTATTCTAAAATTTTATATAATGAATAAAAATGATATTAAAAAATTATTATCATTCTATAGATTATGGATGCATTTCATAACTCCTTTAACCATATAAAATATATTGTAGTAATTTTGGATAAATTTACTGAACAACCTTAAGTGGTCGAAGTAAGCAAGAACTTTTCAATGAATGGATTAAAAAAATTTATAAAAATTAAAAAAAATTAATTATTGATGAAATTGGTTATTAAAAAATTGTTTGATGATTTTAAATTAAAAATATATGAGAACAAAACATTTTCAACTAATAAGAGACATGAGGTAAGGTATTTCTTTTACAATCTCATTTTATTTCAGGATTTTTTATGTACAAATTTTCTTTATTAAAATTTTATGGTCATAATCTATTAAAACCCATATATTTTCTTATCCTATAGTTATTTTGGGGGTTTAAATTTTTATTTTCTATGTCTAATTTTTTTAGATCAAGAATTAGCATTTAAGTTACATGTATGGGATATTTACCTTTTTATTTTTTTCAGTC
Source organism: Viscum album (assembly GCA_963277665.1). Classification (NCBI taxonomy): domain Eukaryota; kingdom Viridiplantae; phylum Streptophyta; class Magnoliopsida; order Santalales; family Viscaceae; genus Viscum; species Viscum album. Next base: position 1,210,974,311 of record OY728127.1, read on the forward strand.
AGGGATCTTTATCTTCTATATCCACGTTCTTAAAAAAAATTATGTAAGTTTTTACCAATACATGAAATGTTTTTAAATCTTAATTTTCACTACATTTTAATTTATTTACAAAATTTTAAAATGAATTTTTTTAAATGTTTTTTGATCCAATCAATTCTTTAACTTTTTCTAATGTGAAAATAATGTTGTCTTTTAGCATATATTACATGAAAATTTTTTCCCACCATCATGACCATTATTTAATTTGAAGATTTATTTTCATGGTTTCATGGTTACATGAAAAGAAAATATTTTTCTCAATATTCTGGGAATTTTTATTTAAAATGATATCAAAATAAAAGGGTATTATTTAGTTAAATTAATGAGAATAATTTTGAAAGTAATTTATATATTTGTTCTCACACTTAGTTAAAAGGAAGTTATTTTATTGTTTTTATTCTATTTGATTTTTTGAATGGATTATTTTTATTATAAACACATTCATTTTTTATGAATTGATAGTATTATTCCATTATTTACTAATTTATGGTTTTTTGTTCATTAACTTTCTCATGATCACATTCTTTATCACTCTCTATCATTTCATTGTAAATTATTTTTCCCTCTATGTCCTTATTTTATGTTTCATGGATTTATACAACATTATTTCCACTACTTTGATATTGTTTCAACTGTATACCATTTCTATATATGGTATTAGTTGAATAAATATTATTAAGAATGTTATTTCATTAAATGAGGAAATATTTTGTATCCTTGATAAAATACATAAAAATGATAAATTATAAGGAATTTTGAGAATGAATATTATTGATAATTCAATATATGAAGAATACATATGATTTCAAAGTGATGGTTGGTTCCTGATTTTAGATATACCCTTGATGCATCAATATGCCTCATGAGAAAAAAAACACGAATGTCATATTTGATAGTTATTCGGTATTACACCTACCATTTATTGAAAATGTCTTAGCCAAGTCCATGATGGTATGATTAATTATATTTTAGTTGAGTCCTTGATGGTATGATTTTTGATATCTTAGTTGATCCCTTGATGGTAAGATCATGAATGTACATATTTATATATTTCCTTTTTTATGAATCCATTTTCCACTATCATTATGATTTATAAGTGGATATTCACCATGTATATACTTTGAAATCAAGTTATTGATTGAATGGAATGTGTTTTGACAATAAAATCTATCATATGGATTATGTCTTATTTACTCATGATAGATTCAATTCTATGTAACCCCAACTGAGTATCTAAGCTCACCCATTATTATTTTTTGATTCCTCAAGATATGAAGAATGATTGTTTGAAGGATTTCAAGTATGAAATAATTTTTCTTATTATATGCTTTTATATTTCCAATGTGATATAAGAATCATGTATGTATATTGTTTTCAAAGAGTGTTAAACTGATCAATCCTATATGTTGAGATCCCTAATATCTTGTACTAATGTTATAAAGTAAAAACTAGCCCTTGGTTACCAGATGTGGAGTCATTATAGTTGGTCTTAGAGAAAGTTTAGTAGGAACCTTGGGGGCTAGATTTTATTTTAACATGGATAAAATGAAAAATATTATAATCCCTTAGGGTATTTGAGAAGTTTTACCATTATTGGGATTTTTATTTTATGGCTCAATATTCATGATTATTATGAGCTAAGTAAGTGTGTGTGTGTGTGTGTGTTATTGTTTAGAGAGGATCCTAGAGGGAAAAAGGGAATAAACACCCATAGTCAATGTAGTAATTTCCTTATTAAGAAAACTAATATAGCTAATATTAGAGATGAGTAGATCGTGGAAATATTAAGCTATCTTTCTCCGGTTATAATGATTAACTTTTCTCATATACAGAAACCCCTTATTCCATAGCATGATGATCCTATATTAGATTACTTTATATACCAGAATCTTCCATATTATAATGGAACTACTGATTCATTCGGGGATTGAAAATGGATTAAGTCCAATAAAATATATTTTCGACCTTGGGAATTATTGAAAGGGAAATAAATATTATTTTAGTTTATTTTTATGAAGGGATATTATAATCAGTGGTGGTCATTGATCTAGAACACTAAAGTGGTTTATGAAATAGAAATTATGGAATGGATAACTTTTAAAGAGATATAATTCAATAAATACTTGCCTTGAGAGTAATGAGATGAAATTGAGAGAAATTTGTTCACTTTAAATTGGAATGAAGAAGAATGTGTTGTAGAGAATAAGTGTGAAATTACATGATTATCTAGGAACATTGTAGACTGCATACCTAATCTAGACAAAAAAGTCACTTTTTCCTTGATGTTTTTAAGGAGAGTCGTCAAATTTAACTAATTTCTTAAAAATTCACATTATGTGATGATATAGTATCAAGTGAAATGAAGACAAATAAATAATTCTCTAGATGTTATATCTTAAAGGAGAATAAAGAAAATAAGAGGTTGTTTGAGTACTGAGAATAAAGAAATGTGTTAAAGAAGAAGAAAGGGAAGATGGCATTCCCAACATGTGATAATTTTTGAAAGAAACACCATGGTACTTACTTAATGGGAACATGAGTTTATTTTAAGTTTATAGAAAAGGGTCATAAGGCTCTTGAATAAAGGGGACATAATGAAACCACCTTATATAATGCTATAGTCAAAAATATATAAGGAATTATTCAAATCAATGTCCATAACATCAAGAGAAACTTCCATAATAGAGGCCAATAGAAGAAGTGTGACACCCTCTACTTTCAGATTTTTCATAGATTTTTTATATGTTAAGTATTTTTAGGTGGGTTAGAGTTGTTTTGGAGGCTATAATGTAAATGGGGCTAGGCTAGTGGAGTCTGCAAAATATGTAGCAACACTACAGAACCTATCGGTTATCTGGCGGGAGATACTATCTCATTGGTGTGGTTCTTGGTTATAACCAATTTTTTCCAATAGAAACCAACATACCGGGGGGAGGCCCCCATCTCACCAGTTGCATCATTCTAGGACCACTAAGTCTGGTCAAGCATTATAATTTTTTGTTAAAATCCCAACCTCTATCTTCTTTTCTTATTCCTTCAAGCCTATATCGACTCCTGGAAACCAAGGTTATCTCTTCCAAAAAATTCACTTTATCATATTCTTATGTATCCTCTCGTCGAAACGTCAACATTAATTTAATCACATTTTTTCAAATTTGATGAGTTTTATCTTGATTTAGATCAAATATCTCTTCATCTCCTTAATCAAACAAAATTATATTATTTATTTATTGATCAAATATAAGGGTATTGGAATTGTATAACAAAAGAATTGTTGGTCATTGATATAATTAGAACCTAGAATTAGGGTTTTGGCATCTAAGCATCATTTGGACCTAGACCATTGTCACCAGCAGATCTTCTTAGATATGCGTGATCTTGTCCTTCTTTTTCAGTGTGTATTCCCATCTATATTGAATCTATAATTCTAATAATGGTGTATTGGGGGTGGTTATAGGGTTCATATTGGTTTAATTAGACTCATACATCAACCCTTTTCATAAAACATTATTACACCTAAGGTAGTTATCCTTTTCCATCACCCTATATTTATACAGGTTCTTATCATGATTGTTTGGAGTATGTTGGTATCCTTGTGATATTTATGAAAGATGTTTGATCGCATGTATTATGGGTGTGTATCCCTATGAGACACATTATTGATGGCTTCTCTCATGTGGATTGTGATGGTTATGACTATTATTTAATATAATTTGATATTGATTTTTCATCTTGTATTTTTTGTTGCATATACAATTCTTATATCTTCTATGATTTAGATTGTAGGTTGAGACATATTTAATTTCACCCAATGGGGATGTATTAGACATTAGTTATCATGTGTATGGGATATCTATTTAGTGGGGATGTTCCATTCATATTTTTGGACTATCCCATTTAGGGGGATGTGTCAAGAAACTGGTTGATATTCCTTCTAACATGGATCCTGAGTTGGTAGAGCGGATCTCTAAGGACTTAGAATATTTTTTGTTACTCTTTGAAATAATTTTTTCTTATCTATACTCCATTAAGTTTTATATAATGCACTTGTAGATCTTATTAATTTATGTCAAGGATCGTTAATGGTATCCTAATGGGTTTTGTAATCACATTCTACTCAGGCATCTCCGGAACATGTAGATTTTATAACCAAGGATCATGTGAAGGGAAAGGGCCATGCAGTTGGATATTGAGAAGGTGTAGTAGGATGATGTTGTTGTTGGGGGATATGTTGAAAGTGGGTTCCCTAGAGCTAAATCCTGTATATACTTTGATTACCATTATATGTATATTGTTCACTAAAATACATGTGTTTTTCTTACCAGAGTAGTGTTGATACTTATGCATATACTATATTTATATTAATGTATTTGGATTACATGTAATATCAAAGAGTTATAGATGTTCCCAGGAAATAATGAGAACCTATATATACTATGACATTAAGTATAGAGTAATTTCCTATGGTTCAGATACATCATACTAACAGGACATAGATGATGTTTGACTATTAGGTTATGGGGACTCATAAAAATTGAGACTTCTTCTCATGAAGTTCTCTCTTATTGATATCTATTAGTTAATATCTTGAGGATATACCTCATAATAGAAACACCATATGTTTTGGGTTCCATTTTTTGTTCATATCTATAAACATGTGTATTGGTCTCTAGAATTAATATTATTATCAATGTGTTCTGTTTGATCATGTACTTTGTTGTAAGGAAAAAAACATGAAAATGAATTCATGGTGAGGTACCTTGTGTTGGGTGCCTCATTGGTGGTATAGCATTGGTTGAATGATCAAGATAAAATTTTTTTCTTCCGAGGTGAGGAAGTGACATCTCTGGACTGGATGATCAGGATACTAGTGCCTTCATAAAATCTATAGCAATGGTAGTCGAAGGTATTTTTGTCCAGTTAGATCAACAAATAATAATGAAATAAATGAATTTTACACAATTGTGGGACATTATTTATGAGATATCATGGGAAAAAAGAGAAAATATTACATAGTGTGTTTTTGTAGGTTGGTTGTCATTACTATGACTATTCCTTGTCTATTTAGGAGACTTGATGGGTTTCTAATCCACTCCTAGTCTGTGATTTCTATTCACTACTATGGAGATAAGGGGATAGAGGGTCACACACAATAACATATTTAATAATATTCCCTATTCTGTAAAATAGGTATATAAGCCATGGTGGGCCCCATCATAGGGTCAGAGTGTTGTCCAAGTTTTATCGATCATCGATAAAAAAATAAATTAATTCTTATTTGAGTGTAGAGTAGTTTGGATGAATTTATTTACTAAAAGTTTTTACAGTCTTTAAGTAAATATAAGGAATAATATTATACAAAAAAATATTATTGTAATATTAAAAGATTATCTAATATTAGCAGGAATTACAATTCAAGTTTATGAATTTGGTTTACCATGTAATATATTATAAGTATTTGATAAAATATAAATAATATTTATGATGTATTTAGTTTTTCATAGTTATTTAATTATTACATATTTAGTGAATGTTAAATATATGATGGTCAGGGAATCCTAACCATGTATTTTGGAGATCCATTATATAAGTATAGAGAGAAGCTCTTTCTTGTGACTATTCATCAGTTGGAATTGAGAGCATTTATCTCCTCCTGATTCCTAGAGAGATAATTGCTATGACCAAGTGAATGATCCAAGAACTCATTCACAGATCGAGGGTAGGGGATCATATTGATCAATAAAAAACAAAATAGATTATCAGATCTCCACTCTAGAACTTGGAATCTAATGAACAGAGTATGTGAAGATTCAAGAAGAATGTGTGGAAAATTAATAGGGGTTTGGAATGAGATCCTTGAAAAAACAATCTCTAGTGAATTGTGACAAACGTGCTCACTTGAAATCCAATGAGATAATTATTAATTTTTATTTTATGTGCTTCAAGTAAACCACACAAGATCCTTATGTTGTATCAGGGCTTAGATGATTTGAGATGATGATGTTTTGTGGCTCCAGTGATAAAAAATTTAAATCCTTGGTCCAGAAGATTCAATTGCATGCCCTAGTACCAACAATTAGTATCAGAGATATCGCTTTTATTTTTTTGAGAAAAGAAAATTTGTGTTTCATTAAATTTAAGTAGGGGGTTTTAATTTGACCACAACAGAGCTATCCACACTTCGATTTGAATAAAATTATAGATCTAAAGAACATATTTTTATATGTGTTAAAATTAACATGCATTTCTAAAAAAAACAATTATTTATGGTGACTCTATTCTATTCCAGCCAAGAAACGACCAAAATCTAGCCACTAGAGCTCCTCTAGTCGGTGAACCATTTTTTCCACAAATAGAAGACTTAAAATGTTATATTATTTTAATATTTTATGGTTTTATGGTTTTTCCCACATTAATGCAAATTTGGATGCAGTTTTTCTATGAAGGTGTAGCCAAAAAAAGGTAATAGACTTTTGAATTTTATGGTTGTGAACTCCCTCCCTTCAAACTTTATAGCAGTGCCTTATAGCCCCTATCTTTCTTGGATTAGGTGACTGCACTACACTCAGCTGACTAGACGATCGGTTCCCCCTTCTACTCCCCTTGGTACCATAACCTCCACCTCTGTGAGGTCCACTCATGCCACTGTCAACCGAGATAATATTTTCATCACCGCCTAGATCTAGGCCAACCAAAGCCTTACAGTGAGAACCAACCATCTACAGTAGCCTCTTCTAGCCTTCTTCCATCCCGACTCACCCCAGTTGTCATGTTATCACCCCATAACTTGAGGTTACCCATGCCTCGGACTCCCTCGAGTTCTTCCAGACCTTATTATCCCCACAATAGGTTGAGGTAAGCCTAACCAACCTGGAATGGATCTAGGCGGGGTTGAATGACCTAGAACAACCTTACACGAGGTCTATCTAGCCTGAAATGGGCCTAAGGGGTTAGAGGTTGGCCCGAAAAAGGCTTGGGTGGGTTATTGGGGTCCAGGATAAATTAATATAATAAAAAATTAATTAATTTAATTAATTTAATTTCAGTATTAAATTAAATTAATTAAAATTTATTTTAGTTTTGAATATAATAGTATTTTAATATTTTTTTCAAATTGATTTGATTTTAGTATTAAATTAATTAATTAAATAATTAATTTTTTGAATTAAAATTAAATTAATTATGGGAAAAAATTTAATTAATTTATTTTAATAAATTATTTTAATTTAAATAATTTATTTAAATACCTTCATACATTAAATTTATTACAATTTAATTTTATCGCATTTTTATTTTACTCGTTGACTGGCCTTAATCACATGACTCAGCATGTGTATGTCTAGAAATTTTATTTAATTATTTATTGTGTGGGATGAATGTAATAATTAGTTAATCATATGAAGGTGTGTGTATTGTATTCTTTTAATTAAATATGTATAAGGTTCTATGCATCCAATTTAACTTTTGTATATTGTACTTTCATACACCACCTCGTTTATGTTTGAGTATAATTGTACATTTTAGGATGAATATTTAAGACAGAACCCCACCAAGATGAGGAAGTACTTTAGATGAGAAGTGAAAACACTAGACAGGGGGATATCTTTGATACAAGTCAGGACTCAACTCCGGTATGAAAACCCCAAGGTCATGATTGATCCATTAATTTTAAAATTCATCAATCACAATTAGATGCTCATGACCCGTCAGGTATAATTATTTCCTTTATCCATTTTTTATTATTTTAGGCATTTACATGTTTTCTATGATATCACATAAATTAAAAGATAAGAAAAATGCATAAGGATGTGAAATATTTTTTCCTATCAATGCAAGTTTAGTTGTGAGCATGACAACATTGATTGAACATATTTAATAGAAATGGATTAAATTCATCAAAAAATAATAAAATACCTTAGATATATATTAATTTTTAATGTATTACATTGGTCAAATTAGAACAAAAATAGGTGTTTGGGATTCTCATAAGCCATAGTTTAGGGTGCTTCCTACTACCTAGGAGTTCTTGTGAGAGTAATGGGTTGACTTATCTAAAGTTGGTAGCAAAGGAGTAGTCATAACTTGCTTGTTATCACTTTAGAGAAAAATCATAGAGGTAATCAAGGTTATGATTCAAATAAATGGGTAATTTACTCAATAGATCAAGGAACCACGAGTTAATGTGGTTGGCCAACCTGGTGCCTACATTGGAACTCTCTAAGTAGTGGCGTAGCCATTACTTTTTTGACTATGAGGGGATGTTTTGAGGATCCTCTGCACTAAGATAATGAAGTGAAAGATTATTATGAATCTATTAGTGAGGGATATTATGGTTTGATAAAATAATGGGAGATATTTAATGATTTAATAATTAATTAATCAAATTTTTTTAAAAGGTGGTCGAGATAAATTACTGAATGATAAATTTATTTATTATAGATCAAAATGGAAATCCCCAATACCACCGAAATATTATCACTGTGATCTATATTGGATAAAGAAAATATCATGACTAGCTATAACTTCCAGGAATTCTACAGGCACTTTTTCATAGTACTATGCCATTGAAAGGAATCTTTTTGTGCTTAAGTCCTTACTTACTACTAAACCTCCTCAGAGAGCAATAAAGGTTGATGAAGACAAGTATAAGATTCAAATATATGATTCAAAATATGTAAAATGTATCATGTTGTCATTTATGTCTAGTTAGTCGAAAAAATTGCATGAGGACAAAGATTCCTATAAGATGTTAACTCCTCTATTGTAGTTATATCAGGAGAGAGCTAGGATAGAATGGTATGAGATATCTAGTGCACTATATATGTGAGGGGTAGTAGAAGGGAATCAAGAAGGACTTAATGTACTCAATATGATCTGGTACATTGAGAGACTTTAAGCCATGGGTTTCAAGCTAAACAAATAAATAGTGACAGATCTCATTCATATGTCTTTATCATCAAGCTTCTAAACATTCATTTTTAACTACAAAATGAATAATATGAAAAATTCACTCATGGATATTTTGGATTTATTTCTCCAAGCTGATAAGGATATAAATAATAACAAGTCTTTGATCCTTATAGTGAACAAGATGAGGAATGGAAAGAATAAGGAGTATATAGCTAAGTCCAAGAAAAATACACTGATTCATCACCCTTCCAAAAAGATAAGGATATAGAGGAAGGTAATTGAAGAGGATATCTGCTTTTGATGTGGAAATAAAGTACATTAGAATAATTTTAGAGTTGGGAAGAATAAATAAGGTGACGCTTCTACTTTAGTTATTTTTCTTATTGAATTCAATATTTCATTATATATAAGTTGGGTATTGGATATAACATGTGTCTCACACATATGTATTCATATACATAAACCAAATAGATTTAAGAAGATTTATAAAGGATAAGTGGATCACTAGGCAACAAATGGTGTGATTCTAGAAGCCTTAGAACTGGGACATTATCACCTAACTATGCCTAGTGGTTAGGTTTTTGTATTGAATAACTGTTATTATGTACCTTAAATAACCAAAAACATAATCACAATGTCAAGTCTGGACACTATGAGATTATATTTCAATTTTGAAAATAAAGGTTTTATATTTTATAAGGATAACATGTGTTATAGTATGGCACATCCTCACAATGGTTTCTATATACTTTAACTAAAAAAACTCAGTAATGAAAATCAATGACAAAACCAGTGAACATGAATCATACATTTCTAACCTATGTCACTTCAGGATTGGTCATGTAAATGAGAAGTGATTATAGAAATTACACTAATAAGGGTATTTAGAATCAGTTGAGTTAAAACACTCAGATGTATTACATGATTGTTTACAATAGAAAGTGACCAAATCACACTTCTACAGGAAGAGAGAAAGAGACATTGCATTACTAGAATTAATTCATATTGACATATGTGGTCCATTTCTAGTAGAGACAAGGGGTTAGTTTTCATACTTCATTACTTTTACTTATGACTATAGTAGGTATGGTTGTATCTACTTAATTTGGTATGAGTCATATTCCATTCAAATGTTTAATGAATATTGACAAGAACTATAAAATAATCTTGGTAAAAAGATTAAGGAACTTCACTCAGACCATGATGGAGAATATCTTAACCAAGATTTCATTGATCACTTAAAGGATTGAGGGATAGTATCACAACTCACTCCTCCTTATACACCATAGTGGAATGGTGTTAGTGAAAGGAGGAATCGGAGTTTTCTAGACATGGTCAGATCAATAATGATTTAGACAACTCTTCCATTATCCTTTTGGGGATACACCCTACAGAAAGCATCATATACCATTAACTAAGTACCAACTAATGTCACAGATGGGATTCTATATGATTTTTGGTATGGAAAAAAATTCAGACTTCCACACATATGTGTATAGGGATGCAAGGATTTTTTTCAAGACTATACCTAGTGATAAATTAGCATCCCAAATCACAAAGTATATCTTTATTTGTTATCCTAAAGATACAAAAAGATATTACCAATATAAAACTTTCGATAGAAAAGTTATTATGGAGTGAAAAGACACATTTCTAGAAAGGGAACACATTTCTAATGGAAATAATGGGAGAAATATTGACTTAGATGAATTTAATGCTTCAGATTCACATGATTTGATACGGGAATAATTTCCACATGATATAGTGGTAGATGAACAAATTCCAGAGACACAAGTACCATGTAGGTAAAAATGAGGGGTCAGATAACCATATTATTGTAGTTTTCTTATCAATGATTCGGGTGAAACATTACTCCTTTAGAATTATGAACCTCTAACCTACAAGGAAGCAATAAATGGAAAAGATTCTACAGAATGGAAACAAGCTATGCATTCTAAAATGGAATCCATGTACTAATATCAAGTTTTTATTTTAGTGGACCCTCTAACTAATGTAAACCCCATTGGGTGAAAATGGGTATTTTAGAAAATTTTGTTCATGGATGGTAAGGTTAATACCTATAAGTAAATACTGGTAGTGAAGGGTTTTAGAAAACATCAAGCCATAGACTAAAAAACCTTCTCACCAGTATCAATGATGAAATCCATCAGAATATTTCTTGTAATAACAGCCTTCCATGATTATGAGATTTTGAAAATGGATGTCAAAACTACTTTTTTGAGTTGGAAGTTGGTTGAAGACATCTATATGATTCAAACTAAAGGGTTTAGTAAGTCAAAGTATACTAATAAAGTGTTCAATGTATAAATATCCATTTATGGGTTAAAGAAGGCATCACGATCGTGGAATTTTCATTTTTTAGGAGGCCATAATAGAATTTGGTTTCATCAAGAATGAAAGTGAACCGTATGTATTTAAGAAGGATAATGGGAAGGAAATTGTTTTCTTAGTATTATATTTTAGTGACATGTTAATTATGGGAAATGAAGTGAAATTCTTACAATCAGTTAAGAATTGTTTTAATGAATTCTTATCCATGAAAAACTTAGGTGAATAATCATATATTCTAGGGATCATGATCAATAGAGATAGATCTTATATGATGATTGGCCTAAATCAAAGTATATATATTCACATGGTACTAAAAAGTTATAGTATGGACCAAATCCAAGAGAAGGTTATTTCCATTGAAACATGTTATCAATATCTCCATGAAAATGTTTACAAAAATATTGGAGTAGATATAAAGAATGAGTAGAATCACTTATTCCTCAACAGTGGGATTTATCATGTATTCCATACTATGTACTAGTATTGTTGTTTCCTTTTATTTAATCGTGGTGGGATGATATCAAGCTAACCCAAGAGATCTGCATTTGGTAGATATCAAAAATATCTTGAATTATTTGAGGCATAAAAAGGATATGTTCCTAGTTTATGGAAGAGAAGAGAAACTTGTAGTTAGAGGAAGCACTAATGTCAGTTTCTAAAAAGATCCTGAAGTTCTGAAATCACATTCATGCTAGGTATTTTTCTTGAATAGTGGTACAGTGAGATAGAGAATATCAAATAAACCTAGGGTCACCAATTATACAATATAATACAAGTATATAGAGTCTTATAATGTAGTAAAGTAATCAATTTGGATACACAGCTTTGTCTTAGACATTGGTTTTGTTCCTATCAATATAGAACCTATTCTGATTTATTGTGATAATATTGTAGCAATGGTGCTTGTTAAGGATCCTAGGTTACACTAGAGGAAAAATTATATATTTAGAATGTTTTATCTCTTGGGGGATTTTACATAGTAATGTGAAGTATCAATTATCTTAGTAGCCATAGAGAACAATGTGGCATACCCCCTAACTAAAGCCACATCTCAGTAGAAGCATGATTCTCATGTGATAGCTAGTAGATTGAGACTTGTTAGTAGTTGGATATAGTAAAAGTGTGATTGTTTAATGTGGGTGAACTAGAAAAAAATATGTATGTACTTTAATTACTAATAAATTTATACAGTTTGATAATATACATGTGTTTTTTCTTACTAGAATAGTTCTGATACTTCCACGTCTACTATAGTTATGGTAATGTCCCTAGGTTATGTGTCATATCAAAAGGTTATAGTAGTTCCTAAACTATAATGAGGACCTATAGATACTATGAAAGTAATCTTAATGTAATGTCTTATGGTCTAGATACATCATATTGATAGGAAATAGATAGTGTGTGACTATAAGGAACTGGGGCCTCATAAGCATTGAGACTTCTTTTCATGAAGTTCACACTTGGTGATCTATAGTAGTTGAGGTCATGATGATAGAACCACTAATATGAACACCATATGTTTTAGGTTTCATTGTTTATTCCTATATAAAGACATGAGTATTGGTCTCCTGACCCAAGAACATTAAAAATGTGTTCCATTTGATCGTGTACTTTTATGCAATGAAAAAACCATGATAATGAATTCATGGAGAGGTATCATGTGTTGGGTGCATCATTTTGGGTATGGAATTGGTTAAATGATCAAGATATAATTTTTTTATTCTGAGTTGAAGATGTGATATATCTAGCATGGTTTATTACTATAGTAGTACTTCATAAAATACATGGCCATGGTAGTTAAAGGAAATTTTGTGCACTTAGATCACTAATAATAAAGAAAGAAAGAATTATGACACAACTGTGCATCCTTTATTATGATATATCATTTGAAAATGAGATTATATTACACAGTGTGTGTTCGTAGATTGGTTTTCATTGCTATTACTATTACCTATCTCTTTAGGGGCCTTGATGGGTTGCTAGACTCTGCTCCTGGTATGTGAATAAAATTCACTTCTATTGTGATAAGGGTCTAGAGGGTCACACACAATAGAATATTCAATAATCTACCCTATTGTGGTGAATAGGTATATATGACATAGCGAGACCCACCATAGGGTCTGGGTGCTTTCCAAGTTTTATCGATCATCGATAAATAAATAAATTCATTATTATTTGAGTATAGAATAATTGGGAAGAATTTATTTATTAAAAGTATTTACAAGTGTTTAAGTAAATACAAGGAATAATATTATACAACAAAATATTATTTTAATATTCAAGGTTAAATTAATATTATCAGAACTTATGATTCATGTTAATGAATCGGGTTTATCATGTAATATGTTATAAGTATGTGATAAAATATAAATAATACTTATGATGTAGTTAGTTCATCATAACTATTTATTTATTTCTTATTTATTAGAAGTTAAATATACAGGGTTTGGGGAATTGTAATCAAGTATTTTTGACATCCACAATATAATTATAGAGATAATATCTTTTTTGTGATTATTCATCAATTAGAATTGGGAGTTTATCTCTCTTCCTGAATCCTAGAGAGAAAATCACTCTAACTAAGAAAATGATCCAAGAATGCCTTTGTGGATCGAAGGAAAGGGATCATGGTGATCCTCACAACATCGAAAAGATCATCAGATCTCCACAGTAGCACCCAAAATCCAATAAATGGCATATATGCAAATTCATGAAGATTGTGTGAAAAATCTAGAGGTTTTTGGTGTTAGATCCTGCAAGAAATGGTTTTTAGTGACTTGCAATAGACATTCATTCTTTGAATCGAATAAGGTACCCTTTAATTTTTATTTTATGTGTTATTATTAAACCACGAAAGATCCTCAGACCATATTGGGGCTCATATCACCAGAGAAAATGAAGTCTTGTCACTCTGATGATGAAAATTTTAAATCCCCAACCCACCAGATTCCTTTTTGTTCCTTGATACCAACAAGATAAACATTTTCCTAGGTGTCTGCTACCATTTTTACTTAGTTTCATTTGTATCATACATTTATCTACCGCTTGTGGGGATCCTTTTCCTTTATTTTGGGTTGTTTGGATGTTATTCCTTACTAATATTACATGGGATGGTAACTTATATATATATATATATATATATATCCAATTCGATTATTATTAATTTATTCATTATTATTGATTTATATTGTAATCACTTCCATTGCATACTATGATGTTTACCTGATTCCAAGGGCATAGTCTCCCAATGATTTACATCTTTCCCCTCAATTCCAGTCAACAACCTCTTACTTATGGGGAGGCATGCATGAGGTTGTGTGCAATTCTGTCCGGAACATGGGGATTCATGTAGGAGCATTATAAAATGGTATTAGAGAACTAGGTTCACCAACTTGTTTCCTTTCTTTTCCTTGATTTGGGATTGGGTATATAATATACTGGATTATTGGGACATGATTAGGTGAACTGTGTTAGTTCCTATCTAGCACTACATATTGGACCTTTGAGTTTCTATGAAAATGTGATTTTATGTTCTTGTTGTTTGAGATTAACTTGATTTGATTCACCTTAAGTGATTCACATGATTTTGGTATACATATTTGTGGGATTTGGTGTGTGTTCATGCATTATGGTTAGGAATATAATATCACATGCAATATTCACATTTCTTTCATTATATAGAGCTCCAATAATTTAAATGTCAGTTGAAATTTGTAATATGGGTTTTAGTGCATTATTTATTTAATTACTTTATTTGATCCTAAGTATTCAATGATTGAGTGAATATATATTTTTGTGTCTAATGTGAAGGTACCAGAGGGTTATCTTGGAACATGGATAGTGCTAATGGAATTATGCCTTATTTTGGTGGTTATACTCTTAAGTTGAACCTTGTTGTAAACCCGTGTGTGTGCATGTGATCTATTATCAGTTTTCTTGGTTAGCTGTTGGAATTATTTAAAGATTTTTTTTTGTAATTTTAGGAAATAGATCCTTGTAAATGTCATGTGAAATCCATTAGGATTGCTTATAAAACGACTCCATAGGGGAGGAAGTCCCAGTCATACCACCTATTATATAAGAGGATGAAATTGAACATGATCTTGTAGTTTCTCTAGTAGCTCAGGCTATAGAACTGATCCAATCGAGACTCTTCTAAATAGTACTTTTCTAGGATAAAACCACCATGGGGGCAGTCTGATGATGTTTGAATCCACTCATTAATTCCAACTCCATCATCCCCAACCTTTTAGGTCACTATAGGCCCCTGGAATTTTTAGGACTAGATACAATTCATTGAGATAATCTTTGACCTAGTTGATACCCCAGAGGACTATAAGGTAAATTATGTGATCATTATGCTTCAGTGAACTACTGGATGGTGGTGGAATTTCATGATTCATGCTGGTATATGTGAAGGGATAACATTGGGGCCTTTAAATATATCTTCTTCAAGGTTTTCTTCCTTGATGAACTAAACCTAGACTATGCCCAGAATTTTATGGAGCTCCAATATGGGAAATGTCAGTGTCTTCCTATTTATCATGATTTACTAATTTGATTCACTTTAGTAATCTTATAGCTACGAATGAGGCATAAAAGGAAAAATTTTGAGGTTATCCTTCTTCTAGAGATAAAACTCTATGTATGGAGATTTAATATGATAAATTATACTATAATTATTCATAAGGCTCTGATGATAAAGAAGGGAATCAATGAACATATAGTTGAAGTTATTTTTCCAGATTTCAGTGGTTCGATAAGTTCTTCCTCTATCTCAATTCCATTTTCTATTTTTCGGAACAAGAAAAGGATGATAGAGGATGAACACTAGGGAAGTTATTAATAGTCAGAGTAGTGTAGAGGTTCTTTGACTCCCTCTCTAAGAGATGGCTCGGCTAGGTTTTATAACCATGGGTGTAAGGGGAACTATCATAAGTTATATCCTATTTCTCTCAATAATTGTCACTAATTTTGAATGATTAGTAATATAATATGGTTCTTTATTAAGGAATCCAGATGCACATAGAAAGGTTAGTCCATCATGAAAGTGGAGGACCTTAGTTGTGGGAATAGTCCCCACAAGGGTTAATGAATCAAGTGACTCATGAGCTTCTAGGGAATCATGGAGTGGGAACAAATAGGTTTTATGAAGATGATCAAGCTTCTATTGATGGTGGAGAGGGGTAATCAATAGTTTATGGTATGGTCCTAATTTCTTCCACACTATTTGTTTCTTTTTTTTCTTCAAGTGTGTCCCATTCATTCATATCTGTACATGGGGTTTCTTGGGTAGAATTATCAGTTAATTTCTATTATAAAGTTTTTATCTATGGATACAACCCTAGGATGGAAATTGTATCATCCTCATATCTATATAAAATTTATGATGGTGATTGATAGCTTTGAGAATCTTTGGAGCTTCATAATTTTACAGATGTCAAGTTTCAATATGATCTTAAACATGAAATAATTTACCAATTACCATGAACACATCAATTGTTATCAGAGATGATTGAATTTTACATCATTAAAAGGAGAGAAGTTAATTTTGACCAGTGAGTGTGATGTTAAGGAAGGAATAGTGGGACTAGATCCTTATAAGAGATAAGACTTTACAACGTGTGTGGATGGCATGTTTCTTCAAATGGATCAAATGGAAACTCTCTCCTTTCTTCCTCCTATGGTAGATATATATTAAGATATCTTTCTAGAAGATTTATTAAGGTTGCCTCTAGATAAGGGTGTTGAATATGAAATTGATCTTATACCCAGTTAATGACCTATATTAATTCCACTATATCTTATGGAACTGACTAAGTTGAAAGTGATCAAGGTAATTATTAAAGATCTTGAAACTAAATGCATTATCAGACCAAGAACTTCTCCTGGAGTGATCTAGTGTTTTTCTCTAAGAAGGGATATGTTATTCTTCAAGTTTTTGAGGATTATAAAAAGTTAAATCAGATCAACAAGAAAAATAGGTACCCATTACCAAGGATTAATGACTTTTTTGATCAATTTAGGGAAGCCCCATGGTTTTAAAAGATTTTTCTATGTTATCACTACCATCAGCTATGGTTCATAGAGGAATTCATATTGAAAAAAACATTTAAAAGCATATATGGGTTGTATAAGTACCTCATTATGACTTTTGTATTGATGAAGGCTCTAGATATGTTCATGTATATCACAAACAAGATCAATATCCCATACATAGATTACATTGTAATTGTGTTTATTGATGAACTCATAATATATTATAAGACATTGGAATCACATGTTATACACCTTGAGATCATATTGAGTATGTTATGAGCAAACCCTATTTATGTCAAGTTATCAAGGTGTCACTTTTGGATATAGGAGGTGAAATTTTTTGGGTACATGGTTTCTAAATTAGGAAAATATATTGATCTAGATAAGGTATAAGAAGTTATGTCTTTTTTATGATCAAGTAACATGTTCAATATTTTGAGTTTCCATGGTTTGGTTGGGTACTATAGAAGGTTCATTTAATACTTTTCTCACCTAGTAGTGCTGATGAGTGCCCTTAACAAGAAGGGAGTCAAGTTATTATGGATAGACTAGTGTGAATATTACTTCATAGAGATGAATAAGAGCTTAATATCATCTCCAATTATAAATCTTTTTGAGCCTCGAGTAGTTTTTTCCTTGTATTGTGATTCATCTAGCAATGTATTGGTTTCTATTATAGTACATGGTGACAAGGTAGTTTCTTATGGGTCTCATCAGCTATAACCCCATGAGAGGAACTACCCTACTCATGAATTAGAGTTGGTAGTCATGGTTCAAAAATTGAAATGTTGAAAAATATATCTCTTCAGTGAGATATTTGTCATATACATGGACCACATTAGTCTAAAGTATATTTTCTCCTAGCATTACCTAAATATTAATTAGTGGTCTTGGGTAGAATACTTATAGACATTAAAATTTCAGAAGAGGAATATTCATAGTAAAGGGATTTTTTTGTAGACTCTATTAGTATGAATATATGGGAAGTTTGATAGTGAAATTCATAAGTGAGGTGGAAGTTTATATATTTATTGGATGACTGGAAGGTGGGAGTAAAGGTGGATCAATGGGAGTGTATTGTGTAACATTGGTTATCATATTCTCATTGGTGTAATGAGTTAACGTTGGTCATGTGTTTGATCCAAAGTGTATCATAATGATCAAGTGGTTAGTGGGAAATGGTTTCATTATAGGATATACCTTAGACAGATGTGTTTTTATTATAATCCATTGAAGAGTGATGGTTCCTTATTTTATTAAAGAATATACTATGAGATACTCCCATGATACATAGTGCCCAGTTCACCCAGGATTAACTAAAATGTATCACAATGTCAAATGAAAATTCTGGTGGCCCAACGTGAAAAGTTAAATTATCAGAATTTTCTATCATTGTATGAATTTTTTATAGGATAAATGTTGAGTATTAGAGACTAGGTGGTTTCAATATCCACATCCAAGTCCCATGTAGAAGTGGGATGAGGTGACTATGGAGTTCATGAAAGGTTTTCCTAGGACTCTAAGAGATCGAGATACTGTGTGGGTTATAATAGATCATCTAACCAACGTGGATCATTTATTACTGATCTAGGAGACTAACTCAATTGATGATATAAGAAATATCTATTTTTAGGAATTTTTGTGGCTACATATAAAGCATTCAATTATATTTTTGTATAGAGATTCTCAGTTCACATTTCAATTTTGGAAGATCTTGTAGAACATTATGGGGACTAAGTCAAAGGTGAGTGTGACTTATCATCCTCAAAATTATGGAGAGTAAGATAGACCTATAAATTCTAGGATATGATTCTGGAATTTTTTCTACATTTTTAAGGATGTTGGGATGATCAATTAGATCTGGTAGATTTTTCCAACAACAAAAGTTTTCACTCTTCGATTTAGATGGATCTGTTTGAGGATATCTATAGACATCCTTGTTGTTCAACACTATGCTAGCATGAGGTAGGTGAATATTCAATTTTTGGGCCTAGAATAGAATAGGATACCCCATATCAAGTGTAGTTAATTTAGAAGAAGATTTTTATGGTTCATAAAAAACATCATTCATATGCCAACAAGAGGTGATAACCATTATAGTTTTCTGTGGGTGATATATTTTTCTTGTGGGTTTTCCCTCGGTTGGGGATAATCATTTGAGGATGTGGGGAAAATTAGAAATGTGATATGTTGGTCCATTTTAGATCATAAAATACATTGAAACTATGACCTTTCAATAGAATCGTCCTCTATGGTATTCAATTATTCATAATCGGTTCCACATATCTCATATTCAAAGGTATGAGCCATATCATGCACATGTGATCAATCTCAAGGATATTTAGTTGGATCTAGATGATTGTTTTATGGAGTGTCCCATTCATATTTTTTACCAAAAAGATAAGGTGATGCAAGGGAATATTGTTCCCCCTATTCAGCTTTAATAGAAGAACATGTGTTTTTAGGAAAAGGCATTGGAGTGGGAGACATAAATTTAGGTATAGGGTCCCATGTTGTTCAATATAACCTCTATGGATATTTCATGTGGATGAGAGGTCATAATATGTGGAGAATTGTTACACCCTCTATTTAATTTATGACTTATTTATTCTTGTTCATAGATTTTGTATATATTTTTTAAGTGTTTTGATGTGGTTTAGAGGTGTTCAAAAAATTGGAACTGAAATTGAGATAGGTGGGAGGACATGGTGTACCATGAAAGGCTACAATATTCCCACTGGCTAGCTGGTAGATTCATCAAAATCTGCAACAACACTACAAATCTTGTCGACTAGCCAGTAGAGGCCACTGGCTCATCAATGGCATTATTCAGGGCCAGTAATCTTGGTTGGGTTTTATACTTTTTGATTAAAATATCAACACCTATCCTCTTTCCACATTCTCTCAAGACTATCATAACCCCCATAACCCTATGGTCTCTCTTCTATTGAGTTTAGGATCTCTCATCTCCTTCTGTATCCTCTCATTGACACACAAACATCTATTTGATTCCATGTTTCCAAATCTAGTTAGTTCTATGTTGATCTAGATAAATTATTTATTATTCTCCTTAGTCAAACCCAATTATATTCCTAATTTGATGATAGAATATATGGGTTTTATCATGGTAAGAAAATGGAACTGCTGGTTATTAATAGAATCGGAATCCAAATTCAATAATTTGGAATGTGCACATCACTTAGTCCTAGACTGTTGTCGACAGTAGATCTTATCAGTTATTTTTTATCTTTTTCTACCATTTGTGTGAGGATTCAGCTCAATATTGATCCTATAATTCTAACTACAGTGGATTGAGGATATTACTAGGGTTCAGAGTGGTGAAATTGGACTCAAAAATCGACCCTTGTCATTAAACATTGTTGCACCAAAGGTAGGTGGTCATTGCCTTCAACACATATTTACATAGATTCTTGGCATGATTTTTTGGCATGTATTCATAGCCTAATGAGACCTATTCTTGATGTTTAATCATATGTGGTGTGTGTTTCTAACCCTATAATACCTATTACAGATGTATTCTCACATGTGGATTGTAATGGTTATGACTCTTGTTTAATATGACATAATGTTGATCATTCATATTGTATCTTTTATTTTATGTGATCTTACTTTTTCATCTGCAGTTGATAGTGAAAGTTGATCCATATGGGTTATTCTCTAAAGGGTATGATTCATATGTTGTTCAGCGTATCCAGGGTCTATAAATTCAAGGGGAATTCCCCAAACATGTTTTTGGACTATCATATTGAGGGGGATGTGTCAAGTGGATGGTTGATATTCATTTTGTCATTAAGATGAAGCAGGTAGAGTTGGTCTCTAATGACCCAACATATGTTTTATTCTTGTGTGATATAATTGTTACCTATATATCCACTTTTTACCTTTATATAATTCCCACATTATATCTTATGAACCTATATTAAATACTATTAGTTATATCATATTGAGTTTCATACTCACACCCTACTCAGGTATCTCGATGCATGTATATATTTTATGATGAGGTATCTAGTGAAGGGAATGGGTCCTATGGTGGGATTTTGGGTATGTTTAGCAATATTATGTTGTAATTGTAGGATGTAATTTGTTTTGGGTGAATTATTTTTCTTTTACTTAGTTACGTTTATCTCACACATTGATCCACCACCTATGGGGATCTTTTCCTTTATTTTGGGTTGTGTGACTCGCATGAAATACTAATTTTATATGGGATGGTACCTTATATGTATGTTGACACTCTGATGACTTTTTATTTATTATTTATTATTGTTTATTATTTTTATCACTTCTATTAGATACACTAATGTTTACTTAATATCGAGGAAATATTACCCTCAGGATTTACCTCTTGGTCCTTACTACTAGTCGGTAACCTCTGGCGTACAAGGAGGTACGCATGAAGTTGTGTAGAATTTCACAAAAAAATATGGTGATTCTAGTTGGGGTGTTACATCAAGTCTATGCTTATGTGATTACTATAAATTTGTTTAATGTTCCCAAATTTTGGGATGAAGGATCATTGGTCATAACCTCAAATATATCTAATGATTTATTTGATTTATGATCTTTTCACTCTTATATATTCTATGTTTTCCAATAAAATTAGATATTTACTAGTCACCTTAAAAAGGTATTTCTCAATAAAAAAACCTAGTGGAAATATTACTACAATAAGGATTTATTAGTCAATTCCCATTATAACACATGGATGTATCTAATTTAAAACCCATATTATTATACATGTGGTTGTATTTGATATAATCCTTGGTATGTATTGAATTTCAAATTATAATTCAAAAATTTATTTCCAAGATAAGGATATTATAATTCGGGATAGATATATAGAATCCCTTGTCTTAATAGTGGATTCTACATCATTTGAATCATGTTTGGATCCACCTACATTGATCTTCATAATTAAATTATTGGAGAAGAAGAGTAGACACAACCTATGAATGGGAAATGAATCCTTAGAATATAGGATGTACTTATTTTATAGGGATACATTGTTTTATTTCCTAAATAACTAATTTGACATACACTAGATTTTGAATTTTAGTTTTCCATTAATCTCATACTTAATGTGAAACCTATATCTAAGACTCCCTATAGGATGGCCATAGTGGAATTAGTTGATCTAAAGAAATAATAGTAGGAGTTTGGTGATATGGGATTTATATAGCCCTAGTGTTTCACCATTGGGATCCCTTATTATTTTTGTAAAGAAAAAAATATAGGACTATGTGTATGTGCATAAATTATCAAGAAATCAATTTTATTTCTATTATGAACACGTATCATATTCCCCAAATTGATGACTTGTTTGATCAAATTCAAGGAGATCAATATTTTTAAAATATTAATATTCATTTTGGGTATCACCGACTATGTGTAAAGAAGGAAAATATTCTAAATATGACATTTTTTATGAGGTATGAACATTATAAATTTATAATAATTCCCTTTATATTAACTAATACACCCTCTATTTTTAGAGATCTGATTAATAGAGAATTCAATGATTATCTTGATAATTTTTTCATGGTATTTATTGATGATATCTTGATATGATCTAAAATCATTAATGAGTACCAGATTAAATTAAGAATAAATCTTAAGACGCCTATAGAAATATATTTATATGGAAAATTTAACAAATGTGAATTATAGATTTAGATGATTATTTTATTAGTCATAATTTCTCTAAGGATAGCATGTCAATTGATCCTTAAAAGATAAAGGATTTTTTGGAATGGTCAACACCAATAAATATAACAGAGATATGTAATTTCATTGTATTATTTGGTTACTAATGATGATTTTTCAATATTTTACTCAATTAGATAACCCTTTAACCATGTTGACATATAAAGGGTTAAAGTTAATATGGTCAAAATAATGTAATTATTTTTTTGAAGAATTAAATAGTATATTGGTCAATGAACTGAAATTGAATTTACCATTTGGAATATATGTATTTTTGATATATAATGATGCATCAAAGAAGGTACTTGGAGTGTACTTATATAGAATGATAGGGTTATTGCCTATGAATTAAGGCAGTTAAAGATTCATGAAAAAAATTATCCAACCCATGATCTTGAGTATACAAGTGTAATCTTTGAATTGAATATATTGAGGCATTATATTTATGGTGAAAGTTGTGAAATATATACAAATCACCAAATTTTTAAATACATATTCTCACATAAATATCTCAACAATAGTCAAAGTAAGTGGCTATAACTACTCAATAATTATGATTTCTCAAGAAACTACCACCCTAAGAAGGAAAATATGATAGATAAGGTGTTGAGTAGGAAAGAACACGATGTTTCGACTAAAATGATGATTAAAAAATATATTATATTCATAGATTTGGTAAAGTTGTAAAAGTAAATAATTAAGGATGGATAAACCTCACATCTATTCAAAATGATTTCGAATACATCCTAATTAGAGAACATAAAAATTTTCTACCATGATGAAAAGAATATTCAAAATAAAATAAAATCTTTGAATTATGGTAAGTTGGTAGACTTCATATATGAAGATTATATATTTAAATTTATAAAGAGGATATGTGTTTAATATTTTCCTTATCTAAAAATAGAATTATTAGATGAATCATATAGCTCAACTTTCTCTATACACTCTAGTAGAAACAAAATGAATTAGGATTTGAAGGAAAACTTTTTGTGGGATAATATAAAATGGGAAATAGTATATTATGTATCAAGATGATTGGTTTCTCAATAGGTAAAGGTTTAGATACAACATCCTAAATAATTCATGAAACCTCTTCCTATTCTTATGTAGAAATGGGATTATATTATTATGGACTTTTTCACTAGATTATTAAAAACTCCTAGATGAAAGATTCCATTTGGGTTATTTTTTACATTCTTACTAATTCCTCACAATTCATTACTATAAGGGAAGATTTACCTCTTTATTTAATCACTTGAATTTATATTAATTATGTTGTGAGATTTCATATTGCACCTATTTTGATTGTATTTTATCATGATCCACAATTTACATCAAAATTTTGGAAGATTCTTCATAAGGCTCTTGACACTATGATATATTTGATCATTACTTAACATTACCAAACATATGGGAAGACTTAAAGAAATATTAAATCATTATAAGACATGTTTATTTTTTTATCACTTGTCTTTCAAGGTATGTAGAATCATTATTTACCTTTGGTGGAATTTTATTACAATAGTATCTTCCATTCGATCATTCAAATGTCAACATATGAAGTATTGTATGGGATAAGATTTACAACACTAACTTATTGAAGTGGACTTAGTGAAAAATAATATTTTAGGAATATAACTTATTGAGGTGACAATGGTGAAAGTGATAACTATTCAAAGATATATAATGGTAGCTCAAAGTAGGAAAAAGAATTATGTATATAACAAAATGAATGATTTATAATTTCAAGGGATCAAGTTTTCTTGATGGTATATTAATGGAGGTGTGTTATAATGTTTTGAAAATAATCTAAACTAATTCCTACATATATTGTGACTTTTAAAATTCTTGAATGAATTTTAGTTATGGATTATAGATTGGTAATTCCACCTATCCACTCTAAAGTTCATGATGTGTTCCATATCTCTTTATTGAGGAAGTACATGCTCGACCCAACATATTTATTATTGAGATATCCCATTAATGTTTATATTTGAGAAATTTTGATAAAGAATATCATATTTATATTATCCAGGTGGGACATGATCCAACATTGAGATCTAGTTCATTGGTGATATAATCTAAATATTATATATTTGAAGAAGAATCAAGTTTGTTCTCATTGTAAAACTTTATGTTTCTATTATTTGTTGGATTCCATGGGAATACCATTTCTCATTATTATTTCGATAATAAGAAGGAATTTTTGTGCTACTGGGCTAAAAAACACTATGCATTGTGGGTGTATTCATCCTAAATGGGGGTGAGCCTCATTAATAAATCAAGGTTTTTTCATGTGTTTCTTTACTACTTGAAATCTTTCATGAAAACTGAGAGAGAGGATTTGAGAGACACATCCATTCACTAAAAAAGTTAGGATGTAGAAAGGTATAAAGATTAAATTGGTATAAAAATGTATCCAAACACTAATTTAACACCCTATAAGTGCTAGAAATATCCCATTTTGATCCAATAAATTAAAGAATTGAGAGGATGGGGATTTTTGGATGGGAGGGAGAGTGTGTAGGGATAGATAACTCTTAATAAAAGGAATAAGTGAAATATATATATATATATATATATATAACGTTTAAGATTTACTTAAACAATTTATTGAGAGATGATTGATGATAAAACTATTAGATTATTTGTTTCATTTATTTTAATTTAATATCATTATATTTTTTATTTCATTATAATCATGTGGAACTAAAATAAAAATGGGGATAAGGCCTTATAATTTAGAGAATTTTTTATTATTATTTTAGGAATAAAGCATGTTTTTTTTAATATTTCTTGTTCCTAATATAACCACTATCTTTATCACTAAGTAGTTATTATTATGTATTAGATGATGATTTGATTGGTTAAATTAATCTATGCATGATAAAATTTAATAGAAATATATAAAGAATGATAAAAAATAGGGTGTTATGAAAAAACATGATCATATAATTTTCAGACTTAATACTTCTAGTAAAATAATTCCATCAACTAGTTTTGGGTAGTTAAACTCTTAGAATGTTCTATGTAGGTCTATGGAGTGAATAAAAGTTGAGTTTTTGTTGTTAAACATTAATCCATCAATATTGGTAACATGTATATTTAATTAAATTATAAATTTCCCATATGTTTCTAAATAATTTTTTCCACATGGAACTTAACACTCTATTGAAAAAAAAAACTCTATATCTATTATTTTCATTGTTTTTAATTTATTTTAATTTAATGTCCACACACATAAATTATTCAAAAACTCTCTTATTTTTTTAATAATTAAACAGATATAATAATATTAATTATTCCTATGGAATCCAACCTATTACATCTAGTTTTGATACTATAACTTTTCCCTATGCATTAGAAGGATTTTCATGAAATTTTCTTAACCATAATTCACATAGAGAAAATTTAGTGTCATTACTGGGGGAAAGAAATAGTTATCTTTTTGTTCATAGTTTTTATACAAAAACATATAAAAATTAATTTAATTGAAAAAATGTATACCTATAATATTTAATTATTATACATTCACATATAATTAGTTTTAGTTTTTTGTATTTTAAATTTAGGTATATTTATAAGCATATGAAGATCACTTTCAGCAAACCCACTACCTTTAAATCCAAATATTGAAAGGTTTTTCCACTGAATCAAAGTAATAAGAAGATAATAAATTGGATATAAAAACAATTTTTAGTTAATCAATTTTTTGGATAACTAGGATAACTTTTCTTACAATTATAGAATGAAAATTTAGACTATATGGAATGAATATCACTATGGTTGAGGGATCTTAAATCTTATAATGCATTCATTAATCCCAATTTCATAATCTTAATACCTAAATATTAATAATTATGAGTTAATGAAATATCAATTACAATAATTATATCCATTAATGGGATTAATTAAAATTATTCTTTTATATTTATTAAGGATTTCATGTCTACAATTCAATATATTCCATTATAGGGACTAACATTGGAAGAGTTAGGCCTTTGAGGTTTCCCTTATTACATGATAGGACTATCAAGAAATTTTTTATTCTAATAAGAAGATAATTATTTTGATTAATGGGATGAATCATATAATACATTCATGTGGTGGTTTCACTCCAACCAAAGGACCATTAATTGAAGAACAATAATTACAAGTTTTATCCAGAGAGAAAAATTCAACCAATGATGCTTAGGAATGATACATATAGTATTATCAATAATTTCCTCATTAATAATTTATATCATCATTTTTTATGTAATTAATCTATAATAGATTAACCCTAATGGGAAAAATTCTTGTGGATATAATAACTAGAGGGAATTACATTGACAATACAACTAAGGTATTTTATAATATTTACAAGATATTATCAATAAATTATCTTTAAAATTAAAATAGATAAATAAATTTTTTTTAAATGATTTAATTGTAATGAATGATTTGACTTTTTAGTAATCTTAAATTGATGATAAAATTCAATTTTTGACGTAAAAATATTCAAAGATACAAGGATAAATATATCTATAATGATATAGCTTGGAATAATTATTATTATTGAAAAAAAATTGACATGATGTAATAAATTATTAGTTTTAAACTAATATAATATGTAAATTATATAGTATATTATAAAAAAATTAAGAGTTTATCAATTCATAAATGCATACCATAAAAGGAAAAAAATTAAACATACCATTCATGGAAGGATAAAGGGAATTGTAGTCCTCTAGAGCCTCCAATATTACAAATGAAACCTTAAACCAATGATCAATATATGTAACGACATCAATTATAAAAAAAATATTATAAATTAAATAAGTTTTCTATTGCTTTGGAGTGATTATAAAAGTTTCAAGTAAGTATTTTAAAATGGTTATTGGTAAAAGTTTTGAGAAAATTATTCAAAACTCATAATAAATTCAAGATAGTTGTGAAAAAATATTTTAACAATTTTCTCAAAACAATCAATCCAATATTCAAAACATGGTGGTTCAAATGGGTTATATAGTAAAAAAATAACTCATAATAAAAGGAATAATAAATAATAATTCTTAAACATTATATGAAAAGAATGATTTGTGAAAATAAAGACTTAAAGTGGAACTTTTAAGGGATAATGGATCCTTACAATTACTAGTGATACTCAAGAGAAGTATGAATAACTAAGTGAACAACAACCTATTCAATGTAAATATACATTGAATTATGAGGTAAAAAGTATCTAATAAAAGGAAATATATGTCAAGTAATTATGAAATTTTCAGGTTTTGACAAGAAAATTTACAAACCACCCATTATTTATTGATAAATATTCAAGGATATATAAAATTAAAAATATAAAAACTTTATAATATTTATGGTAATTTTAAAAAGGATTTATATTAATGTTATATTTATAATAATACTATAAAATATATATTATTACACTATGTTTTTTAAAAGTATAAAATTTTAAAAATAAGAAGATAAGATAATACTCTATCATATCTCATATAATAGAATAAAATGCTATTATTCAATGAAAACATCCATAAAATATGAAGAATTTATATCAATTCAAGTTTGATTATGAAATAAGAGGAAAATGTATGTTCACATGTTTGATTAAATTGGAAGTTAGTAATAAATTAATTTTAATCATTATTTTTAATTAACCAAAGAGTGAATAACTAAAATCCATAATAGTTTTATTTAAATTTGAAAAAGATCAATTATATAAAAAACGATATTTGTTGAATTTTTTTTTTTCAAATTGGGAAACCAATCCTCATATTTATTTTATATTGACTGATATGAATACTGATAATAAAGTTCCAAACATTTTTTGGATGGGCATTTTTTGAAAATTTAATAGCTTTAATTGATGTGACACAATAAAAAATAACATTTTATGTAGGATGAGATAAAATGAATTAAATTTATTTTTTACTATTGAATTTATGACACTCATTGAATATTGTTTCTAGTTGTACATCATTGATGAGATGTGTGCAATGCCTTTCCAAATATAATTATTTATGAACTTCTTAAAGTCTATATAATTAATTAATTTTGAATATTAGTATAGGTAAATGAAATAAAAAAAATCCATGATTGATGTATTTTATGACATAATATTTTTTAAACCACCATTAAATTACTTATATCCATGAAAACCCCATTTACTATGATCTACTTAGGAATTAATAGTTTAATAATTAAATAATTTTTAATACTTCTTGAGAATTTTTTATTTTATCAGTAACAACACACTTCCCATGATTATATTAGTATATCTCAAATAAGTTCATGAGGGAAAAATATTTAGTTCCTTGAGAACTTACAAAACAACATTGGCATGGTGCATCAAAAATATAATGGTCAATAATCTATTAATTTTAATTCATAGAACTATAGTGGAAGTATATTTTAATCTAATAGTGTAATTCCAAAAAAAATTAAAATTAAATATAATATAAGTGGCTAGAGAAAAAATTCCAATGTTACTTAATGCAATGATAATATATTTTTATGATTACAAATGATAAAGAGGAATTCATACCAACACACACTATTATTAGTATAATATATTTCATTGAAAAAAAAAATGTTAAATTCATAAATTATAAATAATCATTTCCCACTATCATTCATTGGTCAAATATTATAAGGATTGACCAGGGATTCCTAAAATTGCTTCTTGGATGAATACCCATGATACAACAAAGGACATATTGTAGTAGATATCCAAAATAATGAATCTTTCACATTTCTATATAATATATTTTATTACTAAATGATTCTATTTGGTTTATATTTAGGGAAAAAACTATTCAATATTACAAGATACAAATAACCCCAAACATGGTAGAGAATATAATTGAAATTTTCTGGAATGGTTTATTTGTAGTTAGCTTTTATTTTGACAGATTTCATGAGAATATTTCACTTTTTATTTAATAATTTTTGTATTATTACCTTATTCTAAATTGAGAGAAGTTCATTTTCACTATAAATCAAGTAATTTTACTTGGGAATAAAATCTTAAAAAGTGTCAAAAAAATATGACACATCCAAAATTGGGATGGTTTTTACTCTTTATCTTCCAAATTTATTCAAGATAGTGATAAGTTTATTAGGTAGAACTATGTTATATAAGAGGTTTGTTAAGGATATATAAAAAATTATAAGACTCATTTATTCATTACTCATAAAAGATACCCCATTTTATTTTGATAAGTCATATATGGAAACCTTTGAAGAGACAAAGAATAACCTCATCCTTTCACCCAGTATCATCATACTCAATTGGAACCCACCATTTCATATTATATTTTATTTTAATAATTATACAGTGGGTGTTATTTTAGGATAAATGAAAATAAGTTTCTTGTGATTTATTATATATCTAAAATAATTAATAAAGATTAACACAACTATTCCAATAATGAAAAGGAGTTTCATTTGTAGTTTATTCCTTGATAAAAATTCATACATCATTTTCTAAAATGTGATTTTTATGCCAACCATTCTACTAGGAAATGTTTTTTGGCTAAGAAAGATGAAAAACTAAGAATTATTCATTAGATATTTATTTTATAGGAGTTTAATATAGAAATAAAGGATAAAAAATTCACTTAATAGATTTATTTTTAATTTTAATTGTTTTATGTTGTTAAACATTCTAATTCTATTCCCATTGTAAAATGTTTTTCATTATGAACTATTAATGATACAATATGGAATGTTTACATGGATTCTATAATTTTTAAATATTATTATAAAAAAAAAATTTCTAAAAAGTATTTCCTACAATTAAAATAGAAAAATTATTACTAAATCTATATATTATTTTTTAAGAAAAACTCATATTCAAGAAAGGACTTGATATAGGCACTAGAAAAAGTATTTTAAATTAATAAATTGTTTACATTATACATCACTGTAATATATTACCCTATAGAGATCATTATAAAAGTGACAAGATGTTAAAAAAATTATTAAAGTGTCTATTTTATTGGCATAATTTATTCAGGATGCAATTAATTTTTAAATAGTTGTAATAAATTGTAATGATAAAAAAATTTCATTACTATGAGATTCCATAATAAGGAATAATAAAACTTGAGATATTTGATGTATGATGGATGTCCTTTATATAAATATTTCTAAAATATCATGGTAATGGATATATTTCTATAGTTGTTAATTATGTGTCCATGTGCTATAAATCATGAGAATTTTGAAACAAAAATATCACCAATGTTGTGAAAATTGTTTGGGAAAATATCTATTTTTTATTTTAGAGTTCCAACATCCATAATTGATTATAATGAAATTAAATTTTATAATTAAAAATTCAAATAATTGATGGAAAAATATGGTTGAAATAACTAAACTAGACTACCCACCACCCCCAAAATAGTGTCTAAGTTGATGTCTAAAGAAAGGCTACAAAATATATTTTGGGCAATTTTTTTAATGATTTAATACAATAATAAATAATAAAAATTGAAGGTGATTAATGTTCTTATAGAATATCTTAAAGAACTACCTTTGGTATCCCAATTTATTGATCAATTTGTGGTGTGTACTTTCAATTACTAGTAGATACTAATCATAAAAAATTTTGGGATGTTAATATAGTTTATTATGATTCAAAACCTAATGGAGAAAAGATAATATCATAGTTAATTAAATTATGGAAAAATCATTATTAACATGGAAATTCATGGATTTAAAGGAGATTAGTAATTAATTCAATGAATAACATATTATTTTTAGGGAGATTAAATAAGTGAAATATATTTTGTTATTTAACTCTCGATTGATACTTTTTTTGGGGAAATTAAATTCAATAATTTCTATATTCTTTCAAGTATTGAATATACACCTATATGGATACACGAAAATAAAATGAACTAATGATAATTAAATTTTATTCATTAATTTTATAATATTATTTAAGTGTTTTTATTTTTTAAATTGAGTTATTATCGATGTTTTTGATTAATTAAATTTTCCTTGTATGAATTTTTTCTCAAATTAATTTTATATTTTTTGAATTTTTTATTTTGGGGTGTGAAGTAATGGTATTTTTTTATAAATGTCCTACCTAGAATAAAACATGATTTGATAGGCCTTTAGATAATTTTATGTCTATATATATTTATCTTCTGTGTAAATTTATTTTGTTTTGTCGCATTTTAATTATTGTTTATATTTTATTTTTTCATTAATGTATTTTATTTTGTGTTATAAATTATGTGTATAATCTTTTTTATAATTTTCATTAACATTGTAATTGTATTTTTTTTGTTTTATATTTTTAGAACCCCTGGTTCAAGTAAGTAACTCTTCCTTTATGAATTTTAAGTATATAAAGTTTTAGTGTGAAGTTTTTGAGGGTTTGGGAACCTTTTAGAATGTTTTACATGCTTTTCTACTAGTGTACAGTTTTAGAACAGTTTGTGGAAACCATGAAACTCCTATAATAAATCATGCATAGCGAGACAGGGGCTAAGGTCAAGGCACGCAGTTTGTCCAAACTGTGTGATCCAATAAAGAGAAACCATAAAAAGTAGGACACTAGGATTTTGCAAAGTTGGCGCATGGTTTGTCTAATCGTGGAATCCAACCATGTGGGGTCCTCCTTGAAGAAAATCTTGGTGCATGATTAGCGCACAATTTTACTAAACTTGAGACTAACCATGTACTATTAAAAAAATATATCCTAAAATTGTAGATCTAGGTCTATTTTATGTTTTAACGCCTCTTTTTTCTCCAAAACATCCCTAACTCATGTTTTGGTCCTCCTAAAGGTTGTAGAGCCTCTCCCAATCGATTTAGAAGCAATCCAAATTGGTAGTTCATAATTTATGTCATTTTTTCTTGTTTTTTCTTTGATCTACTTCCCTCCCTCTCTCAGATTCTTATATCTTGTACTTTATAGATATATCTAAGGTTTTTTAATCAAATCATGTTAATATTTGTTCTTGTTGATGATAGGAGAAGATTTATAAGGTTGGTTTTGGAGATTCATATTTGGTTTATGGCTGTTTTGTGTCATTATTCATTTTCTTAATAAATTCAGAGTTATGTGGCTTCACTCTTGACTCCTATTCTTAGAATTGGAATTATTAATTTCAAATTTACTTTTTTCTTGAAATTGTTTGAAAACAATTTGTTTAATAATTTTTGGAAACCTTATTTGGTGATGGTTTATGGAATTATGAAAAATGGGTATTTTGGTGAAAAGTAAAAATGGGAACTCAATTTTAAAATGGTTATTTGGTTTTGATGCATGGAAACATGATTTCAATAAAAATGTTAGTTTTATTGAATTTTCTGGTTGGAATGGTTTTCAATAAAAGGAATCATTTTTTTTGAAATGGTTTGTTGGTATGGTTTTCAATAAAAGTGTGGTTTTATTGAAATAGTTGAATTGGTTTGAAAAATGTGGATTTTCATGTGGTTGGATTAAATGTTTATGCGTGAGTTGAATGGGGAGGTTATTGGTAATGAAGTGCCACTATTAATGGAATGGGTCATAGATGTGATGTTCCTCCATTAATGGTAACACCATGCTTGTGTTTGTGAGTGTGTGTGGTTGTGTGATATAGAATGGGTAATGAAAACTAAAATCATGAAATATTTTGAATGACTTGTTTGGTTTCATTCCTTGATTATTTTTTATTTGTAAAAAATGTTTCGGTATTGAATTGTTTGGTTTTGTTACAAATTGTTGAACTGTGTTAATGGTTTTATATAAATTGTTTTATATAAATGTGAAAACATTTTCTTATCCTAGAAACATGAGTAAGGAAGTCATTTGGGGAAAATATACTGAGTTTCACTACTCACCCATGCTTTGTCACTTTGGTGCTTTAGTAGATATCATTCATCATGACATGGGAAAAGGTAAAGTGTCACACTTGTTTAGTGGTGCTTCATGATACTGAGTTTGTTTTGTGGATTTAGAGCTTAGAGTAGGTTTGATCCATGTAGTTAATGTCTTGTAGTCTCTGAGCTTTGTTTGGTTTTATTTTTTGATGAGTACATTGATATTTTTAGTCTTAAAATATGGTATTTTCTTATAGTTTATTTGATACCAATGGTATTTCTTTGAGTTGTTCTAAATTTTAATCATGAATCAATTAGTGGCAATTTTTTTATGGTGTTTTTGGTTGGTTGTTTTATTTATTAAAGGGAAAATCATCCCCCACTAGTTAATAAATCCCTTGGCATTTATTTCTAGCCTTTTTCATCTTTGCGTTGTTGCTTAAGGCCAAGTGAAATCCTTCCGCCTTATCAATCCAATGAGGAGAGGTGGGATTTCACAAGTGGTATTAGCTTGTTTGGTCTTTTACTTGCAATTGAAATCAATCTTGGTGGGTTCAATATTTTTTCAGTCTTGGAGTTGAAATTCATTCTGGTTATTCCTTGAGTTGGGATCGTATAAAAGAGTAGGATTTTCAGGACATGAAATGTAGAGCATAAAAATATGTAGCTAACCTTTCTATTACGAACTTCAAGTTACTAGGGAGTTGGGTACATAAGTGTTTTAGAGACACTTATAGGAATTATAATCTCATTGGAATGTGTTTAGCCAATGATAGAAGCATTTATGAAATATATAAATTACTTTCCACTAGGATTGAATATTTAATTTTGACTAATGATTTATGAATTTAGTGTAAAATGTTATTTTTTGAAAAAAAAATTGTTTTCAAATGTGATATTTTGAAAAAGGTGCGATGTAGAGATTTTGAAAATGGTTTGATTTTGAAAAACAAGGTGGATTTTTTAAAAAAGGTTGCGCATGAAAAATTTTGGATTTGGGAAATCAATGTTTTGATAGTATGATGTGGTGTAATTTTAAATTGTTAAGCCTTTAGTTGGTAGAGAGTGATACATATGACATTTTTGTGTTTATAGAAAATGGAACCCAGTATGAATTGTATAAATCAACTAAAAGAAGCTACTGAGAATGTGGTTGTAGTTGAGCCACAGGTGAACCAACAACTAATTCAGAGTATAGTGCATGCTTTTTAAGTTTTAGATAGAGGGATAATGATAGATAAACCAAGGAAAGTAAGTCATTCTTTTCAATTCCAGAAGTAGAATCCACCTATCTTTCAGGGTGATTAGGAACCAGAGAAGGTAGAGGTGTGGATCAACATGATGAATAGAATCTTCCATTCCCTATGAACACCATAAGAGATAAAATTTTATCTGGAAATGTGTATGTTGGAGTATATTGCACACTAGTGGTGGGATTTAGCAGTTCGGGCTATATTGTACCAAGGTATGGCATGGGAGTATTTTGATGAATTGGTCAACCAAAAATTCTTTCATGAGATGTTCAGAATTTCTAGAATGATGAACATCATTACCTTGAAGCATTAGTTCCTCTAAGTGAATGATTATGTGGATAAATTCATTAATTTAGTTAACTTTTCACCCAAGTTTGTTGATAGTTATTCCTTGAAGGCGTGAATTTTTTAATCTTGGTTGAGTTAGGTGATCCGCACAAAGATTTTTGTGCTCTGTATAATGGATTATACATAGATGGTCAATGGAGAGATGGTGGATGAACGGGACATCTCAGGAGCTATGGATAGAGGTAGCATATTAATACCTATAGTAAATGGTGGGAACTATAATGTTATATTCAAGTTGAAGAGGGACACCTATTTTATAAGGTAGTGTAATGGATTAGAATCAGACAGCCGGATCAATAAATCTTTCTCTATGACCCAAGATCAAACTAGGTTGTTTCTAATATGGTTACTTGAACCACATGAAGTGAGACTGTGTGAGAAAACCTAGATAATTCCATAATTTCAATCAGATGGGGAATCTTCAATGTTATTGTCATTGTGCTCTAAGGTCGGGTGTTTAGGACAATTCTCATGTTTGATAGGCATCATATGCTTTGATGGGATGAGGGAAAAATAATACCAATCATTAGTAGAACAGATCTATTCATGGTGATTCTAGGAATACCATGACTTCTCACAAGATAAATATCAACAATTCAATAAGGAAAAAAGTGCAGTGAGTAATAAAATATATGTAGTTGATAAAGTTATTGTGAATGATCAATCTGAACCATCGATGATGAGAGGTACGACTATTTTAAATTCTACCCTTATGTAAGATTTTTTTGATAATGGTGATTATCGTTCCTTTATTGCTTCTCATACTATTGATTTTCTTGGTATAAAAGTTGAGATGATGCCTTCTGTGTTAAAACTTTAAACTCATTTGGGTCAAAGAGACTGTTATGCCCTTTTATGTAAAGCATGTTTTATAAATATTGATAGAGCTCAGTTCATATGGAATATCTCTGTGATGGAAATGAATTTCTATGACATAATCCTAGGTATGGATTGGTTGAAAATATTCAAATCTCACATTGAGTATTATAAAATAATAGTTATTTTTATGATTGAGGATGACGTAGAGCATCTATTTTGAGGGGATAGAAATGTAAAGGTTAGGGCAATGATCTTCTTGTCACCAAAAGTTAGAACAATATCTTACTAGTTGTTAGAATTGACTTTGGAATTGGTTGGAGAGATCAAGGATAGTATTTTTATGTCAGTTTTCAACCTATTTCCTAATGCCTTTCCCAATAATTTTTTTAGGGTTTCCACCCATAAGAGAGGTGGAGTTTACCATTGATCTTCTCATGGGGACCAGTCCTATCTCATTTCTATATTATCCAATGGCACCAACAGAATTACGGAAATTGAAAGTGCATTTGAAATTTCTAGAAATCAAATGGTTCATTAGGCTGAGTATGTATCCATAGGAAGCACCAATTATCTTTATCAAGAAGGAATTTGTAACTCTTCAGCTTTGTATCAATTATCTTAATCTTAACTAAGTTACGATAAAGAATCACTATAAAATTTCATTAATTAAGGATCTGTTTGATCAATTTAGGGGATCACGGGGGTTCTATAAGATTTAATTAGGATTATGATATCACCAATTATGGGTTCGAAAGGAGGATATTCTGAAAATAGCTTTCAGGAGTAGATATGTCCATTAATAGCACGTGGTTATACCTTTAGATCTAATGAATTCATCTTCAGTCTTTATATAATTGACAAAACTCAAATTTTATAGATATCTAAATTCTTTTTTTGTGTGGTGTTTTTGGATGACATGTTGGTGTATTCAAGGAAAAGGTCTGATCATGGGAAACACTTGACGATAGTATTGGGAATACTAAGATATCATCATTTTATGTCAAATTATCAAAGTGAAATTTTTGGATATTATAGGTACGCTTCCTTAACCATGTAATCTCTTGAAAATATTTTTCTATGGATCCAAAAAATATAGATGATTTTATCTCTTGGAAACTTCCAAATAATGCATTTGAGATACACAATTTCCTTAGTCTAGGTGGCTATTACTAATGCTTTGTTCATGAATTCTCATGACTAGATTAACCAATGATAGCATTGATAAGGAATAATTTTCCATTTCAAAGGAATAAGGAATGTCAGAACTCTTTTCAAGAGTTTAATGTTCACATTACATTAGCACCAATATTTATTTTTCTAGAATCATGATAAGGGTACATGGTGTATTTTGATACTTCAGGATCCAGGTTGGGATGTGTTCTCATGTAGGGAGATCATGTTGTTTCTTATGAATCAAGACAGTTATGGTTTCATGAGAAGAACTACCCAACACATGATTTGGTGTTAGCTACCATAGTCCATGCTTTAAAGACTTGAATTTATTACCTATTTGGTGATAAATTCATAGTTTTTACAGATCATAAGAGTTTAAAACACATTTTCCCACAAATTGATTTGAACCTGAGATAATGAATATGGATGGAGTATCTCCAAATGTTTGAATTTGACTTGATGTATACACTGGGAAAAGTCCATACGACGGTAGATGCATTAATTGTAAATTCATATGCTTAGTTAGAAAAATAATATTTAGATCAGTGGAAGTTGATATCATTAATAGCAGACATAAACCTGGAATGTGAAGACCAGGTTGATGTAGTGGTTTTATTTCTAGCATCATTAGTTCCTGATTTGGTGGAGATGGTTCAGGAGACACAAATGTCCAATTCAGAATGTGTTTCTATGAGGATGAAAATCAATGGTAGAGAGACCGTTAGTAGATGTAATATGGATGGGAATTCAGTTTTGTGGTTTTGAGATTGGATGGTTGTACTTATGTCTTGTCAGGAACAACTTCTTCATTCTTACCACCATTCCATATGGGCTATTCATCCTGGAATATAAAAGGTGTATAAGGGGTTGAAAGCACATTTTTGGTGGGTCGATATGAAAAGGAAGGTGGCTGAGTTTGTTTTGAGATTCTTAACTTGTCAGCAAGTTAAGGTAGAGTATCAGGGACCAGTAGGTATGTTGTAGTCTTTACCTATCCCTATTAGGATATGGGAACATATATCCATGGATTTTTTAACAGGTCTCCCTAGAATAGTTCTGAAACACGATTTTATATGAGTGATAGTGGATCATCTCACAAAGTCATATCATTTCATCATTATTCATGATTCTCATATAGTAGAGGACTAGTCAAAAATATATATCCAATATGTTGTAAAGATATATGATATACCAGTTTCGATAGTGTCAAACTGAGATCTGAGGTTTAGTTATTATTTCTAGAAATCCTTAAAGAAATCCCTTGGAACTCATTTGACCATGAGTACAACATATCATCTTCATATTGATGGTAAATCCAAAAGGATGATTCAAATGTTTTAAGGAATGTTGTTGGCTTGTGTAATGGATTTTGGTGGCTTATATAAAGATCACATACCATTAGTGGAGTTCTCATATAACAAAAACTATTAGGCCTCGATACAATTTGATATTTTTGAAGAATTATTTGGTTATCCTTATTGTTATCCACTTTTTTGGGTGGAAATGGATGAAACTTCACTGGTTGGGCTTAGACTTGTCCAAGTGACAATAGATATGTTAGGGCCAATAGGGGCCTATATACCCTGAGAGGGGGGGGGTGAATCAGGGTATGGATATTCTTTTTCAATGTTCTTCCTGCCCCACTGGATCATGACCTCTTTGTTACAAGGGTCACTTTGTTTGCACTTGTGTGGTTACTGTGATCACTTGTCTCCTTTACCTGATGATGATGCTTTGAATGCAATGCAAGAATGTAAGTAGGCAGACAGCGAGATTTTTACTTGGTTCACCGCTAAGGGCTACGTCC
This sequence comes from Viscum album, assembly GCA_963277665.1. Taxonomy (NCBI): domain Eukaryota; kingdom Viridiplantae; phylum Streptophyta; class Magnoliopsida; order Santalales; family Viscaceae; genus Viscum; species Viscum album. The sequence continues at coordinate 1,211,013,605 of OY728127.1, forward strand.
AAGGAGCATACGCCGACAAGTTTCCGGTTCGTACCAAATTCCACTAACTTCACTAGTTGTGGATTACAAGGTTCGGGCTAGATCACTTCTATGCCCAGGCTCACTGCCTTTACAATGTTTAGGGTCAGCTCACTGCTTTCCCAAGGGTCACTCCCTGTTTCTCTCTCTCTGGCTCACTGCCGGTGGAGAGGATAACCTTCTTCCTCTTCCTAAGCTCACTGCTCTTGGAAGGGATTCACTCACAGTTTATAGACCTGTAGGTCTCTTCATTTCCATGAAGGAATGCATCTTCCTCTGAATGTAGATGCTCTATTGAAGTCCAACTTTCACCCGCAGATGAATCTCACTTTGCACCGGATGTACCGGGCAACCTCAGTTTTTACGTGCAACCCTTACGGTGTCTTGCGCGCAATTTCTATGGTTTGCGCGAAATTCCTTTTTCGCGCAACCTCAAAATTTTACGCGCAGCCTGGAAACTGCCTTGCGCGCAATTCACTACCTTTGCGCGAAATCCACTTTTCGCGCAACCTTCCTTTTACGCGCCAGCCCAAACTTTCTGCGCAATTGCTGACTTTACGCGCAAATGATTAAGTTTACGCGCAACACCCTTTCTAACTTCAATTTCGCGCACCAGAGCTCGGGTATTTTCTATGTCTTGAGCTCTGCTGAATGGAGGAGGGTCACTTCATATTTATAGGCAAAATCGACCCCGCGCGAAAAACCCTCCTTGAGCGCGTAATCCGCTTTGATCTTCCGCGCACAAACATTTTCCGCGCACTGCTCCATAATTTCGCGCACCTCATGCCTTTGCCATTTTACGAGCTTCGGACCTCGTAACACCTCTTGCGCGAAATACTTCATCCGCTATTTCGCGCGCCACTTCAATTTTCCGCGCACGCCTCCAAAATTTCGTGCGCCTCATGCCTTTACCGATTTTCAAGCTTTCGGCCTTGAAACATCTTTTGCGCGAAATACAATTTCGCGCAACCCGCTGTTTTGCGCGCCACACTTCAAGATTTCGCGCAACCCGCTAGTTTTGCGCGCCACGCTTTATTTTTCCGCACACCTCCTTCATTTCTCTCTCCTAATCCTTCGCCAACAACATATCACTCAATTTTCCATTGGCGATTTTCAGGCCCAAAAATTTGGCAAACACTGGAAAACGGCGCCACCTTGTACTGCTCTTTTGTACCGCCTCCAGATCGTCCTTTCCTTTGTCAAAGTTCTTTGTCAACATGGAATGTCAACAACTTCTCGGGAACTTGACAATTCTCCATGGAAACCTGCTTTGTCAACAAACACAATCAACCCAAAAATACTGCAATGTTACCTTGAGGGATTTTTGCCCAACAAGATAATATTCCATTGATCAGAAAGAGGATGGGGAAAACACATAGTCATCAGAAATCATATGTAGATCAACGATGAAGGTTTTTTTCAGTCGAGGTGAGAAATCAGGGGTTCTTAAGGATCTCTCCAAGTATTGGGAATTATTGATTTGGTATGAAGGTAAATTTATCTTCTATATACATAAGCCCTTTTAGATACGGGAACGGGTTGGAGAGGTGGAATATTAGTTAGAATTTTGACCACGGTTTATTTAGTGTTGTGCATAATGTGTTTCATATATCTCAGCTGAAAAAGTATTATCCTGATCATATGCATGTGGTTTTATGGGATAACATTGATCTAGAGACGAATTCTTCATTGGTATATGTGTGGAAATGGATTGTGGATTGGAAAAAGAATGTCTTTCCTGGAAAAAGCATCGGTCTGGTATGAATTTTGTTGAAACATGATTAGATTTAGGAAGAGATTTATGAATTGAAAAAAGAAATTAAATAGAAATGGATAGATATATTTCAGATTAATGTTGGTTTTTTATTATTTTGGGATGAAAATACTAAATTTTGGTAGAATGTTTCACCCCTGATTTCAGGTAACCCTTAATTTATGATTTTTAAGTATGTAATGTTTTTGGGTGTACTTTGAGATAGTTTGGTAACCTTTTGGAATTTTTTCAGGGATTTTCTATAGCTATATGGTTTGTGCATTATTTTTGGAAATTGTGAAACTCCTAAAAGAAATAGTGTATAGTGAGACAAGGTCTAAGGGGAAGGCACATGGCTAGGCTCACTGTTTGTCAAACCCGTGCGGCCACCAAGGAGAAACTGTGCAAAGTAGGAAAGTTGGATTTCTCATGGTTGGTGCATGGTTTTTCTAACCATGTGATCCAACCTTGTGGGGTCCTCCTTGAGGAAGATCCAGGAGCATGGTTGGTTCATGGTTTTCCTAACCATGTGACTAACCATGAACAATTTAAAAACTTGATCCTAAAATTGGGGATCTAGTTCGGTTTTATGTTTTAACCCCTTTTTCTCCAAAATGGACCTAACTCAATATTTGGACCTCTCAAAGGTTTTATAACCTATCCCTGTCAATTGGGAAGTGATACAGAGGCTTTTTAAGGTGTGTTAAAGACTGATTCCCTTGGTAGGCCATCATTAATGGTAGTTTTTCTTGGTTTTTCTTAGATCTACTTACCTCTCTATCTTGGATTATTAGATCTATCCTGATATGTATGGATATAAGGTTTTTTAAACCAATAGTGGTTATCTTTTTTCTTTTTGATGATATGGTAAGATATCTAAGGTAGGTTTTTGGAGATTCAACCTAATTTTTTGGGTGTTTACATATCTTTCTTCATTTTCATAATAATTCCCAAGGTAGGTGGCTTCACTAATGACACCTCTTCTTAAAAATTGAAGGATTAATTTAAAATTGATTTTTTTGATTGAAATTTGTTGTAAAATTGTTGGGGAATAATTTTTAGAATCCTCATTTTGTGACGGTTTATGGAATCATCCAAATTAGGTGTTTTAGTGAAAACTGAAAATGGTAACTCTATTTTAAAATGATGATTTTAAAATGGTTATTTGGTTTTGATGCATGGAAACATTTTTTCAATAAAAAAAGTTTGTTTTATTAAAATGGTTTGTTATAATGGTTTTCAATAAAATGGTTAGTTTTATTGAAATTTTTTATTGATATGGTTCTCAATAAAAGTTAGGTTTTATTTAAATGGTTTAATTAGATTGGAAAAGGTGGACTTCCATTTGGTTGGATTAAATGTTTTAAGTGTGAGTTCAATGGGATGGTTATTGGTCATAAAGTACCACTATGAAATGAATGGGTTATGGACGTGAAGTTCCACTGTTAATGGTAACACCAAACATCTGCATGTGAGTGTATGTGGTTGTGTGATATGGAATGGGTAATGCCAATTAAACTCATTAAATGGTTGGAATTATTTTTTTAGGTTCTTTCATTGGTAATTGGTAATTTAAGACAAATGTTTTTGTGTCTAATTTTTTGGTTTTGTTATAAATTATTAAAATATTTTAATGGTTTTATATAAATTGTTTCATATAAATGTGCTAACTTGTTCTATCCTAGTGGCGTGAGTAGGGAAGTCATTTGTGGAAAATCTACTGAGACTAAGGGCCTTGTAATGGTTCCCCCTCATCCCTTGAAAGGGGGGTTATCAAAAATAAATAAAAATGAAGGCATCCAGGCCATTCAGGCGAGATATTATTCATTGTCACATAAGGTAAAGAATCACAGTTCTTTAGTGCTGCTTCATGATACTTGGTATGTTTTGTGGAGTTGGAGCTTGGTTTATATTGGAGCCATGGAGTTAATCTCTTAAAGTATCTGAGTTGTGTTCTGTTTTTTTCACTGAGTAAATTGATATTTGTAGTCTTCTACTGTGGTACTTTGTTATATATAGTTTGATATTAATGGTATTGGATTGAGTTGTTATACATTGTTATAATGATCATTTTGTGGTAATTTTTTTATGGTGTGTTTGGATAGTTGTTTTATTTATTAAATGGAAAATCATCCACTGTCAGTAAATGAATCCCTTGGCATTTATTTTCAGTCTTTGGCATCTTGGGGATGTCTCTTAAGTCCAAGTTATGTACTTCCACCTTCTCAAGATAATGAGGAGGGTCAGGATGTCACAATATTCATCAGAATCATGAGTATATCACATAACATGATCTTTGTTTTTATGTGTAAACTCATATTTTTTTGTAGAATTTTTAATTATATATTTCTCAATTTTTTTCATATTTTTGTGTGTTTGTATTTGTGTGTATATATGTAATCAGGTGGCATGGTGGTTACCTGATCTTATATGGAATCTATAACGTGAGGGTTTGACCCCTATCACACCTCACATTTTCCATTTTTAGGATTTATAATGTCATCATGTAGACTCATTCTCATTTATTATCTTACCATTATGTTGATTCTATATCTCTCAAAGGGTCTATGCCCACCCATTCCATGTCTAGAATATTTTATTTATTAAGGGTTTATTCCCTCCCTATCCATGCCTTATGTGATCCAATTCTCGATGGTCTTCTGTCACAATTATTGTGACATACATTCTTCAGTAACTAGGTCTAGAAAGATATTTTACTACCCTTACTATGTCATGTTTCCTCTAATTCCATTATTTGGAGATGTTTTGAAGTATTTATTATTGTGTTTTAAATTGATATGTATGGTTGGAAGGATGAATTGTGGTTGTTGATATGGTATTGGTAGATGGTTTTATGTTCTATTTTGGTTGTAGTGCTGAGGAAGAAGAAGGGTTTATAAGTTGAAAATTCCCTCACAAACAGTGAGTATTTACTGGTGGTGAATTAGTGAATTAACTTATTTTTATATTTCCCCATCAAAACAACCTTCGAAACCTATTAAAGTACATGACAAGATCACTATACAAAAAATTACATGAACTCTAAGGCATATAAACCACATGGAAAACATATGTTTATAGGGTTTATTTCTCAAACCAAGTAGCAACATCCTTGGTATGATTCAATAAAACTTGTGATCACACATTCCCCAAGAATCGCCATATGAATTACAAAAAAAAGTATTATCTTTGATCCCATGATACACAATGTGTCTCTCAAATTGTGTAATGGATCTCACAAAAACAAAAAATTAGAATCTAAAATATTAACAACAAGATAGTATTTAATTGAGATATACATCAATGAAATTATCATTATGATTTTTCCTCTTCATAATCTACTTAAAAGGTAGAAAGCACTCTTCTCTCATTACACTCTTAATATACAACTTTGTATCTTGGTTTTTTTATTTTATTTCCTGAAAACCAAAGACTTCTACTCTTTCTATGAATTCTGAATTTCAAATTGAAATTCAATTATATAAATTTCTTTAACTAATATCGCTTCTTCTTTAACCTTCAGATCATTCTATAAAATACCCTTATATTCTGAAATATGTTTCATTAAATAATTACTTTTTTCAATAGCTTTCTCCACACACAACACTAAACTAGGATGATTCGAGACATATTAGATGAAAATTGTTAAGAAATTATAATATGAATAAATCATCTAGTAAATACAAAATAATAATCAATTAAAACAATTTATTTTTAGTTGATAAATAATTTATATGGTTTAATTATTCTTTCTCAATTATATTTTTAAAGTGTTAATAAATAAAATTTATGAATTTTAAATGATGATTATGATAATATATGATATTAAACTATATGAACTAATATATTAATATTTTTTAAAATTATAAATTGATATGAAATAATATTAAGAACACATAATGTTTAAAAACATCAATTTAAAAAAAACACTTTTCCTTTATATTTTTAATTTTCATTTAAAAGATAAATTTATAAACTTTAGAATTTTTATTTTAAAAAATAACATTATTTTTGTATTCAACATATCAATGTTATCCTAAGGTAAATTTTTTATATTAATTTAAAATCATTGATTTTTAGGTGAATAATGAAATATACATTTTTTATTAGAAAATATCATTTATGATTATATAAAAAATTAAGTGTAACATAAAAGGGTATGAAAATATTTTAATTATGAAATATGTATTAATGATTAAATATATATATTTTTAAATACTATTATAAAAGTATCGTTTATGAGTATTTTTTTCTTTTCTTTAAATTAAATACTATTTTTTTAAATTTGGTTATGGTTATATTTTTAAAGGCACGTAGATTTTATTTGTTTTATAATAAAAAAAATTATATTATTAAAACAATACGTTGATAACTTTATCTTACAAAAAAATAATCTTAAAAATTCACTTTTTCTAAAAATGGGTTTTTAATTATGAAATGGACTAATGTTAAAATTGATTTTTCTAATAGATATAAATTTCATATGATAAAATTTATTTCATATTTTGGAATTATTATGTCCAAATTATTTAATATGATTCATTTTATTTTTAGTCATTAAAATTAAATTACTTAGGTAAAAAATCAGTTACTAGTGTAAAACAAAAAAAGGTAAAATTAAAAATACTAAGAGTAAAACACCTAAAACATGTTTAAAATTTTTTAAAAGGAATTTTTAAGGAAATATTGACCATATATCATCCCAAACTCCAATATTTTACATTTTTTATTCTTCTTTATAGGTGGAGAATGTGCTCTCTCTGTATTAAGTTGAAATATTTATAAAAATATCATGCTCACCACTTGTAAAAGTAGGATATCGCCACCCCTTCAAGACCACTAAAAAATTTAAATTTCTACAAAAAAATATAATCATTTATATTACTATATTATCCTATTCACTTTCCTTATTACTCATGTCATAATATATTAGCTTAGCACCTTTATTTCTAAGGATTTTTTCAAGGGAATGCCTAAGTCCTCAATGTGGGAACTTTTTTTCAAAACTTATTTTATTTTAATTAATATTTCTCAAATATGATTTTATAAGTCCTGTATAATTAAATAAGTATTTATTTTATATTTTATGTTATTATTTTAATGGAATAAATATTAACTAACTTTCCCCTTTTTATTAAGAAAAATGAAAACATTATTTGTGCATTCTGCAGACTACAACATCTAGGAGCGATAACTTCCATTTTTCACCACCACCTATATTCACTCATTATAAGGCTGAAATTGAGGTATAAATATGAAATATATAATATTATAATTATTATAAAGATAAAAATTATATACAACCATGTTTCCCAGTCATTATCTAAGAAATGAAAATATTAATCATGTGTTGTGTGGATTACCGCCTCCATAAAGTAACATGTCTCCTTGTTCATCTAGATTCTTTATTATTTTTTAAATTATCTTAAAATATGAATTAACACATTAAAACTATATAAATAATATAATTATTCTTCTAAAATATGATATTATTCTAAAATAAACCACTTTCATATTCATAATCATTGATTAATTATATTACGTTCATGTCTAGGCCCGTCTAACCACCTACTTGAAAAATGAAATAAAATAATATCATAGATGACTATTAGAACATAATTACTTATGATATATGATATAAATAAGTAAATATTTATTTTAATTTGGTTCTGAAATGGTAACATTAATATTAAACTCATTAATTATGATAGCATCATTTGTTTGTTAAAGGTCATCAAAACAAGTTTGTCCCCTATTTTGTCTACAAGAACTATGACTAAAACTATAATTAAATGAAATTATTAATTTATAATGTATCATAAAACCTCAATTAAAGTACCTTCAATGATCTAGTAATGATGAAATTTGCGATGAGAAATAATAAGCACACAACTATTATGAAACTAGTTCAAAACTATCAAGATTACTCATACTCAATATTGAAAATATATAATAACTAACTGATATAAATATAGATAATAATTATATATAAAGTTTAAAAAAGTTTATGAAAATGAATAAGGATATAAAATTAGTGATTAAGAGAGTTATTTTTTTTACATAGGATATTTAAGTGCTTTAGTGGAATCCATGAATTAAAGAAAGGGTTTATTTGTCTCAAATTTAATTTCTTAAGACATATTTCTTATTATACACCATAACATATTTGATATGGTGTGAATAATAATTAATTAATTTTTTTAATATAATATTTTAATTAATGGGGTATGAGGATCCATACCATATATTTATTTAAATGGATTTTTATCCAACGAATACTAAGGTTAAAAGGGTTTTTGATAACTCAACCTCTTCTTTTATGTTAAAAGGATTCTTCATGAATTTAATTATTTCATTATTAGTTTTTAACACACTAATATTTTATTTCATGCTAATTTATTTCTATATATATTGAAAATTAATTTTCAATCATAATCTTTTACCTTGAAAATTTTCTTTCTCAAAAATTATATCATTGTTAAGAAAAATTATCATCCAGTTTTACGATGGTTTCTCCAACATGTCCAAATTTTTCATTACCATAAATGTTATCCTTTATATTTGGAAAACTAATTATATTTTATATCATGTTAACATCGTATTTAACTTATCATATTTTAAAAATTAAGGTTTATTAACTCTTTTTATGATGTGGTTTTTCAACAAAGCTTTTCCAAAATATTAAAATTGTTTTCCATCCTTTAAAAATCAAATGTTTTAACTTAGAATCCACATTTATTTTTTATAAGAATTATTTCATTTAAATAATCTACTATTGAAGCATATTTTTCAAAAATAAAGGTTTCCCAAGTATTTTACTTCAAATTTTTAAACCATTAAGTCTTTTTCAAGGCTCCTTTATTGAATATTCTTTTTCAAAAGTAAAACTTTTCAAATAGATTTCACATAAATTTTTTAAAACCATTATGTATTTTAAAGTCTTAATTGCTAAAAAAAATTTAAATATTGATGTCTATAATGTCTTTTTTAATTTTTCAAATTTTAACTTTCTAAAAATAACTTTTCAAATTAATTGTAACTTCATCTTTTGCATGATAGATAAAATTATTCTCTAAAAACTATTTAATGATTTAAGAATCATTTACTCTTTATCTCTAAGGCATTATTGCGTGGAAGTTATTTTTAATGAATCTTCCTATAAATGTTCTTATAAAATACTCTTCTGTGTAATTGTGTAATGGATGTTATATATCTACATTCTTGAGAACAGTTTTTGTGATTCCATCTAGAAATGTTGCAAAACCCATTTTTCTTTCCATGGGTTCTTTATTATGTGATGAATGAAACCCATTTTATCCCAAGGGTTTTCATGATATGTTGAATGATTGATATATTATTTCACATATTTCTATAGTTTTTCCTTAAGTTGTTCTTGATACCTATATAACCCTCTAATGTATTAGGTAAAAAATATATTTAATTAGATAATGGGAGACAATTTCTATTGATCTATGCACGAAGGGAAACACATGAGTGAAGCCTAGTCCGCTAAGGGAAACATGTGAGTGAAACATGATCCACCAAGGGAAAGAGGTGAGTGAAGCCTGATCCACTAAGGGAAACATGTTGTGATGCTTGGTCCACTATGTTATAATTCATGTTCTCATGTTTGTTTCATATTCTTATATTTTGAAATGTAATTATTTCATTATTTATAATTTATTATTATCCATATTTTATATGGGTATGTTTTCCTAATGTTTTTTTCATGGAACTTGATTAGGATCTCATACCCATATACGTATCTTTTTCTCATTTATGGTAATTATTTATTATCCCATATATTTCCCTTACTGATCATATATGATCCAGAATTTATTATGTTATATTTTCCTATGATATGAATATGTGTATTACATTTGAGATGTTTATAAGGGGGTTTAAATTTGAGTGGTTATGAAGAAATATTGATGAGTTTTTTAAAATAAGTTGTTTATGTAACTAATCTTCCAAGACACTAAACTATATATTATTTGTTTTAAGTGGTTGTTTGTGATATGGAATGATTATTCATGTAAAATAATTAAATAAATGTGCTTATTTAGATTTAGTCTCCGTATATGTTTGAAATTAGCAATGGGTTTTTAGCGGCAGTTTTCAAAATTGCCCCAAAATATTTTGTCATCATTTTTCTAGTTGGAGGTTTTAAAAAAACATCACTAAATATGTTTTTTTTATTTTATATATTTTTTATCCATGATTTTTAAAAACCTCTTCAAATTAAAGATGGTTTTTTAAAAACCCACCGCTAAAAATAAATGATTAATTAATTTTTTTAAAAGATATTTCAACATAAAATTATCATAACTTTTAATCTAGGTGTCCATTTTATCTCCACAACCTATCAATTGAAGCTTATTAAATGAGATACAACGAAATTAGACAATAATTTAGCAATTATTAATAGAATAAAATTTATTATAGTTTTAAATGAAGTTGAAAAATGAACACCAACTTCAAATGGCCATAATTTTTTATCTGGGTATCCATTTGAGATCCACCAAATATCAAATAAAAGCCTGCGATGAGCTCCACATCATGGTGACTATGGGGGTTATTGCTATTTTTTAGGTTAAAAATTTTTAGAAGGCCTCCAAAACTGAGTTTTTTGTTCGGATGCCACTATTTTTTATCATTTTATGTGATTTCATCTTCATTTAAGAGTGCCTTTATATATTTATTGGGTCATATATGATTTTATTCTATTGATTTACATTACTATTGATTTTATGGGGTTGCGATTGTTGAACTTTTTACTATGTTATTGATTTATTGTATATTTTATATGCGTGTGTGTGTGTGTTTGTATTTTTATAAATTTATGTATATTTCTTTATAATTTTTATATATTTATCAATTTTTATTTAAAATTTATATATGATTGCATCTATGCATATATATTTATATGTCATTATGCATATCAGTTTATACTTTATTATATTTATATATATTTATATATATTTATATATATGATGTTGGTATATATATTTATATGTATTTTTTGGTTGGTGTGTGTGTTTTTGTCTGTCTTTGTGCTTGTATTTATATGCATTTATATAAATTTAGATGTTTTTTATATTTTTATAAGATATATATATCTATATTTAAATAAATTTATATGTAATTATATATATTTATTATTTTCTAATTACATATTATATAATATTTATTATTAATTAATTGTTAACTTATTAATAATTTATAATTAATTTTTTACTTATTTATTATATATTTATTATTAACTAGTAGTTAAATTATTTTTATTAATTAATTAATTATTTATTATTTATTATATATTATTACTTATTATTACTTATTATTAATTATTTATTATTTCTTTATTATTTATTATTCATTATTCATTATTTATTTATTTATTATCTATATATTATTTATTTATTATTTATTTTATATTTATTTTTTTATTGTTTATTTTTTTCATAATTTATTTATTTACACTTATTAATTTTTTATTATTTTATTATTTTCTATTAATTATTTGTTAATTTATTCAGTTTATTATTATCAATATAATTTAATATTTAATGTATATTATTTATTATTTATTATTTATTATTTATTATTTATTATTTATTATTTATTATTAATTATTTATTATTTATTATTTATTATTTATTATTTATTATTTATTATTTTTTATTTTTTATTTATTATTTATCATTTATTATTTATTATTTATTATTTATTATTTATTATTTATAATCTATTTTTTATTATTTATTATTTATTCTTTAGTGTTTAATTTTTATTATTTATTAATGGGTTTTTTATTTATTAATTATTAATATTTATTTCATATTTATTTATTATTTATTATTTTCTTTTTATTATTTATTATTTTTTATTAATTATTTTTTACTATTTTTTATTTATTTTTATTTTTTATTCATTATTCATTATTCTATATCTATTATTCATTATTCATTATTTATTCTTTATTCTTTATTCTTTTTTTCTAATAATATAATTTATGTATATTTATTTATATTTATTTATTTTTTTATAGTAGTATATTAAATTATGTTTATTCAATACATGAAGAGTCTTTTGGAGTGGTAAAGTCTTTATAGAATAACCAAGTTGTGAAGAGTTCAAATATCACCCAATGCATATATATGCTGAATTTATACATGACAGGCATGGCATATGCATGCATGGTTGGATAAATAAATAAATAATAAAAAACAAATAATAAATAAAAATAAATAATAAATAAATAAATATGATTATTTAAAAAAATTAAAAATTAAAAACCATCGTAAAAAATTTCACGACAATTTTGAAAACCGCCAAAATTCATTTTGTGATGCTTTTTGAAAAGCATCACAAAACTTTTCATGACAATTCTTTTTGCAGTGGGTTTGAAAAAGCACCACGAAATGATTTAGTGACAGTTTATACTACCTATAAACCCAAAAAAACCTACCATTAAATACTATTTTCTTTATAGTGATAGATAGTATCAAAGGAGGGTTTAGTTATTTTTGCCGATTATTTTCAATATTTTTGGTACTTACTATTAGATAAATTTAGTGAAAACCAAAGGGATAAGACTAAGTATAGGGTAACATCCCAAAGTTTTAGAAAAGTAGAGATTGTGTGGTTCTTCTTTAAATTACATCTCAATCAGGATACTGGGAAGTGGATGCAGCTATTGAACATATTCAACTAGGGGTAATCGCCTCTAAGAAGGATGGTTGAGCATTGACTCAAACATCACTTTGGTGCATGACGAGTGGGACTATGATTTCACACGTATAGAGACACTCTCATGTGATATTATTTGGGTGATTCATATTCTCTTTATAAAACATTGTGAAGGATTTATTTACAAGTTACTTCATAGGATTAGGTTTAGAAGTATCGAAGAAAGCAACTAAAATCAACTTAGGTTGAACCAAGAGACGTATATGATGAACTAAATGTTACATAGTTTAAAAAAAAGTATCATAGGTTTAAATGAAAGTGTCAATGTAGAATACTTCCTATGATAGAACTTTCATAGTCATATAACCATTTACTCTAATTCTATTGATATTATGATAATAATTTCAGTTCTAATATTTAGTAATAAACATGATCTTAAAAATCAAGTTGTGGTAGGTATGTCTCTAGAGAATCCTAAGACTTAGTTATAGGGTCATATTTTGAATAAATAGTTGGGACTCTTATTATATGCCTGTTATGAGGGAAAATATATGTTAGCTAGTCTTCCTAAAGATAAATAGGTCAATATAACATTAAAATCTATATCTTGAGTCATGAGTATCAGTTTAATACCATTAAGTATTGTTATTAGAAAGTGATAATAAAAATTGTGAGGACAAAATTTATTTAGGGGGTGTAACACTTTGATATTTTGGAATATATTACATTAAATAAATAACTTGTTCAATATCTTACTCCATAGGACACACTAAATATGTAATTCAAGAGCAGTTATCACCATTATGAATATCTTGTGATGCCTTTTGGTATGACTAACGCTCAAGAAGTTTTTATGACTCCGATGAATAAAATATTCTATTAGTATCTTGTTACTTTTTTTGTCATGTACCTAGATGATATTTTGGTTTATTTTAGGTTTCACAATGATCATGAGAACCATATGAGTTTGGTTTTGGAAATATTGAGGATTCAACCTCTGTATGGAATGCATTCAAAATGATGTTTATGGATTCGAGAGGTGAATTTATTGTGGAATGTGATTTCGGAGTATATCTTATCATACTATCCTGAGAAGGTGAATGATGTTTTTTCATGGAAGGATCCAAGAGATTTCTTTGAGATACAGAGCATCCTTGATCATTCTGGATAATATTGGTAGCTCATCAAGGATTTGTTAAAGTTGGTTTCACCTTTGACTGCTCTTACCAGGAAAGGGGTGAACTTCATATGGGATGAAAAGTTTCAGACTTCTTTCAATGAGTTGAAATTAATTCTAACATCAACACCTATTTTTGTCTTACCGAAGCTTTGTAAGGGGTATGTGGTGTACTGTGATGATTTTAGTTCTATTTTGGGTCGCATTCTTATATAGGATGATGATTTCAAAGGAATTAAAGAAACCCTTTATGATGAGGAGACTGTTTCTGGTTAGTCTATCCCTTCTAATGGTATTATCCTCTTTGGGGATCAGTTTTTCATCCCAAAATCTGTGTGAATCTCAGTTTTGTTTTATTGCTATAGTTATTCGTGGTTTATTCATTTGGGAACTATGAAGATGTATTATGATATAATATGGTGATTCTAGTTGTAGGGATTGAAGTGTGACATTGTAAATTATGTGTTCTATTGTTACACATTCCAATAGATTAAGGAAAATCATCTGAAACCATATAGTTTTCTCCAACCTCATCTGGTACTGGATTAGAAATGGGATTAGGTGTCTATGGATTTTTGTTCATATTTCCATGGGCTCCATGAGGGAATAATACTATCTGGGTGGTGGTTGATTTGTTAAAAAAATGTGCTCATTTTATTCTGAGCAGGGACACCATTAAAGTTGAATATATAAGTAAGTTGTTTATTCAGGATGTTATGAGGTTACATGGGGTTCCCTCTACCATTGTTTTAGAAAAGGATCCCAGGTTTACTTCTAGGTTCTAGAAGAGTCTCCAAAAGGTGATGAGGACTCAGGTCCGGTAGAGTACATGTTACCTTCAACTTATGTATGGTCATATTAAGAGTAATATTTAGATATTATATATGCATGTATCTTGGCTTTCAAATAATCAAGGGATATCCATCTAGAACTAGTCTAGTTTTCATATAATAATATCTACCAGTTGTAAATAAAAATGGATCCCTTTGTGGATTTTTTTGGTCACCAGTTTAGAACACCTCTTTGTTGGGTATAGGTGGGAGAGGCCTTTCTTATGGGACCGAGTCTCCTTTAGAAGATTTTGGAGAGGATCTAGTATATACATAAACATCTAGTTAGAATGTAGAGTTAGTAAAAATCCTATATTTATCGTTGATGTCGGCCTTTAGAGTTTTCTGTAGGTGTGGTTTTTCTTGAAATTTTCTCTTCAGTTGTGTCACCATCAACTTTGGAAACAATGAAACCTGGCTTTAAGATATATGGGACCATTTGAGGTCACTAAGAGGCTATAGGAGGTTTCATATCCATTGGCATTTCCAGCTTAGTTGATAGAAATTCATGATATATTCTACATATCATAGCTTGGGATATACCATCCTGATCCCTCTTATATTCTAAGTTGGGAAGAGATCGATTTGGATCCAAATGTTTCATTTGTGGAGAAACCAGTGAAGATTTTTGATTCTTAAGTGAATGTCTTACATGAGTAGAATTTCTTATTAGTTATAGTGTTATTAAGACATGGATTAGAGTTTCACAATAATTGATAGAGTGAATCATTTGTGATGGAGTAGTGGCATTACCACATTCTATATAACCCTTCTTCCACATGACTTCTCATGGATGAAAATTCTTATGGTGGTGATATTGTAACATCCTAGTTAAAGGTAATTCTTTTTTAATGATTAATAGTTTTAATTTAGTTTTTGAGGAGTGTCGTGGCCTTTTTCTTTTTGTAGGATTTTTTATAGGATCTAGATTGGGTGCTACCTGCAGGAAATATTCACATAGTGAAAGTGATTCATGACATGAATATGTCTATATGTAGATACCATGAATTCCATTCAGAGTGTGAAAAAATTTCATTCTAGGAAAAAAGTTTACATCATGAAATGTTTGATCTGTTTTTTTAGCCAAGGCGATGCCTTTTTTCGCATACATGTAACTTAAAGGATTCACACCATGAATTGTGTATTCATAATGTGAATCATTCACATGTTGTATTTTTTTATCACACTAAAAGTCTAAATCCTAGTTCATTTTCTCCTGATCTTATCAAACTTGAACATTATGCCCTTCTAGGCGATTTTGGGTGTCTCTGACCCTTCCGGATCACTTTGATCGGTGCTTGATCTTCATGTTTTGTGTGCCACATCTCTCTAGATAAGAAGCCTTTCTATTTCTTTATTTCCATTTTTCATGGTAATAATGTTGCAATGTGTTTTTGGATTTATTGTATTTATGGTGATTCTGATTACATCCTTTTGAGATATATTGTGTGACCTTTTTGTGGAGGCTCACTTTCATATTGGTTGTGGTGCGGTGGGTATTCCTCAAGGTATGTGGGATCGAACCTCTCCACTGGAACTCACATATTATAGATTTTGATTTTGATATGTGAGAATCTTTTTTAGGGCCTCCATCATTCCATTTTATTCCCTTCCAATTTTGGTGGATCCCGTTGCGAGTAGTGTTCTTCTCGAGTTGAGGTAGGCAGTTCCATCTATAGCCTTTATTGAATGAATTGTGATTACCCCTATTTTATAAATTGTTTTATAAATAAATTAGAATGATTGATTTTTGTGTGTAAATTTATTTAAAATATTATTTTCCTATTAGTTTTGGGTAAAATGAAATGGTATTTTCAAAGAATTGTGAAATGGGTTGTGAAGATGGTTTTCAAATAAATTTTTATAAAATAAAATGGTTGTTTGAAATTGATTATGAAAACACCTTCGTAAAATGATTAAGAAAATGCAACACATGGGAGGCCTTGGTTATATAGGTGAAGGTTGTATCTTAGGACCATAATCCATTTTACTTTTAGGTTGTTCACTCATGGGTGTTCCTCAACTCCCAAAACCTATTGTTCCTGGGACTTGAGTGAGAACTAGTGATTGATTCTGGTATGATTAGTATTCTAGCCTAACCTTTTGGGATTATTGGATTTATTTACCTATTATTTATCATTTTATCATTATGGATTTTATATAACTTCTTTTAATTTGATAACTTTTTATGGAAATTATTATTTGTAATTTTGTTTCCTTACTTGTTTTGGAACTATGAAAAAAGGGAACATTTACCATGCTTTTTCATATAAACAACATTATCATTTATCATGAAATTTTTTCTTGAAAATGAACATATTTATATTAATTGTATAGAAACATGACATGGAACACCTAGGTAGTATTCTACTAAACCTATTTATCTCACACCTTGCATGCCCCTTTAGAAGTGTGTAGACTTGGTTATGCCTTTTGATGCAAGAAAAGGAAAGGTGTTGTAGTGAGGTGGTGAGGTTTTATATCAGTTGGTAATGGGTACCTTATACTGAGATGTTGATACATTTCCCATGTTATCATATAGAGTATTCATCTTTTTCTTTTTTTTTGTACTTGTACTTATGGTTTGTTTTAACTATTTTTGAGTTGCATCACCTCTGCTATCTTCTTTTAATTATGACATATATTTCTTCTGGTTGTTCTTCTCCTGTTCATTTCTTTTATACATGTAAATATATCCTATTGTCTTCTTTAGGATGGGAAAAATAATTCCCTCTGGTTTTTATGGATTCCCAAGTTATAGTCTCCAGCTCATGGGGATCGGGAATTCCATTTTGGTATGTGGATAATCATCTTTGTGGGTCGGGCACTAGTTTGTGATGGTATCCTAGGTCGGTTCATTACATGGTCCATACTTATCTTGAAAAATCCATTTTAAAGATATTATTTATTTATATAAAACTATTTTTGAAATAATTATCCTCAATATTGTAATTTTAATCAATTTAGATATAATTTTTATAATAAATCCTTTAATAAATATAAATTTCAAAATTAAAATTCAATAAATTTTAATGAACCTCATCCATTTAACTTTCATTTAAACTATTTTAATAAACCTCCATGAAATTATTTTAACAAAAATTCATATAAATGAATTTTTCATTATTTTCTCTACCATTTCATAACATTTTTACTCTTTAATTATTCAATATGATGTTCATTAATAAAATTTTATGAATTTTAGTTTATTTTTAATTTTATGAAAATATTTATGTGGATTAATAATCTTTATTTTGAAACCTCATTATCAAACTCTAAATAATATAGGGTGATAATCTGATAAGTGCATAAGGACAAGGTGGTTTATATAATTATCTAATTTAATGAGGGTGTTTTTTATTGAATATTTTAAAATAATATATGATTCTATCATGTTTGGTAATATGATTTGTGGGTGGATTTGTGTGAAGACTTTTAGATATTTTAGATTATGGAATGGTTATATCATTGAATGTGTTAAACTACATTGATGTCACAAATGGTGATAAACATTTTCATAATCCATGAAATGGAACATATATGAAAACCTATATTTTTTATGTAATGACATTATATATCATAGATCGCAACACAATCAACATTTGTGATATAAGAATTTATAGGCTAAAAGTGTATCTCCATTTATGATATGGTCTTATCAAAAAGTAAAAATAGAAATCATTAAAATATTTATAGATATCGTATGATACAAAATATATTATCATTGGCTAGGAACCAATTTTCATTTATGATACAATATATTAGATCCAATCTATAATACTCTCTTTTTATAAAATGATGAACATGTCATATATTGTCATGTATGATATGGGAAGACAACTAATATGATATACATGTGAAATATAGAATATAATTACTATTTAAGGAGATAAATCATATTTTTATTTTTTAAAAACTACAATTTATAATTATAGTTATCTTGTAGGGATCAAGCACAAATTATTTTTTAAATCAAGTATGTCATAGCTAATTATAGGGAACATCAAATATTGTGATAGTGTCACAGAAAATGACATGGTTATACCAAACACAAAAACCAAGGAGGAATACATATAATTGTTTAAAATTTCAACATATCTTCATGTACAACTTAGTATGTGTAATTAAGAAGTTTGTATCATAAAATTTGATTGAACTTATCATAAAACATAAATCAATCATATAATACAATATATCACATGACATAAAGGGATATAATTCTTACATTTAATTACATTATTAGAACCTTTTCTATTAAATTAATAATTTTTTTATTCTAAAGGGATCATGGTTATTTTATGTTTATATGATTTTCAAGGCATGTTTATTGTATGAATGTTTTTCACCATAAAAAATAAATTGTTTAAAAAAATAAATATTTTTCTCTAATAAAAGTAAATAAGTGTTTTCAATTATTATGGAATGAATTTATTACTATTAGTGAAACTATAATCTAATCTAGAAGGATAAAAATTTTTAAGGTTTAAGAGTACATGTTTTTTATCCTAAGTTCTTTTTTAGAATAAATTTTACATGTCTTATAGTTTGGATTCTATTTTTATTTCATTAGATTCATTGGAACCATTAAGTATAAAACTATAATATTCTCTTAAATAGAGTATCATTTCAAGAAACGTAATTCTCCATTTAATTTGAGACATAGAGTTTTTGTTAGATTTTGAATTTTTTATTTGTCTAGAACAATAAAAATTTAATTATTTTCGATGATTTTAAAATTAAAATGACATATATTAAATTAAATAATAAAAAAACCTAATAAAATCTATATATATTAATATTATATTTTTTTACATAAACTCTATCATTATTATATTATTTTTTAAAGGATACAACCATCGAGTAGGGGGAAATAATTGGAGACCGACATAGAGCATGACAATAAGGTATAGTTCAGGGATTTTGACCTTATTCTTTATGTTTTAGGTTTATTTTATGTCATCAAATTTCAAATTTATAAAAAAATTATTTATTTTTTGATTCATAACCAATAACTTATATCAATTTGGATATATAAATGAGACAAACATATGGTTAAAAAAATTTAATGACATAATATACATTTTAGAGATATTCTATAGAATTTTTTTATATTATTTTCTATAAAAGTGAGTTAAAAATCTCTATGGATCTAATTATAAAGCCTATAATATATAAATTTGAATTTATTGATGAGATAGATTTAATAAAACAAAAATTACAATGATCCACATTACATATTTAAATATATCTTAAAAATAATTTTGGTTAAATTTTAATCACTTTTTAAATTTTGGAAGTCATAAAGTATGATTCATGTGGTATAAATTAGATTTTTGGGGCCCTTATGTCAAGAATATACTACTATTGAAATTTTGAGGTGATCGAAGATAATTTTTTAAGGTTTTGGGTTATGGTTGGTGGTAGATGAAAAAAAATATGATGACTCAATTAAGAGTGAATTATATGCCAAGGTCATTCATTTTTTATCTAATAGTGGGGAAGGGGTAACATTTCCATTCTAGTTCCATAGTAGGGCATGAACAATTATATAAAATCATGAATATAAATCCTAAAAGATTGATTACTAGGGTTAATAATCTTTATTAATTCATTTTTTTTGTTGTGATGTCCATATGATCTATGATCAATGGGGATTAGATATTCAACATTTGAACCTTATTCCAAATGTAGGTAGTTCTTGGAGGTGCCACATTGATTCCCTGTTTTGATAAGGTAATGGTAGCTTGTGGGGATACATGGAGGCTTAAATTTGGTTAGTATTAGTTGTGCTAGGATATTTTAACCTCCTGAACCTAATGAAACCATATTTGGAATATTTTAGTATACTTGGTTGTTCAATTTTAATTATTTATTTCAATCGAGTCTTGTGTTTATATATTTATGCATTAACATCCTCACATTCAATTGAATACACATAATCATAATGTATATTTTCATAGTTTTTTTATTATGAGTTATCATAGCATTAAAATATAACTCTTTTATTGACCTGATGGAATTATTATGAATATTTTATTTATTTCATATGATGACATTATGGACTTCTAATGATGATGATATGGACTTCACATGATTATGATATTAACTTTATAAAAATTTTGGGTTTTGTAATGGAAATATTTAAGATTAAATGAATAAATTTAGGTTAGGTGGTGTGTTTTATGTTGGGGGAATATTATGGTTTGGCTTTTTTAATAATGATATACCTCTATACTTATTATATTTTATCATCCATTACTCTAGATTTTAAGTACATTAGCCATAAAGGTGTTTCTCCTACATGAGTCAAGTAATAATTTCTTAGGTGATTCATTGATCATGGAAAATTATAGAACAAATATTTTTATATAATTATGTTATTTTATTGATTTTGGATAATTACTTCTTTTATATGGATGATAACCTATAGTAAATCTTTGTTGTTGTGTTACATTACGTGACTACCACCCATTCTTGTGTTAGGTTCATTCTAAATCCATTGAGGGGTCTTTGAATGGATAAAGTGTTATGACTTTTTACCCCTAACTAGGTAATAATAGGCCAATTGGGGGATGAGTTACAATTTTGGGTATTCTGGTGGCCACTAACAACATGTAGTACTGGGGGAATTTATTATGATATTGAAAGGCATGTATTATACACACACACACATTTTTATTTAGATATTTTTGTTATAAAGAACTATGGGTAGCATAATTTAGTGGTAAATTAGTATGAGACTGTTAAACTTGACCGGTTTGGGTTGTTGGTTTGAAATAAACATTTTATATTATTTATAAATTCTTATTAGTTTTACATGGATTGTGACTCATTACCTAGGATGACAATATTGAGAATTTTTTCTCAACTTTTCATTCAAACTTGTGCTTCATTTTTATTATGTTAATATAGATTATTAGGTGAATCAAGTTGGTTCATTTAGATAACGAAAACATGGTGGTGGAATAATTTTTAGTTAGAATTTGAGCAGATACCATATATTTCTATTATTGTGAATTAAATTTTGTTTTTTTGGATGATATTTTAATTTAGGGGTTTTACAGGTGATGTGTAATAGCTATGCATGTCTGTATTTCATATATTTTGATAATTTATTTTATTAATTATCGATAATAATTCATGGATAGCTTGATAAATGTTATTTATAGCGGTAATGTATTAAATATTTTGTATTGATTTACCAATGCTAATTATTATCTCATTTCTTATTAGAGTGTCGTGTTAGAATTTATATTAAGAACATGATATGAGAGTGTCATTTTAGAATTTATATTAATAATTTGGTGAGTTTTGGTTAGGATAACATAAATAGATGATACTCAAGGAATGCATATTCATTTATTCATTGTAGGGGACTTATCAATGGATGTGGGTGATTGAAACATTCTGGTATAAGACTCTCATTGATGAAATTTTGATTGTGAAGCCTTATTATAACATTTACTGGGTATATAATAGATAAACATGCATAATATAGATTTAGGTAATGAATTATGTGTATGTAATTTATTTGGAAACAAATTTCATTGGGCAGACTAATGGGTGTTTGTGTGTGTGTGTGTTTTCCATATCATATATGTTTATATTTAACCCATGTGTCATCTAAATTTTATGATTAAATAGATATAAATATACGACTATAAAGACTAATAGATACACATAAGGAGGAAAAATTAGTGTATTAAGAACTGATAGATGTAGTATAGAAAGATAATATAAATATACATTAGTTACAAAATGTGGAGAGATGAAGATATGAGGATTAGTTCCCCTAACTACCCAATCATATGAGATAAATACTTAAGGGTGTTGTTAGTTATAAGAATTTTTTGGACATGAATCTTTCAATATTCCATATTTATATGATTTCATGGTATCGAGTAGGGACTTGAACAATGAAAAAAATGATGAATGGAGGTTTCATAAATTATATTTTTTATTAGTACACATCCCATTCATGTATCATGTTAGTTTTGTGGTTAGTTTGATTTATGATGAAATAATTTAATAGTAGTTATTAATCTATAGAGATCAAGAGGAGTTGGCATTTACTTGGGAGATGTTTCTTTTTGTCTTCCATATAAAGTTTATTTTAGTTATTCGTTACATGAATAAATAACAATAGATTTTCAAATTTTGAAAAATATATTCAATTATATAAAATTTTTCATCTCAATTAACTCATATCGTGCCTTATTCTCTTTACATGATGGTGAATGAGGAGTTAGGGTTTAGGCACTTCAATGAATCTATATATCCTAGGGTAAAAATATAGGAGAGATTTTTTTCTTTCAAAATTAAATAGAGAGTGTCTTTGTGGTAGATTATTTTCTCGTGAGGATTAGAAGGTAAAATCATACTGAAAAATGGTTTCCTAGTGTATCACCAAGTTAGGTATCATCTCATCGATATAGTAATAAATAAATAAATATTTTATAATAATTAAATAAATGCTGGAGATATATATATTCTGAGACTGCTACATCTAAAAATGGATAGTAACAATTTTAATTAATGTAATTATAATATAAATCTCTCATGGATCGGATTCTCTAATAATCATAATGATTATAATAATTTCAGTACAAAAGATAAATAATAAAAACCATGAAATATATATCATGATATAACTAAACCTATGAGTGATAAATATTATTTTAGGGAGTTATTTTATAGTAAATCATTAGTACCATTGGGAATTATGATTATCAGTCATTACAACCATTGATAATATAGTCATTATAAATAAACCATTGGAATTAATGTACCTTATAAGGGTAATTCCATAATTTATTTAGTATATAAAGAAGAAACCTTATATTCAACTTGAATAAACATTATATATAAAGAATATTTATCTAAATTTTTTTATAAAGAAGTATCCATAGGGTTTAACAAATATCAGGTTCAAGCTAAACTTCAATAATTGTGGTTCAAATGAAATTTTTTATAGAATAAGTCCAAGATAGTGGAAATCACCATGAGGTTAATGTTTTCCAAACCACCCCCTTGAAAGTACCACTATTCTACACCATACACATAGGGTTTATTTTTTATAATAAGTGGATATGTATCTAGGGTATAAGGAAGTATTAATGAGTAAATTATTTTAGTAATAAAATGGAATTTTCTTTGATATTATGTTTTTTATTAAATACATCATCCTTTTTAAAATATAAATTTCATATAATTAAAATATAAATTTATAAAATATATTACATATTTTAAATTAGGATGCTAAAATTATTCATGTGGCTAAATTTGGTATTTTTGGTGAAAATAGTTAAATAAGGTAAAAAATGGTGACATTTCGTAAGATACAATATATATAAAATCATATATATTGTAAAAAAATACCAAAAAGTTAGTGTTATTGGAATAATATTTGAATTAACCATTATAGTGGAGCATTATGGGAAATAATCCCATGATTTAAGCTTAATCACCCACGTTCCTAGGTATTTTTTATATTATGGAAATTAAATATTTATGAGGGGATTGATCCTTAACTACCTTTTTCTACCTTGTTATCAATCATTTCTTATGATTATTTTTCAATTGATGCCATAATTTATTTTTTTTATAAGAAAAATTCTTATCATCACATCCTTTTTTCTCCATATAGAGGGATATTGAGGACATTCATTTTAAAGGTGTAACTCTAGATAAGTAAGGGATTTCTCAGCCTCTGTGACTTGAAATAGAAATATCACACATCCTTTTAATTATTTACTAGGTCCCTACTAGAATCATGTACTTGTATTATACTTATATAGTGATAAATTTGGTTCTTAGATTTAAAATATATTCTAAAGACCCTTTGAGAATCATTTTTAATGAGGTAACCTTTATCATGTACTCTATACTCGGAATACCTTATACTTAAATATTTTTATTAAAGGGTGTTCACTTAGAAATACACTCTATTGACTGGGTATTTACAAATTTTAATCACACATCCCTTACTCATGGGTTAAAATTGATCACGGTATACTTATGGAAATATTTAGGTTTATTCTCTCATATAAGTATATATTTCAAGTTATGTTAATAGATGGTGGGCCTATTTTTGTATCCCTCCAATTAATTAGGAAATGATTTTACTTTTGAGATACTATATACATGGCATGATTATGATATTATGGTATTGATGAGTATCCTTTCTATAAGATCAATTAAGATATCATAGTATATTTTCTTATCATTATAGGTATTTTGAACACATTTTTAAGATTATTGAACTATGGTATTGTAGGTAATCCTTTGTAATAAATTAAATATAATACTATAGAATATATCATTATCATTGTAGGTCTTTTACCACATGTTTTTTATTTCATAGTTATCATAAATTTCTTATTTTACATGTATTTAATATATATTATGGTCATTACTATGTTTACAATTATACTATACTCTATATCATGTTATATGGAGGTTTATTCCTTGAAATGTTGTCATGCTTACTAGTATCATTTTTGTAATTTTTATATCACCTTTTCATTTTCATGTAAAATACCCAAGAAACCAATTATATTATGGAAAATAGTTATACAATGAATTTATAGATAGTTCTAGAATTTATTTAATAATTATTGATGAATTATTTCTTATTTTTTATATCTTAGTTTCCAAAGACACTAAACATAATGATTCTATTAAACTTTTTGTATAATGAATTTAAATTTATGCAATGAATATTCAAATATTTTTGCACTAGATCTAGGAGTACATGTTTGGTGTGTTTCGGGTGATATAGGGTGATATAGACAGAGGGTCTACATTTTGGTACTCCTAAACCACTAGTAAAACCAAGTGCTCTTAGTTAAGGTATTTTTTGTTCTTAGGTTAATATAGGGGGTTTTGGGGAGGATAAATAAGTGGACAGGTGGGTCAAGGTCAACTACATGTAGTAGAGGTGTTAGAGGTAGAGGAGGTGATTGGAACCATGCTCATTAGTGGTATACAAAATGTATTTTTAAAATTAACTTCCATTTTGATAGAAACAATAAATTCAAACTCATTTATTTCTATGATACTTTTAAGGAAACTCAGTATTCCTTTGATTAGGCTTGAGATACCACTAGCATTATTAACACTAGTTAGTGGAAATCATTTTTTTCAAAGGTTTTCTAGGAATTTTTTTATCTCTTGATAATGAAATATGGTGTGATACCTCATCCTATTAGAAATTTGACCCTATAATGTCATCATTATCCTACATTAGTTATTATCAAATTAACTATGCATTTACTACTTTAGGTAAAAGTAAATTACACTAGTTCTAGTGGAGAGTGGTTAATATGTATCAGAGATGTATATTATTTATTTAATATGGGTCATTGGGGAAGTGGGTCATCACTACATAGGTTTCAAGTCTTTATTTATATATAATTAAATACAGAATCCATGAATTTGGATGTTGTAGTGATGGATTTTAAAAAAAATCATGAAGTTTTTATCATACCACCTTAGTGATAGGTCGAGTTTAGTATTAATATTATTCAAAGAGGGGTTATTATCTCTATATAACCTTTCTATATGGAACTACCTGATATTTTAGATTGGTGATTACTGGTGGATGGCTTATTGTTGAGAGGATTTATCTGATTGGGCATGCTACTAATGGGTACATAATTCTATTCATAGAGAATTTTTATAAGATCTTATGAATTTTCATTAACAATCACTAGTTGAATCTAGTGATAATTAAGAAAAATTACATCTTTCTCTATAATTAGTATTCAATCAATAAACTTTGGATTTCTCAAGTGTTCCTCAAGATTGATCCTCAGTCAGGGTATCCTAAATTAAATATTCAAGATGAGGATATTATGAAGTTGATATATTAATGTATCTATATATATTATTAGTTTGTGGTGATGCCTTTTGGGATAAAGAATTCCCCAATAGTGTTTATAAGATTAATAAATTAGGTATTCCACCCATAATTAGATAGTATTATTATGATATTCATCAAATATTTATTAGTGTACTTAAAGACTGAGTAATATCATGATGATAATTTTCTTATTCTACTAGGGTCTTATAGAAACATCAATTAATCGGGAATCTATTGATGTGCCAATTTTGTATATGAATAGTTAAATTTTTGGGTTCTGTTATATCCAAGGATGGGGTAATGGTTGATATGACATGGTTGGATGAACTATTATCTTGGAATATATTTATATTTTTTTATGTTTATGAGTTTCTTAGGTTTAATATATTATTAAAAAATTTATCAAATATTTCTCTAGAGTAGCGGCTCATTTTTTAGAATTGATAAATATAGTTCAAGATTTAATTTGTATTGAATAGTGTTAGGAAGCCTTTGATATATATAGGGAAGCTTATTAATTCATTGATTATAATATTTCTAGGGGAAGGGGTGCTATTTTAGTTCTAATTTTATGTTTTTCATTCATGTATTAGTAACATATTGATGCGAAGTTATTAAATTATCGCATATATATATCAAGGTAATTAAGGAACCATTATTATAATTATTTTATATATGAATTTGAGTTAAAAAATATAGTTTTTTATTTAAATTCCTGGATATATTACTTTAGTGGAGTGATATTTATAGTTTTCATAAGAAAAAAGGGTTTTTGATACATATTTTTTCAAAGAAATTTGAAATTGTGATAACATAACTCGGTATAATTTTTAAAGAAAAATGTTTTAAATATCATAAAAAAATTAAAATTAATCTATTAGTGGATTCATTATATAAGAAATCATATCAAAAATTTAGTATGGAAGGGTCAGATGAGGGATGGGTAATAGATATTTTGGTACCTTTACATTTTGACCTTGGAGAGATAGAGGGGTAAACATGTTTTCTCTAGATGATGATGAAATTTTCTTTAGTGAAGTTCACTTTAAATATAAAAATTGGAGATTTAGAGTCTAAGGTCTGGAATGACCTTATTATTCTTGGTAAGTCACCAAAATTTTGGTCTAAAGCTAGGGGAACCAAATTTTATTTCAGGGAAAGTTTTGTGTTCCCTCAAATCTAAGAAATGATGTTTTGTGGGTGTTCCACCACTCTATTTTAGTAGTTTATCCTAGATTAGAGAATATGTACCAATATTTGATAAGGAAATTCTAGTGTCATGTTATATAGAAATATGTTATTGAGTTCATGGTGTTAGGCCTCACTTGTTAGTAGGTGATAGAGGACCATCACATTCCCACATGGTTGATTTAACCTCTTATTGAAGTATGATTATTTCTTAATAATATTAACACATAACCTTATATAAGACATAATAAAATTATATGTAGTTATTGTGGTAAAGTTATTTGGTTTTCTATTGATGATCATATTAGATTAAGATACCCATTTTCTTCAGTCATATATCAAAGGTTACAATAGGATTTTTGGCATCCAGATGTTCTTGAGTACCACTTTTCATCCAAATATATACTGATATAAAAATAGGATAATTCATACTTCGAAGGAAATGTTTTGGGTATGCATCTTGGATTTTTAGGATACATGATTAGATAATTTACACTTTTTATATTTTATGGGAAAAAATAGTTATCACTCCGCCATTATCATGACACCTTTTGGGATATTATATGGGAGACCTTATAGATCTCTATTATGGTGGGTTGAGGTTGGAGAATAAACCATTTTGGGGCCAAACCCTATTCAAATTATGATAGAGAAGACATAAAAAATTCAAAATCACATGTATAAAATATAGATTCAACATCAATAATATATTTATTGTTGGAGAAGAACTCTTGTGTTTTAGGTGTGAGAATGTGTTTTCTTGAAGGACTCATAATATATGGGATCTTAGAGGTTTAGTAAAGGGATTAATTTTTTACCATGTTTTTTGTGATTTTTTAGTATCCTGGAGCTGGTTAGATATGTGGCTTATTTATTATCTTTTTCACCTTAGTACGAGTGGGATCATAGTGTGTTTCATGAGTTATAGTTATAAATATATATAAAATATACTTATCATGTGGTGTCTTAGAGTGATTTGAATCTATAGGATGATTCAATGTTCAAGGATAAATCTATATAGATCTAGAATCTTTAGGAGTAGTTCCTATGTGATAGAATTATCTCTTAAGTGGGAGTGTTCTGGAAGTACAAAGGCATTTAAGAGATCACATGGTAATGGGAGGAACATATGTAATATCAGTATCCTTACCTCTTCATGTGGTGTGTGTGTGTGTGGAATTTATATTTCACCCCTTCTTATTTTTATTTTTGAGGATGAAAAGTTTTAAAAGGTATGGAGGATATAGTATACCTAGTTATTTTTTAGAATAACTTAGCTTATTCTTATATTTTGGATACAATTTAAATTTCATTATGTTCATTGGTGACATTATTTGTTTAACAGTATACTTTGATGTTTCAATTTTGTACCATGAGATGTTTGGAAAATAAATTTTTAAAATATTTTATATAGCTAAGAGTAAGGCTATAAATTTATCTTAAACAAAGTATTAGATCAATAAATATAATTCCACATTTAAAATAAGATAAAAAATTCTTGTTAAGGTGAAATTTTGGCATTTATATAACATAATTGAAAACATTGTTTTGGAGATTTGACAAAAAATATTAGAAATCTATATATTTATATATATATATATATAAAAATATTTATCATATATTTTTGTTGACATAAACCCTATATTTATTCTATTATTCTCTCATGGAAGCTATCACCATGGAGGATTTCTCAAGATATTGGAAGGGTGAAGGTTGGGAAACTATAATTTTTTGATTTTTACCTCGATTTCCTTATCTACATTTATTCTTTTTTATTCATGCTAAAAGTTATATAATTTTTTAATTCATTGATTTATAATAATAATTTTATGTCAAAGTAAATATTTTAATGGGGAAAAAACATGGATTTAATAATTTCAAATATCATATATATGGTTCTATAAATATTCTATAGAGAAGTTTTAAATAAATTTGTATCAATTTGTGGAAAACTTATCTATATTTTAAAAAATGAATTATACCATATATAAAATTAAATTTATTGATAATACACATCCAGTGAAACTAATATATCAGCAATCATAGTTTTATATTGAAATATATCTTAGAGAGATGTTTGGTTAAATTATAAATTCTCCATAGATGGAAATGGTAACATTTTATTTATATTGTATAACCTATACTTTACTATTCCTTATGTCATGACAATGATGGTATTGAAATTTAGAGGATATCAATGATAATTTTTTTGGTTTTTTTATGTTGTGTATAATGAAGAAATAAAATAAATTAGGGGAGGGTGGTAACAATATTTAGGTTTTTTTAGTTTTTATTGTATGGTGGACAAATTATATATAGTTAATTTCATTTATTGATGGGGGAATGGCTCATATTATGAAATAATTATCATAAATCATGTGTGATCAATGACCATGGGTATTAAGTTTATCATTTAAGGTAATAACTATCTAATCCATGATCCATGAAGATCGGGTGATAGATATTTATCCATGTGCTACGTGCATGGTGCTACGGGTAGGTAGTTCATGGGGTTCCATGTAGCACCACTTGTTTATTGATGGAGGCTTGTTTCTTAAGGAATGTGAGGATCAAATTTAGACATTGAATGTTTTTTGTTCTCTTTTTACATCCCTTGTCTAATGAAATTTTTTTCAAACAATTTAGCGAAGTTTGGTAGTTCAATTTTAGTTGTTTAATTTAGTGGATGATCAGGTGCTCGTATTGAGGTACTAACTTATAAACATTTTATTGAATGCTCATAATTATTGTAAAGTATTTTCATATTGATTATGTTAACATTTAATATTAATGACATGAATATATTATGGGGACATGATGGACTTCTTGTGATAATTTTTTTGATTTATTATGATGATGTTGTGGAATTCTCATGATGATGATAAGGACTTACCATGTTTTTTTCCTTAACTTTACACCAACTCTTTGTTATGATGTGTAATTGTATAATCATAAATGAATAAAATTAAGTTGTCTTATGAGGTTTATTTTTTAAAATGTTTTATGATCCATTCATATGAAATTATTTTGTAGGTTCTAACATTATTGATGAAATACCTGGAAACTTATTTCTTTTCTCACCCATAACATTAGCTTATAGGCCATATAGTAATAGAGTTTTTTTATCCAGAATCAAATAAATAATATTTTCTTGGGTGATTAATTGGATGTGAGAAATTTTTAGACACTCATGATGGGGAATTTTACCCACTTCTTTATTTAATTGTTTAAATAAAAAAGGGGGTAATTTATAGAAAAAATATATTGTGTTTTATTGTTATCATTCAACTTAATTTTTATGATTATTAAAAAGAATTATAAATTGAAACTATTAATTTTTTTGATTATTTTTTTAGGAGATATTATTGGTTGGGTGATTAGTTTTTTTTCATTAATAACATTTGTTCAGTATTTGTATTAAATGAAGTGGGATATTTTATATATCATGAAAACCATAGGAATATTTCTTTATAATTTTGGTTCATCTCTTTAAATTTTCTTGTGAGTTTTGTGTTTTATTAAAAGGGAAATATTTTTGGGGATTAATAATCAATTATTTATTTATTTTTTAAATAATAATACAATTTATACAAAAAATAACCAACTTATTTTTCTATTTAAGTTCTTATGTTCATGTAGAATTAACTTTTATCAACTAAAATACTGGAACTCTATAATGATTTATAAAAATATAGGGATATTAATTTCTAATGTTATATAACTTACATCAGATCATAAATCACTATATTAGTAATGATCTAACCCATTGATATATAAATAATTTTTTTTTAAAACCATTACAGTTGATCAGGAGTTTTACAGAATTCAACCATTAGAGTTTTTTACAAAGTTTCCTATAAATAAAGCCACACCTTGAGCATCATGATTGTTATAACACCCCATAATGTTAATGTGTTAAAGGATAAACATTACTACTAATTTTAATAAGGTGAAACTTTATTTTTGTGAGCCTACCTGATTAAAACTCCATAGTTAAATAGGATTGTTCATGCATGTTGATCAAGATGGGTGACCTACTTGGAAGTTTCAATGGGTTTGTGTGAGTGAGGATAAAACAAACTAGAAAAAAACTGTGTTGTCTTGTGGGAATAGTGATTTGTTTGATGACCTTTTCTAGCATGTGGGTGATCCATAGGGAGGATACAACACATGTATGTGGGGAAAGAGGGGTACTAGCAGGGCTTATTTGTTACAATGGAACCATAAGAGGAACTCAGCTAGAAGTGTGGTGGAACAACCTAGGTTGAGATGTAGGTTCTAAAATGAGTAAAATTTTATCTAAATGGGGGTTGAATGTGACACCTCATGATATTAAAGGGTTAAAAGGATAAATTTTACTAACAATTTCAATAAGTTTAACATTTCTTTTCAGGATCCTTATAAATTATAACACCACATTTAATGATGCTCGTCCTTGAGTAGGGTTCGGGATGGGTTACCTCCTGATAAGTTTTACTGTGTGTGTTAGAGTAAAGAAAAAAAAATTTGGAAAGAACATGGGTTGGACTGTGTGGAAATTCATTAGTTTGAAAACCCATTAGAGAGTGTGGTTGGGCCCTAGGGAGGGGAAAACATGTGTATTTGGAAAGAACATGTCTTGTGTAATGTTAAGTTCCCTATACCCTTATGCAAGGATGTTTTTGAGAGTTTTTTAAGGGTAACTCCTTATTTATATGTGTTTGGTAAGTGTGCATCATTCACTGCATAAGGGTAAATGTAATTTATATATGTTCAATAAGGGTCGTAATCTATATAAAAAAGGGTAAAACCCAATTTATAAGGATATATCCATAAATTCTAAGGTTGTGTAAGGGTAATTATACTTTTCTATATGTTGTGTAAGGGGAAAGCCTCGGTTGTGTAAAGGTATCCCTTTAATTTCAAAGGATGTGTAAGGGTACCTAGGCATTGCGTAAGGGTAAGAATGCTTTTCCATACACTACATAAAAGTAAGATACATACATAAGGTTAAAAAACCTTACCCTTATATGACAACTATGATTTTTATAAGGGTAAACCATGTTACCTTTTTGGGAAAAATATTATTTTTTTAAAATTTTCGTTTCTTCTTCCCCATATCAACCCTATAACTCATTTTTGACATTTTTAAAAACCTAATATCATGGAAATAAATTATTATACTTATTTAAAATTTATATCCCATATAAATTTATAATATAAATGCTCCTCAATTAATAATTTATTAAAAAAATTAAACAATGGACTTAATTTGTGGTTTTTAACACTGCATATCTATACATGAATTTCCTTTTAAAAATATCAGAACCCTAAATGCTTTAGTTTTTTATTATTCTCTTACATATGGAAAACCCATGTATTCCCTCGATAAATTTTGGTGAAACCTTATATGAAAAATACATGCTCTTCATCTGGTTTATAGTCATGGAAGAACCCTCACCCACTCTTCTCTATTCTTGGGTGTTGTGCTTTTTAAAGGATAAACACTAGTTAAGAATTCCATAAAATCATCTCATTGTAAGTTTTTAAATTATACATCTAATGTTTTCTGGGAAAATGATAAAAAACTCTTAAAATGATAACAACCCATAATTATGGAAATGAATAATAAGAATTATTCTTCTTTATATCATCTAATTCTAGAGAGAGGGTTTATCATGACATGTGGAATTGAAATTATTCTTTAGGAAATAATATATTAACACATGATTTTGATTAAATTGATAATTTTAAAATTATACCATAGAGAGATATTATCACCACATGTGATGTTTTATTTCATTTTGAAATAAAATAGTTAGGATTAGTCTTAGGAATAGTTTAAGTTCGGTTGAAAGTAATTAACACATGGACATGTTTTGAGAAAAAAATCATTGATGAACCATGGCGTTGACTTCTAAAATCTTATGGTAGGAAGATACTTGATATTTGGGGCTCTCATATACACATTTTTTCCTTGGTATAATTCTTGTTTTTGGCATACCTTGATGACCATGCTTGATTGTGATCACATGTGGGTGTGTGAGTGTGTGTGTGTGGCCCATGAGACCTGTAATGATTCTTTATTCCATGATTTTTTCTTTTTACTTATTTGTAAACTTTAATATTGATCACATATATTTATTTTTCAACATTATTCTCATGATGCTATTCTTTCCTTTTATTATCTACTTTTTCATGCATGTTTCCTTGACTTTGGAGGTATCGTTCTTGGAACTTAGAATAGGTGGATCAGCAAGACATGATTTTCCCATAGAGAAGGAGTGTTCATAACATTAAATGATAGAGATGATGGACCTGGGAAAAGGGTGGAGATATGATGATACCATGGATCATCTTGTTGAGGATTCACTTGATGTCTAGAATCCAAGTACCGAGTTTCTCTATGCCTTGTGATTTTCAAGTAGTGCACTTGATTCCTAGTGATTTTTTAGAAGTATGATTGATTCCTAGTTATTTGAGAGTATCACAATCATTACCTAGTGATTTTTTAGTTTCATTTAATACTTAAGGACTATGAAATTTAAAGTTTCATGTATGAATTATTCCATAAGGTTGTTGAGAAATAGATTAACTATATCTGAGGAAATTTTGGTAACTTTGACATCACCTCATTATCTATTTGCATGGATCCAAAGAGGGTACGGATGGGGTTTTGTGGTAGTTTAGTTGAAACATAACCACTTAGTAAGTGATTGTATGTTTTTATGTTTACTTACACATTTATTATTATCATGGAATACATTTCTTATACATGTTCACATTTTTTAAGGATGCAATGGTGGTGTCCTACTGGGTTTTATTACTCACACCCTGCATGGACATCCCAATGTGTGTATAGACATCATGTATAGATATCTGGTTCACGCCCAAATTTACCCAAGAGAAGAAGGGTAGAACGGTCCTTGTAGTGTAGCTTGGGTTGTCGATTCCACAGAGACCTAAGAAGATACCTAAGATACACAACCTAAGGGATGGATTTTTGGCTATGAAGTGGCCAAATTGGATTGATTTTGGATGGGTTTTAAAGATATCTAATAGATTTAAGTGGATTCAATTTAAAAGAATGATTTGATCCTAGGTTATCGCTTGGGGTGGATTGGACGTATTTTCTTTTTAATGATTTCAATTTCTTAAATTTGAGATGGGTTCATTTAAGGAGATAAAACAACATCATCACTTACTGGTTTAATGCCTACACCCTCTAATACTAATCACCTATACACTTGAAGGATCAAAGTTTTGATCACTTCAAGGTAAAGGATCATATTAGTACTTGAAGTGTGTGGCCTTAAATTCAACAAGGACGATGGAGTTTAAAAATCATCAAATAAAAATCCCAATTAAAGAAGTGATTATACATTAATTAGGTGATAAATAACATCCAATCCATCCCCTTTCTACTCCCTTGGATCAACCCATAAGTGGGTTATCCCTCCATTGATCTCATGGTTTCAATGGAAGCGGAAAGTAGACTCATGAGGGAGGAAATGGAGAAGTAAAGAAAACAACAAAAATAAAATGATCACTCCACCGTTGTGTGAATAATTTCACAGGGGTTGGTGTGAATAAATTCACACCTTGATCCAACGGTATCAAAGTGATATTAATAACAACAGAATAAGAGTATAAGAAGAACTTTTATTAAGAAACTAAAGTGAATTGAACAACTTACATGTGAAAGACAAAATTGAGGCAATAAAAATGCAGCATGACATTACAATTGAACAAAGCATCCAAGATCCCAAACTCCTTCACCACCACTGCCTTAAATAGGAATTTTGGGAGCCTTGGGTCGAGACTCAAACAGTAAAAAAGCATCTCAATTAATTTTGGTAGGCCATAGGTGGTGGAAAGCTTGTGGAATTTGAACTTTTCCACATTTGACCCGAGGTGGAATCCAGCTTTCCTTCACTGAACAGACGCGTCTGTAATACCTTCTATAGGGCCGAATCAGAGTGGTCCATAGAAGAAGAAAATGTATTTCATGATGTCTTCTAACTTCATGTAAAATTTGGGCCCATTTGGAGTTGTGGATTCCGAGATATGATCAAATTAGTGGACTGTTTTTTCTGGGCCGCAGAATCTGGCCCAGAATTTTATCTCTAACTTGGTCCGACTAAATGACCAACATGGAGGCAGAATTAGCATTAACTCCTGAAGAGTGATTTGTTCCTATACATGTATTCTATCATCCCACGAAATTTGGGATTAATGGGGCCTGTATGTTAGGCCCCACAGTCTCATCCGTGGTCTGATGTCCAATCTGCCTTCTCTAGACTTGCTTCATTTCATTGCCAAATATCTCCATCACCCTCCATGAATTCTCCATTGATCCCTGAATGAAACATGTTAATATTGAAGTTTAGATCAATTATCAAAAATATCAAATTAAATTCCTTAAAATCAGATAAATCATTGGGTACTTTAAATTATGGTCAAAAAATGTACCACATAATAGTGCATTTTAAGAAGGTATTACAATCATAATGTGAAATGATGTTCAAAGTGTAAAATTCACTAAAATGGTGTTTATGAATAACAAATAACATTAATATTATGTATATTTAAAATGAATATTAGCCTCATTTAGTGGCTAATCACACCCCCCAACTTGAGTTTTTCTAGTCCCGAGAAAAATATATCTCAACAAAATGAAATTCGAATTCCCTTTTCCAAAAACATTTTAATACACAATGATCACCAAAAAACCTTATACCAAACAATAATGAAACCCATAAAAATATTTTAATATGAGATAGTTTCATAAGCAGATCTCAATCCCAAGCCCATTCCTTTGTTCAAATTCATTGTCATATTTCATCCAATATCAATTAAGTATGAGGATGTGTTGTGCATCACAATAGACATGGGGGTTCATCTTTATTCAAGGGGGAAATTATAGAAGCGCTAGGTAGAATAAAATTTCAATATTAATATGAGTATTCATTTTTTTTGTATAATTTTTTTTTTTGTTTTTTTTTTGTTTTTGCAATTTTGCCATAGTAATTGAAGTTGCACTCAAAAGAGTCAACCCCTGTAGCAAGACTTTGCCGATGACTCCCAGGCTCAAAGACCTTAGGGAACCAAGTGAAGCCCACATACTCGGGCATCATCTTGAGTTAACTCAGTCAAAAACAAATTCAAATTACCAAAAATAGAGATAAAATTACTAACTCTGGGCCAGACAACTATGGAGTCATGATCCCCAAGTGCCGAAAGCCACGCATTAGGTCATTTCATTGCTCTACGTGCAATTTTTTTTTAATTTATTCTTTGAATACTCATATTAAACTAAAATGATCACCAAACCTATTCTATTTATTTAGGGGACCCCATGAACTCAAACTAATACCCCACTATCCAAGGGACGTGCATTGTGAACTTTTTTTTATTTGGATGAAAATATAAACAATGAAATATCACATTGGACAGCCACACTTTTCAAAATCTATGCTCATGAAATTATACAAGGATTAAAATCAGAATTAGGGTATTATAAATTATTTGATATTAAGTTTCAAAGTGTGCAATGTATATTACCATGTTCAAAGTTAAAGGAATTTTTCCTTCCATTTTCACAAAAATTGTTTTCAAATCATTTATCATTTTTTTACACAAAATCATTTTTTTACTTTATCTCCCCCCAAACTTAAAATAACACTGTCCCCAGTGTTTAAAGGAAAGAAAATTTAGAAGGGGGTAGAGGTATAGAATGAAAGTTCAAAAAGGAAATTGAAAATGAGGGTTATGGAATGAAGTCACCTGGTGGTTGAAGTTTGAAGTTCTTACTGCTCCCTTTTAGTCCTTTGATATCCATGTCACTTGCAGAGTTCCCTAGTGGAAAAAGGAAAAAAACAAACAAAACAAAAGAATATATATATATATATAATTAAAATATAAGTATATATATAAAATAAAATAAACTTATGATACATTGTCTTCTTTTTAAATTTTTGGGTAAGGTATTACTCAAGGATCACACCACGTGACACGGATGAATATGGTGCTCCCCTTTCATACCCATCCATACTCATAATAGAAGAACAGGTCAACAATCTATTTTTTTAAATATAAAAATGATTAATTAAAATATAAATTTTATTAAAACAACAAAATGATAGGAAACTTGAAAACCATGGGTTGTCTCCCATGCAGCGCTTTGTTTAACATCATTAGCTCGACTTGAACCCCCCAACTTATCCAATACCAACTTTCAACATTTTAAGGACCAAATGTTTCACCACTTCTACTAGGTTGAGATTGATTCTATGTTTAGAATTTGTTTCATGCACAAACCTCTGTTCTAAAATGAGCAGGTAAATCCAAGGAATATCATAAATGATGGATTCAATTTCTTTTGTAGTATTTTCTAAGACATTATGAATAATCAACTCTTTAGTGGTTTCAAGATAAGAAATGGTGACAAATAGAAGTTTTTGGCTATCCCCAATGAATGGAAACCTGAGGGTGGATGGAAAGTCCTTTTGTTCAAGTTCAGGTAGGCTAAAACTTTCAAACATAGGTTGGGACTTTGAATTGAACTCAATTTCATTTTCAAAATTGCTCAACAGAATTGGTTCCTTTTGAATAGAAGATTCAACCACCAAATTGGAAAGATCAGTTTCAGGAATAGGTATGGAC
Source organism: Viscum album (assembly GCA_963277665.1). Classification (NCBI taxonomy): domain Eukaryota; kingdom Viridiplantae; phylum Streptophyta; class Magnoliopsida; order Santalales; family Viscaceae; genus Viscum; species Viscum album. The sequence continues at coordinate 1,211,051,767 of OY728127.1, forward strand.
TCAAAGTTTGTGATTTCTCTTAATGGTTCAATGATTTGCGTTTTTGAAAAATCATCAATGGAGTTATATTCATGAGACTCATTCCATGATGTCAAATTATCTGCTTTTGAATCCAAAAAGTCAATTTCCTCTTGATTTAAAGACCCTTCAACAATTCCTTGATCCTCTTCATCTATCCAAAATCCAAAGGTTTGTTCTTAAATAAATTCATGTGGGGTTTGTGGGAAACTAGACACTTCACATAAGGTTATGGAAGAGACAATTTGTGTAGGGATGGGTTCCTCACAATTTTTAATGCTTTATAGTTTTAACCTCAATGATGAAACCTCAAAATTCATTATATCTATTTGTTGGCACAATTTTTCAAGTAATGGTTGTGGATTAGGACGGATAAGGGGTTAAGAAAGATGTTCAATTCCAGGTGGATAATTATGTTGTTGGAATTAAATAGGAGGATGATCAAATTGGAATTGTGAGGATTGAAACTCATTATATTTTGGAATGTTTTGTGGATAATAGGAGTAAAAACATTGTGTTTCAGTAGGTTTTTGATGATCCCACAAGTAGGAATTAGGATGGTGATTGTAAATCATACATGGGGTTGAGTGATCAAAGTAAGGAGAGGTTCCCCATGTTTGGATTTGTTCAAAAGGGTTTTCCATAGGAATGAAATTGGGGATGAGATAAGAGAAGAGGAATGAAAAAATAATAATGATAGTATATAAGATAACTTACTTAGGTCCCCGGAAACGGCGCCAAAATTTGGTTCACGCACAAATTTACCCAAGAGAAGAAGGGTAGAATGGTCCTTGTAGTGTAGCTTGGGTTGTCGATTCCATAGAGACCTAAGAAGATACCTAAGATACACAACCTAAGGGATGGATTTTTGTCTATGAAGTGGCCAACTTGGATTGATTTTGGATGGGTTTTAAAGATATTTAATAGATTTAAGTGGATTCAATTTAAAATAATGATTTGATCCTAGGTTATCGCTCGGGGTGGATTGGACGTATTTTCTTTTTAATGATTTCAATTTCTTAAATTTGAGATGGGTTCATTTAAGGAGATAAAACAACATCATCACTTACTGGTTTAATGCCTACACCCTCTAATACTAATCACCTATACACTTTAAGGATCAAAGTTTTGAGCACTTCAAGGTAAAATATCGTATTAGTACTTGAAGTGTGTGGCCTTAAATTCAACAAGGACGATGGAGTTTAAAAATCATCAAATAAAAATCCCAATTAAAGAAGTGATTATACATTAATTAGGTGATAAATAACATCCAATCCAGCCCCTTTCTACTCCTTTGGATCAACCCATAAGTGGGTTAACCCTCCATTGATCCCATGGTTTCAATGGAAGCGGAAAGTAGACTCATGAGGGAGGAAATGGATAAGTAAAGAAAACAAAAAAAATAAAATGATCACTCCACCGTTGTGTGAATAATTTCACAAGGGTTGGTGTGAATAAATTCACACCTTGATCCAACGGTATCAAAGTGATATTAAGAACAACAGAATAAGAGTAGAAGAAGAACTTTTATTAAGAAACTAAAGTGAATTGAACAACTTACATGTGAAAGACAAAATTGAGGCAACAAAAATGCAGCATAACATTACAATTGAACAAAGCATCCAATATCCCAAACTACTTCACCACCACTTACTTAAATAGGAATTTTTGGAGACTTGGGTCGAGCCTCAAACAGTACAAAGCATCTCAATTAATTTTGGTAGGCCATAGGTGGTGGAAAGCTTGTGGAATTTGAACTTTTCCACATTTGACCCGAGGTGGAATTTAGCTTTCCTTCACCGAACAGACGCGTCTTGAAGACATTCTAGATGGCCGAATAAGAGTGGTCCATAGAAGAATCAAATGGATATACTGATGTCTTCTAACGGCCTGTAAAATTTGGGCCCATTTGGAGTTGAGGATTCCGATATATGATCAAATTAGTGGACTGTTTTTCTGGGCCGCAGAATCTGGCCCAGAATTTTATCTCTAACTTAGGCCGCCTAAATGACCAACATAGAGGCAGAATTAGCATTAACCCATGAAAAGGGATTTGTTTCTATACATGTATTCTATCATCCCACGAAATTTGGGATTAATTGGGCCTGTATGTTAGGCCCCACAGTCTCATCAGTGGTCTGATGTCCAATCTGCCTTCTCTAGACTTGCTTCATTTCATTGCCAAATATCTCCATCACCCTCCATGAATTATCAATTGATCCCTGAATAAAACATGTTCATATTGGAGTTTAGATCAATTATCAAAAATATCAAATTCAGTTCCTTAAAATCATATGAATCATTGGGTACTTTAAATTATGTTCAAAAAATGTACCACATAATAGTGCATTTTAAGAAGGTATTACAATCATAATGTGAAATGATGTTCAAAGTGTAAAATGCACTAAAATGGTGTTTATGAATAAAAAAGAACATGAATATTATGTATATTAAAAATGAATATTAGCCTCATTTAGTGGATAATCAATATCCAAGTAAGGTAAAGGGGCCAGTGGACAATAGATGGGTATAGGAGCATGGAGGTGGTAGTGAACCAGAATGGAATCCTAAGGAACCTATTATTTTATTTATTTATTTATTTGATGGTTTTATTAATTTTGTTTGGAATTCCAATTTGGGAGTCCATTTATTTACTGTATGAATGATATTCCATATTTTAGTTTCTGTATGATAATTTTATTATTCTATTTATAATATTGTTTTATTATTGTTCCATGAAATGATTCTAAGGGTATAGTATCTCTAATGATGAACTTAGACCCCCACTACTAGACTAGAACTTATTTCATGTGGAGAGGTGCACGTGAGGTCTTGTAGTACTTTGGTTTAGACCTAGTGGTTTAGTCTATGGTATTACAAGTATAAATTCAAAAAATATTGAAAGATCATTAAGAAAGTTCTTTTTCATGTTTAATCTTTACATTTTTTTGTTATTAAGTGTGCTTCTAATCAGTGTAATTTTCTTTCTGAGTGTTTCTTCTAAGATATACTATTATGCATGGTTTTCCTTATAAGGATCTTACTATTACCATTATAATCATTCTACTTCCAATCCTATATGATTGTGGGCCTATGGGGGTAGGAAGACTAAAAATATGATGATTTGATCGAGAGTTTTGGTGGCCAAGAAGAGAAAGCTAAGGTACTTTTAGAGCATTGTAGTGAGATACAACTAATAGGAATAGTCAAGGGCTTACAAATATACGAATAATGACCTTTAGATAGGTATAAAATTAGGGATACATTATGGTAGGTTGAAATTCATGGATACCCCATATCAAGTTTACAGATATACCTTTCACTTTGTCTTAAAGGGGAGGTTTTAATAAATATTATTTTAAATGAGTATTTGGTTTTTAATTAGTACTCCAAAAAAAATTCGATTTTGGTTGAGCTATATTTTCCATTAGTGATGTAAAATAGCAATCATCTTACTTAATTTTTTGAAATATAATATGTTAAAGTTACACTACTTTAAATTTTCCAACAATAGTATGAAATACTGATCACTTTATTTCTGTAGTGTTAATTTCATTTAAATATATTATATAATACTATTACACTGATATTTTACTTAATAATTATTTCAAAAATAAGATCAATATTTGGCCTCATTTATATTTTGAAAAACTGATCAACTTAATACTTAAAGTGAGTGAACATTTTAAGTTTTATTTTTAAACTACAATTAACACCCCCTGGTGTATTTTATTCACCAACATATCTTGGTACAACAATATGATGTTATATTATTATACTATGTTATATGGTATTAGAGAATTTATCCCTTTTTATGGAATATTACCGTATGTAAATATTTATTGCTATATCACATTACATGAATACCATATACACATGTGTTAGGTGAGTTCCAACATCTATTCAGGGGTCTTCAGATGGATAGAGTGTTATAAATGGTTACCCCTCATTAGGTAACCATGGGTTGGGTGGGATATGGATTATGGTTTTTGGGTATTTAGGTGGCCTCTAGTATGAAATAATGTATGGAGGTGAAGATATTCCCTAAAGACTATATAAAATTAATGTATTTTGTTTCATATCATATTATATGATATAGAGATGTCATATGGTACAACGTTTATGATATAAAAGGTATATCATATATCTTTAGCAATATTATTTCATGTGATATAGAAATATCTTATTACTAATACCTTGTCCAGTCATATTGTATGGAATGGAAATATCAAAAGGAATTGAGAATCATATTTTATAATCCAGTTTACAGTTTATTATTGATTAGTGAAGTTGAATGTTAATTTGTTAATGTTTCAATATCATCATGTTGGTTATTATTAATTATAAACCTTTGAAAATATAAAATATATGGGAGTGGTTTCATTGATGGGTTATATATGCTGTAAAAATATTGCATTTAATCATACTTTGTGAATGTATGAGTAAATGTATAGATACTTGAGGAGAAACCACAGGGTCTAGGTAAGGAGGTCAGTTCCAATTATTTTGTGGCTTAGATATACCCTAGATTCATGTTTATTCTCTCATATATATCTTCCTCTTCCTCCATTTACCAAATATTGATACTAGAATACCATAAGATTTGTAGATAATCCCACGCAAGCATTGAGTGATTTAGATTATCCCATGGACACACCACAAAGGAAGGAACATGATGGTTTCTTCTATGGGATCTTCATAATTCATGTGATTGAAGGAAATATATGAAGCTATCATTAGTGAAAGGTACATGTTATTCATTTATTTTTTACTCAGTTTTAGTTTTTCATAGTATTGTGTTTCTAGGTATGATGTTTCTAGTGTCTCCCCATTCATTATATAAGTATTATTTGATTCTTAAAAACCCTTCAATGGTATCTAAGATTTAAAATACTTCTTGATTCTCTAAATTATGTTGCAAATCAGGAAAAAAATAATATTGTATGTTGTATTGGATATCATAAGCTACAATATTGATTTTCTATTTAAAATTTTATATCCTGATTGATATTTTAAAATATGATATACATTTTTTAGTTTTCCTCTCTTTATGACATGGGATGTCAAATTTTGTGATATAGTCATTTTTTATGATATGTGATAGCATAAAATATGATCCAATATAATCCTTTGGTTTTTAGGATGTCATAGTGTATGATATGGGAATTCATATGGGATGATTGTATTGTTTAATATATACAAAAAAAGCATCTTATCGCCTTTATTATATAAGGAATATCGTAAAATACAACACTCCAACACCAAAGGGTGATGTAGTAGGCCAATTATGAAACACAATAAAGGATATTTCATGTATTATGATATTAGGATATTGTAAAATATGACTAATAATTCAGAATTATTAGTCATGGGTTGTGACATGTAAATCACAAGTTGTAATAACTGCATCACAAATTACGATATGTCCTACATCGTTAAATATAAAATGCATCAAAATTTTAATTTTTCAAAGTTTAAATTATGAATTTTAAAGAACCCAAATGTATTGATTAATTTGAGGTTATATTTTTTGTCGTTATGTTTAGTATAAGGAAAGTCAATGTGGGTACTAAATATTTTGTGATGTGGAAGATCCTAATGAAAAAAGATAAATCATATGTTTTCCATATAAAAATGGGTAACAAATATTTATGTGTTGATCTACTTTGAGTATTAAAATAAAAAATTCATATAATTTCCCTTATATGTGATGATTTTTGAGATAATCCTTATGTTAATGATAATTTCTTATGAAGATAATTCACTATTGATAATAGGTTGTTTAGGAAGATTGAGGATCTGGTCACTGAAAATATTATGAAGGGTGATTTGAGTATTTAATTTAAAAGGTAATAAAATGTTTATTAAAGTTCTCAAAATTGATTAATCATATTCTACAAATGGATTTAGAGTTGTGTTTAAGAGATTTAAAAATATTTTTATATTTTCAAATTCATTTGAATTCATTTGATAAGTTTTTGAGGTTATTGATAATTCAATAATATAAAATGAAAATTTTATATGCATTATTAAAGGATTCTGGAAATTTTGTATTGGAGGTGAAAAATGGAAAATCTTAAATTTCATAGGATTTGGTAAGGGTCATAATATAATTTCATAAAAATTAATTGATAAATAATAATGTGATTTTCTGAAACATTTGAGTCCTATGACTCTTTATAATAGTCATATGATTCTTTATAAGAGTCATTATGAAGCTACTTAATACTCTAAGAGTGATTTTGAAGCTAAGGGTGAAGAACATAGAAAAATCATGAATCCATAAGATTCATATGGCGGATGAATAATACCCATTTATATATTCAAGATAAAAACTATAAAAGATTATCTCAACATCCTAAATCCATATGATTAACTTAGAGGATTCGTAAGAGTTATTTCAACAGTATGAAGTTGAATTCTTCCTATGTATTTAAGATACCCTGAGAACGATAAGGGTCATCAAGTCCCAATATAAGATTCTTTTGGAATTTCATAATGCTAACTCAAATTTGAAGAAAAATAACTTAACTAACTCAAGAAATGTAAGAGTCATTTAATCTTATGATATAGTTGTTTTTCAAAAATTAGAAAAGATAAAAGACTCAGAGTGGTTCGTAATAGTAACTTACTCTTATAAAAAGGGTAACACGAGATATTTAGGATTAATTAAGTTAGTAGAATTTGTGATCCTAAAGAATATCTAAATTTTACTTTTAGAAGTAAAATCAAATTATGCCTAGAACATTCTTAAATGATTAAAAAACTTGATTATTAAAAACATTATGATTCAAGCTAAGATGAGTAAAGAATAAATCCATTGTAGATTCTATTATTTAGGAATTAGTCATGTCACAAATAGAAGGCCATGTAACGAGTATGTGATGCATGAAGTTATGAATATGTGGAGGTTTCTCATGATTTTTTTATAATATTTGAAAAATAATAATCTTTTATGGTAAATTAAATAGAAATATTTGATCGATATTGAATGATAATACAACTAGGAAGTTATTATTGACAGGCTTAAATGTTAAATATACACTACCTCAAATCAAGGATATTTCCATATTCAAATATAGAAAACTTTTTTATGATATTCTGTGTAGGTATTAATGTATTAGGAGGGAGAAACTTTATGGTTAATCTAACCTGATACTAAATTATATAAGAACATCTCTATATTAGAGGAGGAGAAACCAATGATAATTATAAGAAGAATTGATCTTATTCATAGAATAAGAACAAATAAAATCAGAATAAAAAACCCTATTATGTTCATATATCATAGAAGATGATTGGGAGAGAGATAAATTATTGTTTTTTGTCTATAATTGATGTATATAATCTGAGAGATTTATGTGGCACTCTAATTTAAGATCACAGTGATGTTTTATTAAATAATAAGGATGAATTTATTGGAGTGTTGTTGATCACATTCCAGTAGTTCAACACCTATTCATTATGGAAGAATATCTTATTCTGGTAGATGGAGTGACATCCATAGTAGAAATGAAGATCTTTTTTAAGAGTTCTTAGAGGACCATTGAAGAGTAAATGCCATTAGTTTAATCCAATCTCGACCTATTGGGAGATTGAAGAACTATTGGTGGTAGAGTAAAGAACCTATCGAGATATAGTAATTTTCTAATGAAGTTGATATCAAACCTCACTTAAGGTTTCCTTTGAAGTAAAATCAAACAATGTGGGTGTTTGAGTATAGTATGATACCTACTCACACAATTGTAATCATTTTTATGCACTAGTGATAATATTTCTATCTTATACTCAACTTGAATAAAGCAAGAAGTAGGTACGCACATTGGTACTGAACATTGTACAAATTCTTCATGTTTCTTTTTGGTTTATTTTTATATTTCATATGACATTCAGTGTTGGTAGAGATTTAATAGGACCATAATTCTTAATTGATACAAAGTTTAAATTATTAAGAGGGGATAAATAGAAGATAAATAAAAATTTGGTAACATAGGCGAGCACTAGGAAATTTATTTAATTTATAAAAAATTTATATTTATTTGTAAATATATTTTAAATTTAAATATAAAATGTTTGTATTAGTAAACTGATTTGAAAAAATATATATGATTTATTTAAATATATTCATAATTTATAAAAATTTTATTATTTGATAATAAAATTATTCATAAATCTCACATATTTCTAAACTATGAAGGAGTTGATATTAAAACCATATAAATGATATTATAAAAATTTCATATTAGATAAAATTGAATTTTTCATGTTTATCCATTACAAAATTATAAAATGTTTATAATTGATTTATAAATAATTCATAAAGATTTATATCATGTTGGAATATATAAATTATTCATTTATTTATTTTATTCACTTTTTTATTATCTATTAATATAAACCTCTTATATTATGAATAAATATATGATTTATTTTAAGTTATTAAACTGAATCTGTAAATTATCATACAAGAATTTAAAGACATATATAATAGGTATAATAATTTATTTAGTTTACTTCCACTATTATTATGGTTTTATCATGAGTTGTGAAAGGAGTTACACATAAATATGGTTTAAACATATTGATTTGGTGGAAGAAATAGAGATTCAAAAAAAATCATTATAAGAATGCATAAAAAAAGGAAATAACATGAAATAATATGGAGATATTAAATATTCTTTAAAATATTAATTTTTATATTCATTCTAAAGAATGAACTTTTCAAGACATTAATCATTAAATTGGAGTTGTTCTACTAGAGTAGGCTTCCTCTAGATTATCTTCAATAAGACAAGTAAGTAATGAGATGATCTTACGAGTTGAGTTCCTCATTTTTAGCATTTTATTTGGGTTGAAATTAGAGATGAAGCTCTAATAGTTAGGATACTATAGGAATGGTTTTGATTATATCCATATTATGGACTAGTAAAATATTTATCCTCTCAAACATCCAAGATTCATATAGGATATTATTTTCGTGATGGCCTCAATAAATATCTATGTGGTGATAGGAAATCCAAATAATACTCATTTCTTTGAGAAATATTGATCATATACCACTAATGGGTATATTGTGTTTTATAATGGTTTATCATTTTTTAGGGAGAAAATTTAATGAATTTTTTTAAATGAATGTAAAATTTGATATTAACCTAACCAAATCTTCTATTTTAAAAATAATGGATTTATTATAATATTTGGACATAAATTTTAGATAAATATTTAAAATAATAGATTAATGGAAGAAAATTCTAGAATGTTATAGAAACTTTAGAATTTTTTTAAAGTAATATGGAAAAATTTTATGTGATAGTGAAATATTCATGAGTAACCATATGTTGAATTTGTTCAGTAGTAATATCTATATGCTTCTAAGAAGTGTAAAAGGATTTAGTTGATGTTTTAAAGGAATTAAATATAAGAGAACTTGTGGAACTTTAGTTTCCACTCATATAAAAAATGTGATTGTGTGTGATAATTACTTAGGGAAATTAAATATATCTTTTAAGGAATAGTCTCACAAGTTGAAAAAGGGATATAGTCAGGGTTCATGACAATGGCTATAGTCTGTAGCCAGCAACATGGTATTCATGGATATGAAATCCATGGCTATAGTTTTTCTAATTTGGAATAATTTATATGAGTCACCTATATCCATGAGAAGGAGGCACACAGATATAGGCATGTCCATGTGGATTCACTTATATATGCATTCATCCTTCCCATGGATATATGTTTTTAAGGAAAAAAATATATTGTTCGTTTGTTTTGATCCTAGGTTTTTCATTTTCTAATCAAATGAATCTACCACTCTACTACAATACATATTACCTATGTGTGTGTGTGTATTTATTTATAATTATATTTTATTATTATTATTTAATTGATTATAATGTATCTTCAACTGATGGGCATATATCCATGGGTTGAAAAACTATGGAAATAGGTCTCCCACCCACACCCTATATCCATTATTAACATTAAATCATGTCTATAGCCTATATACCCGCATCTTATACCCACATTTGGTGCCCGACCATGGCTATAGCCTCCCTAACCACACCTTATAGCCACATTCGGGCCCCAACCATGGATATAGTCTCCTTCCTATGCTTTTACCATAAAAAAATACTTATTCCAATGTGGGTAAAGATATAGCCATGTTTGGGTCCCAACTGTGGCTATAAGTTGTTTCTTTAGTAGTGAATGGTTGTTGAATTCATTATGTAATCATCATTGGAAATTTTCTAATAATATAAATGAGTTATATAAATGTTTACGAAATTTCATTAAAGTGTTGAGGATGGATGAGTATTAAATATTATGTATAATCTATTGTACCATGTAGAAAATACAAGAGTATAAAGTTTTGTGCCAAGAAAAATAATATTATATGGAAAATTATCAACATTTATAATTTAAACTTAAATAAGGTTACAATAATGGAATGACATAATTTTTTATAAGCATATAATTGTTTAGGATTCCTGAAAGGGGTTTGAGAAACTCTATAGAGATTCCACATTGTATATTTGTGTTATAGAATCAATTATTTTATTTTTAGTATTATATGATACAAAAAATATATTTTATGACTTTTTTAAATAAAAAAGTTCAAAATAAAGGTAAGAATTGATGAATCATGCGGTTTACATTCAAGTGAGTAAGCAAAGGGTTTTTAAATAATGGATTACATGTGAAGGTATATTTCATGCTCAAATTGATTTAAGTAAAGTATGTGTATAACTATCTCATTTATCTAATGTTATAAAAGAATATTTTTATTAACAAATAGTTATTTTTAATAATATAAGATTAAGTTTATAGACATTATTATAATTAGATCCAATTATATAACATGTTTTGAAAATAATATATGGATAAAAGGGAATTTTATACAGGATAAAAGATTTTATCCAATATATTTTCAAAATATGAGGGAAATAGTTATCACAATATTTAGTAGCATATTTAAAAAATAAAGTCTTGATATTAGAATAATACTATAAAAATATAAAATACCATATGTGATATAGATAAAGATTTTATTTGTTAAATATTCCCATTAGAAGAAAATAAGTGTTATTTTTAAACCATAAATGATTTTTTTGTATCTTAGCTTGATATTATAAATATAATAGACTCTATAATAGGCTAGTGTGAGTATTTTTAGACTTAGAGAAGTTCAATGTAAAAAAATAATAGATTATTCTCGTAAAATTTCAAATTGAATGTTACTTTATATCCTAAAATAATTTATGATGTGTTGGTAAAGAAATAATGTAAAAATTAAATTTTGTTACCATTTTGATCTCAAGGAAAAAAATTGATGGAAATGTTATAATAATAACTATGATGATAAACTTATAAGAAATTATAAGTCAATAATAGAAGTTATTAACATCTTAACATTCAATTTTATGAATTTAAGAGGTTTGAATACTATGTTCTGAGAGTTAAAAATTAGGAATATGATTATAATGTCTCATCATTATCCAAACATACTTTCTTCATAGATGTTACTCACTAAAAGAGTTCAGTAGGATGGTTTTATAATATGGTCACATGCAGATGTGGCAGGAATAATATAAAGATATAATGAGTTTATAAAAACCCAAAAAGTGAAGTAAACATAAGTATTATCTAGTGTTTTATCATATGAGATTTTATTTGATGTGTTCTTATATATGGATTTATTAAGTATTATTAAAATAGTTTATGAATACAAAATATATTATGTTATGTAAAAGGGGGTATACATTTTATTATTATTTCACATTGGATGTATAGATTATATGAAGTGAAATGGTAATTTACCTATCAAAGTAAAAAAATGAGTTAACTATAATCAATGTTTGTTATGGTTAATTATAGTATGCAATAAAATGTTTAGGTTTGTAACAAACCTGTACAGGATACCACTTAAAATAACACCTAAACCATTACACCAAAAGGCCTGAGGTGTGTTCCCAATCACCTTGGATTGGCAAAAAGATACAAGGTATCAAAAATGAACACATGGGATCTATTTCACCCTCATAAGAAACCAAGATAAAAAATGATTCCTAACTGAGAATTCAGCATCAGTTATCCCAGTATTAGAAAACCATGCCATAATAAATAATGAGTTCTAAAACAAGAACATCCAAACAATGCATAAAAATAAATTAATAATGCCAAAATATTATTCCAAAAACAATTATCATGTAAATGAAACCATTTTTCATAAAAATATTTTAGAAATCGCAACCAAAAAATAGAACTAAAACAAGGAAGGAGGCTAGAGGCTAGAGAGGCAGATACACCACACGACCCAAATCAGTCTAAATAATGTAGTATACAAACCCCAAAATCACCATGTGACTCTTGAGTCCCCAAAATAACCCAGGGAACACCATGTTTCCCAAATAAGAATGGTAATAACCAAACTTGTAAACCATATCCTAGAAAACCTAAAAAAATCAATACTACATACCCACCAACGTGAGTATTTAGGGTGTGAGATAAAGTCTTGTAGGATACCAGCATGAGACCATTTCATTCCTTTTATAAGGAAAACAAGTCTACTAGTTTGAAAGTAATATAAATATAAGTCTTCAATTCGTTTATAAAAAATGGAAATAAACATATATTACCTTATATCATTTCTTCAAACATACCATTTATAAAGCATACCTCAAAGAGGCTTCCTCAAGGTATGATCATTTCAAAATCCAATAATTAACATTTTAAAATAACTTTTATTTCAAAAATAAATAAGTTAAACCATATATTTTCATTTTAACATATCTTTTGAAAAAAAACCACCCTAATAGGTTTAAAACGTTTTCAAAATAATAAATTAAAAAGTCTTTCATTTAAATGTGTCACGTCCCCGACCTCAAAACCACTACACTGGTGCCCCGAGTCGGGTCGCCACATGACCTCAAGAGCACCTCCCCGTATTCCATAGGTTTCTGACTTGTAGCAAGGGTCTAATAAGATACATGGGGAGACTATACCATTACTACTAGATTAATCCATAATAGAAAATAGTTTAAATAACGAAAACAACAGAGAAAAATCAATAACATGCATAAATGAACAATTCCCAAATAGGGTAAAACCATATACAATAGTAAATATGTCATGCCATGCAAAAATATAAAGTTAAAAAAAACCCCAAAATATGGAAAATCGAAAAATCACCAAAATGGTCTGGACTCTGAGTCTGGAACCTCCCCCATACATGTACCATGTCCAACTCAACTCCCTAGCATAGGTCTCTTTCCCTTATCTGGACCTACAAGCATGAAATATTCTTGGGTACCCAATGGCAGTCCGATAAGGGAGTGAGTATAACTCAGTAGGCCACCACCAATAGTTTCTACAAGATATCTGGTCAACAGATAGTGCATGCAAATGGTAAAAAAATCAAGTAAGGAAATAGTTCAAATGACCATTTTTATTTATGTTCCTTTAAGTTAACCTACCATAAATCCCATATTAATTTCTAAGACATTTAATTTATCATTTCACCCTTTTCATGTGTTCAATGGATTATTCATGATAAACATTCTCAACATGTGGGAATTAAACAATTCCTACCTCACTAAGAATCATATCACAACAATTCCTAATATCCTCACCTTGATGCCTCAGTATGGGTGGAATGCAACCGTTAGGGGAATAGAACTTCGTCCCCTTACCTAAACCATGCATTTGGGGATGGATCTAGAACCTCGGTCTAACTCGACCTGTGGGTATAAAGCCTCAAGTCTATACCCCACTCTATCAAGCCATATGCACATGCTTATTTATAATTCACCATAATCAACCATATCACAAAAATCATAGCCAATATCAATTTCAACATCACAAAAATATCAATAAATGGTAAATTAACATTTTTTATCAATCCATTAACACATTCATCATTTATAATACTTAACCCTTTATACTCATTTCCCATTTCCCATACCTATCTCGCTAAGCATATTCAAGTATAAAGTAATCCCCTAGAATTTTCCCATTAATCCATTTAACCCTTTTTCTTTCCAACCAAACAACCTATTATGACATTACCCAACCTAAGTGTATTACTAAAACTCCAATTACACATCCTTCAAGCATACTAACATATTCATCATGGGCTCTATGTTCTCGCACAATGACATTACACTTACTTAGTTAAACTCTAAGTTCGGGGAATATCGGCACATCCCATGGGTGGCCCTAATATCATTTTTCCATCCTCCATGCATCTCATAGGGATCACGAAGAGTTCAATTAAGAATTTAGACACCAAATATATCCAAATAAATCAAAGGGAACCAAGAACACAATAATGGAAAATTAAGAACATAACCCTACATGCAAAAATCCACTTGAACCCAAGGGAAAAACTTGTAGACCACCTACCTTAAATATGTTGGTGAACGTGCCCTAAATCAAGGCCTTAGAACCTGATTCAACACACATTTTATTCCAAAACCAAATACTCACCAGAAAAGAAAGGGTTTTAGAGCATCGAAGGGAGATTGAGAAAAGGTGTGAACCCTAACCCAAAAAGAGAAGCAAAGAGGATATTAGACTTACCTGGATCATCAATATGTAACCAATGGCACTCCAAATGGACCTAAGATGAGGGAGATCAATACTTGGATGCTCTTGGGAGCTTTGGTTCGTTTCTAAGGTTACAAGAGGGGAGGAGGAGGAAAATCCTGAGTGGAACATAAAAACCCCATAATGGAATTTTTGTAATTTATTAAAATTTATTGGCCTGCATGGTTTACCCGCATGGTTTTCCAAACTGTGTGCAAACCGTGCAGATGTTACTGTCCAAAAACAACCCCCCTCACATAGTTTTCTAGGATTTCCACATGGTTTACTCTAACTGTGTGCAGACCTTAAAACTTTCCCAAAAAACTCTTTTCCCCCTTTTTCATGTCTCGAACCCCCAGAATACCCCCAAGCCTTCTTAAGGACTTGGGAAAAAACTTAATTGACAAAAATAAAGGGATTAAATTGAAATGTATGTAAAAAATAACTTATGAATAAATACAAGATCTTAAAACATCCCCACTTTATAACGGATCATCCTTATGCCGCTCTTCCCGAGCATTACTGAGTCCCCGAAGAAAAGAGATCAGGACACTGGGCCCGCATATCAGATTCCTGCTCCCAAGTTTCCTCCTAAAAATTTCCATGCTTCCATAGAACATGAACTAGACGCATGAATCTACCCCGTAAAACTTTCTCACTATGATCCACATTACGAAAAAGGTGCTCCTCAGAGGACGCATCAGCCTCAATCTTGACATCCTCAGTATTTAACATAGGAGACAGATCGGGGTGATACTGTCAGAGTTTTGAAACATGATAAAAATCATGAATTACACTATACCGTTATGGAAGATACAATCAGTATTCCACCAATCTGATCCTTTCCACAATCTCAAATGGTCCTGCATTTCTAGGTGCCAAATTTCCCTTCTTCTGAATTTTTTGGTGAACTAACCTTGGAGACACCTAAAGAAACAAATTATCACCCACCATGAAATCAAGTGGTCTACGAATCCAATCTTCATATGACTTCTACCTACTCTAATCTATTTCCATACACTTTTGAATCAAACAAACCTTCTTCGACGTCTCCTGCACAAGACTCAGTTCAAATAGCTCAGACTCCCTAGCCTCTAACCAACATAATGTAGATATACATGATCTCCTATAAAGTTCCTCAAAAGTTTCCATTTGAACTATTTCCTAAAAGCTGTTGTTGTAATAAAACTCAATAAGTGACAAATTATTTTCCAACAAAGCACTAAAATCTATAACACATACTCTCAACATGTCTTCAAATACCAGAATTGTATGCTCTGACTGCCATCAGTCTTTGGATAGTAATCCATACTCAAAAAAACCTAGGTACCAAGTGCCTTCGGAATTCCCCTCTAGAAGCACAAGGTGAAATGTGGATCACGATCTGAAACTATGGTTATCGATACACCATGAAACCATACTATTTCTCAAACATACAATTCTCTAAACTGGTCGATGGTATAGTCTTCCGGATCGACAATAAATGATCCATTTTGTCAGCTAATCTACCACCATCCAAATTAAATCATTATTCTGAGGCATCCTCAGAAGACCCTCTATGAATTCCATTGTGACATCATTCCACTTCCACTCTAGAATAGGCAATGACTGCAACAACCCACATGGATGTTTATGTTCAGACTTCACCTGCTTATAGGTATGGCATCATGCCACAAAACTCATAACTTCTTTCTTCATTCTCAACCACCAAAACTGTCTATGAATATCATGGTACATCTTAGTCAATCCCGAATGCACATCCATCTTTGACGAGTGAAACCCATGCATCAACTCCTCCCATACATCTATCGGCACCACAACACGACCATGAACATAAGAAGCTCCATCAGCACTGAAATTCCAACTAGAATGTGACTCCCCACCTTTAAGACTTTCCTTTATAGCCAAACACTCTGGGTCTACCAGTTGACTCTCTTTAACTCACCTCAAAAATGCAGACTCAACTACTATAGATGCAAGGTTCATCTGCTCGTTCCCACCTTGTACCTCCAAATGCATCTCAGTAAATAGGTCCATCATCACCCACTCTGAATTGGATTCCTAAACTACCTAGTCCTGAGTCTTTTGGATCAGAGCATTAGTGACAATATTCCCTTTCCCTGGTGTGTACACCGACTCAAAATCAAAAGACTTCAGGTACTCAACCCATTGTCACTGTCGAAGTTTCAAATACCGCTGAGAGAAGATGTATTTGAGAGTTTTATGGTCAATAAACACTGTAAAGGGTTATCCAAACAAGTAATGCCTCCACCACTTTAAATAATGAACCACATCAACTATATCTAGGTTATGAAAAAGATAATTCATTTCATGTGGCCTCAACTGTCTTGAACCATAAGCTACAACCAGATCATCCTGCATCAACACTTCTCCAAGCCCAACACCGGAAGCATCATAAAACAAGGTGTACCTCTTACCTGGTTCGGGTAAGATCGAAATCGGTGTGGTAGTCAATCGCTTCTTTAACTCTTGAAAAGAATTCTCAAAATCCTCTTCCAATAAAACTTTACCCCATTCTTGGTTAGGCCTATGAGTGGAACTACTAAATGAGATAAATCTCTGATAAACCTTCACTAATAACCAAACAAACCCAGAAAACTCCGAACATCATAGACATTCTTGAGCTTCACCCTAGAAACCATAGCCTGCACCTTTTCTGGATACACCGATACACCTAACTCAAAAATGATTTTTCCAAGAAATTTAACCTCATCAATCCAAAATTGAAATTTTGATAGCTTGGCGTAAAGCCTATGATTTCTTAGTGTACTCAAGATGATGTTAAGATTTTCGGCATGATCATCATGAGTTCTGGAGTACACCATGATTTCATCAACTAAGAAAACTATGAACTAGTTGAGACATGGGTGAAATATCTAGTTTATCAAGGCCATGAACATTTATGGTGCATTGGTCAATCCAAAAAGAATCACCATAAATTCATACAACCCGTACCTGCTTCAGAAAGTTGTCTAGGGTATGTCAGAAGGTATCACCCTCAACTTATGGTATCCTGATCTCAAATTGATCTTAAAAAACACTAATTCACCTCTGATCTGATCAAATAGGTCATCGATTTTAGGAAGAGGGTATCGGTTCTTAATCGTCATCTGGTTCAGGTTCCTATAATCGACACATAGCCTCAGTGATCTGTCATCCTTCTTAGAAATCAATCCCAGAGATCCCCATGGTGATATACTAGGACCTATAAACCCCTTACGCTCTAATTCCTCTAACTGAACCTTAATTTCTTGGTTATCTTCTTATTCCATTCGATATGGTGGAATGGAAATTGACTCCACTCCTAGCAACAATTCGATCGTAAACTCAATATCTCTCTCGGGTGGTAAAACCAAGAAGTCCTCAGGAAACACTTACTGAAACTGGTCCACAACAAAAGGGAAAATTGGTTACCCATTCTCCCTATCATATAACATAAGCCATTCCACTTGGGCTATGAGTTCTCCCAACTATTGGTGTAGAGATCCTATGATCCACCTCAAGTAAACCACTCACCACGAAGGACATAAGCGCTCCCATCGAGAAATGTGAACATTACCCAATATCGGTAATAGTTGATATGGGATTGATATAACACCAACCAATCCATCCATAAGATTAGGTCAAAACCTAACATCTCTAGGAAAAAAATCCCACAAGAAATGACACCCACCAATCTTCAGAGCACTACCCTTATACTGTCTGATGTCCTCAACTCTTACCCATAGCAGAGTATCAAGCGACATTACTCCACATGCAGTCTCCATGGTTAATCCCAAAACAACTAAAAACTGAGTAGAAATAAAGTAATGTGTAACACATGTATCAAATAAAGCACTAACAAGAGTGGAAGATATAATAATCATACCTAGAATAGTAGACAGTTCAACTTCACCACCTTCAGGTGTAGCCTGAACATCATGGATATTACCTTACCCTTTACCATGGGCTCCAACCAGAGTACCATGCACTGCACTGCTCTGTTGGTAAGGCTGATCTCTCCCCCATAGTTCCACGTCCACCGCCTCTACCAGTATGACCTGTAGATCTCCAACTGCCTACCTAATACTAGGTAACTGACCCCTTGCCTACACTCTTCATCTGCCTCTGACCTCCATCATTCCCTGACTGTCGCGAGTTCCTGCACAACCTCTGCATGTGTCCTAACCTACCACATGCTCGGAACTCGATCAGTGGGTGAAGACACTGGTCACACTTGTGCCCCGGACTGTCACACTGATAATAGAATACTTGGTTTCCACCCTGATAAGCTGACCCCCTCTTCTGACTTCTCTATTCACTTTTACCCTACTGAAATATCCCAAAGTAGTGCTTCCTACTATCAAAAGAAACACCACTTGCTGGCCCAGATGGAGCCACAACTTCACTACCTGAATCTCTCTTTAGGTTCCCCACTGAGATAAGGGTTTTATCCACCACATTAGCAAAACTTTTCAGATGAAAGATATTCACCTGGGACCTGATCTCATGTCTCAGCTCATCCTAGAAGCATTTCTCCACAGATTCCTTGTTTCTTTCCAACATCAGAACGAAGCATCTCAAATCGGTAAAATAACTATCATAGTCTATTAACGACATTGTTCCCTAATTCAGCCTTATAAAATCCATATCCTTCTCCTACCTCAAGGTTTCTGGGTAGAAGTACTCAAGGAACTTCTTTTAAAAATCTTTCCACATCATCCCTTTAGCAAGCTCTGTCTAAACCCTGATGTCCCACCAATGCTTTGCTTAACCTCTCAAAATATAAGCTTCCAACTGGACTTACTTCTCAATAAGAGTCTCTATATGATCAATAATAGTTTATATGGACTCTATCTAAAACTCTACTACCTTTGGCCCACCCTCTCCAATAAAGGTCGGAGGGTGCTGCAGTTGAGACTCCCTAGTCAGCTCAAACATACTCGGTGCAACCCGCCCTGGGTCTTATTCAATCATATGCATAAAATAAGAAAAATTCTCCTAGAACTGTTCTTCCGAATTTTCTTGGATCACCACATTCTCTTGATCCACTACTGGAGGAGCGTTCTCAACAACATCCTCATGTCACCCAACTGGCACATGTCTTCGAAGTGGAATTTCTCTATAATGCCAGACATGATATTTAGAATGAAACCATAACACTTTTAATAAAGAGAAAATATATTGGTAGACTCGTGAATTTCCACCAAAACAGTTTACATACACTTCCAAAACAAGCGCACTCACAACCGGATCACTACCCTTCACTATCTCACCTAAGGTCATGGCTAACACGGGTATCTAATTCACATGGTAACGAGACTTATCTTTTACTCCCATTCAAAACCATTTCCATATCCCAATTTACTCTTACAATAGATTAATACACTTTTATTTATTTATTAAGCACCATTTTATAATTACTACTTGACATTTTCACTTCCCTTTTTACCCATTAATACCATCTTATTAGGCACAATTTTCATTACTTTTTAAGAAAAACAAATTCATATTAACCTTTATCTCCCGCACACCCATCCCATGTGTGTGCCTACCATGATGCATTTTATGTACCTACATATGTCCCTATAATGATGCATGAATGCATAACCTCGTACC